>JAKFHU010000573.1:0-673917 GCA_023783475.1 Daubentonia madagascariensis
CCCCTTGCTTCTCTGCCTAAGATGGTATCTTGAGACATGGGGAGTGGGATGTGTCTTAAACAACTGTGGTGACAGGTAAGGGCTGGGGTCTCCAGCTGAGCCATCCTTTGACCTCTCTGGCCTCTGGGCTGATGGCTCTTCTCCATCTGTTTGCAGGTTGCCTGAACTTATTCACCTCTGACTCGGTCTCTCTGTCAGTTTGGTCATAGTCTGGGGTTCTCCTCTCCTGACTTGTCACCACTCTGGCCTCCACTGGCTGTAGACCCCAGGGCCTGTTCTATGTGTTTTCTCTGGCCTTCCCTCGACAGTCTTAGGTCCATGTACTATTCACTCACTCTGACCATCAACTCTCAATTCACTAGTCTGGTGTGGGGAACTCCAGAGACAGATTTTTTCCTTTTTTTTTTTTTTTTTTTAGCAAAATATATATAACATAAAATTTGCCATTTTAACCATTTTTAAGTGTACGATTCAATAGCATTAGATTCACAGTGTTCTACAACCATCATCACTATCTATTTCTAAAACTTCTTCATCACCCAAACAGAAATTCTCCCTGTTACCTCCTTCTCCTAGCCCCTGGTCATCTACTTTCTGTCCTATGAATTTGCCCATATTTCATATAAGTGGAGTCATACAATATTTGTCCTTTTGTGTATCTGGCTTATTTCACTTATAATATTTTCATGATTCATCCATGTAATAGCATGTGTCAGAACTTCATTCCTTTTTATGGTTGAATTATATTCCATTGTATATATATACTGTATTTTATTTATTCATCTGTTGATGGACACATGGGTTGTTTCTACCTTTTGCCTATGGTGAATAATGCTGCAGTGAACGTTGATGTACTAGTATTTGTTCAAGTCCCTGTTTTCAATTTTTGGGGGTATATAGCTAGGAGTGGAATTGCTGAGTCATGTGGAAATTCTATGTTTAGCTTTTTGAGAAACTGTCAGACTGCTGTCCACAGCAGCTGAACCTTTCTATATTCCTTCCAGCAATGTATGAGAGCTCTGATCTTCCACATCATCATCAACACTGTTTTTTTTCTGTCATTTTGGTTATAGTCATCCTAGTAGGTGTGGAGTAGTATCTCATTATGGTTTTGATTTACATTTCCCTAATGATTAGTGATGTTGAGCATGTTTCATGTGCTCATTGGCCATTTGTATATCTTTGGAGAAATGTCTGTTCTAGACCTTTGCACATTTTTAAATTGAGTTGTCTTTTTTTGTCAGAGACAGATTTTTAAGAAGAGTATGAGGACAAGAGACCCTTGTGCCTTAAGTGTCAGCCTTACTGATTCTACATACCTTTCTGGAGAAGGGCAGGTAAGGACATGCTCATCTCCTGGGCTTAATCTCTCTTATGCCTCTATAATCTTCTGTTCATCCTCAGTGCTTAGAAAGAGTGGTGCTTTTGTTTTACTTTTCCTACAGTGTATCCTGCATCTACCGTAAAGAATGACAGGTTATTAACCAGAGTCACCATAGACCTCTTGAAATTATTCCTCCTATCTAACTGAAATTTTGTGTCTTTTGACGAACATCTCCTCATAGTTAATAACAATGTATTGTATTCTTGATAATTGCTAAGAGAGTAGATTTTAAGTCTTCTCATCACAAAAAAATAAGTATATGAGGTAATACATATGTTGATTAGTTTGCTTTAGCCATTCCACAATGTATACATATTTCAAAACAACATGTTACACATGATAAATATATATAAAATTTTTATTTGTCAATTAAAAATACATAAAAATTTTGAAAAAAGAAACTGAATTTAATTGTTTTCCATGATTTAGAGCACCAGAACCATCACTAGTCTTGGAGTTACAAGACATGGTTTAAGACCCGGTTTTGCCACACACTAGTTGCTATGGTCTGAATGTTTAAGTCCCCCCCCAAATTCATATGTTGAAATCCTCATTCCCAGGATGATGGTATTAGGGGGTGGAGCCTTTAGGAGGCTATTAGGTCATGGGAGTAGAGCCCTCATGAATGGGATTAGTGCCCTTATAAAAAGGGGCCTAAGAGAGACCCTTTGCCCTTCTACCTTATGAGGTTAGAGTAGCAAGACAGCTGTCTAGGAGGAAGCAGGCCCTCACCAGATGCAATGAAGCAAACAAACAAGCAAAAAAACCAAAAAACCAAGCCAAACCAAACCAAATCAAACAAAAAAATGTAGGTAAATTCAATGAGCTGGGTTTTCCTGTCTTGAACCTAGAAAAGTTACCTCATTTTTTTCCTTTGGATATTCTTTTGTATTTTTTAATCTCTCCCCGCTCATTCTAAAGGATGCTTCTGACTATACATTCAGAAAGGCAAAAGACAAAGGCATGTCAATAATTTTCAAAATATTATTTCCATGGTACAAAAATGAGTGAAGTAGGGGTGTATGTGTGTAGGGGGTAGGGTTAGCTGTGGGCTTCGTCTATGTCACTACCTCTCAAATTTTAGTGTATATCCCTATCACCTGGAGATTTGCTAAAATACAGATTCTCATTCAGTAGAGCTTTTAACCAGCTCTCAGTTGATGCCACTGCTGCTGGTCCATGGATTATACTTTGATTAGCAAGGTCTTAGAGGACAACTTGCACATTAAAAACATTTTGTAAAAAAATGACTTCAAACAGTTCCCAGGCCAAATTTGGGTTTCGCAGTCTCCACACTTGAAAAATAAAGGAATAATATTAGGATATCACTAAGAATTTCTACAGGGGTCTCAAACTCAAATACTTACGGGGCCAATCTAGGGCTAGGTGGAGACCACCAAGTAGAAGAACCTCTGCCTGCCTACAGGGGACATTACTACTGAACCCCAGCTCATGGTTGTCAGGCAGAAATGCTGGCACAGGATGCCCATACTGTCCAAGTTTTCAAGGAAGTAAAATCAAAGGATTTTATGCAAAATTCTATGATTTCTACATGTTTTCAATTAGTTTTTTTCTCAAACACTCTTCAAGCTAAACAAAACAAGTCTGTTGGCCAGATGCAAACCGCAGGGTGTTTGCTTACTCTCTCTGGTCCAATATTTTGCTAGACCCTTGAGAGATATAAAAGAAGAGGACCTGGGTTCAGCTGATGGGTGTAGCCTTGTTGGGAGCTGAGATATATGCACGTGAAATAGCCAGGGAGCAATGCAAAGTCACGTGTTTGCAAGTGAGAAAAAGGAAATCACAGCCATTTAAAGGAGCTGAAACCAAGCCCCAGTGAGACATCAGATACTACCCCAGAATTGAATTTTGTGATTTCCAGAAGTACCCCATGTGTGAGAAATAACCTGTTTACTTTGTCTTAGTTAATTAGTGCTGTTGAACAAACAGTGCAGTCACTTCTGTTCAGTACCAACTTTGATAGTTAAGCAGGTAATAGTGATTTGAAACAAATCTGGCTTAAGGAATGGATTCATCTGCAAATATTAGTGGAATCTGTCATTAAACACTACAAGAAATGAAGAGTCCTTGCAGAAAGAAAAAGGTTTTCTAAAAGTCATATGAATGAAACTGTCTTCAATATTATGAAAAATATATGCAGAGTATTATGCATCATTATTTGAAAATGGAGTCATGAAAATTCACTTGAATAAGTGGGTGGGGTGTGGTAAACTGAATAATGGGCCCCCAAAGGTATCCATGTCATAAGCCCCACAATTTGTGAATATGTTACCTTATATGGCAAAAGGGACTTTGTAGATGTGACTAAATCAAAGATTTTAAAGTGGAGAGATTATTCTGGATTATCTGGGTGGGCCCAATGTAATCATAAGGGTCCTTATAAGAGAGAAGCAGGGGTGTTAGAAGCTGAGAGGGAGAGATTGGAGGATGGAGCCAAGAGCCAAGGTGCTTATTAGATGTTGGTTTCTTCCACTTGCCCTTATAGATCTTGGATCTTGAGGAGTGCAAATATAATATATATGCATGTTGATAGTATGTTTGAACTTTGTTCCTTTATCATGTGGCAGTTATTTTATTCTGTGATGACGAGGGTACTGAAACCTTAATTTAGCTCATGAATAAATAAAAGGATGCAGTAACAAGTCTTGGAAAACATTAGGCAATTAAAGGGTCACTGTGAAATACACACAAGAATGGGATAAAATTTACTTACTTTTGACTTAATGGTTGCCAGAATTAATCAAATCACAAATGTGCATAAGTTCTTTTTCAATTGGAATTTTAAGTCCTTATTCTTAGCAGTTCTTTAATATTAATTTCATGCTAAATGAATCATTATGAAATACTTATGAGGAAAACTATTTTTAAGACATATGCTCATTTAAAAATGTAACATTACTTTCTGCAGGCAATAAAAATATGCTGTATTAGTTACAACACTGCAATTGGTGGGATACACGCTCTTAAATGAGAATGCATTTTTTACTGAGCTAAAGAAAATTGGACTAAAGCTGGCTTAATGTTCTTTTGAAAGAGGGTGTATCATTGCTCAATGGAAAAAGGACAGATTTTTGTTTTCTGGGAATTCTGTCAGAGATTGCACAATGACAGAGTTTGTTTCTCCGTTCTATAACCTTCACAGAATTTCAGTTAAGCAGATAAACGAGTTTCTTATCTTCTTGCCTCCTGATCTGGTTTAGGTCCCCCCATCCTCCCCTTTTTTAAAATGAAATTTGCTACTCTCTTGAGTTTACCTCATTTTGACAATTATGTATCTATTATTCTGCAGGAAGAGCAGAGATGCCAATTAATTAAAGGAAGATTCCCTTGACTAGACTAAACTTCTCAAGGGCATAGAACATGTTTTTTTCCTTTTTTTTCTTTTTCCACCACAGTAACCCCAGACCCTACTATAAGTGCCTCAGCTGAGTTAAGCTGCCAGCCACAGAGACCTGAAATAACACCAGTGTAAACAAAATAGAAATTTATTTTTCTTTATTATAAAAGAAGTTCAGAGTTAGGCAAACCAGGTAACTCCCATGATTACTGGGGACCCAGGGTCCTTCTGTTTCTTTTGCTCTGCCATCCTTATTCCATGACTATCGTTCTTGAGGGTAACCTGTGGTCCAAGATGACTGGAACTCCAGCCATTCTGCATTTATACTAGGTAGGAAGCAGGAGAGAGGGGAAAAGGGCTGAAAATCTCCTTGCCTATTGTCTTTCCACCTTTTAAGAAGCTTTTCTGAAAGTTCCTCCAGCAGGTTCCGCTTATCTCTCACTGGCTACACTGGAGTTACGAGGCCACCCCTAATAGCAAGGGCGTCTGGGAAATGTAGTCGTTTTTATTGAGCACTTTGCCATGCTAAGTAAAAGCAGTGTTCTGATACTAACAAGGGAAGGAAGTGTAAAATGAGATTAATAAAGACAATGTAATGAGTTAGTCATGAAGCAAAACTTATTCAATTTAAACAATAGTTCTTTGAGGCTTTCCTTCATCTTTTCTTAAAGTTAAAAAACATGTTTCTTAAAAAATGAAATTATAATGATGGTAGATTTTTTTCTCCTAAAGTCTTTACTTGGCCAAATAAAACGTCGTTAACTCTGGCCCCCCAAAATCCAAAATCTAGGGAACTCTTGGTTTCTCCCAACTCTAAGGTACTTAGATGTATCCGTGTCTTCAGCACAGCCTATATGCTTCATACCTTATGCTTGGTAGTGATAGGGTTCAGAACATAGTATTCCAAAATAGGGCACATTGGCATTTGAAAATATAGCAGAAGCTGGAAGATCCCTCCTCCCTTTTCCCCTGAAGCAGGTCATAAAACCTAGGAAGGATTTTCTGATTTTCCCCTGAAGCAGGTCATAAGACTCTCATGTGAGAAGTGCCCTCCCTACATCCAGAGGGAAGGAACAACTGAAGATGAAAGGTCACAGAGAAGAATCTGAACAAATGGGCCTTACTAAATTCCCCCGTTTATTCCCATCTTTGTCCAATTATCTCTCTCCACTACTGTCCATTCTTCATCAAACCTAGTGTAAAAATACACAGGTTTAACTGCTTCTTTGGGTCTTCATTTCCTTATGAAGCCTCTTGTGTCATGTAAAAAGATATTTTTCCTCCCCTACAGTAGGCTCTCATTAGGTATCCATTGATTAATTTTTCAGGGTAGGCTCAGCCGAAGTGCTAATGCCCAGTGACACAATGAAGAACTGTCACCTCCAGGTCCTTAGGGCTTGCTTTGCAGTAAGGGAGAGAAACTCACTGAAGTCAGCATAGGTAAAGGGGTGATTACTGCAAGGATATGGGGGACTCTTGTGGACAAAAAAGAACAGAAAACAGTATAGTCAGTTTGCCTTAAATTGAGCTTAAAAATAAAAAGTTGGGAATGGAAGCTACTCTCACTCTCTCATAGAATAAATAATAGCCATTCAACTTCTTTTTTACCTTTCTCTGCCAACAAACTTTCTTTGCTAGTCATATTTTTTTCTTCCTCTAATAACTTTGGCTGGCATGGAGGCTTTAGGTTCTGTGGTATAGAGATAGTACAATCTCTCAGAGTTGCAGTTCCAAATTCCCCAGCAATAGTTTGATTGGTTCAGTTAGGGTCAGGTTACCACCCCTGGTTCAATTAGCTGTGGCAAGTAGTGGAGTGACTAGTACAAACATGTCCTCCTGGGTGCATTCTTTCAGCAGAGCCTAGGGAGTGAGCACGTGGGTGTGGGGGCGAGGGGGCTGGTACCATGCAGCATTTATAATACATTTCCCTTTTTCCTTTAATTTCTACCTCCAAAGCCCTCCCCTCCTTGACCTCAGGTGCTTTTTCCCCTCAGGGTGGCAGATCAAAGACTTTCACTGTTACTTGCTCCATTTCTTAGAAGTGTTTCCTTATTCTCATTGTTTTCTTCTGTAATTCAACTTGGATTTCCTCAGTGGGAATGTTTTAATGGAAAAGCAATGTGATCATTAGAATGCATAAGCCTCTGGGATCACCTCACCCCATTCCCTATTTTCGCCCCACCAGCCTGGGGCATGAGCAAGAACATTGCAAGTGGTAAGATCACAAGCCCAAGAATCAGTCTACCTGGATTTGAAGCCAGGTTCCAACAACCACTAGAAGAGACGGCTCTGTGCATCAGTTTCTGTATCTGTGAAATTAGAATATTACCTGCCACATAAGATTACTGTGAGAATTAAAGGAAATAACTTAGGTCAAGGAATCAGCTCAGTGCTTGGGACTTAAAAGCATTATTCACAGTTGAGGTATGAGAGGCAAATATCAAAGCCATGGGCAAGACAGTGTTCAATGTTGGGGTGCCAAATGAGGACTGGAAAACTAGGTGGGTGTTTGGGCTAATTCTGAAGAAGGAGTCTTACTACAATGGCTTATACACGTGGAATCCAAGATGGTTCATTCTATTTGTTCATTGTACTTTGAAGGAAGGTTTGATAATGTCAGGAACTTCGAAGCACTCAGCTGATGGTGTTTTTTTCCTCTAGAATGTAAACATTTAGTGTAAAGGATGTAATAATTTTCACCTAAGTATATCATTTAAAATTTTTTTCACATGGTTTAAATGTGGTTGGGCTTTATACTACAACAAAAACTGTTTCCAGAGGCACACATGCTCAATTTTATGATCAAATCAAAAATAGAATTTGTACTGAAGTATTTGTTTCTCCAGAAAATTTTCAGGTATTTTACAAAGTGATCATCTCATTACTGCTTAAAATATTAGTAAGGATAGCTCCAAACCTACGGGTACTAGATAAAATGTCATGAATCCCCATAAATTTAAGTTTGGATCTATACTTCCCATTTAGGTCTAAATTAAGCCTAAATATGATATCATTTGAGATACTACATACTGGACTGAGCCTAGCAATTCTTTATTAACCACAGGATTAAAAAGACACAAAACCACAATATGGCAAGACCTCAATTATTAATACTACAAACACTAAAAATGATTTTTCAGCAAATATGTAAAAAGATCTGAGTACCAAAATAGATATTTTCTTAAGAAATACATGATTTAATTGCTTTCTTTGCTAGTATATGCAGAACTTAAACATTAACTCACTCTCGATTTGTCACCACAAACATGATTTTCTTATGACCAAGATGTCACAATGAGTGCCATGCAAGAATGTATCTCCATATACAAGCCCAGCTTTCAATTCACCCACATCCCCACATCCCACTATTCACACATCAAAAAAGTACAGACCTCTTTAACTGGCAAGGAATAGTTTCAAGAATGAATTTAAACGTCTGATTGCTTAATACAGTTGCAGATCCTGCCAATTGTGTCTCAGGTTTTGGGTCGTGTTCCTTTTGTATTTCCCTTTAATTTTTAAAAGATTGTTGCTACCACTGTCTTACATATTAACTTTATCACTTATAAACTGTATAACCTTGGCAAGTTAATCTCTGAATTGAATTTATTCTTTGGTAAAATGAGTACTTCTTCACCGTAAGAATAGTTGGAAGTGTTTAAATAGTTGAGAGCTATTTTTATTACATGCATACAGTGGTAGTTTCTTGAATGCATACGTGCAGTTGTAGTTTTATGATTACGATTTATGGTTATAAGGCATTGATTTAAAGTATTTAAAAGTTTAAGGCTAGATTTCTCAGATTATTTTTTCTTACAATTTAAACGTTTATGAAAAACTTTCATGCATTACTAACTTAAAGAATTAAAAAAAAATTGACCAAGAAGCTAATACCATTGACATGAATGGAAGTTCATAGAAAGTTCTGCTTTCCATTTATTTAAGTGGTTTAAATACAACGTTGAACTGATTTGAACTCGAATCAAACACTGCATGGAACTGATTTGGGGCCGGAGGAATCATTAACCGAAGATACTTTTTTTTGTTATTGTTGAGACCACAGCTATAAAATCATATTCTAGGGCCTGTCTAGAGGTTTTACCCCCTTGATAATGCCTCAATGTTTCTTTAAAAGAACTAATTTCCATTTTACCTCTTCTGCATTTTGAACACAATCTTAAAATAATTATGCAACAACCGGATTGAAAACCTGGGGGATTTTTCTCCCCGCGGGCCTTGCTGCGGTCTTGTTCTCGCCCGGGGCTTTCGCACAGGTCCAGGGAACACCTGGGCAGCAGTCGGATCCTCAGCTGGCCTCGAGCCGGCCCCAGCCGGGCCGACTTCCGCCCCAGCCTGGGCTGTGCCCCGTCCCGCCCCCACCGACCCGAGATTTGTCGGAATTTTCCCGCGATGCCGCGGGAACGCGCGGGGCTCCCAGCCAGGCCCCAGAGTGCACTGCGGGCTCGTGTGTGTGTGCGCGCGCGCCTCCAAGGCTGAGCGACCGCGGGAAAATTCCAAAAAGTCAAAACAAAACAAAAAGCCAATACGAGGCAAAGCCAAGTTTTCAAGCCACAGAACCCGGGCGGTGGCTTCCTTTCTGCCACTGCCCAAACTGCTGAAGCAGCTCTGGCCTGGACCACCCGGTAAGAGAGAGGCCGCAGAACGAAGCGAAGGCGCTTGCTTCCCTCGGGACTCTGACCGACACGTCAGCTGGGGGTGGGGGGCGAGGGAGAGAGAGGGAAGACTCGCGAGAACGCCCGCCGCGTTCCGCGCCTCGAGGTGGGTGAGCGGGGCTCCCGCCCGGTGCAGGGGCTGAGAGGCGGTGGGGGGCGGCGTGGGGTGGCGCCAGCCCTCGGGGGCGGGGCCAGCGAGAGGGCGGGTCCGCCGCCGAGGGGCGAGGTCAGAGGGGGCGGGGCGAGCCCGGGGGCTGGAGCCGCGGAGGGGTCACGCGGAAGGGAGCCCCCAGAGCGGTGGGAGCTGGGAGTTGGCGTTTTGGTTCTTTTTGTTCCTTGAGCGCAGGCAGCTATGGCTTCTTAAAAGGCGAGGAGCAAAGGTGAATTTCTTTGCCTCGGATCCGTGGGAGCTGTGAAAAGCTCGCCTCTTTTAACCCATCGCCCTGTACTGCTGGCCTCGTTCTCTCCGCACCCCCACCCCCGCCAGCCCCCGGGGCGCCGGGAGGGGGCGAGGCCCAATTAGAGGAGCCCGGGGCGCGGCTGTTGTCCTCCCGCCGTCCGCCTTTCATCCCTGGGCGGGAGGGGGGCGGTTCTGATGGGCGATTGTCTCCCCACAACTCTTTATTTGAACGCAAGGCCAAGTCGCGTTCAAAGCCCTTGAGAGATTTTTTGGGTGCTGTATGTTTGTTGGTTTGCTCTTTTGTATTTTTAGGTGGGCGCGTTTACAAGTGAACCCGCTATGATTTTGTATGTGCTAGTGCTCTGCTCTGGAGGGGAAAAAGATTTGGAGTTTTTGAAACTTGAGAAGCTTGGGACCAGAATCTTACGGAAAGAGGCCAAGGAATTTTCCAGCAAAGACCTGTATGTGCCTGGGCTTTTGTTCTAATCTGAAACTTGGAAAACTCCTGGGTTCCTAGTTTTATTCTAACATGTGCCTCATTTAATGCATCTAAACTGTGATGTGAATGACTTACCATTTATCAAATGAGCAGAGCATTTTTGGGCCACCCAACTTCAGCTATTTATGGATGTCACTCAACTTCAGTGATACGCCGCTGAGAACATTTTCTCATTACTCCTCTCAAGGGTTGTTACAAATGATAGAATTCATACCATGTGTTCGGATCGTTCATTACATAAGCTTAGATAGAAAACATGTTCATTGTGACTTTATCCATTAAACTTAAATTGATGTTTCTGTGTAATGTAATCTGGTACAACCAGATTCACGTGGAAGTAAACACGCGTATACATTACTCATATGCATATACAAGAAAGACTGCATCAAACAAGAATTTGTTTTTCTAGTTGTATTAAAGGCCTCTTTCACCTTTACCCCAAGAGTAAAAGTTAAATCCTGCCTCTTTAGAACTGGACTAATCACACTTTTGTGTATTATAAATTTTAATTTATCTTTTTTTAATTTGGTCATACTCTTGATTTTTTTGAAAAACATTTACTAAAGCCTCAGAAAAGAAAGGCAAACTCTATATTGGTATTTTTTGTTCTGTCTTTTAATAAAAAGTATTAGCTTGATTCATTGGCTGGATGTGGAAGATGTGTTGCTGCATGTATGTGAAACTGTGCATGTACATTTTAAAATAAATGGTACTTTTAACCAGTTCCATATTTCAGCAAGTAGTTCCAGTAACAATTATACAAATTTTGTATTTATGAAAACCAGCTACAGGGAGGCCAGCCTGGCCAGTAGAAAGTTGGATTGATGATCTAGGCCACAGAGAGAGCCAGAGGAATCTCACGTGGGTGGCAGTTCCAAGTTAGTAGTGGTGGAGCCTCAAGTCAAGCTAGAAATCAGCACCAAATGGTTCTTTAAAAATCTAATTTTAGGCTGGGATATGTATAGTCTCTGTCTTGTTTATGGATCCTGAATGACTGACTTTTTAATATGAAAGAACACCTATAGAAGAAGTACATTTAATTTGCAGTGTTTTTAAAAAAAATGTAGTAGAAATGGAGAAGGAAAAATAAAAATTCAGATAGTGTAAATCTTTGGTGTTTTATTTTGTACTAAATGTCTAACACCCTTTTTGAGGCGGGGGAGGGAGGACTTGAGGTTAGCCTTTTCTGGACATTTCATATAAATGGATTCATAAAATATGTGCTATTTGTGTCTGGCTTCTTTCACTTAGCATAATGTTTTTGAGATTCATCCGTGTTGTAGCATGTATCAGTAGTTCCTGTTTATTGCTGAATAGTATTCCACTGTATGGCTATACCACATTTTGTTTATCAGTTGATGGACATTTAGATTGCTTCTGTACTTTGGCTATTATGAATAATGCTGCTGTGAACATTCATGTGCAAATCTTTGTGTGGACATATGTTTTCATTTTTTTTGGTTAGATATATATGAGTAGAATTGCTGGGTTGTATAGTAAGTTTATGTTTAACTTTTTAAAAAACTACAAAACTATTTTCCAATGTGACTGTACTATTTTACATTCCCACCAGCCATGTATGAGGGTTTTGATTTTTTCTATAATACATCTTTACCATCACTTGTTACTGTGTCTGTATTATA
The DNA here is from genome assembly GCA_023783475.1 of Daubentonia madagascariensis. Lineage (NCBI taxonomy): Eukaryota > Metazoa > Chordata > Mammalia > Primates > Daubentoniidae > Daubentonia > Daubentonia madagascariensis. The sequence goes on from JAKFHU010000573.1 coordinate 11,958, forward strand.
CCTATCCTAGTAGGTATGAAGTGGCATCTCGTTGTGGTGGTAATTTGAATGTCCCTATTGGCTAATGATGTTGAACATATTTTCATGTGTTTATTAGCCATTTCAGCATATTCTTTAAAATGTTCATTCAAAACTTTTGTCCATTTTTTGATTGGGTTGTTTGTCTTATTAGGTTGTAAGCATTCTTTGTATATTCTCGATACAAGTCCGTTATCAGACATGTGTTGTGCTAATAATTTCTCTAAGTCTGTTACTTGTCTTTTAATTTTCTTCATGGTATCTTTTGAGGCACAAAGTTTTTAATTTTGAAGAAGTCCAGTTTATAAATTTCTTTTTTTGGATCATACTTGAGGTCTGTGATCAGTTGCCTGTTAATTTTTGTATATGGTATGAGGAATGGGTCCAAGTTCATCTTTTTGCACATGGATATCCAGTTGTTCCAGCATGATTTGTTGAAAAACTATCCTTTCTCCATTTAAATGCCTTGGCACCTTTGTCAAAAATCAATTGACCATCAATGTAAGGATTTATTTCTAGACTCTCATTTCTGTTTCAGTGGTCTATATGCCTATTGGTTTTTTTTCCCTTTTTTTTTTAGAGACAAGATCTCACTCTGTTAGCCAGGCTGGAGTGAAATGGATGGCATCATGATAGCTCACTGCAGCCTCAAACTCCTGGGCTCAAGCAATCCCCCTGCTTCAGCTTCCCAAGTAGCTGGGACTATAGGTGCACACCACTATGCCTGGTTAATTTTTTTAATTTTTATTTTTTAGATACAGGGTCTTCCTGTGTTGCCAAGGCTGTTCTCGAACTCCTGGCCTCAAGAGATCTTCCCACCTTGGCCTTGCAAAGTGTTGGGATTAGAGGCGTGGGCCACCACACCTGGCCTGTATGTGTATGCCTGTTCTTATATTAGCACCACACTGTCTTGATTGTGGTAGCTTTATAGTAAGTTTTGAAATTGGGTGATGTAAGTCATCAGGTGTTTTTCTTCATTTTCAAAATTGTTCTGGCTATTCTGGGTTCCTTACATTCCCATGTAAATATCAGTATCAACTTGACATTTTTTTCCAAAAAAACCCTGCTGTGGTAGATTTTGATAGGAATCGCATTGAATTGATAGATCTGCTTGGGGAAGAATTGACATTTCAACATGAACATGGAATATCTTTCCATTTGTTTAGATCTTTAATTTCTCTCAGCAATATTTAGTAATTTTCAGTGGTCTTGCCCTTCTTTTGTTTTTGAAGTGTTTTATTTTTGATGCTATTATGAATAGAATTGTTTAAAATTTTTCATTATTGGATTGTTTGTTGCTAGTATATAAAAATGCAATTAATTTTTGTATATTGCTCTTGTATCTTGCAACCTTGCTGGATTTATTACTTCCAGCAGGTTTTTTGTGAAATCCATAGGATTTTCTACATATAACATCATGTCATCTGTGAATAAAGATGATTTTTGCTTTTTCCTTTTTGTTTGGATGTCTACTTTATTTTTTTGCCAGACTGCAGTGGCTAGAACCTCCAGTATGTTGCTGAATATACGTGGAGAGAGTTGACATTCTTGACTTGTTTTTCATTTTGGGAGGAAAACATTTCATCTTTTACCATTAGGTATGATGTTAGCTATAAGTTTTTTTCATAAATGCTTTTCATCAGATTGAGGGACTTTCCTTATGTTAATAGATTGTTGAGAATTCTTAGGAACAAATGTTAGAAATGTTGCTTTTCTGCATCTGTTGACATGACCATGTGGTTTTGCTGCTTTTTTCTATTAATATGATTTATTATATAAATTGATTCGTGAATGTTAGATTAACCTTGCTTTCCTGGAATAAAACCCAGTTGGCCATGTTATATAATCCTTTTTGTATGATGCTGGATTTGGCTTAGTAACATTTTGTTTAGGATTTTTGTGTTACGTATTGGTGAGTAATATTTTTTCTTGTGATGTCTTTGCCTTTGGTATTATGGTAATACTATCATCTTAGAATGAGTTGGGAAGTGTTCCCATTTTTCTGAAATTGTGAAGGATTGGTATTATTTTTTCTTTAAATATTTGATAGAATTTACCCATGGAGTCATCTGTTCCTGGATTTTTCTTTATGCGGAAATTTTAAATTACGAATTCAGGTTCTTCGGCCATTGTTCCTTGTGCGCATGCGCATGGCTTCTTTGGCGCAGGTTTCCGCGCACGCGTGCCCGCGGCTTCGCCAGCGCGTGCCCGCGGCCTCTCTGGCGCCCACTTGTGCCTGTGAGAGCGCGCCGTCTCCAGCGCCAGCTCCCACGCGTGCCTTCAGCACCGGCTTGCACGCGCGACTCTTCTCCAGTGTCAGGCGCCCGTGGCGTGTGAGGCTTTTCTAGCGCCAGCTCGCAGTGTGTCTTCGCCAGCGCCGGCTCCCAGGCGTGTGCGGCCTCCCCAGCGCTGGCTCCCGGGCTTGTGCGCCGCTCCAGCACCTGTTCCCAGGCGTGTGCGCATCTCCAGCGCGGGCTCCCTGGCGCGTGCGGCTTCTCCAGCACCTGCTCCCGGGCGTGTGCAGCCTCCCCAGAGTCGGATCCCCAGCACATGTGCTTCTGCAGCGCTGGCTTCTGTGGTGTGTGCAGCTTCCCCAGCGCAGGCTCTTGTAGTGCGCTGTGGTCAGCAGTATCCAGCGGTCAACAGTTTACGCCAGCGTCCCCCTCGGGCAATTTTGTAACAGAGTGGAACACCTCCTTGTGAACACCTTTGCCTGGCAACCTAGAGGGTAGGTTTCTGGCAAGTTACCAAAGGTGGTTTCCTAGCAAGTTGTCTTGGTGCACTGTCCACAGAGACCTCTCTGCCATTCAGTGAGCCATGGCTGTGCCTGCTCCAAAAAGGTCTCGATCTCTTTCCTTGGGAGAAGGGAGTGTTCTTCCTTGGGCCCCCTATCTCAGCCCTAGAGGTAGTGGCTGCTCCTTATATCTGCTGTTCCTGTATTATTTGGAGGTCTCTTTACTTTTGGCTAGCCAATCTCTTGTTACTTCTATCCCATTATAATGAATAATTGTTATTACTAGGTGGTTTCTCTTTCTTGATTGGACCCGGACTGGTCCATCATCTTTGTTTCCAACTTCCTCAAGAAATAGCAAGTGGTGAGAGTATTTAGCCGATTCTTTTTCTTGAATTTTGAAAGTAAAACCTAGGGTTACTCCCACCTCCACATGACAAAAACCAGGTTTCAGTGAGACTATGTCAGGCTTTTATAAAGTGGTGAGTTGGGCTTTATATTTTCTTTGCTCCTTTCCGGACCTTTGAAAATTAGAAACAGTACAGGTACCATGGGAAGTGAGGTTAAGAAGTAGGAGGGGAGGGGAAGAGGAAAGGATTGGAACTGTGGTCAGCCTTACAGCATCCAACAGGCAGGGTTCCCAGATGACCTGACTTTACATCTGACTATATTTCTCCTTACCTTTTACTCATGTTTTTCATTTTTCAGATTGCTGGAGCTTGTTTTTTCATTTTCCTCCAGAGACCCAATGCTGATTTTGTAGTACAGAATATATATGTCATATAAACATTTTATGTAAATTTAACCTATTTTAGTGGAATCTGAGATCTGGGATCTGGTACTCTGGTCACTACCATAAGACAGTTTGAGGCTGCTGTTTTTCTCACACACACACACACACACACCCCCTTGCTATTCAGGGTATACCTTATGTGAGTTTGTCTCTGTGATCCCTTACGGGGTTTGGTTCAAAGGTGCCGAATTGCTAAACACTTTTGTTTCTTTCATAAGAATTTGGAGGTCCTATTTACCTTAGTGACTTCCAACATCTTCCTGGGCAGGTTCCTTTTTTTTTTTTTTTTTTTGAGACAGAGTAGCTCTGTCACTGCGGGTAGAGTGCAGTGGCGTCATTATAGCTCACTGCAACCTCAAATGCTTGGGCTCAAGCGATCCTCCTGCCTCAGCCTCCCGAGTGGGTGGGACTACAGGTGTGTGCCATCACGCCTGGCTAATTTTTCTATTTTTAGTAGAGACACGTCTCACACTTGCTCAGGCTGGTCTTGAACTCCTGAGCTCAAGCAATCCTCCTGCCTTGGCCTCCCAGAGTGTTAGGATTACAGGCGTGAGCCATTGTGTATGGCCCTGTTTTTCTGATTTTGTTTGTATGTTCAACTGCTGAACTCATAGATTTCTTTATCAGCCCCTGATTCCTTGATGATCATTTCTGGTTATGAATAATGATTTTTTCCTCTGTTCTTATGCACTGCAGTTTGTACTGTTTTTTTGGTGGTTTTTTTTGTATATGCCTATTTCCACAACTCTTGGCCAGCTTTTCCAGGGTATGTTCTTTTTTATTACATAACCATTGTTGACGTTTGCTAGGTATCTATCCAGCATCCTTTCCTCCTTTCTCTGTCCTAACAGGGCCTAGATTTTCTTTCAGTAGTTATTATTGTATAGGCTTTGGGGAACACTGACCCCACATTTAGCTTGTGGGATTGATTTAAAGCAATCTGACTATTGCTTGGTCCACAGTTGTTGGTTAGCGATGGCCATAAGCAAGTCCAATTTGAATACATCTGAGGTCTCTTATTTGGGATGGTGGAACAGAAGTGTGTACTCACTTTTTGGGTGGTGTGGTGTGTAATGTGACTCCTGTAATGGATGAAGCTATTTTGCTGTTATGAGGGGAGCAGGGTGGAGAGATGGATCAACTATGAAGTCTGCCTTATCTCTGGACTTTCCAATTTCTTGAACTAACCAATTCCCTTTATTTTAGCCAGTTTTGTTTGGTGTGGCAGAAACAGTTAATACTTACTAAATATCTGTATCCTCCTCCACATTTCCCAGTTCACTTGCAGTAGGTAGGGCAATGTGATAGTTCTAGCCAATAGGTTTTAAGCAGGTTACTTCCAGGTAGAAGCATTTATTAGCAGATGGATAACCTAGCTCTCCCTTCTTGCAATGTTGATTACGGAGACTTGGTATTGAAATGTCAGAGCATCCATCAACTTGGATCCATGAGTGACTATGTGGAGCAGACCCTTTCTTATCTCCCACATACACATTGGACATACAGCATGAGAAAAATATCACTACAACATAACTTAGTCTATCTTGGTGAATAGAGTTGGGTTTTCAATTACTGGAAACAAAAAAATCCTAGGTGATATAGTATCATTTTATAAATCTTAGTATATGTGGTATATATAATGCATGCAGATGATACATTTTGATTGATTAGTAAGACTTATACTTCTTTGAAAGAATCACTTGTATTTAACCCTAGCTTGCTTTCTTTTTTTATTTTCATTGCTTAAGTAAAAAAGGGAAAACCACCTACCTTTCTGAATGTGGGGTACCCAAACATGACATTGTCCAACATGGATTATGATGATTCCTTAGCCTACCTCTACAGATCAAAGTTTGTAATAAAAAGCTATATAAAATATAGATTTGGACAAATGATATGTCATTTCTGCTTTTGTTTGAAGCTGTTAGCTATGCATTGCTAATCATAGGCCTCAAGTGTGAGTAACTCTGTATTAGTGGTATAACAGCATGCATTTTATTTATGAGGTAGTATTTTCTGTAGTATTAGGTCATTAAATCTGAAGTGTCCGATTTGCAATCAAAAGTTTATTCTATCTCAAACAAGAAGCAGTACAATTAATCAAAGTATGCGCCTAAAGTATTGACACAGTTTTGCCATCTTAACTGTAGCTTGTTTATGCCAGCAACAAAGAAGCCTGGAGAGCAAGTGGTGATGAAATTGCAAACGGCGTTTTCCACAGCTTGTTGAGAATTGAATATTTTTCCTTGGAAGAAGTGGTCCAAAGCCTGGAAGAGGTGGCAGTCAGTTGATGCAAGGTCTGTTGAATACGGTGGATAACAGAGAGTTTCCAAGTCCAGCTTCTGTGGTTTGAGCAGTGTTGTTTGTGTGACATGTGGTCGAGTGTTGTCTTACAAAAGGATTGGCCTGTCTCTGTTGACCAATCTCGGCTGCTTAATTGCAAGCATCCTCATCATTTCGTCCAATTGGTTGCAGTAGACATACACTGTAATGGACTGACCAGGTTTCATGAAGCTGTAGTGGATAATACCAGCGATGGACCACCAAACAGATACCATTAGTTTTTTGATGAGTATTTGGTTTTGGACTGTGTTTCGGCACTTCATTTTTATCCAGTCATTGTGCTGAACGCTTGCAATTGTCAAAAAGAATCCATTTTCATCACACATAACAATACGGTGTAGAAATAATTCGCCTTCATGCTGTGACAGCAAAGGTCAAACTTTGAGATGATTTCTCTTCTGATGCTCATTTAATTCATGCGGAACACATCTATCCAGCTTCTTTACCTTGCTGATTTGTTTCAAATGGTCCAATACCATTGGGATAGTAATGTCAAACCTTGCTGCTAATTCACATGTGAGTTGAGATGGATTCGCTTCCACTACAGCTTTCAGTTCACCATTATCCACCTTGGTGTCATGTTGCCACCGTGGCTCATTTTCAAGATTAAAATCACCAGAATAGAACTTCTCAAGCCATTGATGTACTGTGCATTCATTAGCCACATTCTTCCCAAACACTTTGTTGATATTTCAAGCTGTCTGTGCTGCATTGGTTCCACGATGGAACTCATATTAAAAAATAACATGAATTTTTTACTTATCACAAAAATTGCTCTAAAAAAGAATTTGACAGATGATCACAAGCCAAAACATATGTTTGAAAGACTGAGGATTTACTTTCACAATTAAAAAAAAAAAGAGTCAAAGTGAAATGTCAGAGATGTTAGCTGTCAAACTTAGTGCTTAAGGAAATTGAACATTTCATACTTAATAACCTAATATATTTGACATCCGGAATAATATCCTGTGTTTTGATTCTGACCAGTACTATTAGATTGTTTAGTCATTACACTAAAAAAGGTTGGCAAAGCTAGTGAAACTTTTTCTTGATGATAAGTATTTTGATGAATTGGTATTTTTTTGAAACTATGCAGCCAGTTTTAGGAGTATCATAAATATAAAAATATTTTTCTTTGAAATGCTATAATATTGATTTTTTTAATTGAGTAGTTATAAGTTAAGAAAGAAAAGCACAATTAAAAATACCTTGAATTTTGGTAGTGACATTCCTTTGGTGGTGTTAAAAGCTAGAAATTTATTTCATTATATCAAAGTTTCTGGTATCTTCGTTTACTTCTACATGTATATGCTGTACACATCTAATGTTTGCCTAAAATTGTACTAAGTCCTTTTGGTTTTAAAATAATTTAAATCTAATTGTTTAATTTTAAAATAATTTGAGTTTTAAAAGAATTATTTGTTTTTAAGGCAGAATGGTGAAAATAGGGTAAGTCTTTGAAAATATTCTTGTACTTGTTCAGAACCATCTTTGGTTATGTTGTTTTGTGGCCACAGTGGCTATGACCAGACAACTACACATTAATTATTTTTTAAACTTTTTTTTGAGGTATTATTGATGTATGTGAATGGATTAATGTTGTTATTGTGGGAGTGGGTTTGTTATTTTGAGAGTGGATTTGTTACACAAGTGAGTTTGGCTCTTTCTTATTCTCTTTCCCCATGTAATGCTTTCTGCCATGTTATGACACAGTAAGACAGCCCTCACCAGATGCGGCCCCTCAGTCTTGGACTTCGCAGCCTTCAGAACTAGGGGCCAATACATGTCTGTTCTTTATAAATGACCCACTCTTGGGTATTCTGTTATAGCAGCACAAAATGGGCTAAGACAAGCAGTCTGACAACACTTAAATCTGAGTTCTCTTTCAGCAGCAGCTGGCAGCAGCTAAATCCTGGCTGTCTTCTTTGGATAGTGTTTTGTTTTCTAGTTGCTGTAAGCCCATCTGATTGCTTTACTCATTTAACTTATCTTTTGTGGACATTCTAATTTATGACCTTTGCCTAAAGTAATTTATTAACTTTTGAATCATTTTGAAATGTATTCAGTTGTCAAACTAACACTTAGAAAAAAATGTATAGATCAGAAAAAATTTATGATACTTATTGGGGAAATTACTGCAATAACCTGGCTTTTCTGGTGAGATCAGAGTTTCATATCTGTAGAAAAAAGCTTATTATTATCATTCCTGAGCAGTAATATATACCCTTTAGAAATGAGAGCTTTTTGTTCTATTGATTTTTTAAAAAATTCATTGGTTTTATAAAATAAACATGGATTTTTTTCAGTTCTTTTGTTTTCTTGATTCATTTCTAACATTACTTTGGTTTTAATCCCTATTTAAAGTTCATTGTACTTTCCAAATTATTTTCATATAGATTATATGAGATTCTCACAATAGTCATATGTGCTGAGGTAAGATAGGCATTTTAAAAAAAGAAAAATAGAGTGGGGCCTTTTCCAAAAAAATTAATTTGGCTCAGAATTAGGGAGTTCCCAAAAGATTGCTCAAAAGGAGGTAGATAATGAAGAACTTCTTGGGTTACTTGTGTTTGTGCAACTTTTAAAAGCATCTTAATTATTATGGGATGATAACCTTTTCAGTAATCAAAAGAGCTGGGCATTTCTGGTTATTCAGATTCAACTGATTTTAGCAGAAAACATTCACCTTCAGTAATGACTTCTCTTTGAAATGTTCACAGAGAAGGAAACTGAGGTTAATGGCAAGGCTGTTGGACTGTTACCCAGGGAAACTAACTCCTGTCTGGTGCTCTTTTCATTGCACCAATAGCCCCATGTCCGTGGGGGGAGAGTGCTGAAGCTTCCTGTTGAAGCATTCTTAAGCAAGTCTTTGGCAGGCTTTTTGTTACATCTTTCTACTGTGTAAACAGGGGCATTAGAAGAAATGTAATTTTTGAATACTGCCTAACTAGTTTCTGCTTGGTAACGTGCCCTGAGACCCTCAGTGAATGCCAGCAAACAAATTAGATCCACAGTGTATTCGATATGCATAGCTTTTCCCCAAACAAAATTCGAATTCCACAAACACAAATTGAGTCATTGTCCAAATGTTTGTGTATGAATGGAAGTTTTTGTCCTATCTTTCTGTAACCAATACCATAAAACTTCTGAAGGTTCTTGATGCATTTGTTGTACAATGTTAATCCAAAACAAAACTTTATTCTGACTAAATTTGTAGCTATAGAGAGATACCAAACTCACTTCCGTTGATCAGTACAACCAGATCTAAAAAAATGTGTAAAGGAGTGCCATGCTGTAAAGACCTCATTATAGTTGTAAACACAAGTGCAGCTGTTACAAATCTAGCAAAACCTCAGATTAAACAATTTCAAATTTACTGAAGATGACATTCCAGACCCATTTTTCATAATATAAACACTCTGGGACATGTCTTTGAAATGAGTGGGCTTGTCATTAATATTAATGCCACTGAATTCAAGACCGAGAAGTCATTTCTTTTAGAGCTTTATTTTCACTCCTAATTTTGGAGTAAAATATGCTTTTAGCATGGAAAAAATTTGATACTATTGCTTTTGAATTGTAGGAATGCAAAAATACAGTATAAGTATTTTATTTTTTATGGTCATTTAACTTAAATGAGTTTGTTAGAATTAAATTTGGCAAAAATTAGCTGTTAATGGGATCCAATTGCATCGGTCAATTTAAAAATAAAAGGATGCTGAAAATAGTTGCTATTTAAGGATTCTATTAGTGTGACATTCTAGAATGCTGTATTTAAGGAAAAAGTTTTGTTCTATATGATTCTAAGCGCATTTCTTGTGGTCTTGTCTTTCAGCTAGAAAAAGTGGGACGAGCACTCAGAACCTGCACTGCTCTAATTTATTTTTCTTCTCAGTTTCCATTTAGTGGGACAACTGGTGAGGTGTCAGTTTGGCCATATAGTCATTTCTAAAGCTACTTTCTGTGCTCTGCTTTCCTATTAAGTCTTGCGTGATTTTTGTCAAAGAGTGTACAAGGGTCCACTGGAAGCTCCAAATGAACTGGGCTTTGCCCAGTTCTTGTGTGCACGTGTGAGTGTGTGTGGGGGGGTTGTTTTGTTTTTGCTTACTTGTTTATGGGTGACTGTGTTTTAAAATTCCATTTGCCTTTACTGAATTTCTTAGCTGGACTTTTGGGGAAGCCTCTAAATTGGTTAGTGGAGCAGTTAAATGACTGTTTATAAGGTATCATTAGTGCTCTATTAAAGAGAGCCATCATTTATCAAAAGAAGACAGTTGGATCTCTCTCATTTAAACTTGGTCTTGAAATTGTGTTAAACATTTTTTCTAATCAGGACAGTTGAAGCCAACCATGGTCAAGTATCCTGTTGTAACCTAAAGTTGGTAATTGTTAAAGCACATAGCTGATAATGGTGATATCTTGATGTGGTAATATCCAATGAGGAGCTTTAGCTCTTTCCATCAGCATAAAAGGTACCACAACAGATTGCTGCTATTGCTTTTTCCTTCCCCTTCTTTCTTTCTTTCTTTTTTTTTTGAGTTAAGAGATTGTGGCAGTTTCTTTTAACTATTTTGGCATTTAAAAAATTTCATATTTTGAGAAGGAAATCCAGGCAGATACAGAGAACCCCTTCCTTTCCTGTTAAAAATTTTTTTTGTATCTGCCATGGGATTTCCCTTCATTGTCATCCATCTTTCTGTCCTTTTTCTGGATAGGATCTTCTGTTTGCTATATCTTCTTTCTTGCTTTTCTCCTTCCTCTTGGTGGAGCAAATACTCCAGTATCCTCCTAAAACAGGATGTTTAATTTTTAAAGTTAAAATTTTTCATCCACCTGAATTTTCTCCCTAAAGTGGCTAGCTGGTTATTCCAAACCACTTTTTGAAAATTCTGATTCATATATAACTAATAGAGTGAAACTACCAGTAGTGCTATTCCTGAATACAGCTAGTTTACCTGCATGGTGTTCCCTTCTGCTTTGCTGCAGATCTGATAGATGGGTGATGATATTAATTTATTGAATCAACATTTATTAAGTGGCTGCTCTGTGCATAGTATGGGACCAAGTTCTGTAATCCTGAACTACTAAATAAGGGTGGGATGGGCTGGGATACTAAAAAGATACCTTAGGAAAAGGATTCAAATAGTCTTCTGTAACTTTGGGTTGCTGTGATAATGGTAGCTGTAGACAGCTCAACTGAGCTATAAAGCAAACAGATCTAGATGATTTTTTTTGAACAAAAATATCAAGAAGAACATCAGCCTAACGTTTGGTTTGTAGGATTTATAAATGTAGGTGATTGGATGTAAGTTTCTAGGGCTCAGGACAGGTGACTGGGCTGAAGTTAAAGAGTTAGGGATCACAGGTGGAAGCTAAAGGTGTGGAAGTAAAGGGAGTGGTCCATGGAAAGTAAGATGCGGGGGTGGAACCCCATGGACCGCTAACAATTAAGGGTATTTGGAGGAAGAGGAACCTGCTAGGCAAATTCTAGGAGTGCTGTGCAGCTTCTGCTTTTGTAGAAAGGTCATGAGGCTAATGAGGCTAATTTTTATTAGAAAACAAACATTTTTATATTAAAAAAAAGCTTCTCTCTATTTCTTTTATCTCTTGGAAAATATTCACCCTAGTTCTAGAAGCCTTGACGTAGAGAGGTGATAAGTTGATGGTCATCTTATTCTGAGTAATTGTGATAATTGTAGGAAATAGACTGGATAAGGCTAGTGCAGGCAGGATTATGGGTTGGAGTGGAACCTGGAAATATTAAAATTTAGGAATATGGAATTCTTTTACTAGGGATAGGTGTTTGGGAATGTGGATCAAGAAAGTGGATTGATTTGTGTGTTGGGGGTTTTGGGGATGCCTCCCCAAAACCATCCCCAGGTTTGATGATTCACTATGAGGACTCACAGGGGCTCAGCATAGAGTTGTCGTCATGGTCATGATTTATTTCAGAGAAAGGATACAAAGAAAAATCAGCAAAGGGAAAGGTTGCATTGGGCAAAGTCTGGGGGAAACCAGGTATAGGCTTCTAAGAATCTTCTCCCCATGAGCTCACACAGGGCACACTCAGTTCCTCAAGCAAGGAGTTGTGACAACACATGTGAAATGCTGTCTACTAGGGAAGCTCATTAGAGACTCAGTGCCCAGGGTTTTTACTGGGCGTTGGTCATATATGTATTCTCTGGCTAGCAACTACCAAAATTCCAGACTCCTAGAAGGAAAGCAAGTGTTCAGCATAAATCACATTGTTTGTACAAACAGTTTAGGCACAGTGAATCCCTCTTAGTTACGGTGGTGGGAACCCTCCCAAAATCCAAGTTCTCAGATGCCAGCAAGGGCCAACCTTGCAAGCAGTCCTCTCTAAGTAGAGCAGTATCAGTCCTGGTATGTTAACTCTTCTGCTCGATAGGTTTAAGAGGTAAGAAGCCATTTTTGAGGGTCAAAGCCAAGTTTTAATCTTGGTCAATTTCAGAGGTGTCTGGCATCAGGGTATAAGTCTTACTCAGGTATAAACTGGTGGTGTGATAAGAGTAGGCAGAAAACTAAGCCTCTAGAACAGCAGTCCCCAACCTTTTTGGCTCCAGGGACCAGTTTCATGGAAAACCACTTTTCCATGGACCGGGGTTGGGGGAGATGGTTTCGGGATGATCTAAGCACATTACGTTTATTGTTCAGTCAAACCTCTCTGCTAATTTTAATGTGTATTTGCAGCCACTCCCCAGTGCTAGCATCACCACCTCACCTCCACCTCAGATCATCAGGCATTAGATTCTCATAAGGAGCGTGCAACCTAGATCCCTCAAATGTGCAGTTTACAGTAGGGTTTGAGCTCCTATGAGAATCTAATACCACTGCTGCTCTGACAGGAGGCGGAGCTCACGCGGTGATGTGAGCTATGGGGAGCAGCTGTAAATACGATGTAGATGTAGCTTTGATGTAGATGTAGCTGATGTACATGTAGCTTTGATGTAGATGTAGCTGATGTAGATGTAGCTTTTCTTCCTCACCTGCATGCCACTCACCTCCTGCTGTGTGGCCTGGTTCCTAACAGTGGGGGTTGGGGACCGCAGCTCTAGAATATGATTAATGGTGAGAAAGATAGTCCATGGAATATTGGAACTCATGATAAAAGAGCTAGTTAGGGAAGAGTGGAAGGTTGTGTTATGGATTGTGCCCTCACCCTCTCAAATTCATATGTTGAAGCTCTAACCCTCAATGTGACTGTATTTGGAGATAGGGCTTTGAGGGAGGTAATTAAGGTTAAAAGAGGTCATACGGTTGGGGTCCTAATCTGATAGGATAGCCTTATAAAAAGAGGTAGATATCTCTCCCCCTCGTCCCACCCCTGCCCCCACCATGAGCACAAAGAAGAAGTCATGTGAGGATGGAGGTGGCTGCCTGCAAACCAGGAAGAGAGCCCTCACCAGGAACTAAGTCAGCCAGAACCTTGATCTTGGACTTTTCAGCCTCCTGGATTGTGAGAAAATACATTTCTGTTGTTTAAGTCACCCCAGTCTATGATATTTTGTTATGGCAGCCCGAACTGACTAAGACAGGTTGAGATCAGTCAAGGACCACAGCTTTATCAAGGTGAATTCTAGAATTCTGTGTGTAGCCAGAGAATATTAACATTGTGCTGGGTGTGTGTGTATGTGTATGTGTATGTGTGTCTGTTTGCTTTTTAAACTAAGCTAACTCATCCACATCCCACCCTTTGTGAGTTAGCACAAGTCATTAACCCAAGGTTCTAGGTCTGTTCTGTCCAATGCCATAGTCAGTAGCAACATTTGACTATTTAAATTTAAAGTAATCAAAATTAAATAAGATGAAAAGTTCAGTTCCTCAGTTGCCCTAGCCACATTTCATGTATTCAGAAGCTATGTGTAGCTAGTGCTTACGGTACTCTGTTGGGCACATAGAGCTAGAACGTTTCTGTCACTGCAGAAAGTCTGGCTGCGCAATCCTGTTCTATAATAGATAGTTGCCTCACACTTCTGCCCCCCCCACACCCCCTTTTTTCCTGTCTCAGTGGTTTTGAACTTCACTAGGTTCAGTGCATACTTATGAATACTAGAATTTGTAGTGGACATTCTTGGAGCTTTTAAAACAACACTAAAAAGGGAACAACCATTATAGTGCAAATTCTGCTAAAGTGTCATATGTCATACTGAGTCTGTAATGACATCTGCAATTCATTTGGCCATGTGTCTACAGTATGTGCCCTTAGAAGAGCTGTTTTCTATCCTACTGGGCTTTCTGATAGGACAAAGAACTTCAACAAGCAGGTGTTCTTTCTCTGGCCCCTGCTCCTCTGTTTCACTCTGCTGGATGATTGCTCTGCTTGCTCCTGGAAGGGGTAGGTGTAGGTGATTTAGAAGGAAGCATCAGTAACTGGGCTGCTCTGTTGAGCACTGATTAGCCTGAGGATTCACAGGCTGAGAGGAGGTCAGTGAAAATGGCAAACACTCTGGAATTCTTCAGAACTGATTGTTTCATGAGATAACAAAAAGTGTAACAGTGGTCAAAAGGGTGACTATTCTCTGGTACCCGCCCCACCAGTCTGTGTCTTTTTAGGTGGGAACTGTTCTTGAGAATTCTCAAAACAACCTATTGAGGTAGTTGCTATTCCACTCCTGAAGCGAGTGAAGATGAGTGAAGTTGGCACTCAGAAATGTCACATAATTTGCCGTGGGTCACTGGACTAGTGAATAGCGATGCTGGGTTGAAACCTTACTGTTGGTCTTGAAAACTTGGGTATTTTTCCACCATAATGCAGCTGGGCTTGGCCGGTAGCCCCTTCTCTCCACAGTGTGGGAGCAGCTCTCCCAAAGCTGTGCTCTACATTAAAGGGATTGTTTGCTAATTCATTAAATTTCATTTAATTAGGGTAAAGACTGAATGATCTATAAGGGGATCTTTTTTTATTTTAAAAGGATTATTTTTATTTTAATAAAATTGAAAAACACAGGAAAAAATTTTTTTTAAAAAGTTGAAATCACTCATAATACCAGCACTTATTTTGGAATCATTTGAAGACTTCCTGTGCTTACCCAAATATATATTTTTACAAAAATATTACCATGCTATTATACATATTTGCTGCTTCCTTATATGACTTAAGATGAATATCTTTCCAAGTCAGGAATATTCTTGTGCACTTTTAATTGCTCTGTTACTTGAAAAATGTGTTTGTGTGCTTTTTAATGGTTATTGTTATACCAACTTTAACCACTCTCCATCATTTTAGCCTCTAGGTCTATTTTTTCTTTGTGTGGTCTTACTAAGAAATAATTGCAAGGGAGGAACAGTCTTAAATTTGGTGGCACTCAGCACCAAATAATTCCAGATGTTTGCCTTCCCTACACATAGAAAGAGCCCACTCTGATACTGTGTTTGTTCTTCTCATCCTCCCTTGTCTTATTTCTCTTCTGTTTCATTTAATTTTAACCTCAATAGCAGACTCATTTTGTGCAGTCCTTGGCCTGCTGTTGTGATATCTTTGCCACTGGTTCTCTGTCCAGCCCCCGGTCACTGATGTATCTGTTGGCAGGGAGCATAAATGCTGGTGGTCCTCTCATCCTGACATGGGAGCACCCCAACTCAGCAGTAATACTTGGTATAACAAGAACCAGGGTGGGATACCCACACATCCCTGGACTGGGATTTTAAAGTTGTCAGTTGTCCTGTGAGCTGTGGTTTAGGGATCAACTTGAGCAAGAGATTGAATTTATTTCCTACAGACTTCTTTTTCTTGGTTATCATCTCACATTATTGCCTTATTATGTATCTTATTCCTTTTTATTATTTTTGGCTTAAATTTTCCTTTCTGTCATTTTACTTTGATCATTCTTTCTTATTTTCTCCCCCTTATTTCTAATTCCTCAGACTTCTGCCTTTTTCTTTTCTTATTTTTTTTTTAAGAGACAGGGTCTTACTCTGTCACCCAGGCTGGAGTGCAGTGGTGCAATTACAGCTTACTGCAACCTCAAACTCCATAGCTCAAGCGATCCTCCTGCCTCAGCCTCCCAAATAGCTGTGACTACAGGCGCATGACAGTGCACCTGGCTAATTTTGAAATATTTTTTTGTAGAGACCAGGTCTTGTTATGTTGCCCAGGCCGGTTTCTTGAATTCCTAGCCTCAAGCAATCCTCCCACCTGGGCCTCCCAAAGTGCTAGGATTACAGGCGTGAGCCATTGTGCTCTTCTTCCTTTTTCTTAATCAGCCTTATTCCTATCAGGTTTTCATTCTGCCTGAATCTAATGATCTAGTTTTTCACTGGATGGGGATTGGAGGGTGAGGTGAGAAAGGTGAGGGTAAATATGCGACTTGGTGATTGTTTAATGTAAGACAAGATGTTAAGGAAACTAATTCCTTTTTAATTCTCTGTATTTGGGAGACCACAGAATCGGATGGCCACTAATACCAAGTGGCTTTTGTGTGAAGATCCTTACAAAGAGATGACTAGTAAAGTCCCTACTTCCTTGGAGTTTGTGATGCATTGTGGGAGAAAGAACCACCCCATGTAGAAGGTGCAAGAAACATATGCCAGCAAAGGTAAACCAACCTGACAGAAAGTATGACATCAATGACACATACGTTGTGAGTGAATGATAGATAAAAATGGACAGACTTTCAGAAGGAGATGAGTTTTGAGTATACAGAGATGCGTTATGTTTGTGATAATGTTAGTAACTTTAATTTGAAGAAGGGTTAAGTATTGACTAAGTGATAGACCCTATTCTGGGGCTTGGAAAAATTGCCAAGAAGGCAATTAGATATGGATAATGGTTTTAGTACTAAATTGGGTAGCCTTTTTACTAAAATGTGGTCTGAATGTGGGTATTTACTGTATATAGCCTTGTATCTAGCAATAAAATCACTGTTAATGAAGCACTGTATATCTGTGGCATAGAGATGAATCACATAGAATTTCTTAAAATGTGTTCTTCATCTTTGGGGAAATCCTAGATGAAATTGGAAAAATTTCAAGTTTTATTATTGCTTGTTACAAATTATAGGGATTTTGATAATTGTCCATTTAGAAGTTCAATAGATTTTAGAAACTAGTTATTAATTGATCTCAGTTCTGCACATTTTTGTTGCTTAGCAAGAGTATCCTTAAGATTCAAATAAAGTTAAAAGTAGGGTAAATGGTGTGTCAGACTAAAACTGTATTTTTTGCCTGTCAACACTTACGTAGAAAAAAAAATAGTTTAAGGACATGACTGCAATTTAAAATCTTACTCAAAACCACATATACCATAGTATTTTTAAAGCCTGGAATCGAAAAGTAGAATCATTGTGTTTTATAGCACTTTGAAACTACATCTGATGTTATGTATGTCTGTGCTATCTTGCTATGGCTTTTGGATTGCATTAGTGGTATAAGAACGATTCTTGTGTTTGTATGTTACTTGGCTGCACAGATGGTATCCACTTTGAATCTACTAAATAAAAGAAAACTAGAACAACCGTGATTTTGCCAGTTCGTTTTTATTTATTTATTTATGGTCTTCCTGTCTCCCTTGTTAGTCCATTTTCTACACTGCTTCTGTGTGATCTTTCTGAAACACAAATCTGATTACCTTATTTTCATGCTAAAAATCCTTCAGTGGCTTCCCATTGCTCTTAGAATGAAATCCAAAGTCCTTACCCTGTCTTATAAAGTCCTTTCAAATTCATCTACTACTTGCCTGAGCAGGGTGACAGCCTTGGTAAACTTTACTTTTATAGGCCGGGCATGGTGGCTTACGCCTATAATCCCAGCGCTTTGGGAGGCTGATGCGGGCGGATTGCTTGAGGCCCACAAAGGTATTCTTATTTATGGGTAGTTTCCAAAATTGGTGTTTCTGTGGGGGTATAAAGACTGGAACCTCCTATTTCATCATCCTGCTGATGTCCCACACATGTGCAGTGTTGACTGTAATTAATCTGAAAAATAGATGACGTGGCAATTTTTAGTTTTGTTTAGGCTCATGTTTGAATAGTAGGTACTAGGAAGCAGGTTGTGGGCTTGAGGCATTGACCTAGTGATTAAGTCTAACTCATCCGCTCAGAGTCTGCCTCTCAGGGTATCATCAGAGCTTAAACTCTAGTTCTTATAGAATAATCAAAATTTTTATAAATGGTTTTGTGAAGAAATCCAACTGCTAGTACTGCTGATTAAAGAAAAGAGAAAATGTTAAGATTTAAGAAAGTGTTGGTTCTTGGTGTGAAAAGCAAGGTTTTGGATAAATTAAAAACTAGGATGTTTAATTAAATTGTAATTGTGAACTGTAATGCAAATGAGGCCATGGTAGTTATTGAATTGATGAATCTATTTCAGTAAGTATTCCATCCAGTGTGGAAATTGTTCATCAGGTGAAGGAGAGATTTTGGAAGTTGAGCAGATAATTACTTTGTACCCTGAGGATATGAAGAGGAAGTGCATTATTCTTTATGGAAATATCATTCTGTAGAAAGCCAGGTGCATGGATAAAAATATCGAACATCAAGTGCTGAAGGTACTAGTCAGCTTGTAAAATAACCTTTAGTGTGTGCAAAGTTTGATTCCATGATTTTAAGACTTGCTTTTCTCTGTGTATTGCAAAGTTAATGTGAAGCATCAACCAATCATAGTGCTAGGGACAAGCTTCCTCTTGAGCTGCAGAAGATGAAGTTGTTACAGACTGGAAATGTGTTCCACACAGTGACAAAAACAGAGATGAAGACAATGTTGAAGAATGTGAATAAGCTGTAGGTGATGTTCATAACTCTGGTGAAGTGGTCTAGTATTAGAAGTTGCTAACTGACATATTTATCACTTGTGATGTATTGATGAATTGGCACTTGAAGAATTCTTTCTTTGTTCTCCTCCTTCAAGCTTTTTGTGGTATGGTTTATAACTGTCTCCCATGTTTTTTTCCATCACCTGTTTTGTTCCCTAATATTGTTGCTGATGGCCACCACGAGGTCAAAAGGAACCTGCTGAAAGGTTATAACCTGCACTTTGGTATGTTCTTTCTTGGGTGGAACCATAAAGCGTGAGTGGTAATGTGAAACATTATTATTAGTCAGTAATAACTTTGATGCCTCTGGGTTCAATAAATAGATGATTCATTGTTCTGTAGTAATAATGTGATATAATATTGAGTTAATCTTAATGGCAGAATTTTATGTGACTAGGTTTTTAAATTGAGGTTAAATTCCCATAACATAAAATTCACCATTTTATGTATTTTAACATGTACAATTCAGTGGCATTTACTTAATAAATTGACACTGTTGTGCAATCATCATCACTATCTAATTCCAGAGCATTTTCACCATCCCAAAAAGAAACTTCATGCCCATTAAACAGTCACTCCCCATTCCTCTTTACCCCTCACCAAACTCCCTGACAACCACTAATCTTCTGTCTATGGATTTTTCTATTTTGAACATTTTATATAAATGGAATCTTACAATATGTGCTGGTTTTTATGGCTGCTTTCATGTAGCATAATGTTTTCAAGGTCATCCATATCATAGCATGTATCCAAAGCACTCCATTCCTTTTTATGCCTGTATAATATTCCAATGTATGAATGTCCTACATTTGTCCATTCAACAGTTGGTGAACATTTGGGTTGTTTCCACTTTTTGGCTATTATGAGTAATGCTGCTATGAACATTTGTGTACAAGTTTTAGTTGGAACACTTGTTTTCAATTTTCCTGGTTATATACCTAGGAGTAGAATTGCTGGGTCATATGGTAATTTTTGAGGAACCACCAAACTGTTTTCCAGAATGGCTGCAATATTTTACATCCTCACCAGCAATGTATGAGGGTTCTGATTGCTGCAGAACATGCCAGCACTTGTTATTTTCCATTATATCACTAGTTTTACAAATGATTTTGACTGGTATGAAAATTAAGGTCTGAAAAAGTCACTTAAATCTTTTAGTTATATTTTGCCCTAAATTGTACTTTAGTAGTATTGACAAAGGTCTCAGGAACATATTTCTTCTATAAGATCCTTCATATTTAGGAAATGATTTTGTTTATAATGAAGATTCATAATAGGATTTCAAGCTTGTTCTGAACAGTTTCTTTAGAGGAGTAGTCTAGTACTTCTTCCTTTTACTGTTTTTTTGATTCTTCTCTTTTTTCCCCCTAACTTCTTGAGATGGATACCTAACTAATTTTTAAATTTTTTTTATTGTAGTAAAATATACATAAGATAAAATTTACCATCTTAACCATTTTTAAGTGTACAATTCAGTGGCAATAAGCACATTCATCTTGTTGTGTTACCATTACCACCGTTTGTCTCCAGAACTTTTTCATCTTCCCGCAATGAAGCTCTATACCCATTAAATAATAACTCCGTTTCACCCTCTTCCAGCCCCTGACAACCACCATTCTGCTTTTTGTCTCTATGAATTTGACTATTCTGCATACCTCATATAAGTGGAATCCTGCGATATTTGTTCTTTTGTGTCTGGTTTATTTCATGTAGCATAATGTCTTTAACAGATTGACTGCCACACTAGAAAAAAAAATTTTTTCCTTGGGGCCATGGTGCTTTATTATGAAAATAGAATAAAAACTTTGAAAACAAAATGATCCTTTCTAATTTAATGAAAAATTTGTTATTTTTTATTGTTTTCTGTGCGTGTTATATGCAATTAAATTGTCAATATTAATTGTAACAATAAGAACATCAAAAAGTAAGGTTTTCATGAGCCAACTGCAGGGTTTTGCCCGAGGGGCCACCCATCACGTAATACATATGCTATAGCATGGCAGTGTGAGTTGCCTGTGCAGCATGTGGCTCCCAAGGTAAAGAGACGTGTGAGTTACATATGCTTCATGAGGCCCTCGGCTCAAAATAGTGTGAGTTAAATACAACTCACATGGCAGTTAATGTGTTACGGTTCATCCATGTTGTAGCATATCAGAATTTCATTCATTTTAAAGGCTGAATAGTATTCTATCGTATGTATATACCATACTTTGTATATCCTTTCATCCATTGATGGACATTTGGGTTGTTTCTACCATTTCGCTATTGTGTCTAAAGCTGCTGTGAATGTGGGAGTAAATGTTCTGGTCCTTTCTTTCAGTTCTTTTGGATACATAACCAGAAGTAGAATTGCTGGATCATACTGTAATTCTGTTTTTAATTTTTTGTGGAACTGCCATGCTATTTTCCACAGTGGCTGCATCATTTTACATTCCCACCAATAAGGGTTCTATTTTCTTTATAACTGCACCACTCACCAACACTTGTTATTTTATTTGTGTTTGTTTGTTTGTTTGTTTTTGGATGATAGCCATCCTAATGGGTATGGAGTGGTATCTCATTGTGGTTTTCATTTGTGTCTCCCTAATGATTAGTTGAACATTTTTTCATGTGCTTATTGACCATTTGTATATCATCTTAGAGTAATATCTGTTCAAGTCCTTTGCCTATTTTTTAATCAGTCTGTTTTTTTGTTATTGAGTTTTAGGAGTTCTTTACATATTCTGAATATTAATTCCTTATCAGATATATGGTTTCTAAATGTTTTTCTCCCATTCTGTGAGTTATCTTTTCACTCTCTTGTTGGTATCCCTTGATACTTTTAACTAATTTAAAAATTTTTATGAAGTCTACTTTATCTATTTTTTTCTTTTGTTATCTGTATTTTTGGTTCATATCCAAGAAATCATTTCCAAATCCAATATCATGAAGCTTTCCCCCTATGTTTTCTTTTAAGAGTTTTACAGTTTTAGCTCTTATATTAAGGTCTTTGATCCATTTTTAGCTAATTTTGTAGGTGATGTAAAATTAGAGTTCATTAATTTTTAAGCTTTTAAAAAATATACACACAAATGTAAATGCTTTAATTGCATCCCACTTGTTTTGATTATAGAACTATACTGGTTTTTCTTGGAGTTTTGTCAATTTTTGCTTTATGTAGTTTAACATTATATTATTTGTTGCACACAAATTTAAAATTATTATATTTTTCTGGTGAATTGAATTTTATAATTATGAAATGACCCTCTTTTTCTAATAATGATTTTTGCTCTATGCCTGTTTTGTTTAATAGAAATAGCTACACCAGCTTTATTTTTGTTAATGTTTGCATGGTAAACACTTTCTGTATTCAACTTTTCATTATCCTTAAGTTTTAGTTGTTACTCTGATAAACACTTTATGTGGGGATTTTAAAAATCCAATCTGATCATCTTTTTTTTAAAACTAGATCATGTAGTCTATTTACATTTAATGTGACCAGTGACATATTTGTATTTAAATCTGCCTTTTACTTCCTTTTCTTTTAGCTGCAGCTATTCTGTGTCTGTTCTTTAATGGTTATCCTAGAAATGATATACACATTTAATTTCTAAAAGTCTAAAACTATCTTTCCTCTTCTCAGACAATACAAGGACTTTATAACAGTTTAACTCCTTTCTAGCTTATGTGCTTTTGCTATTGTGAGTTTTCTTCATTTAAATACATAATTACTTTTTCCTTTGATCTTTATTATTTCTTTAACCTTTCACCTTCCTCCTGGGTTAATTTTCCTTCTACCTGAAGAAGATTCCTCAGAATTTTCATTTCCAGTTTGCTGGTGCACTCTTCCACTTTTTGATCTGCCTGATATACATATATGTATTTTTAATTAAGATGGAATCTTGGTATGTTGCTCAGGTTGGTCACAAACTCCTGGGCTCAAGCAGTCCTCTCACCTTAGCCTCCCAAATAGCTGGAATTACAGGTATATGCTACCTTGCCCAGCCTAATAATGTTTTTATTGCATCTTCATTTTTAAAAAATATTTTTGCTGTGTATAGAGTTCTGGGTTAGCAGCTTTATTCAGAACATTGAGACTCTTTCCACTTCCTGGTATTTAGAAGTCAGCTCCTATTCTTAGTAGTGTTCCTTTGAAAGTAATGTGTTTTTTATGTCTGCCTGCTTTTAGGATTTCCTCTTCGCCTTTAGTTTCTTCAGTTTTACTATATGTTTTGTTTTTGAGGGGTATGTTTTGTACCACTTCTAAGAGATCCTCTTGGACTGAGCTCTAGTTACCTACCTACTCTGGTAGTTGACTTTAATAACCCTCCTTTTATTGGCTTCCTTCTCTTCCCTGAGTCAGTGCTTCACTTCTTCAATAGTGTTCTCTTTACTGTCTAAATCAACTACCTCCAGTCAAATTCTTTTCTCAAGATCTGCTTCTGGGGGAACCCAAAATAAGGCATGTATCCTTCTTGGGATTAATTTGGCTTCTTAGATCTGTGGATTAATGTTTATGTTCATCACAATGGAATAGTGATATGCTAAGAGAAAGATACCATTGGATACACCTGGAAGATATTCAATTCCTTAATGGCAAAAGGTTTAGGAATCTGTGGACCAAGATAAAGCATACATGATACTGGACAGAAGCATTGTTTCTCAGATCCCCCAGGGTTACCCAAAAGATCTACAAGGCTTGGGAAGTCCCTTTAGCAGGTCTAATGAGGTTTTATACATTTCTGGTCAGTCACCTTCCCCATGTTTGAATGTTATTATTCTGGAACCCATTGACATGCCTGCCCACTCAGGAGGTAGAATTAACTGATACACAGCAATCCCCGAACATTCTTCAGAGTTTACTGCAAGATTGGATGGCATGAAGACCAGTTTTCAGAAGGCCTAAGCTTCAGGCATCTCTGAGCTCTATTCTAAAATGGTATGTGGCACAGTTGAGGTTAAAAATTAAAAAAATTTTTTTTTAATTTGAAAGAACAATAGAGAATTTATTGATATGATTTGAATTTATATTAGTTCTGTGGACAAGAATAATTTATGAGTTTTAGCACAATCAAAAGCCTTAACTTTAGATGTTAACACATTATTATTATTCCCTTGTAAAATACAAGTATGAAAGATGACTGCCTTTTTATGGTATGGTCTCTTTATAGTATACTCGTGTATTTCCTCAAGGTTCAGTTGAGTGGTTTTTAGGTTCCTACTCTAACCATTGGATATGCAAACACTTAATGAGTGTGTAAAAACCATACCTTTTAATTTATATATATTGTCACTGACAGGAGACATATAGATACAGCTATTTAGTAGAATAATTTATGCTTCTAAGCATTATCTCCCTAGCCAGATATTTGAAAGGTTTAGAAAAAAAACAAAACAAAACAAAACACTAAATCCTCTGTAGTAACTCTGAGAAACTGTAGAAAGCAGTAATAAAATATAAAAGTATAAACCCCATAGATTGAATTGACACTCTTAACAGAACAGAAAACAATGAGGAAAGAGAAGAATCATTGGAAATTGAAAAAAAAAAAAAAATGAAATGTCATTGGTCTAATCAAATAGAAGCACTGGATGCAAATACTCAACAAACTAATCAAGATGGAAGAGCATAGGAAATACTTATCAGGGGCCATAATGAAACACATTGAATCCATGAGCCAAGTCCTGGAACTCAATTGACTTATTACAAGAACATATAAAAAATTCACATAAAACACAATACCACGGACACTTGTGTGAAAGTACAACTTGTCAATGGAGTTTGTATCAGTGTATGCTAAGGTTAACATGGCTTTGAAATGGTCCAGTGTTTTCAAGTGCGTGGGCAGATAAATAAAATGCATCAGCATCTTATCTGTAACTATCAAGGGTTTAATTTTCTCCTACATATGGTCTTAGATCATCTTATATAAAAAAGACATGATCAACTTGGACAACGAAATTGTAAATAAAACCCTACTTTACAAATTTTTCTTGTTGAAACAGTCTATGTCTTAGAGAAAGCAAGAATGTTTTGTTAAAGGAAACAATTCATTTTCCCATTCATTAATATTAAATGCCAAATATTTTATTTTTATGTCAGAAATCCTTGTTCTATACAGAGATTATTAGAAACTGGGAACCTGAATGTGTGCTGCTGATAAAATTTCGGAGCTTTTTAGAGAAAGTATGAATTTAATTTGGGAAAATGGGGGAACCTTATCAACTAGAAAAACTGATTTTACTACCATATAGCAATGGTGACAAAAAAAAAAAAATCCAGCCGGGCACGGTGGCTTGTGCCTGTGACCCAGCTACTCAGGAGGCTGAGGCGGGAGGATCTCATGAGGCCAGGAGTTTGTGACCAGCCTGGGCAATATAAAAAGACAAACAAACAAACAAAAAAATCCATACCAAATCCATTATCTTGGGTATTTATCTTGAATTTTTATACGAGAAAGAGAACAGAATATATTTTTATTGAGTTAAAAAATTTTTCAGAAACATTGTTCTATGTAGCTCCTGTCTAGAATATGCCTGCCTTTTTGTTGTAAACAAAAAAGAAAATTTTCTAGTTTAACTCCTTGAGGGGCAATCTGAATGGTTTCCATTTTGGGAATTATGCAGTTTCATATTAAATGCCAGGTGGTAAGTCAGATGAAAATACTCAGTTCATTTGGCATCATCAGATTGATTTGACAAATGGAATTCTTTTAACTCTGTGGAAAACATTTTGCTCCCTTTATCCTTTGGCAGAGGCAGATACTGTCTGTGGTTTCCCCACAGAAGTTTGGGTGGGTAAATTTGGGATGTTTAAATAGAAACAGCAGACAGAGACATTGCGCCTGACAGTTGGAAGGACCCACTGAGAAGCTCTGAGACTGCTGACACTGGTGATGTGGAATGGGGAGGGCTGTTAGGGAGACTTGCGGAATTAAGCAACGTGGACGTAAATGAGGGCTGAAAATGCTCAGAACAAATGATAATTCCTCCTTAAGAAGCCAGAGGATTTTAGGTTGAGGTTGCTGAAAAATTTTGCTTTGGATATGGATAAAACCAACAGAAAAGTTACTTTTCATATTCAAACTTCATTTCCTTTTGTGACGTGTCATCATTGATTTGTGATGAGGATGCGCATGTGATGTTTCTCAGGGAGTGGCTCCATCTCTTGTAAGATGTGTGACCTTGGACAAGATAGTTCCCTCTCTTTGCCATAGTTTCCGCATCTGTATAATGAGATTGTGGGCATTGAGATGTGTTTACACTGCCTATAATTGTCCTTGGCATAGAATAAGCACTATGTGAGTGTTAGCTACTGTGTTAATAATAACAATTATTATTATTATTTCAGTAGATGGAGAAATTCTCTTGAGGAGGAAGCTATTTGCTTCCTCTAATAACCTTAATGTACTTGATGTATTTTTATAGAAATGAATCAAGAATGAATTGTTTAGTGTTTAAGATGACTTATAGTGATATATCCATGTTCCCTTTGAAAAAGTAAATTTTGAAAAATACCAGTAAGCGTGGATAATTTCTACTTCCTTAGCATGTTTCCATATTAAAACATAAGGCACCAATAAATATCACGTAAAAAGTGTATAGCCACTGGGGCCATTTAATGTAGGGGCAAAGAGCCATACACACCCTAGTGGTCCCCCAAAGGCATATTTATATTACAAAACTGAATAGTAATTCTTAATAGTGGCCAAGCCCCCACATCATCCAGATTTTAGGATGCTCTTTTTAAAAAGGCAGGGAATTCTGTAATTGCTTTTGAAAAAGATTTCCATCACAATAAATAAAGCAAATTTTGACACTTAAAATTCCTCTGTGATTTTAGCAACTTCTGTTAGCTTTAGTATATTCTTAGGTGCATTGAAATGAAAGATTCATGTATTTCTTTCACAGTCTTAAAGTTAGCGTGGGAGAAACAACTCAATCTTCCTTCCACCACTTTCATATTTCTCTTGTCTTTTCTAATGTCCATAATGTGTTATAGGGCAACTGATCAGTATGGGCATTAAAATCGTCTTTTTGTGTTTTTGTTTTGCTTAATCTATGTAATTTATTAGGTTTTTTTGTTGTGGTTTCTTTTGTTTTCTTCTATGGTACTACCATTTATCTAGCAAATACTCTTACAAAGAATAAAGTGGAAGATTGATAATTAAAGTTTTTGTGTTTAATGGCCAAAGATAGTGTTTTAAGTCTCCTAGAAAGAATAGCAAACATAATCTCTATATTTAGAGATGGCTTAAGAACTATGCAGTGAAACCACCAACTTGGAAGGGTGATGGTGTAAGATGTTCGAAATAGACATCCCTGGCCTATACCTAGGACCTACCTACTTTTTTCACCAGTGGAACTGACATATGCGTGAGCTAACTTTTTGCAGTATGGAAATCATGATGTGAAAACCAGAATATGCTAAACATAAAGTATTAAAGTAAAGAATTAAGCAGAACCATTCCCTAAAGGATGCTTGATTTGCCTTTAGAACCAGGCAGAGCAGTGGCAGACTTTGCTGGGAGGCAAGTAGGAAAATGCCCATATAGATAAGCAAGTCTCTGGTCACATACTTCCATGCCTCTTAGCCTTTGTACATGCCAAAACATGTGCTATGGCATGGGCATGGGGTCTGATGATGCTCCCTTTTCTTTGCTTGACCAGTAATTAGCCTTTGAGACTCTTCTGGTGTGTGAAGTCTTTCTTTGTGTTCGCATGTTCAGTGTGTATGCTGCCCTTAGAGCATTTTCACATTATTGTTGGAATTTTTATTTGCATGTCTGCTCCTCAACTCGATTGTGTATTTTTTATTCTATACTATAAATTTTTTGAAGACCAAAGATTATTTATGTTTTCATTAGCCGTAGTGCCTGCTTCATAGTAGGTGTGTTTAGGTAAATGTGTATTGAGTGATAAACAGATAAATCACATCTGGACATGACTATTCGAAAGAAAGCAATGCTTCTCCCGCTTTCCTTTTAAGGAGTAAGGAAACCTTTCCTGGAAGCCCCCACACTAGATATCTCCTTATATTGGCCCAGGATACAGTCACTAACAATGGATCAGAATTACCCTGGGTGGCTTAGGTGGAATGGGTATTTTGGGTGTAAACCACAAAGACTACTGCTCTGGTTACAAAAATAATACATGATTATTATAGGAAATTTAGAAATTAATGAGAAGTGTAATGAAGAAAATGAAAAACAGCATCACACAAAGATAACTGTGCTTAACGATCGTCGTATTTGCTTTCCAGTTTTTGGTTGTGCTATGGTTTGGATATGGTTTGTTTGGCCCAGCCAAGGCTCATATTGAAATTTGATCTCCCTTGTTGGTGATGGGGCCTGGTGGGAGGTGTTTGGATTATGGGGGTGGGTCCCTCAAGAAGGGTTTGGTGCCGTCATCTCAGGAGTGAGTGAGTTCTCACTTTTAGTTCCTGCCAGAACTGGTTGTTAAAAAGTGCCTGGCATCTCCTTTGCATGTGCCTGCCTGCGCTCACAGGGCTCGCATGCTCTCTCTCTCTCTCTTCCTCTCTCACCGTGTGATCTCTGGACACGCTGGCTCTCCTTCACTTTCCACAATGAGTAGAAGCACCCTGAGGCCATCACCAGAAGCAAATGTTGGCACTGTGCTTCTTGTGTAGCCTGCAGAACTGTGAGCCAAATAAACCTCTTTTCTTTATAAATTATCCAGCCTCAGATATTCCTTAATAGCAACACAAGTGGACTTAAGAGAGGTTGTATATGTATGTTTGTATTTATAGAAGAAAATTGCAATCATATTATATGTAGTGTTTTATAGTCTTAAATTTAACAGTCTAACATAAGTTTTCCATGCCATTAAATCATATTCTGAAATGAGACCAGTAGCTTATATTCCTTCATATGGCTGTATTAAAAATTATTTAATGAATTGCTTATTGTTGGAAATTTAAGTTGTTAACCAGTTTTTTTCTCTTGTAAATATGCAGTGAACATCCTTTTATATCAGTCATTGTACACATTGCTGGTTATTTTCTTATGCCAAATTCCTAGAAGTAGATTAATAGGTGAAATAATATAAATACTTTCAAAGCTTTTCATACTCTCCCCTGATTATCCTCCAGAAAACTTGGATTAGTTATACTTCCACAAACCTGCATATGAGTGGCTGTTTAATTGTATTCTTACTAGAACTGGGAATTATTTTAATTGTTAATTTTATAGGCAAAAGTAGTATTCTTTTGTTTTACTCTCTTTTTGATTGGCAGTGTTATTTTTTCATTTAGTCAGCATTCAGTAGATATTGAATGCAAGAAGAAATATGTTTCTTGAAGTGTAGATTGTCTATTCACATCCTTTACATGGCAGTATTATTTTTGCTTTTTTATTGTGATATACATAAAATAAAGTACATAAAATATATTAATGTTAAGTGTAAAACTCCATAGAATTTATGGCATTCTATTTTCAGTTTGTTATTCTGAATATTAGCTTATTTAGTTTATGATACTAAAATAATTTAAAATTATAGTAACCCAGAGCCTTCTGTACTTGGCTGAGTTTTATTCCATCCTAGGTACATCCTCCCTGAAGCTCCTAATTACATAGAGACTTCATCTTTGATTCTGACTGAGAAATAAATTGTTTCTTTCTAGATTCCTTTATAGTGTTCAGTAAATGTCTGTGACTCTTCCTCACAGTCCTTCTCTTTGGCTACATATCATTTTATTTATCTTCATATCCTTCCAGATATCAAAATTGGAATTTTAAATTAGAATGAATTTTAAATTATTTACTTTTTATGATTTCTCCCTTGCTTCTTGGCTCAGATTCATTTTCTTCAGAGAGAGAGAGAGAGAGAGTATGTGTGTGTGTGTGTGAGTGTGAGAGAGAGAGAGCGTCTCAGAGCTTGAGGAAATGATATTTTCTTGTGTTGTTCATTAACATCTGCAACTACTGTTTATTGTTAATATTTATCTCATTTAATCTTTTTTGTTCTGTAAGATTGGTAAATATCATTACGTTTTTCATTTATAGAGAAAAGAAATATTTTGGGCCACACACTAACAGTGCTGTGTGGATCAGAGCTGGGATTGGGACCCAGTTTGGTAACGATATGTTTGGATTTCAAATTATAAACTGTACCGTGTTTGGTCTTGCACATAAAAAGAGGCTGAACTGACATTTCCAAGTTATGTTGAAAAATTTACAATTTATTTAAATTTGAGTCTTGCTCTCCAGTAGATTCTTCTCCCTATTATTTTCAGCTAGAAAAATAAAAGGCCTCAAATATAATTTAATATAACCAATAGGAACCACACCACTTTTATAGTCATTTTTGTTGTAAACTAGTGTTTATACAACCCGCGAGTTGACAGCTGACCAAACCATTTCATGTTACCATATTTTGAATGTAGCAGGAACTGGCTTAGCAAAATCTTGAAACCTCCGACTCTGATATTTGTGGGGCAGTAAAGTAAACAACGTTGGGGCTTTCAGGTTTGTGTGGTGCACAGCCTGTCCAGGCTGTTGCTTATTCTTACTGTTGACTCCCTGGGTTTCATGAGCAGTTTTGCTGACAGGTATTTAGGCTTGCCAAGTAAGATTATTTCTACCTAGTGGAGAAATCCTGGAGAAAGCCATCGGTTTCTTTTTTTTGAAACAGGGTCTCGCTCTGTCACCCTGGCTAGAGTTCGGTGGCGTGATGATAGCTTACGGAAACCTCAGAATCCTGGGTTCAAGTGATCCTCCCGCCTCAGCCTCCCAAGTAGCTGGGACTACAGGTGCGTGCCACCATGCTTGGCTAATTTTTCTATTTTTTTGTAGAGATGGGGTCTTGCTCTTGCTCAGGCTTGTCTCGAACTCCTGGCCTCAAGTGATCCTCCCGCCTCAGCCTCCCAAAGTGCTAGGATTACAGGCGTGAGCCACCGTGCCCAGCCAGTTTCTTTTTATTAGAAATGTAATAACTAATGATAAAACATAGCTAACATCAATTGAGTACTTAAAATGTGCTAGGCACAGTTCTAAGTGCTTTCTGTGTAATTAATACATATTATTAATATTGTTCACAGCAAGCCTAGTAAGTTTTCCCCATTTTACAGATGCAGAAACTGAGGCACGGAATAGTTAAATAACTTCCCAAGGTAACATGGCTAGTATATTGCAGAGTGGAGATTCAAACTTTGGCAGTCTGCCTCTAGAGCCAGCCTCCTTAACCACTGTTGTACTGAAGATTATTAGATGAAAATAGAGAGGCACAGGTGGCTCACAAGTAGCTGCTCAAGTTTTTGGAAAAGGTTTGACTTTTTCTCTACTGGCAGCTCAAAATGGTTAAACTGTTGCCATTTATTAAATTTTTATTTTTTGTAAAGTGAGTTATTTGCTTGCGTCTAACATTATGGTTGGAACATAGTGAGTAAAGCATACCCTTTTGTGTTTAGACATGTTTAGATAAACCTACATTTTCAGTAAACAAAGTGGTCTCCTAGAAAGACATAGTGTTTGAAGCAGAACTTTGAAGAGTGGGTTCAGAATCAAGGCAACAATCACAGAATGATCAAGTTATTTGGTTAATGCTCTGTAATAAATAACTGAGATTATGCCTTATTGGTCCTATACTCCATCCTTTAAAAACTGGATATGCCAGAAATGGCAGACTAAATAATTTGGAGTAACCTAGGCTGGCTCTAGGCAGAATTTGTCCTTGAGATCTTCTCATTTCTCCTGTCACTGGCACCTTGGTCTCATTCACCTTTCCTCGTTGCTAGATATGCTGCGGTGCCTAGCCACCTTTACTCACTATGAACAGGTCCCTCCTAAAATATTAATATTAATGTTTAATAAGAGATATTTCCTCTTAGGGGGCATTTGCATTTAATAAATAATTCTGAAAGTTTGGGCTGCGGGGTTATTTTTGAGAGTTGGCATTTATTCTCTCTTAGAATTGCTTTTGCTGTATCCCATAGGATTTGATATGTTGTGTTTCCATTTTCATTTGCTCAAGAAAATTTTTAATTTCTCTTTTGCTTTATTCATTGAACCATTGGTTATTTAGGAGCATGTTGTTTAATTTCCATGTATTTATAAAGTTTCTAAGGTTTCTGCTGTTATTGATTTCTAGTTTTATACCATAAATGATCAGAAAAGATACTTAATATGATTTTGATATTTTTAAATTTGTTGTGACTTATTTTGTGACCTAACATATGATTTATCCTGGAGAATGTTTCGTGTGTAATTGAGGAGAATGTGTACTCTTTAGCTGTTGAATGGAATGCTCTGTAAAGATCTGTTAGGTCCATTTGGTCTAGAGCAGCGGTCCCTAAATTTTTTGGCACCAGAGACCAATTTCATGGAAGACAATTTCTCCATGGACCAGGGGGTGGGGAGGGATGGTTTCAGGATGATTCACGCACATTACATTTATTGTGCAGTTAAACCTCTCTGCTAATGATAATCTGTATTTGCAGCCGCTCCCCAGCACTAGCATCACCACCTCAGCTCCACCCCAGATCATCAGGCATTAGATTCTCATAAGGAGCACACAACCTAGATCCCTCGCATGTGCAGTTTACAGTAGGGTTCGTGCTCCTATGAGAATCTAATGCTGCTGCTGATCTGACAGGAGGCGGAGTTTGTGTGGTGATGCCAGTGGTGGGGAGCAGCTGTAGATACAGATGAAGCTTCGCTTGCTCACCTGCCGCTCACCTCCTGCTATGTGGCCCAGTTCCTAACAGGCCATGGACTGGTACCAGTCCTCGGCTGGGGATTGGGCACCACAGGTTTAGAGTATAGTTTAAATCTGGTGTTTCTTTGTTGATTTTCTGTCTGATTATCTGTCCGTTGCTGAAAGTGGGATGCTGAAGTCCCCTACTGTTATTGTATCACAGTCTATCCCTTTAGATCTATTAATATTTGCTTAATATATTTAGGTGCTCCAGTGTTGGGCATATATATATATTTAAAATTGTTATATCCTCTTGCTGAATAGACCCCTTTATTGTATATAATGACCTTTTTTGTCTCTTTTAATAGTCTTTGACTTAAAGTCTATTTTATCTGATATAAATATAGCTATTCCTGCTCTGTTTTGGTTTCCATTTGCATGGATATATTTTTCCATCTCTTCCTTTTCAGTCTGTGTATCCTTACAGGCGAGATGAGTCTTTTGTAGGCAGCATATAGTTGAGTCTTGCTTTTTAAAAAAAAATCCATTCAGCCACTCTGAGTCTTTAGTTGGAGAATTTAATCCAGCTACATTCAAGTAATTATTGATAGGTAAGGACTTACTGCTGTCATTTTTTAATTGTTTTCTAGTTGTTTTGTAGATTCTTCCTTTCCTTCTCTCTTACTTTCTTCCTTTGAGGTTAAGTGATTTTTCTCTAGTAGTGTGTTTTGATTCCTTGCACTTTTTTTTTCTTTTTTGTTTTTTCTTTGGTGTATCTATTATAGATTTTTGGTTTGTGGTTATCATAGGGTTTATAAAAACATAGTTATAAAAGCTTATTTTAAACTTATAAACAACTTAACTTTGATGAAAATAAACAATGAAAAAAAGAGAAAAAACTCTACTCTTTAACTCTGCTTCCCCCATTTTGAATTTTTGATATCACAATTTATATCTTTTTATATTGCAGATCCCTTGACAAATTATTATCATTATTATTTTTAATTGTTTTGTCTTTTAACCTTCATACTAAAGGTAGTGATTTACACATCACCATTACTTTATTAAAGTATTCAGAGTTTAACTGTGTACTTACTTTCCCCAGTGAGTTATATATACTTTCAGATGTTTTTGTGGTACTCATTAGTGTCTTTTTCTTTCATCTTGAAGAATTCCGTTTAGCATTTCTTGTAAGGCAGGTCTGATGGTGACAAATTCTGTCAGCTTTTGTTTGAAAAAGTCTTTGTCTTCTCTTCATTCTGAAGAACAGCTTTGATGGGTATAGTATTCTTGGTTAGGAGTATTTGTGTGTGTGTGTGTATTTGTTTTTGCTTTAGTACTTTGAATATATCATCCCACTCTATCCTGGCCTGTGAGGTTTCTGCTGTTAGGCATCCTGGTACTCCCTTATATGTTATGTACTTCTTTTCTCTTGCTGCTTTCAGGATCCTCTTTTTGTGTTTGATCTTTGACATTTGATTGTAATATGTTGTGAGATAGTCTTACTTAAAGTGAATTTAATTGGAGCCCATTGTCCTTCCTGTACCTGGATGTTTATATCTTTTTCCAGGTTTGGAAAATTTTCTATTGTTAGTTCTTTAAACAAGCTTTCTACTACTTTGTCTTTCTCTATTCCCTCTTGTATACCAGTGACACATATATTTGCTCCTTAGATGTTATCTCATAAATCCCATCAGCTTTCTTTATTCCTTTTCATTCTTTTTTTTCCCCTCCTTTTATTATATATTTTTAATTAACCTGTCTTCAGGTTCACAGATTTTTTCCTTTGCTTGATCAATTCTGCTCTTGGTGCTCTCTGTTGTATATGTCATTTTGTTCATTGTATTTTTTAGCTCCAACATTTCTTCTTAATTTTTTAAATTATTTCAATCTGTTAAATTTCTCTGATAAATTTCTGAATTGTTTCTCTGTATTTTATTGAAGTTCACCAAACTACTTTAAAGCAGCTGTTTTGAATTCTTTGTCAGGGAGTTATTCTATATCCCACTCTTTAGGGTCAGTCACTGGCACCTTATTTTGTCCCAAAGCATATTTTGATTTATTTTTTCTTTCCCTTTCACCCATTGATTATTTAGCACTGTGTTCATTAATTTCCATGTTTGTGAATTTCCCCAAAGTTTTTCTGCTACTGATTTTTAATTTCATTCCTTTGTAGTCAGAGCACATGTTTTATATTATTTCCTTTCTTTTAAGTATATTAAGACTTGTCCTATGAGACCTTGAGAAGAATATATGTTCTGTTATTGGGTGGAGAGTTCTATGGTTGTCTGTTGAGGTCTAGTTGGTTTATAGTGTTATTCATGTGTTCTGTTTCCTTGTTGATCTTCTTTTTAGTTGTTTTACCCATTATTGAAAGTGACAGTTTGAGGTCTCTAACTATTAATATTAATATTAAATTATCTGTTTCTCCCTTCATTTCTGTCAGTTTTTGCTTCATGTATTTTGGTTGTCTATTGTATGTATTTATGATTATCTCTTCCTGATGGACTGACGATTTTATTATTATAAAATGTCCCTTTTTACCTCTATTAACTCTTTTTGTTTTAAAGTCTATTTTTTTCTGATATCAGTATAGCTATAACACACTAGCTTTCTTGTTTTTGCATGTTTGCATGATATATCTTTTCCATCCTTTTACTTCCAATCTGTTTGTATTTTTGAATCTGAAGTGTGTCTCCTGCAGAGAGCATATAGTTGGATCTTTTTGTTTTATGTGTGGAGGTGGGATCTTGCTATGTTGACCAGGCTGGTCTTGAATTCCTGGCCTCAAGTGATCCTCCTACCTCAGCCTCCTAAAGTGCTAGGATTACAGATATGAGTCATCATGCCCAGACTGATAATTTTTTTTAAGCCAGTCTGACAATCTCTGCTCTTTGATTGTATTGTGTATTCTACTCACATTCAATGATATTGTTGAGATAATTGGATTTATGTCTACAATTTTATGTTTTCTCTGTGTCTCTTGTCTTTTTATTGTTTCTCTGTTTCTCCTTTATTACATTCTTTTGTTTTAAATGAATATTTTCTAATGCAGCATTTCAGTTTCTTTCATGATGTTTCCACTATTCTTTTTGAGTATTTTTTTAGTGGTTGCCCTAGGGTTTACCATATATATCTTAACAGAACTAGCTGATTACATCTAGCTTAACACCAGTGATATATAGACACATTACTCCTATCCATATGCTCCTTGAGTTACTATGGGGTTACATCTCAATAAACCCATCATAGATTGAAAATATTGTAAGTCAAAAATGCATTTAATACACCTAACCTACTGAATATCATTGCTTAGCAGCACAGTACACTGTAGAGTGTTGGTTGTTTGCCCTTGTGATTGCATGGCTTACTGGGAGCTAGTTCACTACTGCTGTCTGGCATAGTGAGAGTATTATACCATATATCAGTAACCTGGGAAAAGATCAAAATTCGAAATTTGTATTATGGTTTCTACTGACTGCATATTGCTTTTGCACCATTGTATAGTAAAAAAATCATTAAGTCTAACCATCATAAGTTAGGAACTGTATGTATAGTTCTATTCCCTTCTCTTCCCTTTTGTAGTAGTATTGTTATACATATTATATCTCTTAATGTTATAAACTCAATGTGTTGTTATAATTATTGCTTTAACGTATGTAGTTATTTCCTCAGCCCAGTACAGCTTTGCTCCCACACCTCATTTGCACTGTGCTTGCCAAATATATTACGCATATCTTACCAGTCTATATGTTGTAGGCCCAATAATAAATTATATACATATCATTTTATGCAGTTGATTTTTGTATCAGTTATGAGAAGAAAAGAGAAAAAATATGCATTTGTAAATACGTAATTACCATGCCAGTGTTCTTTGTTTTATTGTGTGTTCAAATTACATTTTGGGGTTACTTGCTTTTAGTTTGAAGAACTTTAGTAATTTCTGTAAGGCAGGTCTTCTAACAATAGATTCTCTGGGAAAGTCTTTATTTCACCTTCATTTTTGAAAGATAGTTTTGGTGGATATGTGATTCTTGGTTGCAAATTTTTTCCTTTAAGTACTTTGAATATGTTATCCCTTTGTCTTCTGGTCTCTCTTATTTCTGCTGAGAAGTCACCTGTTAATTTTATTGGAGTTTCCTTATAAGTAATGGCTTATTTTTCTCTTTCTGCTTTTTATTAATAATATTTTCTCCTTGTCCTTGACTTTCAGCATTTTTACTATAATGTATCTGTTTGTAGATCTGACTGCATTTATCCTACTTGCAGGTTGTTGATTGTCCTGTTGTTTTTCAATAAATTTGGGAAGTTTAACCATTATTTCTTTGTTTTTTAACTTTTTAAATTTTTAATTGACACGTAATAATTGTATATATTTATGGGGTACAGTGTGATGTTTTGATACATGTATACATTATGTAATGATCAAATTAGGGTAATTAGTATATCTATTACCTCAAACATGTGTTGATTCTTTGTGGTGAGAAGATTCAAATCCTCTCTTCTAGCTACTTTGAAATATACAATACATTATATTTAATTATAGTTACCCTACTGTGCAACAGAACACCAGTACTTTTTCCTCCTATTTAATTGTAACTTTGTACCCATTACCCAACCTCTTTCCACTACCCTCATTGTTTCTTTGAATGTTTTTCTTCTGTTCTTTCTCTGTATCCTGTCTTCTTGTACTCTCTTTGTAGGTATTACAAGCATACTCTATTGATCTATCTTCAGTTTTGCTTATTCTTTCTTCTGCCAGTTGAAATCTGTTGTGCTGCACTAGTGAGTTGTTTTGTTTTGTTTTTTCAGTTATTGTTCTTTTCAATTTCCAAATTTTCACTTTGTCTTTTTAAAATAATTTCTATGTGTTTATTGATATTCTCTATTTGGTACCACATTGCCATCATACCTTCCTTCTGTGATCATGGTTTTCTTTAGTTCTGGGAACATGTTTATAATGGCTACTTTGAAATCTTTTTCTGATAAATCCAACATCTGGTTATTCTCTTAGGCAGTTTCTGTTGATTGCTTTGTGTGTGTGTGTGTGTGTGTGTGTGTGTGTGTGTGTGTGTATGAGTGAGAGAGAGAGAGAGAGAGAGAGAGAGAGAGAGAGAGAGACTTGTTTGCTTTCAGGCCTCATAATTTTTTTTTGTTGGAAACTGGACATTTTAGATAATATAGCAACTCTGGGCCCTGGTTCTCCCCTCCTCTGGGGGTTTGTTTTGTTGTTTGCTTGTTTATTTCTTTAGTAACTGGCTAGTCTGTTTCCCCTCCTACAGTTTTATGCCTCTGATGTTGCTCAGGGAGGTGCAGCTTTGAATATGCCCTTAGTCACCTTAAATGACAGTGTTACTGGTAGGGCTCTTTTCATGTCTTCCTCTGACCATACTCAGCTGTTGAGTTTAACTATTTGCTGGCTAATTGTTTTATTGTTCTGAGCAAATGCCCTGGGACATAAATTACTCTACAAACTAATTTAATCAAATTTGTTGCTCCTTTGAAGTAATCGTTTCTGAGGTCAATGTTCAGTATTTGTTCTAACTCCATGAGGGTTTTTCCTGACTTACTCCCACTTCTCTGCTTCAAACTAGCAGACCTGCAGTTTAGCCCATATTTTGAATCTCCTCCCAATTGCCTGTCGCCAATCTTCACTCTTCCTGGGAGCACCCTTAGGCTTGAACTTCTGGAGCTGGGGATGGTGAAAATGACATGCTTCTCTTTCAGTGACATCCTTACTCTAGGAGGTGGGCACTTGGTGGTGGTGGTGGGTGAAAACAGCAGCCTAAGGTCTTGGCTTACTTCTCCTGGTGTGCATCCACAGGGGCAAGATGATCAGGGCCCCTCTATACTCAGTGTGCCACACCTAAGGTAGAGCTGCCATTCCACAGGAGGGTGCTGGGCAGAAGAAGAGAGCTGCCATTTCTCAGTCATATTCTTCTGGGATGTAGCCTCAGCAGTGGGCAGCTGGTGGCAGGATGAGAAGTGCTGAAGCCCTGTTTCTCCTGGGAAGAATGCTTTCTCTAGCTAGGAGCTGGAGGGAAAAGGAGCAGTTCTTGCCTGCAGCACTGTGGAGTGGATTCTTGGAGAGCTGGGAGAAGGGAGGGAGGGAGCAGTCTTGGTTCAGATACCACAGACTCTTGCCTTTCTTACTGATTTTCATACATTTTCTTGAATAGATATTTCTTTATTGCTTTGGGACTATTTTCAGAGACTTTAAATGATTGTTTTAATAGTTTCCACCAGTTTTACTAGGAGCAGATCAGCAGAGCTTCTCACACTGTCATGGTGCCAGTGGAGCCTTTCCTCCATAAGTGTGAAATGAAAACATATTAAGGCCCAAAAAGTTTTGGGAATGCTCTTTGATCTTCCTATAGTATCCTCTACTTACTCTTTTATATCACTCATTATATTTTATCATTTCTTATTTAATATGTTTCCTCTGCTAAAGTGGGAGTTTTAAAGCTTTTTGACTATGTTCCACAATAAGAAATGTATTTGACATCCTATTTAGAGCACACATATATTATTTTTATACAAAAGTTTCACCAAACAGTGCCTACCCATTCTGTGTGTAATATACTGTGACATTTTCTATTCTATTTTACTTCATTATAACAAAAATGCTTAGTTGCTTGTTTCCTTAATTTATTTCACAACTTACAATTTGAAAAACACTGTCTAGACTAAGGCTTCTGAGGCAAGGGACTGTGCCTGGGATTGATAGTTTATCACTAGTCTCTGGCACAGTGCCTCGCACACAGTAGACACTTAATGGATGTTTGTCAAATGAACATGTGAATGCCAGACATCTCAGAGTCTTTAACAAGTTATGGTGCATTCAGATGCCCTGAGGGCAGTTATACCAAACAGTTACAAACCTCACTTGACTCTGAGCCCTTTGTGGAGAATATATACTTTAATACTATAAGATAGAATACCTGTATCTTAAGATATTATAGATATCTATAAATATCTCTCACAGCTAGTGCTTGGGAAATATTTTTTGATGAATAAAAGTATGGCTTGGTAAGTTTCTTTTTCTAGTGAAAACGAAGGGTAAAGCCCAAGAAATACCTTGTAAATGTTTTGTACTTCATAGGTCCTTTCCTCCCAAGTATTTAGAGGAGGAAATCTGTACTATAGGGAAGGAGGCATAGAAACAAAGATGATGTAGACAAAAGTAACTGTGTAGACTACTTTATTCTCAAAAGCTAATTTTAATTAACCAAAGGTTACAATTATGCTTTTTAAGCTAGTGGAAAATTTTCGAGGTCTTTACCCACAGTTAGTAGGCAAAAGGACTCATACTTTTTCTTTGATTTTTTTTTTTTTTTGAGATCCCACCCAAATACATGTGGTAAAACCTTTTGAGGATTGTCAGACCAAATACAATTCTTGGAGTATGATGAGGAATGAGTAGCAGCACTTTATGAAGAGACTTAGGCTAGATACATACATAAATAATCAGGCTGTTACTTGAGAATGCCCTGCCCCTAAATAAGTGGTCTTGAAGATGTGGCAGGTGAGGGGCAGAGAAAGAACAGGGTCCCTGTGACCAGAAGAGGAATCTCTGTTATTCAGAGGAAGAGTTTAGATAAAAGTTGGCCCATGGAATTAATGCCAGAGGCCAGAAGGTACTGTTAGAATATTGTGCAGTCTAAGTCAGGATGAAAACTTATTTAAGAACAAACAAACTCAGCTACAAAAAAGCTTCATATTTTGGATGTGAAAGGAGATCTCCCCTATGAAATTCTTAGTTGAGATTGAAAATACGTGTTATCTTGGGAGTTGACTTAGGAAGAGAAGGAAGAAGAGCTTTTGTATTCAATTTCCTGGTGGTTGGAGAGTTCACATACTAGACTTGAAAGCAGATAATACCTCATAGTTTAAGCAACAGGAATTACCCTCCCTGTCTAGAGAAACCAAGCATCTGGTTGTCTGAATTTAGTGAAACTGTAATTCAGGGAACTGATTAGTTTTATTATATGGGGCGTGAGTGCTGTGGCTGCTGCCAGGTGTAACTGAGATCCATTCTTATCTTCTCTTTCTGCTCCTGCTATTTTGGATCCTTATGCTCAGAGTGTCTAGAGTAGGTTTGAGTTTTATTTGGTCACACTTGCTCCTCCTGTCACCATGGCCTTTTCTTGTTGTTGTTTTTAATAGACTTTATTTTTTAGAGCAGTTTTAGGTTCACAGCAAAAGTGAGTGGAAAGTATAGAGATTTCCTCCATACCCCCTGTCCCCACATGCACAACCTCCCCTACTGTCAACATCCCCCATCAGAGTGGTACGTTTGTTGCAATTGAGGAACCTACACTGACACATCATTATCACCTGAAGTCCATAGTTAACATTAGGGTTTGCTGTTTGTGTTGTACATTCTATAGGTTTGGACAATATACATGTATCTGTCATTATAGTATCACACAGAATAGTTTCACTGCCCTAAAACTCCTCTGTGTTCTGCCTATTCACCTCCTTCCCCCCAACTCCAGGTGGCCTTTTTGTTTTTATTTTTAAAAATTACTTGAGGAACCAGTTCCGTTGTAATTCCACTCCTGTGCTGAACCTTTACCATAATATAGTTCAGAGAATTCCTACTTACGTGGGGACTGCAGATAGCCTCCCCTTATTCCTTTTCTCCGTTCCCCTCCCCAATTAACGGCAAGTGAGTTGTCATCAGAGGAGACGCTCTTTCCTGTCCTGACGTGTCTTTGATGGTCTGCTAATTGGCGATACCTCTGGAGAAATAATAAAAATCTGACAATACAGCCTAAAGTAGTAGGTTTTGCTGTAGACACATGGAGCTAGAAGAAAATTTAAAAATGGTTTCTACTCTCTGTTTAAAAATTATGGCCATTTCTTTCAAAGATCTCAAATACAGAAATGATATAATCTTTCAGGGTAGCCTTAAATAAGGGAGCTATACAACTCTTGAGTACCTCCACGCACATACTGATCACTTCTTTGCTACCCTCTTTTTTGAAGAGTCTGCCCAGACATTAGTACTCATTAACAACTGACCTTCGTGGGATGAAAAGTTGACCCAGTAGAAACCAATCTAGAGGTTTCACTGGCTGGATTGAGCCAATTACATTCTCTTCCCTGAGAATGGGGACCTTGAGATACTAAGCTGATTAGATGATGATGAGTCCTTGGGCTGAGATTTTATATAGAATTGTGACCAGGTTCTGAACTGCAGCGTAAAAGATGTGTAGCCATGTGCAAGCTAGGGGGAACAAAAAAGCCACAGACAGCAGAGGAAGCTAGTCTACAGAGAGAAGTTATAGAGTGGAGCAGACCTGTGGAGACCCATGACATGTGGTGGCAGGAGCTTCTGGTCCTAGCTCCCATTTGGTCCAGTTCCCATTTGGTCCCTTTTCTTTCCTTATCATCCATGAGATCTTTTGTCATAGCCTTTTCATAACACCCCTTCTGCATTTGACTTGAGCTAGTTGAGTGGGTTTCTGTTCCACAACTGAGATATAGTGCCAGTAGAATCTAGTATAATAGAATCTTATATAATTAAGGTCTTGAAGACTCTTTGGGTTGTAAGGCACACAAAAAGATAGAAAACCAAGGTCTAATGATCAGTGCAAAATAACTGAATGGCAGGGTACCCTTTGGTCCATCAGTGTTTTCTCCATTTATTAATTCATTCACCATCCTTTCCTTTTCTAGGCTAAAGAATGCCTGTATCATTTCATCTCTTCTTAAAACAGAAAAAAGTTCTGCCATTTTCTGCTTCTTTATTCATCACATTTTTCTTTAATCCTTTCATATAGTCTCAGGTAGAATACTGGCCAAAGTGCTAGGGGATGTGAATTTTCTTCTTTCTGGGACACTAACCAGATGGATGGTCTATGGAAGACACTTCATCTCTCTGTACCCCACTACTCTTGCTGTGAAGTAAAGGGGTTAGGTTAGATCACTGGTTTCTAGTCCACAGCTCCTACAAAGTAAGGCATGAATGAAGAAGGTGAAGAAACCAAGCTACTTACCAGGCATTTGCTATAGATGAAAT
The DNA here is from genome assembly GCA_023783475.1 of Daubentonia madagascariensis. Classification (NCBI taxonomy): domain Eukaryota; kingdom Metazoa; phylum Chordata; class Mammalia; order Primates; family Daubentoniidae; genus Daubentonia; species Daubentonia madagascariensis. The sequence goes on from JAKFHU010000573.1 coordinate 54,271, forward strand.
AAATACTCACTTAATAATGTTATTTCTAAAAACACTGCCACTTAGTGAAAAGCTAGTAGTGAAAACTTCCATTAATTTGAACGGTAAAAATTATGATGTGTTCCATCCCAACCCAAGATATCCAAATATTTTCCATAAATAAAAAAATATATCATTGAGCAATGAAAACTTTTTATAAGTAGTAAACAGTAATTCAAAAGTAAATAAAGATAGTTTGTACACAAAATATATTAGAACGATGCTTTGTTGCCTCAATAAAAAAGAAAGAAGGCTTGATGAGATTGCTGGACAAAGGAAGGAACCATTCTTTGGAAGGTGGTGGAGAGTCAGGTGATGGACTTTAAGGTGTGCATTCAATATCAGAAGTGCTTAATACTTTTTTTTTCTTGTGGACTTGAAGAGAACTTGGACTTGACAAGTAGAAGAAACTCCTGATGTGGAAACCTTTGGCATCTCTGTAGAAGAGGAATCTTTGGGTCAAAAAAAAAAGGCAAGATGTAAATGCTTCCCTTCTTGTAGTTTGCAATTCATACACCTCCTTGAAGGATGCTGTATTAGTTTCTTGAGGCTGTTATAACAAATTACTACAAACTTGGTGGCTTAGAACAACAGAATTTTATCCTCTCTCAGTTCTGAAGGCCAGAAGTCTGAAATCTGGCAGAGCCACATTCCCTTTTGTCCTTGCCTCTTCCCGTTTCTGGTGGTGGCCAGCATGGCATTCCTGGACTTGTAGCCATGTCACTCCAATTTCTGCTTCTGTCTTCACATTGCTGCTACCTCTGTGTGTCTGTCTCCAGACTCCCTCTGCCTCTCTCATAAGTATACATGTGTTTGCATTTATGGCCCACCCTGATAATCCAAGATAATCTCCTCCTCTCAAAATCCTGGACTTAATCACATCATTTGCCATACAAGGTAATAGTCACTCCTTTGCCATATAAAATAATATTCACAGGTTCTGCTTGCTAGCACAGAAGTAAGGGAGTGACATTTGGGATGCCAGTGACATCTTCCTCCTAGTTGTAACAACCAAAAATGTTTTCAAACATTGTCAAAGGTCCTTTTGGGGCAAGATTATCCCTGGTTGATGACCACTGCCTTAACCCAATCAAAGCCCATTCTTATCTCCCTAAAATATGGCTGGGAAATTCTGGTCATGTTAGGAAGGGGGAAGGTGGAGAATGATGCTAGAGAGGCAATTGCAAATATCTACTACACCCAAAAGTCTAGTGGGGACCAAAATTGGGCCAAATCTAGCAGGATTGCTAAATTTTGCTAGACCCCTGTTAGTGTTTTCTAACATATAGTATTTTATATTAGACAACTAAATCCCAATATTATGCTTTTAAAAAAAATTCCATAGGCCTATGAATCCCAGGTTGGGTTTTTTTATTTTACTTGTGTCAAAAAGCCAGTTGCTCCTTATCTTAGAATTTCTCCCTGTGTAACCTCATCCTTTTTCAATAGGTCTCTTCTTGGAGGTTTTCATATTCAGTTGGATTTATTCTCCCTGTGACTGCCTGGTTGCCCCTTGCCATGAGGTATTAGCAGACACCACCTAGTACAAACTGCACATTTAGCATGGCAGTTTATGCACTAGAGAATCGTGATTGGAATTTTTCTAAAGTATCTTTTTTTTTTCTGGGAAGTAATTGAAGTAGAATACAGACATGTTTATTGTTTTGAAGTTTCTATGATTTCCAAATTAACAAATTTGTACTCTCATAGGCATCAGATGACTGATATTTTGGGAGTATGTGTTATTTCTTCCTTGATTGCGCATTGTCAAGGATCTCCTCTCTGTTTTCATGGAAGTGTTCTGGCTGTGATGGAAACCCTGACTAATACCAGATGAGAGGGTGTGCAGACATGGGAATAACAAAAGCTGCTGCGTTTTCATCACAACTGAGGCACAGTAGAAGTTATACATACAGTGGCCCATAAGAGTGCCCTCACCAGACTATATAAAATATAGCAAAACCAAATGATAAACAGGCTAGCTAGAATGTATGTGAATTGTTTAAGTGAGTCTATGTCAGGGTTTTTGCACTTGGCAATACCTAGGGGTTTCATGTAAGCCATGAAGGGCTCCAGAAAGAACCTTCTTTTTGCCATGGCTTTAGTTATATTCTGTATGTTTAATATGCAGCATAGCAGAAGCAATCAGCTCTACCCTGATGTTACTTATAATATTCCATAAATCATCTGTCCCTACAAATTTTCTTCTTTATTCTATTTGATTAATAGATCACCTGACTCCCAGCTTTGCTGGTCTAGAACGTCTATGTTCATTTTAAGCTCCATAAGGAGACAGGGACTACTGTAATCACCTTTAAATGAGTTTGAAAAAAGATTGGAATTCCCCGATCTTAGCACTGTGCCTTTGTAGGACTTAAAATTTGACTAAGTGACTTGAATTTACACATATCCTTCCCAGACTCATCAGAACTACTACTGCTTCTCCTCTAGAGTTTTTGTCTGGTCTTTGGAACACATAGAGGGAGAGAGAGAAAGAAATAGTATTCACTAAGATAGCTAAAGCTAGATGGGAGGAAAGAGACTCATTTTACTGTGGTAATTAAAGCAAGAATGGGAGAGTAAAGAGAAGGCACACTGTTCCTTTTTCAGGAAGTTTTAGCAAGCATTATAGTTTTAGAAGAGAAAGAGACACAGCCACCTCAGCTGAAATGATTTGGAGTTCATCCATCCACAGTCATATTTTACTGAGCCATTTTTCAATAAATGGACTAAATTGTCCCTTGGAACTCTTTCAGTAGGTGGTGCTCTTGTGCCATAGCATAACATCGTCTTCAGAGAGGTTCTGAGAGCACAGTGGCTGGTTCGAGGGCCTATGTCCCCATTGGTCTCCTCTGCCAGGCACACCACCTGGAGAGCATCACATGGCTGGTTTTGGTGAGAGGTTTTTCTGTCTGACAGGAATGAAGTGGTGAATTAAGGTCTTTACCTTTTCTAGCTTGTCTGAGCTCTGCTTTCCAGGGGAACCTAAATGAGAGGTTTTCTAACCTTTCAAAGAAATAATTTGTGACTCTAGTCCTTATCCAAACAATTATGATGTGTGTTGTGTTACCAATTTTCTAAGACTTTTTAAAAAATTGTAATTCATCCATGATCCCCCAAATCATGTTCCTTTCCACTTAACTGAGGCTATCATTCTTGTTTATGTTTTTCTTACTTTAGCTTCAGGGAAGATGCAGTAGGAAGAAAGAAATACGTAGTAGAGAAATTTGTAAGTCATAAAGGAATATAGATGAAAAACATTGAGTGCAAATAGCAGCTAGTAATAACTATAGCTGACAACGAACCCTTTTGGCATCAGCCCATTGCTTTACTTCTTTTGCTATAATAGTAAGTTCCTTGGTCCAAAGTTGGTTGTGATACCATGATGGTGAATAAAGAATCTGGTAAAGTCCGTACTTGGTGGTGCAGGCAGGGGTGTAGTGGGCAAGGAAGATAAATTTAAATCCAGAGTGAGTATCTATTCCAGGGAGGTCACATCTGTTGCCAGAGGTTGCCAGAAACATTCCGGGGTCTGCTTTCTCAGCAAGTTTCCGTGGGGGTTGTCTAAAGTGAAAGACAGTTGTTTCACCTTATATCCACCAGCTATTAAGGGAGAGGCAAAATGCTTGTGGGACTCTGACTCAGCCTAAGTGTGCTGATCTGACCTATTCAATCACCTGTTGTCTCCAAAGGCTGCCCACCAGGTCTGAGTGAGCTCAGCTGGTCTGGGCTACAGTGCTAGCAGCTGGGCTCTTGAGCTTTCTGGCCAGCAGATCCAGTGGGTGCTCAGCGTGTTTTGGCAGGTTAGGGTGCTTCTTGGTAGCTTTTAAGAGTTTCTTTTTATAATTAGTGTTCTAGTTTGTGTGGATTTGCTTATTCATTTAATTATCTGTTTATTTAAATGGTCTTTCTGGGTATTTGGAATGTACTTTTAATCTGAAGACACATGTATATCTTGAACATTTTTAACTTTTATCTCTTTAAATATTGCTGCTTCTCCACCCTCTTCACTTTCTTGTGCTGTGACACCTTTGATGCTTGTGGAGCTGTCCTTCATGTTTCTTAAGTGCTCCTTATTTTTTTTTCTAGGCTGCATTCTGAGTGAATTCCTTAGTATTATCTTCAAATTCACCAGTTCTTTCTTCAGTTCTATCCAGTCTAAAGTATCTTGTGTACTAAGTTTTTAAATTTTAATGGCTGTATCCTTCATTTACGTAATTTCCAACTGATTCTCTTTTAGCCATCCATTTTACTTCTGCCTTTTTGTTTTATAATTTTTTATTCTTTTTTAATTAGCCTTTTTTTTAACACCTTAAAATACTTATTTTGTTGGGATTTTTTTTAGCATCTTAAATATACTTATTCTGTTGGGATGTTTGTTAGAATCTTAAATATATTTATTTTGTTGGGATTTTTTTTAGCACCTTAAATATACTTATTTTGTTGAACTGATTAATTTCATCTGAAGTGGCTTTGTGATCTAATGACTGATTTTGTTATTTGCCTTTATTGGCATTACATTTCCTCATGTACTTTAGAACTTGGATTGAATAGTATGTTTTGAATGAGGTTTTTTTGTTTTATTTTTATTCATTCACTCATTTTCACCTCTCTCTCTCCCTTGTTTACTCTTCCCTGTGCAGCAGCCATCTAGTTGTCTCTGTCTGGCTTCCATGGAGCCTCAGTCCTGCACCAGGTTTGACAGTGGTCATTTAATTACTTGGGCAGTTACAGGCTGCTTCACTGAGCTCTTGATCCTGGCTGGCCTGTGTTCTCCATCTTCCCTGGACCACCACTCCACAGGAGACAACAGGCTGCCAACCTTCTTTCAGGCAGTGGAAACAGGGCAGGGCTCCAGTTACCACCCTCCATCCTGCCTTCACAAAGGGATGCTAGTTTCTGACTCTATCCTTTGTGGCTATGTTTAGCCCCTAAAACCTTGTTAAGACCCAAACTTTCAGTTTTGTTGCCTGTTTCTGGGTCCCGAGGATAGGAGGCTCAAGACTTTACCCTCGGGGACTTACCTCTTTGTGTTTCTGTTTCATATCTATTTCACAGAAATGTCTTTTTTTTTTGAGCTTGCCTGCATCTTTTTGCTTTTCTCTTTTTATATTTACCCTCTCATTGCTGTGTGTTTGGAGTAGAGAGAATCCATCAAAGAGTGAATTTACTGTGCCATCTTAACTGGAAGTCATGTGGGCTGAGAGTTTAAAGGAAATAAAGTTAAATATTTGGTTTTACATAGTACTAAAAGCTAACCACAAGAACGCTTTTCTGTGTGAGCTCAGTGACCCATAGCATACAGTTATTTAAACTCCTCCTCCTGAGGCTTACAGGTCCCAAAAGATGAGTGGGATTAAGCAGGTGGAATTTATTAGGATGCTATGGTTTTCTACAAAGATTTCATCTTCTATTTTTCATTTTGGTGGTAATTTAAAAAAAATTCATATGTTTCCAAACACCTAAATGCTTGCAGTTCTAACCAAGTAGTATCTTACGGTTTGTATCTGCAGTTGTGTCTTTACTGGCGCCAAGTAGCACTACTTTAAATATAGGGAGATATTACAAAAGAGCAGAGGTGAAAATGCAAATAACGTGCTCGAGCTAAGTTAAGAGATAGCCATTTCACAGTAGTTCGAAAGAGAAGGTGGTGGGTGAATTAAGCCATCTCTCAGAATGTGGTAGTATTAGCAAGCTCAATGGAACCTGCCTGTAGCAGCCAGTACCACGTCCATGTGGTTAGTCCAAAGTGAGTTTCAGTGACTGCATCATTGATCGCATTGGATTAATTTTATCAATTTAAATTTTATTCATTTTGTAGATTTATTGGTATTTAATTTTTTATTTGTAGTTGTATGAGTTACAAGCATAGGGTTTACTGGTTTATGTTTGTTAATATTTAACTAATAATAAAAATGATTTTAGACAATACTGGGAGCTCTCAATAGTTATTATTTCAAGTTTGTGAAACACGGATCAAATGGTAACTTAACTCTTCCTATGCATTATAATAAGCATTTGTGTTTGATTTTGATGTTTTTGCCTGGCTTGCTCCTGCTCATACTTCATGACTTTGCTTAGCTCAGAAGTTGTTTCTGTCTGGGGAGCATCTGACAACTCCATGCTGGGTTAGTACCCCTTCTAGATGCTCCCTGAAGTACCCTGTGTTTCCTTTTCTCCCAGCCCTTCCTATAAGGTATTAAGTTTTATCTGTTTATGGTCCTGATTTCCTCATTAGCCATAGGTTGCTCGAAAGCAGGAAACGCTGTCATCTTTTTATTTGCAATGATTTTCAGATTTTCCTATCATAAAATAGGCTTCTAATAAATGTGTGGGCTTCTTTGTTTTTGTTTATTTAGTAATAAATTACTAGTAAAACCACGGGTAGAAAGGGGTAGAAATAACTTAGAGCCAAGTCACCAGGCAAAGGCAAGAAGATTTCTAATATTTTAATAACTAAAGTGCTTCTCAGCTCATTTTTCTAACTGGTCTAACCAAAAGCCAACAGTAGTCAGGCAAGTGAAGTGGGGACAAGAGTGGGAGGAAAGTAAGTAATCCCTAATTGTAACAGAATGTATGAGGGAAAACTGGTATTTTTCGAGTCCGAATGATGGTGTTTTGGTGCTCTGATGGAGATCGTCAAGGGTTTTTGTCTTAGCAGCCCTGAAGGCAGGTGCTGTGGTGAAGGGATGTGTCTACCTTGAAGCCAGGTCCAGAGAGAAGCTCTTCTTCCCGGACTGCTAGGGACATCGGGGAAGGATTGAGCTCAGTAAATCCCCAGAGTTACCTGCTAGATTCAGTTTCCTTAATTCTTTGCAAGGTCATCTGAAGAGTATATTTACATACTTTGCACCTGGATTGAAGTTGTCTCCTCCAATTCCTTAGACCCAGATTTTGTTTACAATTGAGGTTTGTTTGAAATTATCTACAAATTTCAGGTGTGTGTTTTAGATTAGACTATCTCAGAGGTGAAACACTGCTGACTCAACAGAGAAAAAGCCAGCTCCTCCTAGTGGAACTTTTCTTAAAACCCCATTGTTTTTATGGGGGAAAATATCATTTGTTTCTTTCACAAGCACTTCATGGGAACAAGAATATTTTATTGTGACTTAAAAAAAAAAAGCCACTAACACAGGGGTAAAATTGACCAATCTTATTTAAAATAATGAAGCAAAAAAAACATTACCTTTCAATAAATTAAAAATACTGGTATCGGGCTTTCAATAAGGAATAGGAAGAATGTTGTCAAGCTTAAGCAGATTTAAACATAAATTTCTTAATTTTATATTTCATTGTATTTTAGAGGATTTAAAATATTTTCTGACAAGACCATTGTGCCCCTAGTTGATGACATTTATGGGAGGCTAGGTATTTGATTTGTGTCTTTTTCTTCTTCATAAACAGAATGTTTTGTAGCATTCGGTTTATAAATCTCTTGTTTTGTGCTTATTTCATGAGAAAAGGGACTTGTGCTCAGGGGAAATGGGGAAAAATAGTGCTCTTTATCAGGGTGCCACTTTGAGAAGGTTATGGACTGACAGGCATATACAGCTATTTTTGATACTGTGTGGGTTATAATGAGCTTTGTTTTAAATGTTGAAAATCTCAGGGCTACAAGGGCTTCTGTCAATGTGAAATCCATCCAAATTTTATCTATCTTTATCTGTCCTCTACAATAACTTTGGTAGTTTTGTTTGCTTATTTAGTTTTCATTTATTTGTTGAATACGTATTTATTAAGCTCCTACTATGTGCCAGGTACTGTGTGCATCTGTGCTTTTCAAAATGTGCTCAGCAAACTAGGTTCTGAGGAGATGTGTCACGTAGAACACGTTTGATTGCAAGTAACAGAAAACGCAATGAATGGTGGCTTAGCAAAAAGGGAAATTTTACATTGGCTCTTTCATTACCTCAACTATGCTAGTGAGGACACAGGGCCATCTTTCTGCTCTGCCATTTGCAGCATGTTGGCCAGTCCTCGCAGCTTCCTTATTCCTGGGTCCCAAGGTGACTTCTACCATTATAGGTGTCACATGAAGATTATAATGTCTGATACAGAAAAAAGTGAACTTATTTAAAATTGAGGAAAACTCTCTCAGAAACCCTTCAGTCAAAGTTCAGTTCTTGTGGTCTAGAGTTCCATAACATGCCCATTCCTACAGTTGATGGGAGGGCAAATGCAAATACCAGCCATTCCCAAAATACGGGTCTAGGACCCCGTGTACCTGAGATCCTTTCAGGAGGTTCAGAAGGGCAAAGCCATTTCCATAATAATGCTAAGGCAGTATTTGCCTTTTCCACTCTCTCACTAGTGTACAGTGGAGTTGTCAAGAGGTTACATGATGTATGATGGTGTCGTCACTCTGGCAGCTAATGGAATACATGCTTGTGTATTGTATTCGTGTGTTTTAAAATTTTTCTCAAGTTTTAATTTCTCATGTAAATATTGATACATATAACCCACTTAAACAAAAGCTCTTTAGCTCTTTGGGGTCCTCAGTAATGTTTAAGAGTGAAAAGGAGTCCTGAGACCAAAACATTTGAAATTCATTGGTCTATATGAGTCAAGATTCAGCCCTGGCATTAGGGAGAGCCCAGCCTTCCCAAAGACATGTGGTCACAAGATTCCTGGACAAAACAGATTATTCTCTCAACAAAGAGGCAGTGGAGGGCTTAGGGCTATTGGATGGGCAACCAGCAGTGTGTGCAGTTCTGAGGAAGGGTCCATTGAGAGGAGGGCACAGCGGTGATGCAGGATGTGCTCCAGGCCCCACCTCTGCTTGGTGGAGCCACGACTGGAGCCATGGAGCCGCTCCAGGTCTGCTTGTGTTCTTTTATTGTGGCAAAATATAAACAAAATAAAATGTAATCATTTTAGCCATTTTTAAGTGTAAATTCAATGGCATTGATTACATTGACATTGTTGTGTAACCAGCAACAACAACCATCTCCAGAACTTTTCCATCAGTTATGCAGTTATCCTAGACTGACAGTTTGAAGCAGTCCCTTTTCAGTATCTCAGATATTTGCTCAGCCCATGGCTACTTTCCCTTGCTTCTTTCTCCCTCCTCCCCTCACTGCTTTCACCTCCTCCTGCTTCTGAAGGATCTCCTCTGGCCTGGCAGGAAACAGGGACATGAACAAGCATGTGGGGATCCTTCACTGGCCGCTCATTTCTGTTCCACCATCTGGGTTGCTCTGCTCCTAGGACTTTCCTTTAGTCCCCTCTGTGTAGGAATTTCTGGAGGTCATTTTATTTTCTCCTGGAAATACACACTGAGGGATCTAACAACTTCTGTTGTTTTTAGTCTGCGTATGTGGAGAAGGTGAAATCATGGTTCATTTTGATTCCTTAGGGACTGGGTTAATGTGCTAAAAGAGAAATTACCCAATAAATGGAAAATGTGGATTTCCTTCTAACTTTCCATGCCATTTGCTTTTGCTACATTAGTATATACGGTGTGGATGCAAAATACTTGTTAAAATCCTGAGTTTTAAGGGAATATGTTATTAAACATTTACCTTTCTTTTATTTCTTAAATACAAGATACTAAACAATATTTCTCTAGGAGCTCATAATGAAATGAGTTTAGGCACAGATACTAGTCAGAATCATAAGAAAGCCATTTGGGGCAAGATAAAGGATTTTGGTGTTGATCAAAAAAATGTATAGTTGGCTCTCAATTGTCTAATAGGTTTGCAAATTACCTAGGATAAAAAAATTAATACATTTGTGAAAAAAGTTGAAATTCCTATACATCTGAAGAATCAGCTCCGTTTTAAAAGGCATACATTTTTTGGAACTGCGTGAAAGCTGCCTCATGTGTCTACTTGAGCATTGCAGTGCCTCGTTCCTCCCACAGTAGTGAATTGAATGTCCGTCCCTCCTTATGATGGTGGCTCTCTAGGGGCAAAGCATAGCCACACAGCTAAGGTAAGGGGTCTGGGAAGAAGGCTGTGGATTTTCTCCTCCTCAGAGCTGGGACTGGGAAAATGGAGACATTATTCAAGGATAGGAAGGAAAAAGAGGAAGCAAGCTCCCAGTCTCCACCCAATTCTAATAGTCTTAGTATTTTCAAACAGAGAACTCAGATAAAAAATAGACAATACATACTATTTCAACAATTTAAAACCTTTTATTGTGTTCAGCAAGTACTTAGTGTATGTCTTGATTAGTGTTTATAAACTATAATACTTTTTTTTCCTTACCATTGAGATGATGTCTATATGGTAAATGTGTCTGGAAGTTTTAAAAAACATATTTTTAATTGTGGAAAGTAACATATATTGAAAAGCACATAAACATGATTTATACTTTAACGAATTACTAAAACGTGAATACATATGTCACTACCATGCAGACCAAGAAATAGAATATTGCTAGCATCTTGAAAGCCATTCACGCACAGCTTCCCAGTAGTACTTCTTCCCTTCCTCCATAGGTGATAGGTTTCCTGACTTGTTTTTATGGTAATCATTACAGTTTAGTTTTACCTGTTTTTGAACTTTATGTAAATGGATCCATATCTTATATATTTTTATGGGTTGGTTTCTTTTTCTCAACATTATAGTTACCAGTTCATCTCTGTGCCTGTAGTGGTAGTTCCTACATTGTCATTGCTGCACAATATTCCATTGTCGGAATAGACCACATTTTATTTATTCATTGTACTTTTGATTAGCATTTGGGTTGTTTTCAATTTGGGTCTATTTTGAATAATGCTGCTATGAGCATTATGCTAATATACATAAGCACTTAATAAGCTTGGAGTTTTCTTTGCAAGAAAGTTTGTAATTTGTGGATTTTGGAATCATTTCATTTACTGAGACAAGTGTGTAAAACTTCCCCACTATGATTGGAATTGATTATTTCTCCTTACAGTTGTGTCAATTTTTGTGTTGTATTTTGAGCTTTATATTTGGTTTTATATTTCCATATTATTATATATACAAATTTAGAATTGTTACATCTTCCTGGTGAATTAACCTTTTATCATTAAGAAGATTTGATTTGTTTGTTTTGGTTTGAGTGGTATTTTTTTCCCTATTCTTCTTTTAGCTTTTCTATATCCCTATAATTGTATGTTTTAGATGTGTCTTTTATAATAGTGTACAGTTTTCTTTTTTCTTTAATTTAAAACTGACAATCTTTGGTTTTTACTTAGATATTTAATTCATTAATGTAATCTATTTGCATATAGTGTAATTACTGATGTATGTGAGTTTAAATCCACTATCTTAACTATGTGCTTTTTTATTTATTTTGTCTATTCTATATTCCTTTTTCCCTCCTATCTTGCCCTTTTGGGGGTTGATTAAGCGTTTTTTTATTATAAATTTTTCTGCTCTGATAACTTAGAAATTATATACTGCCTTTTAATATTCTATTAATGGATATCCTAGAAATTATATGAGTTATTGAACTATTAAAGTCTAGTGTTAATACTTTTATCTTCCTTTTCCTAGACAATGCAGGGACCTTAGAATTCTTAACTCTATCGTTCTCCTGGCTTATATACCGTTGTTTTTATGTATTTTATTTTCTATGTGTATTTAAAACCCCAAAGATACTATTATTATCATTTTATATCATAAATATCAATTTAGATTTCCCCAGATATCTACCATTTTTGTTTTTAATTTCATCTCACGTCTCTAGACTTTTATCTGGGAACATTTTCCATTTGCCTGAAGAGTACCCTTTATAGCAGATGTACTGGTGGCAAATTCTTTCAGTTTTAGTGTGTCAGAAAGGCTTTAGTTCACCTTTATTCTTGACAAGTATTTTAGCTGGGTGTAGAATTCTAGGTTGGCCCTTTTTTCCTTTCATTGCATTAGGATATATTTTTTGGTCTTCTCACTGTATTTGTATGTATCTTATCTGTTCTTGTGTATTTTTCCATTGTTTTGACTTTCCATATTGAATTCTGGCTAGTTTCTTTTGATCTGTCTTCCAAGTTCACTAATTATGTTTTCAGCGGGGTCTAATAAGCTGTTAAACCCATCTCTTGAGTCCTTAATTTCAGTTATTTTGTTTTTCAGTTCTAGAAATTCTACTTGATTCTTTTTCATCTGCAGGGTCATTTTTTATAGTTTTCAGTTTCTTCATGAAATTTTGACTTTTATCTTCATAACTGACCTCTTAGTTATTTTATAGTTATTTGGTCATTGAACTATCTGGAGTCCTCTCTGTTTTGGTATCTTTGGTTGCTGTCCATTGTTTTTGGGTGCTTGTTCATGTATTCTTTTCTTCCTGTGTGCTTGACTATTTTTAGTTATGGCTTTTTATTGTATTTGGGAAATTATTTTTAGAAATAATTGGAAACCTAGGATTTTTGTTTGCATCTTCCAGGCACCTGGTAGCACTAGCAATCTGGGACCACCTTAATTCAGTTTCAGTTCCATAGTAAGGCTGGAGTCCAAATGCAGACTGGTTTACCCATATTATCAGGGTACAGCCTTTAGGTCCCAACCTTAAGTATGGAGTGGTTTACCAGGACCTCACTAAGGCAGGCCTAGCCTCCTACTTCTAACTCTAGCAAAACTTTCAAAGGAGCTGCTGTGCCTTTGTTAAAGGATCAGCCTGCAAGGCCTTTGGGATGCCTCCCCTAGACCTTTGCAACGCTATGTGTTAGCATCTTTCTCCGATAATTCTACGTGATCTCTCTGAGTCTTTGACGATTTTTGGATTATATTTTTATGTTTCATGTAGCCTTCTGGAATAACTTTCAGCAGGAAGATTGGTCTTACTTATGTAGTTTACCATTATCTGAAGTAGAACTGAAATTGGATGCAATTTTAACTACATATATTTATATTAAATATATTCTGTACCATACTTTGGTTTACTTCACCTATCCTGGCTAATCAAGAGATCTTATGGTAGACTGTCTTCCAGCAATGTAAGAGTAGCTAGAAAAGCCAGATAAAACATCTTTTGAAGACGTTGGAGACTTGCAAAGATACTCAGGACTTGAAGGGTTAGGCCTTGGAGTACGGGTAAGTGCAGAGTACCGAGGAGAAATTCTATAGCAGGTTTTCTCCCTTGGGGCTTTGCCGTTTTTAAGAAGAGGGGAGAGACCAAGAACTTGGAAGAGGATCTGTGCTAGTAAAAGTCAAAAAAGCTAGCAGAACTTCTGGCAATTTGAAGGGTTGAAGAGACATACATTTGACTTCCAAAGGAAAAGGTTGTTGATCTGGTAACTTAAAAATGTAAAACTTCTGTATATCAATAAGCATCATAAAAGCAGGGGAATTGATAAAATTAGAAAATCACTATTTTTTAACCCCTAATGGATTTAAAATGATCATCAATGGATCCTAAAGCCATTAGAGAAGAGGTTGATGGTGAACTTTATAATAGATAAATTAGGTTGACAATACTCACTGATCACTTCAACATTATGAAACATGAGAGAACCAAACATTATGCCTTCTGATTTGATTCAAAGTACACAACACCATGAATGAAGTATTCTTCTGAAAGAATTGAACCTGAATCTAATCAAGCCTGTAGAGCTGTCAGTTTGTAGGAAATATAGGGGATAGCTAAAGATGTTGAACACCACCACAGGGATGTGATCAGCCAAATGCAGAAACCTGGGAGATTCTTAGAATCTTAGAATTCTTAGAAACCATTGGCCAAATGCTTTGGTTTCTCCAGGGGCTAAATGGTATGAAAAGTTAAAAAAAAAAAAAAAGAGGGATAATTGGTACATATTTAAAGAAGAAATATTAATATTGACCATACCCAATTTGTGGATCTTGTTTGGATCCTGATATGAACAAACCAATGATATGAACAAATATAATGGGAAATTTTAAAGAAATTAGAACACAGGTGGGCTAATAATGATATTGCTAGTTTTATTGTGTGTGAACAAGTTATTGTAGTTAAGTTTCTTCTTTTTTAAAGTTCCTATAAAAAGATATACAAATCAAAGTCTTTATAATATCTGTGGTTTGCTTTAAAAATGGAAAAAAATTGATAATTGTTTGAACTGGATAATGGGTACATAGAAGTTCATTTGGCTGTTTTACCTATTTTTTTTATGTTTTAAAAATATTCATTAAACAGTTACCAAAAAAATCATTATCAACAAAATTTCACTTGTACCATATAGCCTGTATTTAAGTGAGGCCACCATAAGCTACTCTAGTGAAAGCCTGTTTTTTAGTGGTGTCGGACAAAAAGGCATGAACTTCATTTTATCTGTGTAGCATATTTCCTAGTTGTTTTATCTGTAGACTTCTCTAACTCTCCAACTTCTAAGGATGCACACCTTGATCCATAGTCTCACTAAGACCATGGAGAAAGAAAGAAGGGCAGTAAGTGGGGAGTATACATATCAAAAGAATAGGAAAGGGGTGCTAGGTGGGCAGAACCCATGGAAATCTACCATCTTTCACTTATTGGCTGCCCAGGACATTCAGACCCACTGCTGTACACACACACAATTTTTAGAACACTTCCAGCTAACACAATTTAGCTCTCTCTTCCTTCAGAAAGGGAGATAATCCAAAGTAATATCCAGTTAATGCATCTAGCTTCAAGTCTAGGAGTTCTGGATAATGTCAGTTCCTCTTCCCATGTCTGTTATATCCTGTAAATTATAGACTAAATAGAAAATTTGTCTACTAATAATATACTTTACATATGCAGTACTAGGAGTGGGAGAAATGAAAGAGAAGGGAATTTTTTAAAAAGTTGTATGACATAGCAAGTAAATACAGACAGCATCCAGAAACCTCACTCATGCATTTTGACTTAATGATAGAGTGCCAATGGGCACACCCTGCTTTGTGGCTTGGAAGATCAGCCTGCCATAGGCTCTTCCCAGAATCCAGATCTTCCACACGTTTTAAACAGATCTTCTAAGGCAGAGCATTTCGGCGTGGACCACCTGTGCAGTGACTCTTGCTCTCAGCCCTACCCATGGTTTTTATTGCCAGGCCAATGGGTAGAGGAAGATAAATGGTCTAAAACCCATGCAGTATATGCTGCCTTCAGAATCCCAGAGATATCAGCCAAGCATTTTGCCTCTTAGCAAGTGCAAGGTACAGCAGTTATCATTCACTTTAATTTTTGTTTATTATTAGTTTTGAGTAAATAGTATATGTGACATTAAATTGAAAAAATACAGAGAGATACACAGTGAAATCTAAATTCCTTTCTTGCAGTTATTATCCAGCCATCCAGTTCTCCTCTCTGGAGGCAACCACTTGTACTAGTTTCTTTTGTATCCTCATTTTAAAGGGCATATCCTGACTTGGCACAGACCATGAGCTCACAAGAAACTTCCTGAAGTGGCAGGCCCTGTGTGTTCATGGGATTTATATTCTACCTTCTGGAATATATGCAAGACACCTGTATTTTTCTATTCTCCAGGTTCTATCAGCCTGGTAATCTTCAGTAGACCAGCATAGATGTAATGTGTCCAATGCAATCTGCCATGTCCTGAGTTGACATCTCTGAGGCAGGTGAAAGTGAAATGCTTTCTTGTGTCCTAAGTTTATCCTAGTAGACAAATGCATTTACCAGCTTTATAACTGCATTCTAGGTGCCAAAGGTGGTATTAAAAAAGTCCTGAAAGAAGGAGAGGAAAAGCACCTTACCTGGAGAGGAGCAGAGATAAGAATTACATCCAACTTCTCCTCAGAAACCATGCAAGCAAGAAGAGAGTGCAGTGAAATATTTAAAGTGTGGAGAGAAACACCCTACTTTGTTAAAGACATGAGCTCAGATAGCTCCAGGGATCTAGACTTAGAGAGCCTTTCAGTGACTTAGTTCCACCCTATGTCAGTCTGAACTCAAGATTTGGATTCCCAGCTGAGGGTGGGATGATGACCCAACTTGAGTCATCCCACCCCTTGGCTGATGGCACAAGGCACTTTGATTAACAGACCCACCAAGACCTCAGGAATGGAGGAAAGTTAATTTCCCAAAGGAAAAGTGAGGTGTAGTAACCACAGAAAGTGAGGAGGAATGCTAAACAGACAAAACCAACTGATGCCCATTCCAGAGTGTTCAGTTTAGATGAGTGTTTCTCAGTAGGGGCGCCACTGGCCTTTGGAGGAAGAGAATTTTTCCTTGTGAGCTGCTGCCCCTACGCATTGCAGTGTGTTTAGCACCTGTAGCTCCCAGGCACTAAATGCTGGCAGCAACCCCACTGCTGTCATCACAACCAAGGCACCACCTGTTTCCATGACACACACACATACACACACACACACACACACACACACGCTATGGAACAGAACCTTGCTAAGCAAAAGGTTATTTGCAATTTTGTTTTAATAATATTTCTTGTCTCTTACTTTTATCAAAAAATTCCTCAATTTACCGTTTCCAAATATCTAAACTGATCTGCATCCAGTGCCATGTGATATATGTAAGAAATTTATCAATTTGTTTCTTCAGTTTATTTCTTTAAGAGCACAGACTTTAGAGCCAGACCCTGGATTCAAATTCCACAATCCTAGCACTGCTGTTTACTAGCAGTTACTACTTTTGGGTTTTTACATAATCTTACTTTGGGCAATTACATAATCTCTCTGTGCCTCTGTAAAATGGAGGTAGTACCCATTTCATAGGGTTGCTGTGATGATTAGTTATTAAGTTCATTAAATATGAAATGTCCGATTTTGAATCAAATGTTTAGTTTATTGTATCTCAAACAAGAAGTAATACAGTTAAAGTATGTGCCTAAATTATTCACGCAGTTTTGCCATCTTAACTGTAGCTTGTGTATGCCAGCAGCAAAGAAGCCTAGAGAGCAAGTGGTGATGAAATCACAAAAGGCGTTTTCCACAGCTTGTTGAGAATTGGATATTTTTCCTTGCAAGAAGTGGTCCAAAGCCTGGAAGAAGTGGTAGTCAGTTGGTGCAAGGTCTGGTGAATACGGTGAATGACAGAGAGTTTCCCAGTCCAGCTTCTGTAGTTTGAGCAGTGTTGTTTGTGTGACATGTGGTCGAACATTGTCTTGCAAGAGGATCGGCCCGTCTCTATTGACCAATCTCGGCTGCTTAATTGCAAGCATCCTCATCGTTACGTCTAGTTGGTTGCAGTAGACATCCGCTGTAATGGATTGACCAGGTTTCTTGAAGCTGTAAGTGGATAATACCAGCGCTGGACCACCAAACAGACACTATTAACTTTTTTTGATGAATATTCAATTTTATACTGTGTTTCGGCACTTCTTTATCCAACCATTGTGCCGAACGTTTGCGATTGTCAAAATATATTTTTCATCACACATAACAATACGGTGTAGAAATGGCTTGCCTTTATGTCATGACAGCAAAGAAAGGCAAGCTTTGAGATGATTTCTTTTCTGACGCTCGTTTAATTCATGCAGTACCCATCTATCCAGCTTCTTTACCTTGCTCATTTGTTTCAAATGGTCCGATATTGTTGGAATAGTAACGTCAAACCTTGCTGCTAATTCACGCATGGGTCGAGATGGATTTGCTTCCACTACAGCTTTCAGCTCATCGTTATTCACCTTGGTCTCAGGTCGCCCACGTGGCTCATTTTCAAGATTAAAATCACCAGAATGAAACTTCTCAAACCATCGACATACTGTGCATTCCTTAGCCACATCCTTCCCAAACACTTTGTTGATATTTCGGGCTGTCTGTGCTACGTTGGTTCCACAACGGAACTCATATTCGAAAATAACATGAATTTTTGACTTATCCATGGTTTCACAAAAATTGCCTTAAAAAAATTTGAAAGATAATCAAAAGCCAAAATATGCGTTTGAAAGACTGAGGATGTATCTTCACAATAAACATAAAACAAGAAGTGTCAAAGTGAAATGTCAGAGATATCAACTGTCAAACTTAGTACTTAAGGAAATCAGACATTTTGTAGATAATAAGCTAATAGTATGCATAAAACATTTAATATATTGCCAAGAGCATAGTAAATGTATGCATGTGTAAGCTTTTATTACATTTATAAAATGGGGTATTAATTAAATTTCACACAGGTAACGTAAAATGCTTTTAAAATTTTCTTTTTCGGGGGAGTGACCTTTTAAAAATTACCTTGCTTTGTCTGGAGAAGCATTTTGCTATGGCATTTAGCTTAAAGCTGTACTTTGAAAAATACCAGTGAGTTATTCATTCCTTCATTCAATATTTAGTATTTGCCTGGCCTATGCTAAATTCTAGGAAGACAGGGAATTTACATACCAGTATAGGAAGCAGTAACTATGTGAACAAATAAATGCCCAGGGTAATAACCTATGTGAAGGAATCAGCAGAAAGCTCTGGAAGCAGGGAAGGGCTTGCTGTGTTTGTGGAGCAGATGAGAGGTCTGCACTGGACTGGTGAGCCAGGCAAAGAGGAAACGATAGAGGTCAGACAGAAGAGGTGCCAGAGCCATGTTTTGCAGGGCCTCTGAGTCTCCAGTAAGCAGCTAGGGTTTTTTTCTAGAAGGAGTTTGGTTTTCTTTCCAAGGAAGCTGTTGAAGAGGGGTTTTAAGCAAGAGAATGTACTGGGTCTGACTGACATTTGCCAAACTTGTTTTTGTCTGCTGTGCACAGAGTGAATTGGAAGGGGCAGGCTGGGCCTGGCAGAAGGCAAGTGTAACACTCTAGGGCTGGGCTGGGTGGTGGCAGTGAGAAAGGAAGCGCATGCAGTCAAGTCAGCACATGCATTTATTTTGGAGGTAGAATTGACAAGTGTTGGTGATGGCTCAGAGGAGGACAATGAGAGAAAGGGAGGAGTCAGGGACAATACCTAGATTTTTGGCTAAGTGCCGTTTTGACAGTGTACATATACTCCCTCTATTATTAAACCTTTCTTGGGTTCATTTTGACATGATCCTTCTCAAAACTAAATTTTTTAGTATATGTGCTGCCAAAGTGAACACAAAAACTAAGATTTTAAATTTCATTTTAAAACTTACATCTTCTGGGTCTAGATTTTTTTTGCGTTGAAGCCAAATAGTACAATCTTTGTAATTTTTCCTGCTTTCTGTTGTTGTTTTTTTTATTTTTTTATTAGTAATGGGAAAACACAAAAGGATGCTCCTTTGTGAATTGTTCTGGTATTTCTGGGGGCATTTAGTGGTAATATAGTGTAGGATTGTTAAATGCACTACTGTTACACAGGAGCACGCTCTTTTGAAAGTAGTTGCTGAGTTCCTCCTGCCTCAGGGCTTATAGATCGTGAAGGCCTGCACGTGCAGAATCGGCCCTCCACTTCCTGCCTGCTGTAATTCCTGCTTCTATTCCTGCTTCCAGGGGTGAGGAAGGCAGCTGCAGTTATGACCAGCTTGCCTGAGTCACACTCAAATGTGAACTCTTGTTCTGTTTACATGGACTTCAGGGAATGGAAGTCAAGCTATAAGCAGATTTTAGTTTCTGTCACAGATAGTTAACTCTGCATGAATGGAATTTTTTATTTTTACTAAACATGGCGAACTTGGAAGAATTGAGACAAGCATAAAGCATTCTTTTAGTAAATAGAGCAGATCATTTAATGAATGACTTGCAAGAATTATTTCTTTGTCTAGACATATAGAACATGGGAGAAATTCATTGACATAATGACTAGAATTTTTTCAACCTAAAAGAAGCCACGAAAGAATATAAAACTAAGCTTTTCATAAATCTTAGCACAGCTTTATACCCCATGGTGTTTGATTTCCTCATAATCTCAAATGACTTTATCGAACTAATAGCTCACTCTAAGAGTATAAGTATTTAGCGTGTTTGTGCATATTAGCAATCGTGGAGGTTAAACTTTGCCAGATAATGTGATAAAAGTTCGATGGTAAATGGAGCTACAGCTGGATGACACATTTTGAAATAATTTAAAGATGACTCTAGCAAGGAAGGCATGCTGTTTTAGTCCCTTGTAATCCCCCCTTCACCCGTCAGTGGGTTGTGAAGGCAGTGATAAAAGATCCTTTTTAAAATGCTTCATTTGTTCCTTTTCTTACAGATTTGATATGTGCCCACTGTTTGCTTCATCGTTCAGCAGGCCGCTGTGAAGGGACATCACCTTTTCCCCTTTTCCAAGATGGCTCAAGATTCAGTAGATCTGTCTTCTGATTATCAGTTTTGGATGTGGAAGCTTTCTGTATGGGACCAGGCCTCCACTTTGGAAACCCAGCAGGACACCTGTCTTCACCTGCCTCAGTTTCAGGAGTTCCTAAGGAAGATGTATGGAGCCTTAAAAGAGATGGTAATTAGTGAACCAAAATAATGAAATTATTTTATGACATCAGGGACTCTACCAGATTTCACCAAGATAGAATGCTATCCAGAGTCAGGGACTTGTATTGACCTAATGTGCTGATGGATTAGAAAGAGAAATTACCCATAAGTAATGCAGACAAGAGCTGGTTTCCTAGTCTCTGATTTATTATTACGTCAGTCTTCTTGAGTAGTTGGGTTGTTACTTGAGACTTCCTGACTAAGCAAGTTGTTTTTAAATAAACAAGATTTTGATACTTGTTGTCAAGTAATAAATGAGATTCTTTTAATGGCTTTTGTGTTCCTTGAATCTTGGAGAGTTTGCTGAAATGCTTACCCTTTCCTCAACCCTGTTCTCGAGTGGCCTCTCCTAAGAGATGATAAATATTAAGATCTCTTCTTACAAATATAATACTTATGATAAATATTAAGATTTTGAGTATGTTCATATTGTTAAATAATTGATTGTTTTCAAATTTTAATGTTTTCTTTTGATGTAATTTCTTTTATTGTAATAGATTTTTATGACAGTACATGTTTTCATAGTATGAACATATTCTTTCAAAATGAAATATCAAAATGAAAAGCAAAATTGTCACTTAACATAGGTGTTCTTGTGTTATGCTTCTTTTTCTTTAATCAAAGAAGCAAGTAGGAAATTTGAAGACTAATGCGTGTTGATAATGAGTTCATATGTCTTTAGAAACTAGAAGGAAAGATACCATCTGTGAGAACACCAGTGCTAAATTTTAAATTGTTTTTTGTAATAAGACTTACATAACTTGCTTGACCTTAATGTGGTCTTGGAAAGTGTAGGGCCAGCTTTGATGCTGAGACAAGTGTGAGAAATATTTTGCTGCAGCAGCAGGAAATGCTTATCATTTTAGCTTACCTGCACATTATCTCAGTTTGGTTTTATTTTTGAACTTCTATGAAAGGTAAAGAAGTGGGGAAAGGGCCAACTGTACAATGGCATGTGTGTTTTTTAATCTTAAGCTGTTTTCTATTTGGCTGATTTTTTTTTTGTCTTGGGGCTTAAGTTGTTACAGGCTAAGTATGATGTCATTTACCGTATAGTAATCAAAATAGTAATAAACAGAGATGTATATCTTTATGCTTTGGCTGCCTTTATTTCTTTTTACAAGTTCCAGAGTTCTTATCCTTTTAAACCTTCTTTGAAATAGCCTTACTGGAGCTGAGTTAGGAATCTCTCTTAATATGTTAGAATAAAAAACCCAGATGAAGAAATGGGATTGTATAATTATTAATCGCCAATTTTTTTTTACTTTTATGCATTCTTTTTTATTTTTAAATAAAGTGGCCTTTCCTGACTATTAAGTATGAGTAAAATAAAATCAACTTTGTAACAAAATTAATTTTACCTAATTATATCATATATCTTAGTTTTGATGACCTGGTTTAGGATAAAGTAAGATGGTTGGCTGTTTATAAAACTTTATTTGAAGCCAGGCATGGTGGCGTGTGCTTGTAACCCAGCTACTAGGCTGAGGAGGTGGGAGGATGGCTTAAGCCCAGGAGTCAGAGACCAGCCTGGGCAATATAGCGAGACCCCATCTCAAGAAACAAACCAAAAAACCAGAAAAACTTTATTTGAATTACTTACCTAAAGATCTCTAATCCTTTTTGCCTGCTTTTTAGAAACACATAGTAAATGAGAAGCATTCAAGGTCCCTCAACCTATAATGTCAGTTCAGTCTTTATGAGTTACGTAATGCCCTTTTATTGACCAAAATGTAATTTTCTTTTACAGGATTCTAATACAGTCATTGAAAGATTCCCCACCATTGGTCAACTGTTGGCAAAATCTTGCTGGAATCCTTTTATTTTAGCATATGGTAAGAATCCAAATTGTGTTCTGTTAAAATGGCTATTTTCATGTTTGCATTGTTTAATACAGAGGCTTAAATTATAAACCTTTCTCCTATTTTTCATTGAACAACTTGTAAAATATATTCATTTTTCCATTACAAAGATGGGATCCTTTATTGTGCATATATTGAGTGTATGTTTGTATAAACACACATGTATGCATGCACATGTGCAGATCTATAGGAAAATAGGGCTCTTTGTATTAGAGGGCAGAAATGCTCAGATGATTTAAATATCCATTTTTGTGTGTAATCACGTTCATTACCTCATTTTTGTTCATTTGTTTGTTTGAGACCGGGTCTTGCTGTATTGCCTGGGCTAGTGGCGTCATCATAGCTCACTGCAACCTCAAACTCCTGGGCTCAAGCGATCCTCCTGCCTCAGCCTCCCAAGTAGCTGGCACTACAGGTCTACAGGTGCACACCACCATGCCTGGGTAATTTTTTAATTTCTTGTAGAGACAGAGTCTCGCTCTGTTGCTCAGGCTGGTCTCAAACCCCTGGGCTCAAGTAGTCCTCCCGCGTTGGCCTCCCAAAGTGCTGGGATTACAGGTGTGAGCCACTGTGCCCAGCCCATTCATAACCTCATTTTTAATTCAGTATAAAATGGCCATACTAATGATACTGAGTTAATTTCTTTGTTTCACAGTTTCATATTAACTCACATAGTGTTTCCTAAGTTGTAAAGTCGTCTTCAGGGTTTGAATCCTGCTGTGGCTTTGCCGTCTTTTAGGGGTGTTGTTTTCGTTTTATACAAGGTTGAGAGGAATTTGGGGACACTTTGGGGGAGGTGTGCCTTCACTGACCTGCCTGCTGTCCCGTCTTATTTCCCGTTTCATCTTGCACACCTGCCGCGTAGGCGTTGTGGCCAGGCCCTGTTACTAACGGTGCCTGGAGGCAGTTGATGTCAGGGCCTGCCACTCGTGACTGATTTCTCCTCTTTGTCCTCTTCAGCTTGCTTTGAAATAGCCGTACTGAGGCTGTGTTAGGAACCTCTCTTAGTGTCTCCATGGCCTCTAGCATCTCCCTTTATTATACTATTCATTCTACTGTCTGATGACCTGGAAGACTGAATGCCTCTTGAGAAAAGGAGCTGTGGTTTTAGTTCTGTTTGTCATCTTAAGGCCTAGCATAGGGTGGAGCAGGCACATCCTGAAGGAACATGGTTGAGGTTTACCTTGGATTGAGGATATTATTAACTGACGTGATATTTACTTTTCAGAATTGTTAAAGTCAAAGACTAATTGCATAATATAATGACATTAGAACCAAAAACAAAATGAATATTCCCCTTTGATGTTTTAAAGAATTGTAGAGTTTCCCTTTTCTAGCCTGTCATAAGTCATTAGACATAAGTCATGACCCAGGCAGGAAAGGGACAGTATCCAAAGTTAGCCCCACGAGCACACATGTGTGGCTGGACTGCACACTCAGCCTCACTCGCTCTGCCCCCATTCTCATCTGTCCCTCCTCCTTCCCACTGAGGCTTCCTCCTCTTCTCTCTACCCCTCACCTGTTCAAGTTCTTGATCTAAAATGGAAAACTAGTGAGCTAGCATGGTGTTTGTCCACCAGGCCATACTCACCTGTCGTAAGTTTATGTATTGCAGCTAGGCCAGTGTTGCTCAAACATCTTTGACCAGAAATACATTTTATGTACATGTATATGTGTATATATGCATATGCACACGTACTGGTTTACACACAGACATGTACACGTGGACACACATGATTAAACACATTTCATGAAGGAATGCTTACAGTAGTCCCCCCCTTGGCTTTCTGGGTGTTGGTTACCCACAGTATAGTACAATAAGATATTTTGAGGGGGAGAGAGACCACATTTACGTAACTTTTATTACAGTATATTGTTACAATTGTTCTATTTTATTGTTAGTTATTGTTGTTAATCTCTTACTGTGCCTAATTTATGAATGAAATTTTATCATAGGTATGTATGTAGAGGAAAAACCATAGTATATAGAGGGTTCAGTACTATCTGCAGTTTCAGGCACCTGTGGGGTTAGGGCGGGTTCTTGGAACATATCCCCTGAGGGTAAGGGGGGAAGCTCCATTTTTATTATTCATATTCTCTATGCTATTTTTTATTATGTGCCATTCATATTCTCTATGCTATTCATGACCCCAAACTGATTTCACAACCCCTGATGTGTCGTAACCAAAAGTTTGAAAAACATTGAGCCAGGCCGATATTGATGGCAGGAAAAAGGAAAAGAAATTGTTGAATGACCTTCATTTAAAAGCACTACTCATTGTTAGATACTTCATGGATTTAATAACCGCTTTTTAGAAGAAATGAAATACTATGCCCTTTAAGTATACATGGTGGATGTAAGTCACATCCTCAGTTCATCCTCAGTTGAAATGTGGGAAAGTTTGTGTTGTAGAATGGGAGGCATTGCTCACTTGTGCTGGACACTGTTCTCTGTGGAATATATAGTAGATCTTACCGAATTCTTGATGACAGTCTTGCAGGACAGATAATTATGAGTTAGAGTAAATAAGTTGCTTTCCTCAAAATACAAAACTAATAAGAGCCAGGACCCCACTCCTCATGTGACTCTGAAGTCCCCCTTGTTGTAACGTTCTGTCCGCATTGGATCACATCTTGTGGTTGAAGTGTTCCAGTCCCGGTATTACCACTAGCCAGCTTCACTTGAAGTGTATATGTTCACTCGACAGATACATAGTAAGGGGTTTTTTTTGTATGCCAGTTTTCATAGGAAAACGTGACTCACCATTTCTGTCCATTGGAAACTTGCAGTCAGGGAAAAAAAAGACCTAAGCAGATCAGCCTGACCCAGTGTGATGGTTCCTGTTGTGGATGGAACAGGGAGTGGTGGTTGCTGAGGGGAAGGAGGGTTTCTTGGAGAGCCCATGCTGGGGCTGACTCTTGAAGGACAGTTGATGAGATGGTATTCTCTAAGACAAGCTGCTGAACTCACTGGCTCTCATATTTTTGTGAAAGTGAGAGAATGGTTGGAGTGATTTATCCCTATGTCCTTAAATTTGTATCTGTCTGTGATCTTTCCTTAGCCCCTTATCTTCATTACATTGGCCCCCTCTGACAACCAGAAACAAATTCTCCATCCCTTTCTGTTTCAATGCTTGTGTTAGCTTTTGAACTGCCCATTAAATTTCAGTTTCCTGTTTGAGGAACGCCTTTGGTTCTGAGCTCATGGAGGCGACTGGTAGGCACAAAACCGTGAGCAGTCAAATCCTGCCTGTGTCACCACTGCTGTTTCTTGATAGTTGGGCACTTTCTTCCCAGAAGGGATCTTTTCTTACGGTTTTATGATATCAAAATTGCTTTGTAAATACAGTAAAAGCAAACAGTTTTCATCATGGTAAAAAGCTAGTCACGCATAGTATTGATTGAGAACAGAATCAGGAAAAAGGCTAATAAGGAAGGAAAAATGATTTGGGAAATCATTCCAAAAAGAGAAGAGAAAAAAATAATAATGGAAAGGGAGAGAACACCTTTTTATTCACCTCCATCAGGTTGCATTCTTTTTAACTGCCTACTTGTATAAGCATATCATTGAGTGTATCTGTCACACTTGCTACATGAAGCTAGTTAGAATTTCTTCTAATATTTAAACTGTGAGAAGTACAACAGTCACATTTTTAATCAGTGGCATTGGTTACACCTGAAGAATCCTAGGATTTTTAGAGGTTAAATTATATGACTTTTGAAATGAACTGATCTTAGGCAAGCCAGTGCCTAATAATGCTTTATTTGAGCTCATAAAAGCTAGGAAAAGAATGAATGTCCTCAGAATAACCCCTGATAAAGTTTGTTGAGAGATGTTAGTTATTGGGAAAGCATAAGTTTATGGATGTCCATAGGGAAAAAATGGGTTTAAAAATTACTGTTAGTATCCTTTAGTTTGCAGATGAAAATACAGAGGTAGGTTACTGTAGTTTGTATTGTCCTTATTTCTTGGTTAATGAAGCCCTTAGAAATGCTTGTTTATTAGACTGCAGAAGATGAGAAGGTAGAGACTACTGATTCTAGGTGCTGGGTGTCTTAGCCTCACCTCCGCGGCCTTACTCTAAAGTCTGAAGATGCTTTGCTCTAGCTTAGGTACTGACATCTTCCATTTCTAGGCCTCCTTTTTGTTTCTTAATTGTGTTATAAAATCTCCAACTGGAATAGACTGTCACCACCAGGGGAAAAAGAAAGTGGCTCATCAAGTAGATGGTCCCACCAAATGTAAGATTTCAAAGTTCAGCATTTTCATTGCATATTTGGCAAAGATTTAAATTTTGGAATAAAGAATTAGAAGCGTGTAAGAGGCTTCTATTTTAAACAAACCATTTGGTACTAAGCAGAATATATTTTGAAACAAACATATGTATATATATTTGCGAAATTTGTTTTTAACAAGTGAGGGTATTTTAGCAAATTAGCAAATTAAAATATTAAATCAGAAATATTGACTACTGACTACTGACTATAGCAGTTATGTTTCCTTAAAAAGGTTGAAATTACTAATGGTTTGAAATGTGAAATAAAAAACTCATCTTGAGAAAAGCTCAGTTGTTTCAGTTCTTTCCATCATTCTCATTTGGCTTTAAAAATTGCTGCTGTTACAGAAAGGGAATTGACCACACAAGAGCTAACCATAAGTGATCCCAAACCCACAAGAAGAAAGAAATCCACAAAGTTAAGTTTCACACATGCTTCTGGGTATTTACGCTGTGAACTTAGTAGTTTGAGATTTTCTTAAATATAATGTTTAAAAATTTTTTATACTGATTATTTTTTCTTTCTATTTGATAAAACTTACTCATTTTAGTTTTTCTTTTTGCAGAGGAAAGCCAAAAAATTCTATTATGTTGCTTATGTTGTCTGATTAACAAAGAACCACAGAATTCTGGAGAATCAAAACTTAACTCCTGGATACAGGTAAGAGAATAAATCTTGCTCTGCACTACGATGAATTAAATTGATTACCTAAAGGTGCTACTTGAAAATTTTTTTTTGGTCCGTACTGTGATGTTTTAGAAGCTTTTTCAAACATACCGTTCACTGTTACATTATCTTACTGAGTAAAGTTTTTTTAAGAGATTTCAGTTTTGCTTGACTGAATTCCAAAAGATATTGGTCCTTAAGGTGAACTTCCCCATGCTTACAAGACCTGATGTTGAGTGATTTTGAAAAGCTACTTTCAGGTAGTTAAAAGAATGTACTGCATTTCCTTGTAGCAGTTGCCATCCTTCAAAAAACGTTTCTCCCTCCCAACCTAGCTTAAATATTTATGTAATTTCTCTGCCTCTCTCAGAATGTAGTAAAATGAAAATTCAGCAGTGCCCAGGGAACAGCACTCTTTATTTTGTGTTCTAAAATTGGTACCTGGGCTGGTGTGCTCACAGACTAGTCCTTGGTACTACTTGGCCACTGCTGCTCGTACTGTCAAATCAGTGACCTACTGTGCTAGTCCAGATAGCTGACAGCTTCCTAGATTTCTGCTGTCTGTTTCTGCTTCCTCTTAAAGGTCAGACACAAGTTGGAGAATGTTGTAGGGCAGCTGTGGCTGCCCTCACCACTAGCAAGTTGGCTGTTTTCTTTTCTGTTACCCCCACTGTCCCACTGCAGCAACAGCCCAAGGACTTGCTGATGCCTGTCAGACCCCACTTAGTGTGCATATGGTTCAGATTAGCTGCTTAGTATTATGAAATCACCCAACCAGATTAATGCATGTGGTTTTGTCTATCAATCTGACTGGTGATATCATTACATTCACTGCTTTTTACGATTCCTTTGTTTTAGACAAAATTGCTAACAGAGATGATAAAGGCAGTATTTGTATTTTTCTGTTAGATTAAAAGATGAATAGAAGGGGCAGTAAAAGTGAAAGGGATTGGGCAAGGGAAGGAGAGAATACAAACTTCAATTGGAAGGGAAATTAATGTAAAGAGCTGAAGAAAGGAACTGGAAAGTAGAATTAGGGAAGAAAGGGTGTGTAAAGAACAAAGCTATAGAAATAGAATAACATTT
Source organism: Daubentonia madagascariensis (assembly GCA_023783475.1). NCBI lineage: Eukaryota > Metazoa > Chordata > Mammalia > Primates > Daubentoniidae > Daubentonia > Daubentonia madagascariensis. The sequence continues at coordinate 82,411 of JAKFHU010000573.1, forward strand.
AGTCTTTAATTTTTTAAATTGTTGCTTTTCTTGAGTATTTGACATTTCAATGATTATTTAGCATATAATTTTGTATTGCTTAGCTCATTAAGTCCTGAAATAGGCCATCTATCTAATGAAGTGTTTTTAGGGTGACTGGGTTAACTTTCTTCATTTAACTCATGACTTTATTAGCCTATTTTAAAATTTCTAGCCTCTCATTTTATTCTGTGGTTTTCTCTTGTTTAATACTGTGTCCATTTATTCACAGGTACTTGTAATATTAAGTATAGTGCAGGGAGGTAAAATTCTTAATTACTGCCTTCAGGGAATTCACAGACTGGTAACCAGGTCACTCCAGGGTAGTGTGGTTGGGTTATTGGTAGAGCTGTGTGTAGGTGTGATGGTGACAAGAGGGAGACACTTGCTCAGACTTGGGGGTTTGGAGACATTTCCCAGGGGAGGTGATCTATTAGCTGAGTTCTGAAGGGTGGGTAAGAGAGCAAGAATAGAGTTCGAGAGAATATACCTGGCAGCAGAAAGGGAACGTACAAAGTATGGTGGTGAGAAAACACATGTGTGTTCAAGAAACTGCAGGTACTTAGATATGCCTGGAGCTTGGGGTTCTGTGGGGTTGGTGATGAAGCATGAAGCCAGAGAGACAGGCAAACACCAAGCCTTATGTATGATTATAAGAAGTTTTTATTTTGTCTTGAAGGGAGCGGAGAAACCAACAGAGTATTTAAACAGAGAAATCATATGGCCAGGTGTGGGTTTTAGAGACTAACAGCAAAAGGAAGTTGGTTGGGAAGAGGGCAAGGATAGCACTTTGGAAGCTATTGTAGTGATAAAGGTGAGAAATTGTGAGGGTCTGAATGAAATGGAGAAGAGGGGCCAGATTTATAAGATATATAAATGAGGTAAATATCCAAAAAATGTAATGGCAGATTACATGTAGGTATACTTAGGTGTAGGTGGAGTGTACAGAGAGTAGTTGAATGTACCATTCTCAGAACAGTGAGCTGATTTGCTGGCAGAGGGTTGGGAGTCAGCAGCCTATGGGAATAGTGGAGGCTTTGGGTGAGGTATGACTCCTCCCTCCCCTGAGATAGTGTCTGGAGGGGGCACTAGAGAAAGCCTTGGGAGACGCTGACATTAAGAAGGAAGTGGAAGAGTGGTCAACACTGCAGAATAGGAGTTGTCCCAGAAGTAGAAGGAGAAGGAGAAAAGCAATAGCACTTCAAGGAGGATGAAGCTCATATCTAATGTTGTAGGGCAGCGCTGTCCAACAGAAGGGCATTAAATATGAAATGTCCGATTTCGAATCGAAAGTTTAGTTTATTATATCTCTAACAAGAAGCAGTGCAATTAAAGTGTGGACCTAAACTATCGATACAGTTTTGCCATCTTAATGGTAGCTTGTTTATGCCAGCAGTGGAGAAACCTGGAGAGTGACTGGCAGTGAAATCGCAAAAGGCATTTTCCACAGCTTGTTCAGAATTGAATATTTTTCCTTGGAAGGATTGGTCCAACGTCTGGAAGGTGTGGTAGTCAGTTGGTGCAAGGTCTGGTGAATACGGTGAATGACAGTTTCCAAGTCCAACTTCTGTAGTTTGAGCACTGTTGTCTTGCAGGAGGATTGGCCACGTCGGCTGCTTAATTGCAAGCATCCACATCATTTCATCCAGTTGGTTGCAGTAGACATCCGCTGTAATGGATTGATCAGGTTTCTTGAAGCTGTAGTGGGTAATACCAGTGCTGGACCACCAAACAGACACTATTAACGTTTTTTGATGAATATTCAGTTTTAGACTGTGTTTCGGCACTTCATCTTTATCCAACCATTGTGCCGAATGCTTGCGATTGTCAAAAAGAATCCATTTTTCAACACATATAACAATACGGTGTAGAAATGGTTTGCCTTTATGTCATGACAGCAAAGAAAGGCAAGCTTCGAGACGATTTCTCTTCTGACGATCATTTAATTCATGCGGAACCCATCTATCCAGCTTCTTTACCTTGCCGATTTGTTTCAAATGGTCCAATATTGTTGGAATAGTAACGTCAAACCTTGCTCCTAATTCACACATGGGTCGAGATGGATTCGCTTCCACTACAGCTTTCAGCTCATCGTTATTCACCTTGGTCTCAGGTTGCCCACGTGGCTCATTTTCAAGATTAAAATCACCAGAATGGAACTTCTCAAACCATCGACATACTGTGCGTTCCTTAGCCACATCCTTCCCAAACACTTTGTTGATATTTCAAGCTGTCTGTGCTGCATTGGTTCCACGATGGAACTCATATTCGAAAATAACACGAATTTTTAACTTATCCATGGCTTCACAAAATTGCTGTAAAAAAGAAAATTTGAAAGATAATCACAAGCCAAAACATGCATTTGAAAGACTGAGGATGTACCTTCACAATAAAAATAAAACAAGAAGTGTCAAAGTGAGATGTCAGAGATATTAGCTGTCAAACTTAGTATTTAAGGAAATAGGACATTTCATACTTACTAACCCAAATACATGCTACATAGATAATGGTACATTTTTCAGTAGCTGCTTTAAGAAATGTAAAAAGAAATAGGTAAAATTAATTTTAAGAAGATATTTAACCCAATATTTCCCAAATACCATCATTTCAACATGTAATTTTTAAAATTTAAATTTAGTTAAAATTTAAAACTTCATGTCTTTCATTGCACTTAGCACATGGAAGTGCTTGGTAGCCATGTGGTGAGTGGTCACCTGATGGACAGGGCCCCTGTAGAGCATCAAGCAGGAGGACTGAGAAGCACTCCTCGGAGGAAAGACCTGGGGGAGAATAGTTGTGATGAGAGGTGGAAGGAAATAGCCATATTGCTCCAGACTGAGGAATGATGGGGAGGTGAGGAAGCAGAGATGACAAACTTTAGTTACTCTTTCAAGAAACTTGGCAGTGAAGGAGGAGGAGAGGAGGTGGTAGCCAGACTGGGGTTGGGTTGCTTTTATCTGAGAGAAATGTGCTAGCAGGGAGCGATTTAAGGACATGGGAGACTGGGAAAACAATTTCTCTCCTCCTTGTGCTGGGCAAGCCTGAATGAAATAATTTGAACTGATAAAAAGATATGTAGGAGCATGTTAATTATTTAACTCGTAGCAATCTAAAGCTAATTACACATACCTATCACCAGTCAGCATGTACGTAATCTTATCATGTTGGCCATAAATGCAGCAACGCAGGAGGTGGTTGTTGGTTTACAAATCAATAGTATATGTCTTGGGTATACTTTATTTTATTTTCGTTTGTGAAAATTATATGTCATAATTTAATAATAATTGCTAATTCATTCAACAAACACTTATGCCTATTATGTGCTAGGATGTTCTAATTGTGGTAATAATATCTTAGGTCATTCTGTGTTGCTGGATCATTTCAAATATGATTGAAATAGCCTGAATAAAAAACCAAGACTTTTGTCTATAAATTATAAAATTCAGTAAAAATTCAAATTAATTAATAAAATTGAAAATGTTAGAGTTTTATTTTTAGCACTGAAAAGAAACAAAAGTTCTGTTTGATGCTTGGTATTAGCTTCTGTTATGTTGGAAACAGATTAATAAATTTTTTTGTAGTTTTACTGATAACCACAAATGTGCCTTTACATAGCACCATCTCAGTGGCTAGTCTTGTAGTTCAGACACTGGTTATAGTCACAGGACTTTTATACATCTTTTGGGAGTGTTTGGTTCTTGAAAAACTTAGTTTTACTGGTGAATCCACTGAACAGATACTTTTTGAGCACCTACTCTTTGCCAGGCATTATGACAGAGGCTGAGGATACAGCCTCTGACTGGACCTAGAAAGTCTGTTCTCAGAGCCTGTAATTGAAGGGGAGGTTTCCAGGGCCTGCCAAATTTAGGGGATGTCTGTATTCTCTGGGCAAGACCATACCACTATTATTTTTTATTCTGATGAAAAGAAAACAGCAGGATACCAGGAACAGAGGGCTGTATTCTGTCTTTATTCCCTTTCAAAATGCAATGCTATGCAATATCCAGATTGCTTCAGTCCTCTACTTCATTCTTCTTTTTAAAAAACCTTTAAATTATAACATCTAACAAACTTGCATAAAAGTGCATGAAACATAAATGTCAAGTTTACCAAGTTTTGTGAAATAAATACCCTTGTAACCACCACACAAGTCAGGAAGTAGAACAGAATGTTGCCTGGCTCCTAGATGCTCCCAGCCCCCTCTAGCAGTTACTACTAGCCTGGCTTTTACTTACATTGCTTTATGGTTTTACCACTTAATTATGCCATTTGGCCTGTTTTTTTTTTACTTGATAGAAATGGAATAATACAGTATGTATTCTTTTGTGTTTGATTCAACTATAGTGTTGGATGTAGTTGTAGTTTGTCCATTTTCATTGCTATGAAATGCTCAATTTCATTAATATACCACAATTTATCCATTCTACCTTTGCTGGAAATTTGTTTCCAGTTTGGGGGAATTAGAAATAATATTGGTATGAACATTCTCCCACATATATCCAGGGTCCAAAGCATGTATTTTATAAAGAAATAATATTGCAGGTTATGGGATATGCATATCTTTGATTTTATTAGCTCATACCAAATTGCTTTCAACAGTGGTGGTACCAATTTAAATTCTCATGATCAGTTTGTGAGAGTGCTATGATCTCTGTGTCACTTGTTACTGACAGATATTCAAAGTTCAAGTTATTCTGATGGATATGTGTGATAGTATATATTAAGGTCTTAATTTGTATTTTCCTGAAGTTCAGCACCTATTTTATGAAGTTCCTGTTCAAGTTTCTTGTTTGTCTACTTGATGACTGATTTGTATTTGTATTTGCATTATAGAAATTCTTTATATGCCTTGATATCGGCCCTTTTATAGAAACTATAGATACTGTAGCTATTTTTTTCTACTCATGGTTTGTTTACATTCCCTGTTGTCTTTTAAAGAAGACATATTTCAAATTTTATTGTAGTCAAATTTGTCATCTTTTCCTTTGTGGTTAATTACTTTGTATCTTATTTAAGAAATTTTCCCCACTCCAAGGTCATGAAGACCTATGTTATCTTCTTCTGTATTATTTTCTAAAAGCATGTGGTTTGCCTTTCCCATGTAGGTCTGTGATCCTCCTGTAACTTTTTTTGTGTAGTCTAAGGTAGGAGTCTATTTTCATTTTGCTTCCACATGGATATCCTATTGCCCAACACTGTTAGTGAAAAATCATTTCTCACTAATCTATAGTGCTACCTTTGTCCTAAGTCAAGTGCCTTTGTATACGCAGGTGTGATCCTGAATATCTCCATTGGTCTTACTGTCTATCTGTGATGGTTAATTTTATGTATCAGTTTGGGCCACGAGGTGCCCAGATACTTGGTCAGACATTATTCTGGGTGTTTCTGTGAGGGTGTTTTTGGATGAAATTAACATTTAAATTGGTAGGCTGAGTAAAGCAGATTTCTCTTCTTAGTGTGGGTGGGCCTCATTCAATCAGTTGAAGGCATGAATAGAACAAAAAGCCTGCCCCTCCCCTGAGTAAGAGAGAATTCTTTCTACTTGACAGCTTTGAACTGGGACATTGGCCTTTTACCTGACTTCAGACCCAGACTGAAACATCAGCTCTTCCTGGGTCTCAAGACTTGCTCGCCTTCAGACTGAAACTATTCCAGTGACTCTTCTGATTCTCTTTCAAACTCAGACGGAACTATACCATTGGCTGTTTTGGATCTCTCACTTGCCAGCCTCTGTAATGGTGTTAGCCAGTTCCTTATAATGTTAATAAATGTGTGTGTGTGTGCGCGTGTGTGTGTGTCTGTCTATCCTATTGGTTCTGTTTCCCTGGAGAACTCTGACTCTCTGACTAATATTCTGTCTTTGTGCCAGTGCCACATTGTCATCATTAATATGGCCTTCTAAGTGTCTTACCTACGACGAAGTTCTTCCATCTTGTTCTTCTTCATCAAAATGGTCTTGGCTAATATTGGAAATTTGCATTACTGTTACATAAATTTTAGAATCTGCTTGTCAAGTTTCACCAACAAATAAAATAACTTGTTGGGATTTTACTACACTTAATCTTAGCCAAAAAGCTGAGAAGTGATACTTTTTGGGATTTTGATTGGCATTGTAATCAGTGAATTTGGTGAGAATCTCAATGACCACTATACCCTTAGAGCAAAATTGACTTTTATGAGCTTTGTTTACTATTAGCAAATTAAGCAGTGCTTGGCATAGTATAAATTTTTGAATGAATGTATGATATGAATGAATGAATGGTAAGATATATAATTTCATTATTTCAAATAATTTTCCTGTTAACTTTGAAAACTTTTTGCCAACTTCTTATTAGCTTAACCTTTTAATGAGGCTGATGAATAGCTCGTAGGAGAAGTGCTAGCTCTACCATTTCCTAGTGTTCCCTTATGTTGCGTTCACAGTATTCTTTTTAATCTCTGACTTCTTTGCAGGGATCTTTTGAAGCCAGGTGTCCATCTATAGTTACTTAGTTAGATCGCATGATTAGTACATCTTCCTTACTGGTCACATAGAAACTGTAATGTGTATTTCCTGAGAGGAAAAGAAAACATGAGGGAGCCCCTGTCAGCCCTCTGTGTGGCAGGATCCCTACTCTTTCCTCAGGATACCTCTTGGACTGTTTATAACACATGCCCATCTAACATCTAGACTGACTAAGGCTGTAGTGCCAATACATTTATGAAGTATTACTAAAGCTTAATTTCTTCTTACGTATAAAAGTTCTGCTTTTGGCTTATTTTGGGTCTGTCTGCCGGCACTGGGTCTGGAGCAAGGTGCCAGGAATGAGAAGGTGTGAGAGCAGTGAGAAGAGTTGTCCCCACTGCATAGCAGGGGGTCTGAAGGTCGGCAGCGGTGGTGACAGCTTGCCTGGATCCCTACCTGGATTACCCACTGCTTCCAGCCCTGCTGAGCCCACAGAGTCTGATGGTAGCTGCTGCACTGAGGGACCCAGCTCAGGATTTTGTGACTTTTGAGGAAGTGGCCATTTAATTCTCCCAGGACTAGTGGGAGCTCCTTGGTGAGGCTCAGAGGCTCCGGCACCATGATGTGATGCTGGAGAACTTGGTGCTTACAGCATCCCCAGGTTGTTGGTGTGGAACAGAGGATGAGGAAGAACCTTTTGCACAGAGTGTTTCTGTGAAAGAATTGTCACAGGTCAGAACTCCAAAGGCAGGTCCATCTGCCCATAAGACTCACCCCTGTGAGATTTGTGTCCCAGTCCTGAAAGACATTGTATACCTGGCTGAGCTGCAAGCCACATCCTCTGGACAGAAATTGTACTTGGATGGGGCATCAAGAGGTTTCTGGTTGAGTGCAAAACTTTACCAGCTCCAGAAGCTTGATGGTGGAGAGAAACTCTTAAAAATGAATGTGGACCAAGCCTCATTTGTGAGAATCTGCAGATTCCATGTGTCAGGGAAGCCTTCACCTTTGGGGAGGTTAGGAAGGTGTTTTGGGAAAATCCCAGGATGGTACAGAAAAACTACTCTCCAAACTGAGATGGTACTAAGAGACCAAAGAATGACTCAGACAAGTGCAGCTTGGCGAGTTAGATGAGTTTATTAGAGTTTACTTACACTGGACTCTTGTTCCTAATTGAGACAGGAATCCTCTGTGTACTCACTCCTGGGCAGTGGTAGGAGTTCTTCTGAGAGTAAGATCTGCACTGCCTGTCAGTGGTAGAGTCTTAAATTCCTATTAGCAAGTGACGCTTTTAGCAAGTGACACAAGCTCTCTCTCTCTGAGTGATTGTATGTTTACATACGATACAAGTTAAGCATGCATAGTACTTCCCATTAAGCAAGGACTTCAGTATTATAATTAACTAAAGGATACTGTAAGACAATTAAGGTAGCTTAAAATAGTCTCAACTGGTCTTAAGACTTATGAACATCTATGCAAAAGGAGCTACTTGAGAATACTCTTTGTGTTTTGTATTTCTCTCTGCTTCCTTGCTTTTATCTATATCTCTAAGTTTAAAAGAAATCTGCATGAGTTCTATTAAACATTAAAAGCCAGTGGTGGGGAACTTATATTTTTCTGTCAGAAGGACTTTCTAGCCACCTCAGGCCTTCTCCAGCATCAGGCCATTCCCAACAATGAGAGGCCACATAGCAGCATTCCACACTGCAGAGGTCCCACTAGAAGAAAGCCTTTCACATGCATTGAATCTGGGAAGTCTTTAGCAAGAAATCTGTAGTCATTCAACACCAAAGAGTACACGCTAGAGAAAGGCCTATGAGTGCCGTGAATATGGGAAATCCTCTAGTCAACGTTATCACTTCCTTTGACGCAGGAGAGTGCACACTAGAACAAGGACTCATAACTGCAGTGAATGTGGAAAATCATTTAGTGGCAAAACTAAACTCATTCAACACCAAAGAGTTCACACAGGAGAGAGGCTTTACGAGTGGAGAGAATGTGGGAAATCCTTTAGCCATGACACTAACCTCTGTCGTCACAGGAAAGCTCATACTAGAGCAAGGCCTTATGAGTGCAGTGAATGTGGGAGATCATTTAGCCAGAAATCTGTTCTCATTCAATACCAGAGAGTTCACACTGGAGAAAGGCCTTATGAGTGCAGTGAATGTGGGAAATCCTTTAGCAAAAGCTCTGTCCTCTTTTAACACAGGAGAGTTCATGTGCAGTGAATGTGGCAAATTCTTTTATCATATTTAACACTGAAGAGTTTCCATAGGACAAAGGCCTCAGATATGCAGCGAATGTGTTTTTCCTCTCTCAGTGTGATGACACTGGAGGCTGGTCTCTGAGAAGAGCCTTGTTCTGATTTGAATCTCGTATATCCGAAGATCCAGATTCTCCATAAGTTGGAAATATGTGGGAAGCTTGTGTGGCTATGGTATACTCTCTCAACCTTTTAGGGATCTTCCCAGATTCATTTCACTGCCAGTTTCTGTGACTGAAGCCACTGCGTCTCTACAATCTGGCAGATCCACAGAGTATGCATCAGTCACCACCCCAAAGTGCTCAGGGAGGCAGACTTCTTCCATTTGTTGGAGGAACTTATGAGTAGCCTGAGCTCTTACAGAGTTCTCATTCCTTCTTATCTCACTGCTTAGTGAATAGACCTCCGCACTTTTGGCCCCAGTACCCAATCTGAGTTCTGCTAGCAGCTTGCAGAGATGGATTGCCTTTTTCAGGGATATTGTTTGTCTCAGGTGCTACTTCTGATGAAGTTTTTTCAGCTTCCAGGTCAACAATACAGGAACTACCTTTTGCACATTGCACTGGTTTATACAATAATAAAGGCCTTTTTATTTAAGTGCCTTTAATCTCAAAAGTTCTATTCCCTGTGGAGTAGTTTGAAAGCACAATAGAATTCTGCCAGCTTACTGGGGCAAATAGCTTTTGTGGGGATCCAAACTTTATGTGTCTCAGAGGGGATCGTATGGTGAAGTATAGCTCTTGCTCCATTTGTGGCCTAGTTTACATTGCTACCAAGGCCTCCTGGGAGAGACGGCAGGGCTTTCTGGTCCTAATTTTTTTTGCCTAGATCCCAGAGGTTTGTAGGTTCAGAGGCACTCTGAGGAGGGGGCAGTTGTGAGAATTTTCAGTGCTTCTGGAGACAATATGAAGTTCTTTTTCATTTGTTGGGGGTATCATGATTTTCTGCAATGTTAAGAATTCCTTATTCAGATCCTGCAATGGAGCTGTGTGCCCTGAAACCTGGAATTCAGTATTCTAGTGTCACTAGCTGTAAAACTACAGGGACCCAGGGGGACCATAATTGATATAGAAACATTGGGTTGAATAATAGGGAGTGTAGGAGACTGCAGCAAACTAGATAGAATGTTCCCCTTCTAAAGATGCATCCACTAATGTTCCAGTGACTGTGGCTCTGCAGGATCAGTGTGTACAGGAATCTCAGGGCCTTCAGAACTGTGTATCTTGTGTAGCTCAAGACAGAGAAAATAAGGGCTTTATGGATTCTTATAGCCTCTCTGACCTGTTTACCTCAAGACCGTTGCCACGCAGCCATAGACAATGAAAATAGGATGAAGAGAAGGGAGGTACAGCTGCCTAGCGATGTGGCTTTTGTGATCCAGCCAGCAATCCTCTTAGCTCACGTGAAAATGGCCTTTGTTGTTCACCTGTATTTCCTGCCACTGAGGCATGGCTGCCCCTACAAGGTGTGGGGAGTTAGATGGTAGAGACAATATAGATTTACTAAGTCTGATTTTTCTGAAGAGTAGGTGATTTAGATTGTTAGTTTGAGCCATTTAAAATTTTTTTCATCAGGTATAATTGACATGGAATACATTGTTCATATTTAAAGTGTACAATTTGATAAGTTTTGACATAAGTGTAAACCCATGAAAGCATCAAAGTAATCATAATAATGAGCCAATCTCACCCATATATTTTTATCATGCCTTTCTGTAATACGTCCCTGATCCTCCAGGCAACCTTTGATTTACATTCATTTACAGTTGATTTGTTGCATTTTCTGGAATTTTATGATAGGAATCACGAAGTGTTTCTTCTTTATTTTTTCTGGTTTTATTCATGCTGTATAATTAGAGATTCATACATGATGCCTATGTGCATAGTTCTTATTTCTGTGTAGCGTTCTCTTTTATGGATATACAACTCTTTGTTTATCCATTCATGTGTTTATGGACATTTGGGTTATTTTCAGTGTTTGGCTATTGCAAATAAAGTGGCTACAAACATTTGTGCACAAAAATAAATAAATAAAAGTTCTAATATTGTGTGCACATCTCAATGGATTATCTTGTGAACCACTTGGAGTACACATCCCCAACTTTATTAGTCACTAGTCTAATTGATAAAATCCACATGCTACCTTGGTATATGCAGCTTTTCTTAACCTTTTCTCAACCCTGATATTTTTCCATTCCCCATTTTCTGCATCCTACATACCATGAAGACCACCCCATGATCTTTTCATATCCTAGAATCTTACCACACTGGCTCCAGATATGCCAGATGTATTCACAGATTTATACTTTGCATAAATTCCCTTTCCTCTGCTTGGAATGGTTTTCTACCCTTGCTAATCCTAGCCTAGCTCAGCTGGGATATGGAAACCTAGGGAAAGAATTATTGTCCAAGTTTGAATGGTAGTTTAAAAGGAAAAATAGGCTGTATGCGGTGGCTCACACCTATAATCCCCACACATTGGGAGGCTGAGGTGGGAGGATTGCTTGACGCCAGGAATTTGAGACCTGCCTGGGCAAGGGTGGTCTCTACAAAAAAGCAAGACCCTTGTCTCTATAAAAAAAAAATTTAAAAATTAGCCGGGCGTGGTGGCACACGCCTATGGTCCTAGCTACTCAGGAAGCTGAGGTGGGAGGATCACTTGAACCGAGGAGTTCGAGACTTCCGTGAGCTTGCATCACTGCACTCCAGCCTGGGCAACACAGTGAGACCTTGTCTCAAAAAAAAAAAGGGAAAGTAGCATACTTCTCGAGGGAGATTAGTGAAAGAATAGTAAAGGCAAAGTGAGGTCAGGGGTGAGGTCAGGGGAATTGGAGATCCTTCTTCTACTGCTCCACTCTGTTTTTCATTTTACTTTTAAAATTACAAAGACAATACCAATATTTTTTTCCTACCTGTGTTCTGTTTGCTTGACTTTCTAAAACCTCAAGGTTTTTGTTTTTTTTTTAAACATTAATTGGTAATTGAATTTTGTATTCACATGTGTAGTGGATACTTATTAATTACGTTTCCAGTATCCATCTCTGCTTCTTTCCCACCATCTTAATAGTACTCTTAATTTCCCGGCTGTGCGTTATTCATTTTGGGTGAGAGTTCTCTTACTTAGCTCCTGGGATGGGTCCTACCTGGCTTAACCAATACAGCCTCTCCATTCCTCTGGCTACAGTGGTTGGTCCAGATGAACATATGAGTCAAGGCCATGAGATTCAGGCCTATAGCGTGTTTGCATGATTGGGAAGTGGATTGTATGTTTCCTGATGAATATGAATTAAGTAGCACATAGTCCCTGAAGTTTCCTTAAGTCATCGTGGGACCATGAGATCGGAGCCTTCCTGGGAATGGAATTAGTCCTGAGAAAAAAAACATAGCTGAGGAAAAAAAGAGAAAACAGGTCATATTCACATTGTTTGAACCTGGATCAGGCCTATCCTGGACTTAAATGTTCTGATATGTTCCCTTTTCTGTTTGAGCCAGTTTGGTTCAGGATTTTGTTACTTAACAGCATCCTGAAATAACATTCTTGTTTGTGGGCGTAACAAACTACTTTGTTGAAGGGTTTTCAAACTCAGGGACACATGGACACAATTTCAGGAAAAAAAGTTTTATTTATTCAAAGGATATTATGGATAAATAGTGAATTTAACAAAATACTTAAAGTTTCTTAAAAGTTGCTTTAATTCGTACTTGATTCGTAGTTGTTTTTCCACTGCCACTCATTGTGGGAGATATGTGTATTAAGAAGGCATCCTTCTTCCTAGCCTCAGTCCATTTTATTCTTTTGCACAATCCTGAAATGAGTTCATAATATAAGTTTGTCACCTCACACTCATTTCCATGGTTGCAGACTGAAATGGCATAAACCAATAATTGAACCACAAGATCTTACCAAAAGAGTGACTAGCCTGTACGTGACACCTTTAGTCCATGTTATAGCTTACCAAATAATAAAGGACTGGTGTGTAAATTTATTTTTAAAACATCTTTCTTTGATTTGCATCCTCATGACAATTCCTTTTTAAGTTAATTATGAACTCTCATTTTTCACCTTTGGAACCTTCCAAATATAGTGTGACCTTGATGCATAATTATTTTTAGAAAACTTCTTTGCGACTGCCTTTGAAAAACTAATATGGCTTAGATATTTTATGGTTTTTACTTTCAGCAAATATTGCATATAGGCTGTCTCAGAAAAATAAAGTACAAGGATAAAATAATGTTCTAAAAATAGTATTTGGTATGACTTGTAGAATTCAAAGGTTCAGACTTAAAATTGAATATAATAAAAGGTCACACTATTAAAATGGAGTGAAGTTACAAAAAAAAATAATTCTCCTGATAAGGTTAAATAATTTTGCACTAGAAACTGTGGGCCAGTTGCGATGTAGAAAGCAAGGCATTTGCTTCCAAAGATTTCTCACCCATGAAACCAGCCTTGACCTGGTGAAACCACTCACTCATATGAAAAGCAGTTAGGCTCCATGCTAGGTGACCTGTATGATTGCATTGCAGCTATCATACATTGGAATGGAACCTTGGTTCATAGGACAGAGCTCTTTCACTAGCCTCCAACTGCTGGGGACAGCACAGGGCTAAATCTCTTCATTGTGGCCTTGAAAAAATACCTGTATTGATTTCTGAATTGAACACTTAAAAAAATTTTTTTTACTTAAATAGTTAAGCAATCATTTAAGCAGTATTTATCAGCTTTCTAGACATTAAATTCCACAGAACTGGGCCATGTCTTTTTGTTCAGCATTGTATTCCAAGCTCATGGCAGGCACAAAATAAAAAGATACCGAATGGATAAAACCAATTAAATTTTAATAATTCAGAATTTTGTCTCTCCTCTTTTTCCTAAAATGTAGACTACCCAGAATTTTATGTTTTATTTTGAGATGAATCTGTTACAAAATCAAATATGGAAAGAGCTATAAAAGAAGTATAAATTGATGGGTGAGTGATTGTGTGTCTGTGTGTGTGTGCACATGTGCTGCCAAGTCCTAAGCTTACATCTCCAGGCTGAACCTCTCCCCTGGGCTCCACACCCCTAACTGCCTGTCTGACATCTCCACTTGGATGTCCATGGGTATCTTAAACTAAACATGTCCAAGATGAATTCCTGATCTTTCCCCAAAAACTTGTTCCTCCCACAGGCTTCCCTAACTCAGTTAAAAGCAACTTCATCCTTCCTGTTTCTCAGGTCAAAAACTCTGGAGTCACCCTTGGCTACTCTTTTCCTCTCTCATCTCACATCCAATCTGTCAACAGATCTGTCAATTCCGTGTATGATAGGCGTCCAGAATGTGACCACTTCCCACCAACTTCACTGCTTCTACCTCCATCCACGCCACTGGCACTCTTCCCAGGCCCATTGCAGGATCCCTCATCTGTCTTCCTGCGTCCACCCTTGCTCTCCTGTAGTTTCAGCCAGAAGAATTTTTTAAAAAGTATCTCAAACCCTCTGGTAGTTTCCTGTCTCATTCAGAGTGAAATGCAAAGTCCATGCATGGCTCATGAGGCCCTCCATGACCTGACCTGTGGGGCCTCATTGGTCTTCTCTCCTGTCTTCTCCTTTGTCTCCAGCTGCAGTGGCCTGCTTGTTGTTCCCATGCACACCCAGCAGCTCCTTCCCCAGGGCTTGTGCATCTACTTCCATAGCTGTTCCCCAGAGGGCCGCACGGCTCCTTCTGGCACCTCTCTCAGGCAACTGCTCGAATATCACCTTATCCCGGAGGCCTTCCTCATCTTCCTGTCTCAGACACTTGCTCTCTGCACTTTGATGTAATCATCTTAGTGCTGATCACCCCCTGACATCATTTTTTTTTTTTTCTGTCTCCTCATCACTTCCCAACTAGTGACATGTTCCATGAGAGCAGAAACCTTGTTCTAAAGCCTAGGACAGTGCCTGGCACATGGTAAACATTCAGTAATTATTTGCTGAACCAGTGAAAAGATGAATAGGATTTTAGTGGTAAAATACGGTGGTGTAGGGTGGGGAGAGGGGGGTTCCGTGTGGAAAGAAGAGATTGAACAGACAGAAGGTCAGGCATGGCTGAGAAAAAGTGATTACTCTGGTTAGGCTGGAGAATGAAGTACTTATGGGGAGAAGTAGAAAATAAGATTAGAAAAATAGTTTAGATTGGGACAAATTTAGGAGAACTGTGATGCTAACTTGTGAGTTTCTTTATAAATTAGTAGTATAGGGCAACCAAAGGAGCTGCTGAAAGTGTTTTGCGTAGCACTGGGGGGATGTGTGTCATGCTCAGCGTGCCTCCCTGCTTCCTCCCTTGCTCTCCTCCAGTCTTTTCTGAATCCTCCTTCCTTCATTTATTCCGTAAATGTATCCTGAGTGTCTGCTGTGTACAGATATTGGGGGATATAAAGGCCTTGCCTGGAAGAATCTAGTAATTTCATTACCGTATAGTGAGTGAAGGAGTAGAACAGCATACAGAAGGCACTGTGGTAGCCCAGAGAGAAGGGAGAAGCACTTTGTTGTGGGGTGCAGGGGTGGTCCAGAGGCTTCCAGAGGAGGACAGTTGAGCTTTCAGCAGAAGTACAAGGGCCCAGGTAAGCAGAGGCCCAGGGCCTGCATGGTACTAGGAGAATTGAAAAGGTCTCTCTGTTAATGGTAATAAGAATGGGCTGTCCTGCTTATCAAATGCTAGGTACTCATGAAAGTTTAGGTAGGGCCAGATCCCGATGGCCCACATGGCCCATACTAATGACTTCATTAAACCTGGAAGGCAAGACTTTTAATTGAAGGGGTTTAAATAGGGGTTGGGGGACTCTTATATAAATACAAGTCAGATGGTGGCTTCTGTATTGAAAACACGTTCAAGAGTGCAGGAGGGCAGGACTTGGCACTGTTAAGATGTTAGGGAAAGGGGAGAGGAGCAGTGAAGGATAATGTTGAGGTTTTAGGGGACTAATAACACCTCTGTCTTCTCCTTTGTTAGAAACCATTTGAGAAATAAGACACCAGAGACAGGCAGCTGGAAATCAAAATGTCAGTTTCTTTACTCCTAAAACAGATTCAAGAATGTAGTTTATGTCTGTGGTTCAGTTGTGTCCCTCTGGATTTGGTAGACAAATCCTCCAGGCACCGGTGAGCTGACCCCCGCAGAGGCCTCCCTGGCTGGGAACGAGCCTGCCTGGCTAAGTGAGGTGCAGCAGTAGGCCAGGACACATTCTTTCTACAGGCAAGGCAGGTCGGAGAGACAGAGGAAGGGGAATATATGGGGCTGGGCGTTTTTAGTTTCCTCTCCCAGATTGACTAGATCAGTTCTCCTGCAGAGGAGAGTGAGGGGGTTGAGAGATGATGTCACAGGTTGGGCGCTCAGGAAATTTGACTTTGAGATGGAGATCAGTGTGCAAGGAGTGCTTTGGGGAAGGACAGCTGTGGAGATGAAAGGAGGGAGGCAGGATTGTGTGGAGGAAAGTTTGGCTACAGTGCAGTCTCCACAGAACCCTCTGCTGTGGCTGCAGGGGTAGGAATGGGAAAGGGCATGGGACAGCTGGGCCTTTATATCACTGTATCCCTCAGCCATTGGGATGTGGCCTCTGTGGGACGGGGTGTGAACTTGGGCAAGGCCAAGACAGTTGAGGATGATATGGCTATCACATCACAATGTCCTTGACAGATACCAAAACTGTTCCTCCTCTGCTTTGCCGTCCTGGGGAATGGATGCACATTCTGTCTTCTCTGGAAGCCTGAGGACTGGACAATTTGTTTCCATGGAAGAAGTAATGTTTCATGGTAGAACATGCTATTACCTGGGAAATGTAAGGGAAAGAGGTGGCGGGATCCATGAAGGAAGCCACTAGAATGTACCAGAGGGAGGAGCAGGAAGTAGTGCATCCCAGCAGTTCCCCCTTGCTCCTGTCTGTGCCGTGCTCCAGGCAGTGGCATGGAGAGACCCTCTTGTTTCTGCCTTCCTTGCTGCCTTTTGGTGTCCCTTCCATCCTGGGACCATAGTTCAGGGAATACAATGCAAATTGAATCCTCCTTTTCCACTCCCTGTGTGTTATTGAGTAAAAGTGGCTGGGAGCAGACATCTGAGAAAGAGAGATTGTGGAAAGTTTCTTTATAATTTTGTAAATGTATTTTCCATGGAGCTTTGGGAACCACAAAAACTTTCTGCCGTCCTGTGTTAGGGCAGTGGAGTCCTAGAAGTAGGCTACTAAATTCAGCATGTACATTTAGTAAATCCATAAAATGGCATCTGCTTTATTGAATATCATGTTTTTATTTAGTCTGATAAAATTTTCTCAGCATTTCATATTTTGCAGTATAAATATGGTATTTAGCATTTTGCAGGACTCTGGAAAATGACAAAATCACTGCTATTCTCATTCCCAAGTATCTCAAGTCCATTCAGTGTGATCACTTCATTCCACACATAAAGTCTAATTATGGTTTTTTTTTAATGTTTGTATATGTGCATGTTTTGGGGCAGTAGTAACTGTCTCCTGAGTCATTAATGTGAATACATTGAACTTATTAAACTTCCTAGAATGAAAATTTACTTCCTCTGTAAAATGAGATACCGTTTTTGTTCCTGGCTAGGTTTTTTTCTTTGTTTGGTTTTTTTTTTTCCCGTTTCATTTAGATGAAGTTCTGCTTATTATACTCTAAATTGTATCAGATTGTTTTTTAGTAAGTTGCCACTGCTTAAATAGGCCAGATCAAGACATTTATTGCCAATTAGGAACAGGATGTTTGAGATGTTTGGTGATGTTCTCCGGATGACCTGTTCTACATTTTTGTTTTGTTTTGTTTTATTTTTATTTTATGATCATGTTGGCTTTTCCATTAAACTATAACTTTAATTGAGTTGGCTTAGTTAATAGAACATTGACCAGATCCCCTTCTCTGTCCCTCAGCCCTCTCCACATCCACCCCTCCCCCATTCTCCTACTGTGCCCCAACCTCAGTCTGAAGTGGTGGGAATTTTTAGGTCTGAACATTATGGACTTAAGATATGTTTCTAAAACATGGGCTTAACTGTATTTCAATCTAAATTGCCTGGGTAGTGCTCCTTGGAACATTTAGAGATAAATCCCTGTGAAAAGTAAATTGAAACAATAATGTCTATAGTGGGAGGAATTTCTTAGTGAATAGCCACTGGTGAGGGACGTGTGGATGTCTGCACTACATGTGGCTGTATGATCTCTACATCTGTTTTGAAGTTCATTTGTTTCCCAGACGACATGTGCATTTCTTTAAGGGGTTGACATCCCTCCCAGGATCCAGGCATTGTGAGCTGGTAACTGTAACTGGCTTACTCTTTTTGACCTAGAGATTATACTTTGTCATAGTTTGACTATTGTTCCAATCAGATCTGGTTCTGTTTAATATTGACAACATCAGAGTTTCTATAAATTACCAGTACGGCAAAGGAACCAGGGATATTTAAACCCATAAATCGTGATTTCCAGGTCTTTTAAAAGCTTTGTGGTTTAAATAGTCCTTTACTGTATGATAGACATAAGGAGTACTTATAAAAATTCTGGCTATCAGAAGGCTTTCATAGCTCAACTGAAACTACAAAATAACCTCAGATGAGTCACAAAGTCCTTTAGGAATCAGAAAATCCAGATCTGTCCTGGCTCTGCTAATAAGATCTTTTATAAATTGCATACCCTCATTTCTATGTATTGAAAAAAGGATAACAAAGATAACAAATACTGTATGATTCTACTTAAATAAAGTATCTAAAGTAGTCAAATTTATAGAAACAGAAAGTAGAACAGGGGCTGGGGGAAGGGGGAAACAGGGGAGTTGTTTAAAGGATATGCAGTTTTAGTTTTGCAAGATGAAAAAGTTCTGGAGATCTGTTACACAACAATGTGAATATACTTAACACCACCGAACTGTCACTTTAAAATGATTAAGATGGTAAATTTTATGTTGTGTTTTTTACCAAAAGTTTTTAAATTTTTAAAAATTTTCGAAAGGATAGTGTTACTGTTAATTGAGTGCTTAGTTTGTGCCATACGTATGTTATTTCCTTAAATATTCACAACTCCAAGAAGGTAGGTATTGTTACCCTGTTTTATAGGTGAGGGAATTTAAATTTAGAAAAGTAGTTTACTAGCTAGTAAGTGGCAGACCATTTAGGCCTAGATGTGACTCTAAAGACACTTGAAAACTATATTGTCATCAGCTAAACTTAAAGCCAGGCTATTTTTAAGGGTTTTTAGCTCTAGGATCTATAATTCTGTGATTCTGAGACACTCTAGGGACCTTGCAGAGACCTATCAAGTGAGAGAAAAAAGTTTAAATGTTTAGGTGTTGAGAGACCACCCCTGCACCATTTTTAGTGAATAAAAGTTGCCATACTGGGTTTAATTTGTGGTACATCGCAGCACCAAATGTTGGTTTGTGGGAGGTTGAGGTGTTATTCAAATGTTAGAAAAGTTAAGGTGTTAAATAGTGATTACTTCTATGGGATGGTTTGGTAGGGACTGAGAAGAGCGTTCACCTTTTCATTGTATTTTTTCTACTTTTTGAGTTTTTATTAACAAGTCTGTATTGCTTATGTTATGGGTTGAATTTGTGCCCCCCCCCCAAATTCATTTGTTGAAGTGCTAACCCCCAGTACCTCAGAATGTGACCTTATTTGTAAAAAGGATCATTGCATTGTGATTAGTTAAGATGAGATGATACTGGATTGGAGGGCCCTAATTCAATATGACTGGTGTCTTTATAAAAAGGGGAAATTTGAGCACAGAGACATGCACACACAGAGAACACTATATAAAGATGAAGGCAGAGATCAGGGTGATACTTCTACAAGCCAAGAAATACCAAAGATTGCCAGGAAGCCACCAGAACTAGGGGAAAGGCGTGGAACAGATTTTTCCTCACAGCCTTCATAATATACCAACCCTGATGACACCTTGCTCTCAGAATTCTAGCATCCAGGAATGAGACACAATAAATTTTCATGGATTAAGGCACTCAGTTTGTGGTAATTTGTTATAGCAGCTCTAGCAAAGTAGTATAGTTTCTAAAATGAAAAAAAATTTTAAGTTAAAAAAAAAAGTTAACCATGGCTCCTGGGAGTTTATCCAAAGAAATATGAAATTAAGAAAGGATCTTTATATGTGAAGATGTTCATTGTAATTTTTTTTGGAATTGGAAAAAATGAGAAACAATCCAAATATCTAGATATTGGTGAAAAAACAAATTATAGCATATCTACCTGATAAAATATTATGTTGTTATTTTATATAACCTATGAAATGTGTATAACGTGAATAAAAAGCTGGATGCAAAAATTTTTACACAAAATGATAACAGTTGTGCAAAATGTATGTGTATTGGACTATAGAAGGGAACACAGAAAATGAAAAAGCATTATTACAATTATGGAATCATAAGTGGATTTTTCCTTTTAATGTTTCTTTTACTTTGTTGCTTTTATTACATAAATTTATGGTAGTGTATTATTGTGGTTATAATATTTTTTAAAAATCAACTTACTGAGGAAAATTTTACATACAGTAAAATGCCTGCTTTTTTAAGTGTACAATTGATAGTTTTGACAAATGTATACATCCTTATAGCCACCACCACAATCAAGAAATAAAACATTTCTATCATTCCCAAAAGTTCTCTGTTGCACTTTTTAGTCTCCCAACTCTAGCCTTAGTAAATCACTGATCTGTTCTCTGTCACCACAGATTAACTTTTTCTTTTCTGTAATATGTAAAATTATATAAAAAACAGAATAATATAGTACATACTCTTTTGTGTCTAGCTTCTTTCATTCAGCGTAATGTTTTTGAGATTTATCCATTTTGTAGCTTATATGAGTGATTGATTACTTTTTATTGTTCATGAATGTTCCATTGTATTAGTATATCAGTTTGTTTATTTATTTACTTGTGAATAGTAATTTGGATCATTTCTAACTTTTGGTTGTTATGAATAAGTTGCTATGAGCTCTCTCCCCCCCCCCCTTTTTTTTTTGTTCAGATGGAGTCTCACTATGCTGCCTAGGCTGGACTCAAACTCCTGAGTTCAAGTGATCCCCCGCTTCAGCCTTCTGAGTAGCTGGGACTCCAGGCACATGCCACTGTGTCCAGCTCGAACATTTTTATAAAAGTTTTATATAGTCATACATTTTCATTTCTCTTGGATAAATGCTTAGGATTGGAATTGCTGGATTGTGTGATTGTATATGTTTAATATTATAAGAAACTGCTACATGGTTTACATTCTTATCAGCAGTGTCTGAGAGGTCTAGTAGTTCCACATGTTCACCAACATCCAATGTTATTAGTCTCTTTTTATCTTAGTCATTCTCATGGGTTTATAGTAGTCTCTCACTGTGGTTTTAATATGAATTTCCCTGAGGATTTGACATTGAGCATTCGTTCATGTGCTTCTATCTTTTGTGAAGTGTTTATTTAAATATTTTGCCTGTTTAAAAAATATTTGTCTTTTTATTAAGGTGTAAGAGTGCTTTTTATATTCCAGATACTGTTCCTTTGTCAAATATATGTGTTCAGAGAAAATATTCACCCAGTTTATGGCTGCCTTTTCATTTTTTTAATGGTGTACTTGAAAGTGCAGAAGTTTTAAATTTTGACGAAGTTTATACCTGTCAGTTTTTCCTGTTATAATTCAAACTTTTTATATCCTAAGAAATTGTTGCCTTTTCCAAGTATATGGAGATTTTCTCCTATGTTTTCCTCCAAAACTTTTATAGTCTTAGTTTTTACAGTTAGATAAATGATCTATTTTGAGCTAACTTTTCTAGATGGTTGTGAGATAAGTGTAGAGGGTAGAGATTTTCATTAGTTCTCTCTTTTTTTCCTATAGTTCTTTGAGTATATTTAAGGCAGTTTTTATAAAGTCTTTGTCTAGTAAGTCCAAATCTGTGTTTCTTTAGGGTTGATTTTTAGAGATTTATATTGCTCCTTTGAATGGGCCATGTTTCCCTGTTTCTTTGTGTGCCTTGTGACCATCTGTTGAAAAATGGTTATTTGGAACAAACAGCCACCTCGCTCAGTCTGTGCAGATTGGCTCCATGTGGGGGAAGACCTTTATAAGTTAGCCCAGTGTGAAGGCTTAAGGTCTCAGGCCTTTTCTGGGCATATATCTTCCCTGGGCTTGTCTGTTTGTTTTTTCTGATTCTCCTGTATACATGACTGCTTTTAGTGTCCTCATTTTTCCAAGAGTCTCACTCCTCCCTCTTTAGAGAGCCTTAGATGTTCTACTGTTTTCCTCTGCCCATTATCTCTTGCCCACAGGCATCTGTAAACCTGCAGTCCTGTGCAGTTTTTATACGCCTGCAGTCCTCTGCAGTTTTTATACACTACAGCACTTTCCACTGCCTTCTGCAGCTTTCAACCTGAGATCCAGACTGTGCCACCATTCCCATCTGCACTCTGATTCAGGTAATGAAGAAACCAGTCCCTTTGGCAGCCCACAGACACTCTTTTCCTTCTGTAATGAGGGAGGGAACCAGGAATTGGGCCTCTTATTCCCTACCATACCATGCCAAGAAGAGGGTGCAAACAAGAACACCATGACATTTCCTACCATTTTGAGTATGGTTTTTTCTTAATTGGGTGTTTTCTTAGTTGCTGCAGATCCTTGACTGGTTTCCAGACCTCCAGCAAAGCTATTTTAATCAGTCCGTAGTTGTTTACATTATATTTCCATGAACAAATGAGGGCCTGAATCTTCCTAATCTGCCATTTTGCTGACATCACTTTATCAAATGTTAAATATTTTAAAATACATTTTCTGCATATATGGAGATGATCATATGGTTTTTCTCCTTTATACTGTTAAATGCTAGTAATCTGATTTGCATTCATTGATTTTAGATGTTAAACCTACCTTTCATTACTGGGATAAACTCCATTTAGTCATGTAGTGTTATCCTTTTTATATATTGTTGCTATTTGCTAAAATGTCATTAAGGACTTTAGCATCAGTATTCATGAGGAATATTGATCTGTAGTTTTCTTACAGTGTCTTAGTTGGTTTTGACATCAGGGTAATTCACTTTTTTCTTTTTTTTTTTTTTTTAAAGACAGGGTCTTGCTCTGTCATCTGGGCTATAGTACAGTGGTGTCATCCTAGCTCACTGCAACCTCAAACTCCTGGGCTCAAGTCATTCTCCTGCCTCAGCCTTTGGAGTAGCTGACACTACAGGCGCGTACCACCATGCCCAGCGAATTTTTCTATTTTTTGTAGAGATGGGGTCTCACTCTTGCTCAAGCTGGTCTCGAATTCCTGGCCTCAGCGATCCTCCCACCTTGGCCTCCCAAAGTGCTAGGATTACAGGTGTGAGCCACTGCACCTGGCCCACCCTTATTTTTTAAGTTTATGTAGGAATAGTATGTTTTCTTTCTTAAATGTTTGGTTAAAATCACTAGTGAAACTATCTGGTTCTGAAATTTTCTTGTGGAAAGTTTTGAAATTATGGGTTCATGTTCTTTAATAGATAAATTCTATTCAGTTTCTCTATTTCTTCTTGAGTCAGTTTTAATATTTTTTGTCATTTAAAGAATTTGTTTTATCTTTGCTGTCAAGTTTATTGACATAACATTCCTTTTAATACACTATTGGCATCTAGAGGATATGTGGTGATGTCTTCCCTTTCGTTTCCTTGTTCTTTTTCTTTTTTTTCTTTTGTACCTCCTTCCTGAGATGGACTCTCTTTCATTTCTGACATTGGGACTTGGTCTTCTCCCATTTTTTCCTTCAGGAACTGAGCAAGAATTTAACAAATTTATTAAATTTTTTAAATAACCAGGTTTTAGCTTCATTGATTTTTGTCTGTTGTTTGTGATTTCTTTCATTTCTGCTCTTATCTTTATTATTTCCTTTCTTTTGCTTACTTTGGTTTTAATTTGACCTTTTTTCCCCTAGCTTTTTTTTATTTTTTTATTTTTTTTATTTTTTAATTAAGCTTTTATTTTGTTTTCCCCTAGCTTTTAAACTGGAAGCTTGAATACTTGATCTGAGACCTTCTTCATTTATAACATAAAACTTAAAGTTATAAATTTCCTTCACTCACTGCTGTAGTTGCATCCCTTGATTTTTGATACATTGTGTTTTTATTTAAATTTAGTATAAAATATTTCCTAATTTTCCCTCGTGATTTCTTTTTTTACCCATTGGTTAATTAGAAATATGTTTTGACATATTTGAGGATTTTCCAGGTATCTTTTTGTTACTGATGTATAGTTTAATTTTGTTGTGTCTGATAGTATATTTGTATTATTCCAATCTTCTTAATTTCACTGAAAACTGTTTTATGGCCCTGAAATTGGTCAGTGTTTTGTCAAAGGGCCGTATATGCAAAGTAGCCCCGAAATGCTGAAGGAGTTGAGAATCTACAGAATGAGGCAGACAAGTCCAGCTTGTCAGTCAAGGGTGATTTATTAGTGAAATTATGGATAGAAGCATGGTCTTGGGTGGCCACAAGACAGGTAGATCTCCATACTGCAGCCCCCCAGGCCTAGGCTCATGTCTTGGGGGACAAATATATGTGCTGCGGAAGGAATGTGTCGGTGAACTGAAAGAATGCTGCGAGCATCACAGAAACTTCCCGTAAGTAGGTGTTTCTACACAGAGAGTGATACATCAACTAGTCGTCTTAGAGGCATTCCTGGATTTGGGATTAGGCAGATTAGCATCTAAAATGGAGTCACTCTTATCCGCCCTGTTTGTTTCAGTGACTGTTCCATGTAAACTTCAAAATAACATTGGGTGGAGTATTCTCTATGTTACTGGGGTCAAGGTGGTTGATTATTGTTGAAGACTGTGGTGAGTCTTCGTTTTTTTTCCTCTTTGCAAGCTAATAAATTAAACTGCTGCTGTTTCATGCATGCTGGCCAAAGACATGGGACTCCTGAATCAGAGACAAAGGATTTTATTACTCGCAACATGGCAAACAGCAAGAGTTTGATGTTTGTATCTGTTTCCCTGGTCCCCCAAGTCCCATGGGGAAGATGTAGAGAGTCCTGGGTAAATACTATGTACCCATGGGTTTGAGTCCCAGCTGAGGAACCTTCAGCTTCTGGCACTCACATCTTTTATAGTAGGCTGTGAACAAAGTTACCTGTACCCTAGAGGGAGACATTTTTATTATATCGTGCAGTAAACAAACCTGTTCTTTGCTCCTGAATGACACTGTCTCTCTTCCGTAGCTGTTGACAATACAAGCATCCTTGAAAAGATAGTCTGGAAGAAAGGCAGCTAGTACCTCTCTTCATGAAATGTGTAGAAGTGTAAGAGACCTATGGAGAGTTGTCTCCCAATAATAATGTTCAAGTCTCTTATAGACTTAGTGATTTGCTTTCTATTTTTTATCAATTACTAAGAGATGATGTTGAAGTCTCCAATTATAATTGTGAGTTATCCATTTTTGCTTTCAATTCTGTCATTTTTTTGTTTCATTTATTTCAAAGCTCTGGGTGTAAACACATTTTAAATTGTTACATCTTCTTGATGAATTGACCGTTTTATCATTGTGAAATGTCTCTCTTTTTCCCTGGTAATACTTTTTGTTCTGAAGTCTACCTTGTCAGATGTTAAAACAACAGCAACAGCAGCTTGCTTTTGATTACTGTTTACATGGTACATTCTTTTACTTTTAACCTATTTGTGTCTTTATAAAGTGGGTTTCTCATAGGTAGCATATAGTTGGGTTTTGGTTTTTATCCAATGTGACAACTGCTGCCTTTTCATTGAGCGTTTAAAACATTTCTATTTAATGTAGTTATTGATGTGGCTGGTTTAAATTTTTACTACCAAATGCTATTGCTAAGTAACAGGACATTCCAATATTTGTGGCATAAAATAATAATCATTTTAATGCCTTTTTGGATTCTGTGGGTCAGGAACTCTGCTCCGCAATGTCACAGCCCTCAGCTGAGACGATTTGAATGCTGGTAGTGATTGAGCAACCGAGACTGGAACCATCCCAATGCTTACTCATCCGCTTTCCTAATGGCGCTTGATGCTGGCTATAAGCCGGTACCTCACATGAGGCTATCACCTGGAACCCTGGCCTTCTTTGTGGGGCTACTTGGCTTCCTCACAGCAAGGCTGGGTTTCAAGAGAATGTCCCCAAGAGAACCAGGCAGAAACCGTGTAGCCTTTTCTAACCTACTCTCAGAAATCAGAGTGTCACCGCACTCTCTTAGTAGGAGCAGTCGTAAGCCCCCACCCAGATTCACGGGAAGAAAATAGAAACCCCACCTCTCAATGTGAGGAATATCAAAGATTTTTAACACATTTTAAAACTGCCACATCTAGCATCTTACTATTTGTTTTCCATTTCTCTCATCTGTTCTTTTTTTCCTGTATTCCTCCTCCAGCCCCGGCTCCCTTGTTTCTCCTTAGCTCATCAGAGACTATATACACTAGCGTCTGCTCCCTAAGAGGGGCTCTTGTCTTTAAGGAATTTAGTTGTTTTACATTCCTTTGCATCCTCAGATGCAAATGGTTTACCCGTTTTGTCTAGTTATTACTGTGGTAGCAGTGATCTGTTTCCTATCTATAATAGGTATCTTTGTCTTCGAACTGGTAAGTTTAGACCATTTAATTTTTCAAAATTATTGCAAGTTTGGAACTCTTTTTTACAACTAAATGTATTATTTCAGTTTGACCTATTTTTAATGTTTCTTTTAAACTCTTTTCATGAGGTACTTTTTATTGTAAAATGCACATAACATAAAATTTATTTTCTTAACTATTTTTAAGTATATAGTTCAATGATATTAAGTACATTCATATTGTTGTGCAACTGTCACCACCATCCATCTTCAGAAATCGTTTCATATTATAAAACTGAAACCCTATGCCCTTTAGACAATAATTCTCCATTTGCCCCTCCCTCTAGCCCCTGGCAACCACCGTTCTACTTTCTTTCCTTATGATTTTGACTACTCTAAGTACCTCATGTAAGTAGAGTCTTACGGTATTTGTCTTTCTGTGTCTGGCTTATTTCACTTAGCATAATGTCCTCAAGGTTCATCCATGTCGTAGCATATGTCAGGATTTTCTTCCTTTTTTTTTTTTTCTTTTTAGAGACAGGGTCTCACTCTGTCACCTAGGCTGGAGTGCAGTGGCGCTTCTTCCTTTTTAAGGCTGAATGATATTCCGTTGTATGTATATACTACATTTTGCTTATCCATTAATCCATCAAGGGATACTTGGGTTGCTTCCACATTTTCACTGTTTTGTGGATAATGCAGCTATGAACATAGGTGTACAAAATCTCTTCAAGATCCTGATTTAAATTCTTTTGAGTATATACCTAGAAGTGGAATTGCTGGATCATATGGTAATTCTATTTTTAATTTTTTGAGGAAGCTCCATACTGTTTTCCATAGCACCTGTACCATTTTATATTCCAACCAACGGTGCACACAAGGGTTCCTGTTTCTCCACATCATCACTAACCCTTGTTTTCTGGTTTTTTTGTTAGTACCCATCCTAATGGATATGAGGTGCTATCCTGTTGTAGTTTTGATTTGTATTTTTCTAATGATTAGTGGTGTTGAACATCTTTTCGTATGTTTATTGGCAATTTGTATATCTTTGGAGAAATGTCCACTCAGATCCTTTTGCCCATGTTTCAATTGGGTTCATTTTTTGTGGTTGAGTCTTAAGAATCCTTTATATGTTTTGTACATTAATCCCTCATCAGATATTTGATTAGCAAATATTTTCTCCCACTCTGTGGGTTGCCCATAGGGTCTTTCAAATGTTTCTAATTTTGACTAAGTTTGATTTGTCTATTTATTCTTTTACCTATACCCTTGGTGTCATATCCAAGAAATCATTGCGAAATCTAATGTCATAAAGCCTTTTCCCTATGTTTTCTTCAAAGAGTTTTATAGTTTTAGGTCTTCAATTTAAGTCATGGATGCATTTTGAGTTAATTTTTTTAATATGGGGTTAGGTAATAGTTCAGTTTAATTCTTTTGAGTATGGGTGTATTGAGTACTTCCACTATCATTTGTTGAAAAGACTGTCTTTTCTTCATTAAATGGTCTTGGCATCCTTGTTGAAAATCATTTGACCGTATACACAGGAATTTATTATTGGACTCTATTCTGTTCTGTTTGTCTGCCTTTATGCCAGGACCATACTGTTTTTTGATTACTGTAGCTTTTTAGTAAGCTTTGAAGTCAGGAAGTGTGAGGAGTCTTCTAGCTTAGTTCTTTTTCAGAATTGTTTTGGCTATTCTATTAATAACTCTCTTTTGATTGGTTGCTTTTACTATTTCATTTAATCTCCACTGTTTTCTTATTAGCTGTACCTTTTTATCTCTAAGTGGCTGCTGTAGCACAGCACTGTCCAGTAGAAATATAATGTGAGCCACAATTTCTCATACTAAGCCTTTGAAATTCAGTGTGTAACTTATAGCATGTCTCAGTTCAGACAAGCCACATTTCAAGGTTTCATTTGCCCATGTGGCCAGTGACTACTGTTTTGGGCAGTTTAGCTCTAGGATTTATAAGATTGGTGTTTTGTATAATACATGACTACAAGTATTACTTGAAGGTAGAGTGTGTAATATACGTGTATAATATTAGAGCCTCACCACAGTCTACACCCATGTCTCCTCTCCCTTGTGTTTATTGTGGTGATATGCTTTACTTCTAAAAATTTTATAAATCCATGATACCTTATTATTAATTTTGCTTTAGACAAAATTATTATTTTAACAAAATTGAAAAGTAAGGAAAAAATCTTTTCTATTTGCCCATAGATTCACCCTTTTTAGCACTCTTCCTTTCCTTATGTAGATACACATTCCCATGTGATGTCATTTTCCTTCCTCTTAAAGAACTTCCCTTAGCATTGCTTGTAGCACGTGTCTGCTGGTGACAAATTCGCTCAGCTTTGGTTTGTCTGAATTTCACCTTCATTCTTGCGTGATAGAATTCTATTGTGACAGGTTTTTTTGCTTGTTTTTTAGTACTTTAACGAGATAATTTCATTCACTTCTGCCTTACGTTGTTTCTGAGAAGGCTGTTGTCATTCTTATTTTTGTTCATCTGTGTCTTTTCCCCCTCAGGCTGCTTTTAAGATTTTTTTCTTTATCACAGGTTTTCAGAAAATTGATTATGATGTGTCATGGTATGGTTTTCTTTGTGTTCATCCTAGTTGGAGTCTTTTGAGTTTCCTGTATTTGTGCATTTATAGTTTTCATCAAATTTGGAAAAATTTCAAGCCAAGTTTGGTGGCACAAGTCTGTAATCCCAGCTACTCAGGAGGCTGAGGGGAGGCTCACTTGAGCCTGGGGGTTCGATACCAGCCTGGGTAGCATAGCAAGACCCCATTTCAAAAAAATTCTTGGAAAAATTTTAGCTATCATTTCTTCAAATACTTATTCTGTCCTATCCACCCTTTACTAGAACTGTAATTATGTAAAGGTGAACCTACTTGATATTTTCCCAGAGGTCATTGAGGTTATTGTCATAATTTTCCTCATCTTCTCTCTCTCTCTCTGCTTCATTTTGAGTAGTTTCAGTTACTGTGTCTTTTAAGTTTTTTAAGATCTTTCTTTAAGTAAAAAAAGATTTAAAGAAAAAAATATCTTAAATCTTTTTAAAAATCTCTCTTCTGCAGTATTTAATCTGCTTTAATTCCATTCAGTGTGTTGTTTCATATATTCTGGTCTATTCCTCTAGAAGTTCTGTTTCTTTTTTTTCACCATCTGTTTCTTTCCTGATTATATTCATGTTTTTCTTTAAATACTTGTAATATATACAATAGTTATTGAAGGTCTTTGCTACTTTCATCATCTCCTTCATTTCCAGTCTGTTTCTTTGCACTGATTTTCTTTTTGGTTATGGGTCATACTTTACCACTTTTGAGCATATCTAGTAACTTTTTATTAGATACCAGGTGTTGTGAACATTATATTGATGAATGTTTTGATTACGTTGTCTTCTTTTAGAGAGAGTATAGTTTTATCTTGGCAGGGATTTATGTTTTGTAGATTAGGTCCATCCTTTCCAGGCTTGTTTTTAAACTTTGTTGGGGCAGGTCTATAGTAGCCTTTCTCAAGGACTAATTTTGCCCTACTAAGATGTGACCCTTTTCGAGTCTTTACTGATTACCTGAACGTGGAATTCCAGTGTCTCCCAGTCTTTGTGAGCTCTGGGAATTGTCGATCACTACTGGCAATTGTTCTTTATCTGCCCTTGTGGAGTTTCACCCTATACGTGCACAGATTATTATTCAGCCAAAGGCTCACAGCCCCACGTTGATTTCTGGAGCCTTTTCTCTGTCTAGTTTCCTTCTTTGCCCTCAAATTCCAGCTGTCTTTGTCTTACCAACTTCCAATCTCGGTCTCCGTAACCCAGTGAGACTTCTGTGCTCTGCTCGCAACAGCTTTTCCCTGCTCTCTGGTTCAGAATGTACATCCAGGTGGGAAGTCCATAACAAGACCCTCCTCACTGGGCTTTCTATTTGCTGGTGCTGCCTGTTGACAAGTGTCTGAAAACATTCTGTCCAGTTTTCTAGTTTCTCTAGTCGCAGGAGAACAAATAAGTAGTGTAGAGTCTAGCCTGAACAATGGCTATGAACCTTTCAAACAATTGGTAAGGTTCAGATTTCAGCATTTTATGATTACTTCATAATATTATTGTTAGTAAATTATTGTTCAGGTCAGAGTTCTGTGGTAACTGTCTATTGTATAGATAGTAAGGTTTATGGTTATTGCAATGTTTTAGAGTACTTCATTGTGTAATTTGCATTGTTAAAGATTGTTGACTTAAAAAAATTGGAGTCTAGATACCTAAAATAGATAGTTTTGACAATTTGACTAAGTTTGAAAGATATATGCTGGAGTCAATCCACGACCACACATGCTGATTCAACCCACAGCACATACTTTCATTAATTTCCTGCTCACAGGAAAATAACTTTTCAATTATAGTTTCCTGTGCAACGGGAAAATATTTTACTATTCATGGATTGTTGTCAGGATTAAATGATTTTAATATATTTAATGTGGTGTGTGTAAAGCTTTATGAGCATTCTTACATTGTGTCAATAAATGTTATTATATGCCAGGTTGTGATTGGCATTCAGGAACTGGTTTCTTAATTAAAGGTTTTATACTTGAAGTCTCAAACATCTTTTTGCCATTTTAATGAAAGCTTTGCATTTTTAGCCAAGTGTATCATTATGCAATTTAGAATAAGTTAAATATATTTAAACCTGTCCTTATCTTTAGAACTAATATTTTGTATGTTCAGTTTCACCATATGCCTCTCTCCCAATTTTTCTACATGTATGACTTATCTGTTTATTTGCCTTTATAAATAAAATTTACTAATGTTTATCGACATAAACATATTTAACTTAATTTATGTTTTAAATTTTTGTTAGATATGACGACATGTATTCTTCTACTACCCACTTATTTTGCTCATTGTTTTGAGGTTAATTTTTTTGAGATTCATCCATGTTGGTGCATGTAGCTATAGTACATTCATTGTCACTACTATAAAGTATGTTTCTTATTTTCAGTTTTTTGCTGTTACAAATAGGATAGCTCTGAATATTTCTGTACATATTTCCTGGTGTACACATGCAAGAGTTTCTCTGGGTATATGTCTAAAAACAGACATTTCAGGCTGTAATCTTCAGCTGGCTGCTAGCTGGAGCAGGCTGGAGTGGAGGTGGGTTGTTGCAATAGGCCAGGCAAGGGGTTATTAGGGCTTGAACCAGAATGATTACCAGGTGATAGAGGGAAGCAGATGAATTAGATATTTTGTTTGGAAATATAATCATCAATAGGTGTTGAGGGTATATTTTATAAAGTGGAGCAGTCTGAGGAAGAGGGAACATCAAGGATGACTCCCAGGATTTTAAATCAAGATGCTATTTACTGAAATGAGAACTGCTAACAGACATGATTTGTTCTGTTTTATTTTATACATGGGCTTTAAAAAGAAAAAAAAAAGACTTTATTTTTTAGAGCAGTTTTGGGTTCACAGCAAAATTGAGTGAAAGGTAGAGAGGTTTCCTATATCTCCTCTGCCCCCAGTACATGCACAGCCTCCTCCATTATCAACATCCCCACCAGAGTGGTGCAGTTGTCACAATTGATGAACCTGCATTGGCACATCATTGTCACCCAGAGTCCATAGTTTGCATTAGGGTTCACTCTTGGTGTTGTACATTCTGTAGGTTTGGACAAATGTATAATGACATGTATCTACTGTTACAGTATCATACAGAGTAGTTTTACTGCCCTAAAAATCGTTTATGCTCTACCTATTCATCCCTCCTTCTTCCTAATCCCTGGCAACCACTGATCTTTTTACTGTCTCCACAGTTTTTCCTTTCCCAGAATGTCATATAGTTGGAATCATAGAGTATGTAGCCTTTTCACATTGACTTCTTTTACTTAGTAATATGCATTTATCAAGCCATGTCTTCATGGCTTGATAGCTCATGTTTTTAGTGCTAAATCATATTCCATTGTCTGAATATGCCACAGTTTATCTGTTTACCTACGGAAGGTCATCTTGGTTGCTTCCAGGTTTTGGGAATTACGAATAAAGCTATTATAAACATCTGTTTGCAGGTGTTTGTGTGTACTTAAGTTTTCAACTCCTTTGGGTGAATATTAAGGAGTATAATAGATGGATCGTATGGTAAGAGTATGTTTAGTTTTGTAAGAAAACACCAAAACGTCTTCCAAAGTGGTTCTACCATTTTGCATTCCCACCACCAATGAATAAGAGTTCCTGTTACTCAACATCTTCACCAGAATTTGGTGTTGTCAATGTTCTGGATTCTGGTTATTCTACTATATATGTAGTGGTATCTCGTTGTTTTAATTTGCATTTCCCTGATGACATATGGTATGGAATATCTTTTCATATGCTTATTTTTCATTTGTATATCTTCTTTGGTGAAGTGTCTGTTAAGATCCTGGGTCCATTTTTTAATTGGATTTTTTGTTTTATTCTTGTTGAGTTTTAAGAGTTTTTAAAATATATTAATATCTTGAATAACAGTCCTTTATCTGATATGTCTTTTGCAAGTCTGTGGCTTTTCTTCTCATCCTCTTGATAGTGTTCTTTGCAGAGCATACATTTTTTAATTTTAATGAAGTCCAGCTTACTAATTCTTTCTTTCGTGGATTGTGCCTTTGGTGTTGCATCTAAAAAGTCATCACCAAACCCAAGGTCATCTAGATTTTCTCCTATGTTATCTTCTAGGAGTTTTATAGTTTTGCATTTTACATTTAAGTCTGTTATCCATTTTGAATTAATTTTTGTGAAGGATGAAAGGTCTGTGTCTAGATTTATTTTTTTTTTGCATGTGGATACCTGGGCTTTTTACAGTTTTAGTATCTCATTAGTTACCATTTCTGATATCAGTGGACTTGCTCATAGAATGCTCTATTCTCTTTCCAGTACACTGCTTTAGTTCTGCTCTTAGAGCAGAACTAAATGGTGTGCAATTACATGTAATGGCACTGAATAAGGACCCAAGAATGTCCTGAGATTTGGACTTCATATTTCTTGATTGCATCCAGTTCTGAGCTGTGTTGGTGGAGGTTGCTAGTTAGCTAAGTTTCAGATAGCCATGTTTTGATCTTTTTAAGGTCTTTGTCCATAATTTAAATGCAGTGACATTTGGAGGTAATAGATCATAATTTATATGCCCAAAACAGTGGTAAATAGGGAAATGGCAAATGATACAAAGTCTAAAGGTCTGGATTTGAATCTTGGCCCTGCCAAGATAAGCTGTATCCTAGTTTCCTATTGCTTCTGTAGTGAATTATTAATACCACAAATTTAGTGGCATAAACAATACAATATTTTTATCTTGCAGTTCTGGAAGTCTGAAGTCCAAAATGGGTCTTAACTGAGCTAAAATCAGGTGTTGGCAGAGTTGCTTTCCTTTTGGAGACTCTAGGCGAGAATCCATTTCCTTGCCTTTTCCAGTCTCTAGAGACCACCCACATTCCTTGGCTTGTGGCCCCTTCCTCCATCTTCAAAGCCAGAAAGTCCTTCTCAGGTTGCCATCTCTCTACTTCTCCCTCCTACGCCTCCCTTTTCCACTTTTAAGGCTGCTTGTGATTACATTGAGCCACCTGGGTAATTCAGGATAATCTCCCTATTTTAAAGATTAGCTACCTTAATTCTATCTGCAGCTTTAATTTCCCTTTGCCCTGTAAAATAACATATTCATGAATTTCAGAGATTAGGACAAGTGACATCTTTAGTGGGACATTATTTTGCCTATTGCATAGTGCTCACAGGCCAGTCACCTGGGCAACTTGAGCAGCTTTATTATCTGTCAAACTAATAATAATAATACCACCATCTACTTCCAGATTTAGGTGAACATTGTTTTTGGAAGACTTTTAAAAATATAAACATTTTATAAATGTCGCAGGTGGTTTTTTTTGTTACAATTTATACTGAATCCAGTAAATACTACAGGAAGACACTTACAGGTTCGTAATTCCCTTCAGTCCTTTATCTATGTATCCATAGATTTAAGCACTTTAAAATTCAGGAGATTTGCATTTTAGTGTATTCTGTATAATGTGTATAAATGAGATATGTAAAGGGTGTATTACATAGATCCTAATCCTCATTTCATTTTTCAAGATAACTAGGCTAGGCATAGTAACCTTATGGGCCCCCAAACCTGTGGCTCTAATGAAAAATCCTTAAACTTGAAATTATATCAGATTTATAAAAAGAGAAGAAAATAGCCTTTGTATAAGATGACATTGATATAGTGGGGATATATACTGGTGACTTAAAAGGCTTATGGATTACCAGAATTCATTTACAGAGTTTAGTATTTTCTTGTCCCTTACCCCCTCCCTGAAAAGTTTATTAGAAGATGGAGATTAACAGCTAGACTGAAATATTGCAGTCAGAGCCATTTGTGTCACGCTCATAAATGTAATCTAATCTATGTTAGTAAAATTTAAAAACAGACATCAAAAAGGGAATTCTCAAACAGCCCAAGGCCTCTAACTTGAATGCTTAACTTTATAACCTTAAATGTATATATTTGTTTTTCCCTTCATTGGAATTAAGTAAAATTTGTTAAGTTAAATTAATACTCTAAATACAAACTATTTTATGGTTGTAAGCTCAATTTATGGCTGAAACAGCTTTGTGTTGTTTCTTGTCTTTGTAGCATTCTGCCATGGGTAAAATATATAATGAGGTAGGTAGGGGTGGTGGTGGACAGGTTGTAACTGTGAAAGAGAGAGGCACCTGGGATTTGTCTCAGCTCTGCCCTACCTGATCACTGGGTAGTGGAGCCACTTGCAAGTTGAGGGAGCAAGAGTCCAGGACAGTAATGGACTCTTGCTTCTGTAGCAAGAGTAATGGGAAATGTTTTGTCTCCTGGAGGCCAGCACAATTCAAAGTTGGATTTTTTGAGTCTCGGCCTTGTGATTTCAGGGATTTTATGGCTTTTGGGGAGATATATTTGGGAAAGAAGTGTCCTCATTCCTTGCTTAGCCTATGAAATAATCTTCAAGGACTTTGATCACTGGGAAGAGGGATAGGAGACTGTCATCTGTCCTCCAAATGAAAGGCTCTTCTAGGCAGGAGTGTTACAGAGATTAGGGTCATGATTTTTTGGTGGTTTTGACTTTATGCTTCTAGAAAGGAACTTTAAAAAAATTCTTATGGCTATTTTGTTTTCTTGTTTTGGGTTTCTTTCCTTTTTAGTGATGGAAGCCATGGCCAGTAGTTCATGTGAGTGCACTCACTTGCTCCTCCCAAGGCAGGGGCCCTGATGTAGGCCAGTTTAGGTTGAGGTTTGGGGTCTTCCTTACTCCTCTTTGGGCCAGATCTGCCTGCCAATTTTTGGTTAGGCTGACTTACCTTTAAAAAACAAACAAAGAAAAAACCTTGGCATTATCCTGGCTCCTGCAGAGAAGACATGCTATGCTGGTGGGACATGGAGGAACCAGGGTTTGGTTGTGCTCCCATTCCTGAGTCCACATCCTTCTCTGAATGCCTGTCCTGGGTGTCCTGACTTACATTTACATACTACCTGGGTCAATGCTCCTGGAAAAGCATGTCTTTAAAGCCACATT
Source organism: Daubentonia madagascariensis (assembly GCA_023783475.1). Lineage (NCBI taxonomy): Eukaryota > Metazoa > Chordata > Mammalia > Primates > Daubentoniidae > Daubentonia > Daubentonia madagascariensis. The sequence continues at coordinate 118,246 of JAKFHU010000573.1, forward strand.
ACTGTTGTTGTGAACAAAACTAGACAGATTGGAAAGCAAATTTTTGTTAGAAAACAAAATTTGGGGGTAAACAGACCTGCAGAATTTTACAACTGCTGTGTTCCTTGGTATTCTCCTGTGTGTTTAATCACTGGGCAGATGTAAGGGTGAATTTTATTGTTCCTTTGGTGCATGTTTAACCTGTATCTTAGCTGTTTATTAAGGAGTTTAACTTGGGCTGTATATCTTCTTTAAGAGATGGAAAGGGAATTTGGAGTGGCATATCTGTTTTCATTGCAGCATTAGATGTACGGTTAAGTTAAACCATTTTTGTGAAAGTTGAAAGTGTAATGTTAAAAGTATCCAGTTTTGTAGCCATTTGTGCACATTAAAAATAACTTGCTATTCATGTTCAGTGGCTTTCTTGTTAGTCAATGTAGGGGACTTGCCACAACACATGCAACAAATTATAAAAAGACTGCAAATTTAATAATTACAACATGGCATAGACCACGCTGGCAGATACTGGAGTACAGCACACTCTTTAATCATCGTGCTTCCCATAGTGTGGGTGGTCACGGTCCGCAGACGTTTCAGGCAGTCCAGTCCCCTAGTGAGAGCACAAGTAAACAGCATTCCACATGCTTTTCAGGATTTTTATTTTTAAAAAGTATAGCATTTCTTTTAGGCTGCTTTTCCTCTTTTTCTCCTCCTTCTCCAGCTGCCTCCTTTAAATTTTTGTTGTTTAGACTGTTTGCTTTTATCAGGCAAAACCTTTTTGCATATGCTTTTACTTTCTTTGTCCAGCTTTTTTTTCTTTTTTCTTTTTGGCACCAAAATAGTTTTAACTAGTTTTTAACACTTCTAAAGTCTGTTTCAGCGCAAAAGCTGAAAATGACCAGTAGGATATTGTGGTTATTAGACATTAGTAACTTCTCATAGTCAGTCCTGACAAATTGAATTTTTAATCAATTTATTTCCTATTTCATTTTTTAAAAAATTTAAGTTTTGCCCCTTGTTTCCTTTGATGTTTATTTGATTGAATGAAAATTTGAGTCATATGCAAAGTTTTTCTTCCTCATTCAAAACTGTTTTCCTTGCTAGTTTATTTTGTTCCCCAGTAATCTATTTTTCCTTTTTAAAAGCTTTTATTATTTTAGTCCTCAGTGTTAATGAATATTGATAAAAGAAGCAAGTGATGGAAATGTGAAGTCACTAGTTTTTGTCCATTCATGAGAATTGTGTAGTTTTTAAAGCTCTTAGTCAATTTCTCTAGGGAAGAGTTATTTTAGGTAATTAATGTGTACAAGTGGAAGTCTGAAGCTTTAACATTTTCTCCCTGAAAGACTTGGAAAAACACAGAGATATTAATAAAGAGCAATTAATATTAGAAATGTGCATCTTTCCCTCCTCCCCATCCCTGTGGATTTCCTTAGGGGATGCTGTCTTATTGTTTAAAATTATAGGCAGCCTGTTCCTAGTCTTTATGTATAAAATTAAAGACAGACCGTTCCTAGTTGTCTAATTTTTTTAATAAAACATGACATTTTAGTTGATATTTTATGTGAGCACACAATTGAGTAATATAAAGGAACTATGTAAAAAAATAAAATAGTTTGCAAACATGTATATCATAAGATACAGTCCCTAATAAAGTCATAGTATACTGTACTTTTTTTTTCATAAGCTGATTAAAAATGCCAAAAATTATAATTTATAATGACATCGTCAAAACCAGCTTGAAGAGAAAGTAGTATGATTACATGTTTTAGAAGGAATAACTTCCTTTTAAAATCATACCTGTATAAAATCCAGTACTATACCTAGATTTTTGGAAAGTTTTTTTGTTGTTCATGCAAGCATTTAAAAAATGCTTTAGTCATTTTCATTTATGATAAAGCTAATCTAATACTCTATTCTGATGCTTCTTGCCAAGCTTTAGATCACAACGGCTTAATTTAAGAAAAAAATTGCTTGCTAATCCCCTTTGGTATTTTGAAGCTATTTTGGGCACCCTTTGTTCTATGGTACGTTCCAGTCTGTTTATGGGGAGCCATCGGTTGTTTGATGTGGGACCCTCTGGCAGAGGGATTGGATCTCCAGAGTCTGGGTGCAACTGGGACAAGTTAAGGACACTAAATTTAACTTTCTTTTAGAATTGTCTTTCATCTATAAATTGAAGGATTACATTTAATTTTAAATGGAGTAGGGGTGAGGCAGGTTGTGTTTGGTTTTAAAAATCACCATTTGGAGTTTGGTAACCATATCAAAAGCAAGGATGTTGGCGTTTTAAATTTTCTTATTACTGGTTAACATATACTTTACAACTGAGCATTTAGTCTCCCTTTTCCTGAGCTTCCTGATGGGTCTCAGACTTGCCGTAAGACAGCAGGGTCAACCCTCCCTCACAGAAAATGTGTCTTGAAGTCCTTAATGCCTTATTTCAGATTCATGCCGTGGTCCCCACGGCATGGCTGCCTGAGGTTGGTAGAAGTTCATCAGGTTTCTACTCACAGACGTGCTTTCCGAACATTTCCACAGTTACCAGTATCTAATTACGCTGATAATGTCCTCATCATGGAGCATATTGGGTCTATATAGATGTAGCTCCTTGAACTCCTTTCATAAAAAGATGCCTAGCGATATAGGAGACATAAGTAGTAGAAGACTAGAAGACCAAATGTTCTATGTGTTATTTTTTTGTGGTTGCTTGAATGAAATTAAAGTGTGAATATTTTATGTGAATTCAGACTACTATTCTTGAAATTAATTTTCTCCTGGCCTTCGGTCTATAAAGAACACATTAGCATATGCTAACCATATTTTATAATTAACCATGATGCTTCTGTGTTTCTGGTAGTATTTATAGTCCTGTATTCCCCTCACTTCATCGTTGTGTTTGTATTATAGATTAGCAGCACTCAAAATGTGGTGCAAGGACTCTGGAGTCTGCAGACTCAGGAGGTCTGCAAGGTCTTCCCTTTTCCAACTATGTATGTTTATGATGCTGGATTTTCTTCATAAATTGTACCAAAGCAACATATCACAACAGATTGCTGTAATAGATACAAGAACACAGCTGTCTTCTATTAAGCCGGACGCTAAAGAGATTTGCAAAAAAAATGTAAAACAGTGCCACTCCACTTAAAAAAATTTTTGTGTATATGGAAGATAAAGATTTTTTTCATAAATTATATTTGTTAACATATAAAGGGTTGATTATTATCTCTAATGAATTAGTAGACAAATATAAAATTTTTAAAGGTTTAATTACCAATATAGTGAATATTGACAGATAAAATCCATATAAACAAAAGCTCTTTGGGTTCCTGAGATCAGAAAACTTAAGAACTGCTGTTACATATATTGGCTTATTGGCTCATTGCTGTGGTTCTCAATTCAGGCTTCCGTTGGGTTCTCTGAGCGCTTTATCAAAGTGAGCCTATAAAATGTAGAGTGAAATAAGCCCAAAGTTATGAGCTTTTAATTAACTGTCTCCTTTATATTTTTAGGACATTTTCATGATATGTCTTTTTATAAATGAAGTGTCTATCAAGAAAAACTGCCAATGCCCTCTTGTATATTTAATAAGGAGCCATAGGTTTTATAGCTATGATCCCTTTTACTTGTTTAGCTAATATTTCTCTGTAGTTCAACATAGTATAGACTCATCTACATTTTAATACGTGGCTTTCAACAAACATTGTGGATTGCCATTTTTCATAGGTCCATCATGGAATCCATGGCAATTTTAATAAGGATATAACACAGTTCTTACACGTACTTGGGATGCTTCTAACTACTTTCACCTCAGTTACCTAATATTATTTTTTATTTTTTAATTGATTTCTAGTTTGGGGATGAAGAAGAAAAATAATGTAACTGACAAAATAACCGTTATTTTTGCCTTTATTCTTGCTTTAAATTTTATATTTTTAGTTTATCTTACTTTGTAACTTATCCTTTAGAATGTAGTTACTTCTGACTTGAAAGGAGCTATCTGTTCCGTGGAATAAACTTCCGTAAGGAGGAGGTCCCATAAGATCTGATCCAGAGAGTATTCGCTGGCAACTTATGGCAAGTTTGAGTCACTGATTGGTGTAGGAAGTTTTGTCACTTCTGATCTGTGCTAGGAGAGCTGACTCTTTCTAGAGATGGGCCTCTGTCCTGTTACACCCTGTCCTCTCTGCTTGGACATCTCTGCCTCCACTGGGGTGGTTTCCCCAGTTCTCTTCACAGCCAGCAGCACCCCTGGGGTCTTTCATTGAGTCTCCAGTCACATGGATGGGGAGGAAGTTTTCCTCCTTCTGTGAGCTTAATACTGCAGTTTTATATATTTGACATTGTAGGTGATTTACATGATAATGAGCTTATTATGCAGTTTGTTGAGTTCTGCCAAATACCTAATTGATTTTTTCAGTTTTCTTCCAAGATTATAGTAGTCAAGAACCATCTGCCTTCTGTATTACATGGGTACAGCTGCAAATACTTCTTTAAATAAGCAAAATATAGATGTGTATCTTATTATAGAAAGTAATACAACATCACTAATCTGAGGTTTGGCATATATTAAGGGACTTGGTTTCTGGAAACCTTTTAAAACTTGGAAACCTTTAAACCTGCTATTACCTATCATTTAAAAATGGATCTACAGCTATCTAAGTAGGTGGCCCTCTGTGTCTTGGCTGGTCTTAGAGTGTGGTATTTGTTTCTTACACATAAAGGAACAAATTTAAATCACTAGGTACTAAACCAACAGATTTCAGTGTGTATTAGTTAAGAACTATTGTAGTTCTTGTGTGATGGCAGAAATGTTTTTTCCACATTTAGTTTATGCAGAATCCGTCTCATTTCCTTCATCGTTTTCTTTTTTCACTGAAGAAAGAAATGGCAATTTTCTTAGTGGACTACTTTGAAGAAAATGCAGAGGGAAAGAGAGGACCAGACTTGACTTGTGATTACTTTTCATGAGTGTGGATAAGTATGGGCTCCAAGACTTGCCAGGCCTTCAATTCTTTGGCTTGTTTTTTTTCTTAACATTTCCAAAGGTTTTGTTAGTGACTTTCAAATGGAACTTCAAGCCTTGGAACAGTTCCATTAAAAGTTGTGTGGTCTTTGCCACAGTAGCAGCATGGTTTATTTTTCCTGTACTGGTTTCACAGAGGATAACTGAGCTGGAAATGATGAGAGACTAGCAGTGCAAGGGAGTATGTGTGTGTTATGTGTAGGCATTTTCCTTCTTGATTTATGTTAAAAAAAAAGTTAAATGTATTCAAAATGTTGCTTAAAAGGGAAGCAAATCAAATTATTCTAAAATGCTTTATACTACATTGTTGAAAATTTAAAAATGTTCTCTTTTGATAATTATATTTTTGTATTGCGTAGTACCAACCCACATTTATAAAAGGCAATTCATTGTGTGGATTTGCTTTCTTGTTGGGAAATATGCTACAGTTAAGGGCTCAGCATAATCTTAGTTGACTCGTTCTGGAGTATATATTTCGTTTGTCTGAATTTAAAAGAAGACTTGACTATTCATAATTGAGACAGGTTTATTTCTGGTTCAAATAAATATCCTCATGTTAAAATAAGTGCCTTTTATTCCTTAGGTGGTTATATTTTTTCAGAAAAAAAGATGTTATTTATGTATCATCTGCTTGTTATTTGTGTAAGTTATCTGAAGAGTAGTGAATTTCTAATATAAATAACAGTTATGTTAGTACTCTAGGTTTTAATACTGTTTTGTAGATTTCAAAGCAAATCCATATATTATCTCATTTCATTCTCACAACAACCTCATGATACCCTAGGGCAGGTACAATTATGTCCTGATAGAGATGAGATGAGAAATGTAAGGAATTTGCCTGAAAATCTCCTATTTGGTAAGTGAAGGCATCAGGTCAAATGCTCATATTCCTGACTCCACTGTATACCTTGCTGCTCTTCTATGATAGTGCAACAGCCACTCTGGCTTCCAGTGAGACCTCCGTTGTATTGTATACAGTGACGTGCAGATGGACAACTGTAATATTGTCTATAGCGCACGTTTATTGACTGCTTACAAAGTGTCACGTGCATTGAGACAAGCCTTATCTCATTGAATCCCCTCAACAGCTCTCTGAGTTAGGAACTATTATTGTATTCCTATTTTGTAGATGAGGACGCTAAAGTACAGAGAGGTTAATTAGCTTTCCTAAGGTAACATAGCCAGTAAGCGGTGAGCTGGTGCTCACCCCAGCAGTACGAACCCCAGCAGTCTGGCTCTGAGATCCAGGGTCCCTAACTGCTACAGTGCATTAGCTCCCAGTAGTGGTTCATATACCTGATTTTCAAATACCAGATATTTGCTGGTATTTTTAATAGCATCTGTTTGCATTTGTCTGTAATCTTGAAGATTTGACCATGAAAACTTGGAAATGAGAGGTTTATCCTCTAAATTTATAACAAAAGAAAGAAGAAAAAACTTTAAACATAAAATACATATTATTATTGGTAGTTCTACTACGTGGAGCAGATAGATGCTAACTCTAGTATAAATCTTCCTAAAAATAAGACAAGTGTTTATTAAGAAAGAAAGAGAGTTCATATAAGCTGTGAAAATTTTTTACCTAATAAATGTCCTCTCTTTGGTATAGAGAGTTCTCAAAATGTAAAACTTTGAGGGTGGAAATGAACTATGGAAAGGTTTCATCTAAACAACAGAGCCATTGTACTGAGGTGAATGTGCACCTTTTGGAACTCTGGAAGGAGATCATTACTGTGAACACTCATCCTTGGGATGGAAACGAGGGGCCTCTATGGTGGCCTTTTCTCTGTTCTTCCACTCCTTCATTCAGCAAGTGCAATGCCTGTGTGTGCCAGGCACTGCTGGAGTGTCCTGGGGGCAGACAGACATCGGTCAGAACTTCCTCAGACCAAGGTGATGGTGCCCTGGGAGCAGGGTGGCTGGTAGGGTCATGGCAAGTGGCTGTGAGGTGGTCTTGGCTGGAGCTGACACCTGCAGAGGAGTCGGGTTCAGTAGGTCAGGCGGAGTGGGAAGGGCATATAGGAGGTGGCAGTGTGCAGCGCGAGGGGCTTGCTGAGTATGAGGAGCTGGGGGAGGCGGGAAGGGTGATGTGTGCGGGGTGGGGCTTCAGAGGCTGATCCTGGGGGCTTGTCTGCATCTGAGCAGCAGCAGGGGGGTGTGGAAGGGATTCTTGGTGGTAGGGGTGGGTTGCAGGGCGTTGAAAGCGAGGCCTCAGTGCAGTATGCAGAACAGATTGTTTTAAGGACATGGTACATGGCAAGGTCTCAACCCTGTCAGATTCAACACCAGTTTTTCACAATAGATATTTTATAACACCCCCTTGGCTATCCTGAAGTGAAATTCAAAGATATTTATTCTTTTTTAAAAAATCAATATACATTGCTTATACTACAATATGAAGAAAAATTAAAAGGAAAATAATTTTAATTAATCTACATTTTAAACATAAGTGCTTGGGCTTTATAAGGCTAGAAGACATAATAAACAGATGCATGTGTCTACACATAGGTTCTCGAAGAATGAGACCACCACAAATTCAGACCAGTATAAGAGGGTGACGTGGTGGGGAGGCAAGTGCAACAAGCGGCGTGCCTTCCAGGAGGTGATTTTCCAAAATAACAGACAACTCTTGATAAAACTCTGACTAAAGTACAGTAAAATCTCCCGTGATAGATATGGTAGTTACATTTCTGTAGAAGTCAGAGGATGCCAAAACATATCAAAAAATACTTTATATTTCTGTATAAAACAGCTTTGAATTCTAAGTGCAGGTTTCACATACATGAAGGTATGGTGGGACATCTGAAAATGGTGTGACAGTTTGTCATTGTAAGGTATATTTCTAGTTTTCCTTAACCACTAAATGTAAGTACAGCCACAGTTTTTTTTAAAGTGGGTTTTGTATTGGTCCCATCAAGAACCGCTGTTCTGTTCTACAGCCTTTTTCTACCTAAGTCTCAAGCTGATGGCAGTCAAGTGTTGTAGCATTTTAGAAATTCCATCTCCACTAGCTGCTGCTGGGTTATAAAGTGTGTTTTACCCCTGTAAGTGCTGGCTCTGGTGCCTTTAACACCTCTAGGCCATTGCCTTTGGCATGGGGCCCTGTGCCCATTCTGAGTCGGGATCTCAAACCTCTGATTATATTCTTGATTGTACACCATCTCCCCTGACGAGATCAGCCCCTCCTCTAGGGACTCCTGGAATTCAGCCACTGTTGCCCACTTGACTACAATTTTTGGGTTGTATGGGGACCTCTGTTATGTTGTTCCACCCACCAAGATGGGATCTTTGGATGGCTCCCACAGCTCAGAACATGTCCAGGTTTGACACATTGTTCCTTGGCCTTCTGCCTACTAACTCCTTTAGGTTGACTCTGTGCTCAGCATCTTTACCATAGCAGCAGCAGCAGCAGCAGCAACAGCAGCAAAAAGTTCTCTTGGCCCTAGCACCACTGGCTTTTTTCACAAGTCAGCCCAGCACTTTAGCTACCAACAAGCCACGATTCCTGCAGAGACTGTGAAGGCTATGTGCAAAAATAAGCATGATTACAGGGCTGTGCTGTTAGCACCGTGCCTGACAGAGAAAGCTTTCAGTAAATGTGAACTGTGACTACCATGCATTTCCCTTCTCTTTTTTACTATATTGGCATTCTTTAACTTGAGGACGACCTTGGGCCTTAATGTGCATGGATGGACTTCGGAGGGCCAGAAAACTCCATGAAATTGTGTGAAAATGTTGTAGATATGTATAGTTTTCCTGGAAGAGGGTTCACAACTTTTATCAGATACTCAGAATAGGTCATGAGTGACTTCTGTTTCTAGCAATTGCAAACTCAAAAATCAGATGAATCCTCCCCCTAAAGATGGGAAAACCTGGACAAAATATTAAAAACATGCTTGAAAGCGTGCAAAAGCTCATAATATTGTAAATACTTGCCAGGTCAGGATCCGGGGAAGGGTAGAGGCTAAGGGAGGTGAGCTTATTGTTTGGGGCCAATGGTGTCTACCAGGTCCAAAGGAGGTGATTAAGCAGCAAGGTGCTTTTGACAACATTTCAGGGCTAGGAGGATAGGAATTAAAGTCTGTGGCCTGCCAAGTGAGCATGTCCTGGTGAACCTTTTACTTTAAGGTTGGGACCTCGAAGGGATATACCTTAAAAGTGTGAGCTGAAGTAGACAGACCCTCTCAGGGTATACAGTTTAGCTTCAGATCATCTCAGTCACTGAAATTGAATTAAGGCAATCCTGGATTGCTAGTGCTTCAGCTCTGGCAGAAACTTCTTTGGAGGAAGATAATGTTATTTTGGTGCCTCAAATTATTTCTGCCAGCAGTTTAGCAAGTACAGTGTCTGGTGCAAATAAAAATAACTAGGCACATAAAGAGTTAGGACAACAAAATTGAATCAGTAGAAACAACAGACAATAAAACAGACACATAGGGGCTCTAGATATTGGCATTGTAAGACCCAGACCTTAAAATAACTATTCAAAATCAATCAGTGTCATCTACCATATTAAAGAAGAAAAGTCATGTGATTATGTCAATTGATGCAGAAAAACATTTAATGAAATCCAATACCCATTCATGATAAAAATCCCTCAAGTCAAGAGTAGTGGGGGCCAGGCATCGTTGCTCACTCCTGTAATCATAGCACTCTGGGAGGCTGAGGCAGGAGGATTGCTTGAGCTCAGGAGTTCAAGACCAGCCTGAGCAAGAGCAAGACCAAGACCCCATCTCTACAAAAAATAGAAAAATTAGCCGGGCATGGTGGTGTGTGCCTGTAGTCCTGGCTTCTTGGGAGGCTGAGGCAGAAGGATTGCTTGAGCCTGGGAGTTTGAGGTTGCAGTGAGCTAGGATGATGCCACTGCACTCTACCCAGGGCAACAGAGCAAGACTCTGTCTCCAAAAAGTGTAGTGGGGAATTACCTCAGCTGGATAAAGGGCATCTATCAAACACCTACAGCTAACATAATACTTAATGGTGAAAGATTGAATACTTTCCCCCTAAGATTAGAAACAAGGCAAGGATATTTGTTCTCAAAGCACTGCTAATTCTAGACACTGTTATAAGGTCAGAAAAAGAAACGAAAGGCCTACCTATTGCAAAAGAAGAAGTAAAACTGTGCCTGTTTGCAAATGATATAATTGTTTATATAGAAAATCCCAAAGAATCTACCAAAACAAAACAACTCTTAGAACTGATAAGTCAGGTCATCAGAGCTGCAGAATACAAGATCAACATGCAAAAAGTCAACTACATTGCCGTATACTAATAATGGACATTTGAAAACTGAAATTAAAACCACAATATCAGTTATAGTCACTCCAAAGAAAATGAAATACTTAGATATATACATAACAAAACAGGATCTATATACTGAAAATTATAAAATTCTGATGAAATTAATTTTAAAAGACCGAAGTCAATGGAGAAGCATATAATGTTCATGCATGGAAAGACCCAACATAGTAAAGATGTCAGTTCTCCTCAAATTAATCTATAAGTTTAAAGCATTCCCTATCAAAATCCCAGCAAGGTTTTTTTGTAGACATATACAGACTTATTCTAAAAGTTATATGGAAAGGCACAAGCCCTAGAATAGCTATAACAATCTTGACAAAGAATAAAGTGGGAGGAATCCCTCTATTTAATATAAGGCTTTTTATATTAGCTCCAGTAATTAGATCATGTGGTATTGGCAGAGGCATGGACACATAGATGAATGGAACAGAATAGAAAACCTGGAAATAGACTCACACAGATAAGCTCAACTGGTTTTTGACAAAGGTACAGAAGCAATTCAGTGGAGAAATTTCAACAAATGGTATTGGTACAATTACACATCAACTTAAACCTTACAACTTATACAAAAATTCACTCAAAATGGATCAGGGACTTAAATGTAAAAAGTAAAACTATAAAAACTTTTAGAAAAAACGTAGAAAATCTTTAGGATCTAGAGCTAGGCATGGAGTTTTTAGACTTGATACCCAAACATAATATGTAAAAGGAAAAATTGACTGTTAGGGCCTCATCAAAACTAAAAACTTGTGTTCTATGAAAGCCCATCTGAACAGCAAAGGTAGACTGGGAGAAAATATTTGCAAACCACATATCTGACAAAAGACTAGTATCCAGACTATATAAAGTCTCAAAACTCAGTGGTAAAGAAAAATTCAATTAGAAAATAGGCAAACAGACATTTCACTAAAGAGGTGAAATAAGCACATGAGCCGAAAAAGGGCAAATATGCACACGAAAAGATGTTTAACATCATTAGCCATCAGGGAAGTGAAAAAATAAAACCACAATGAGATATCATTACACACCTATCAGAATGGCTGAAACAAAAACCAGTGAGAACATTAAATGCCAGCAAAGATGTGGAGGAGCTGTGTTACTTAATACATTTTTGGTGGGACTATGGGTGTGGATGCAGTTTTATACCAGTATCCACAGGTATAAAGTGCTCTCGTGCATCTCCCTAGTACCAGCCTTGCCAGTTAGTCTGGTTGTTGACTTCTCACAGAAGGAAAGGAAGCCAGAGACAGTGTAATGATAGCTTCAAATGGGGGCTGGGGGGTGGGGGAAGAATCCTTTAAGAATAAGAAACTTCAAAGTGAACAAAAAGTAGGAGAATTTATCACCAGCAGACCCCCACTAAGGGGAATACTAAAGTTGTTCTTCAAGCAGAAGGAAAATGACCAAAATAATCCAACACCCTCCAAAATATAAGAAATCTAAATTCCATACTCTGCCTGGGCCAATGAGTTTCAGCCCTGGGTGCGGCAGATCTTCATCACCAATGGAATTAAAAAAAAAAAAAAGAACCTCCACATCCTTCTTCAGCAGGCTTTGGTGTATGTCTTGGGGTCCCTGGTGGCACTGGTGCCCAGCCTTGGATGGGAAACACTGGAATGATGGACTGGAATCATGAGGTGAGGTAGCAGGGTGGACTCGGAAGGAGGAGTGATGTTGTGGCTAAAATTGAATGCGCTACCTTCCCTGTCCCTGGGCGTCCACCTTTCTATCTTGTGTGTCTTCCTTGTGGCAGCGTCCATTCAGTCTCCAGGTTGAAAAGCCCTCCACAACTGACTCCTCCCTCTTTTGCTGCAGTCAGAACCGAATCCTATCCATCCCCCCTGTGTGTTGTCTCTCCCTTTCATGCCTCCTTTTTCATTCCCATTTTCTACCATTGCAACTCAGGCACTTTTTGTATTTTGACTGTGATTGCTCATTATTAGTAGCTCAGCCTCCAATATCTTCCTCCCCTTCTAGTCTGTCTTGCACAGTGTTACCAACCCAATCTTTGTAGAGCATAAGTCATGCTACTGCCCAATTTAGAAACATTTTTGTTGCTTCCCACTGTCCACAAAATAAAGCTCAAACTTAATAGTTGTGAAAGCATAAATCAAATTACTTTCCTACTTTCCTACCCTTTGGTTTCATCCCATTGCACTTGAAGTAGCATCCCCAGTTCCTATTACCACAGCATACAAGGTGCTACACAATTGAAAGCCTATTTCATCATCTCTTCCCTCATCTCCTACCACTCTTCCCTCTGCTCACCCTGGCCCAGCTACACTGGCCTTCTTGGGGGTTTCTTTCTTGCCTTTGGGCTGAACTTGCTGATGACTCCACAAGCTCTTTGCAGGTGTGGTTCCTTATCTTTCAGGTCTTGGTCCTGTGCTTAGTTTTTAGAGTAGCACTTACTCACTTATCTACAGTAAACCCTATCCATTTTAATCTAATAACAGCATCCTATTTATTTCCTTTATAACAGGATCATCTTCATCTTGTTGACGTCTTTATTTATTCATTGCCTCTTCCCTCTCCCCTCACTGGAATATAGACCCCATGAGGGCAGCAACCTCAGCTATCTTGTTGACTGCTGCATCTCCAAAGCTAGGTGCAGAGGAGGTGCTCTGTGTCAAGTTTCAGCTGAAAGTATCTATGGCAAGAACTGGGGATGTGAATAGAGTTGCTTGTTCCTCGAATCTGGGAACAGTGAAGGTGACTGCTGCAAGGTTGATAACCTAAGCCACATGGTCTCCACCTGGTGATCTCCTTGGTTGTGGTCCCTGCCCCTCCCATTGTGAGCCCCGGGAAATGCATTGTCCTGGGTCGGTGTAACTGAAGCACTATGGTAACTGATTTTAGATTTCAGTCTAGGATCTCCTTTCTTTTTTAAAATTTATTTTTAGTTTTAATTTTAACTTTTTAGAGACAGGGTCTTACTCTGTCACCCAGGCTGGAGGGCAGTGGTCCGATCAAAACTCACTCAAACTCCTGGGCTTAAGCGATCTTCCTGCCTCAGCCTCCTGAGTAGCTGGGACTACAGGCGTGCACCACTGTGCCTGGCTAATGGATCTCCATTCTTGAGTAGGTAACCAGTCTCGTCAAAAGTATTATTGCATTCAAAACTTACATTCCTCACTTGTAAAAGTTGTTTTGCCCCTGAAGAGCTACCTCCTAACCCTCCTTCCTCTTGCTGCCTTGTGGAAAATAGGCCTTGGTGGAGGAGGCAAGAATGAAAAGAGGGAAAGCAGGTTGGAGGCTGTGTAGCATCTGGGTGAGAGAGGTTAGTGGCTGGCGTGAGGGTGACAGCAGTGCATGGGGAGAGGTAGACTGGTCCAGAGTGTATTTAAGCTATGATTGACCGGACTTGCTGATGGATTGGATGTGGAGGACAAGGGAAAGGATGAATGATGAATTGAAGGTAACATCTAAAATTTTGACTGGAGCAACCATGTGGATGGGGGAATCATTTACTCAGATAGCAAAGATGAAAAAGGGGTTTGGGGAGGTTGGGATAAGAGTCTTGGATGTGTTAAATGAGATATCTATTACACATTCGAAGATGTCAGGTAAGCCAGTTGCATATATGATCAGGAGTGCGGGAGAGAGGGCAGGGCTAGTGCTAGAATTGGTCTGGGGCTGAGGCTTGCAGGGTTTGAGCTCCCTATGGCACCACAGGAGGGAGCACCCAGGCTTTCTGATCAGTCTCCCTATCAGCCTGCCCAGACATGGGGCAGAAGGAGAAGGGGAGCCATGGCCTAGAAAGCTGTCTGCACTCAAAACACCAAAACTGGAGTCAGGCTTTTTATGATGGAAGATCTCAGCATATAAATGGCATCTAAAATCATGGAAGTATAATAGATAAACTTTCCTGGGTATCACTGAGCTCTGAGGTCTCTAATGTCTAAAAATGGGGTTGAGGAGAAAGTACTAAATTAGACTGAAAGAGAAGAGAAACATGTAGAGTGTAGTGTACTAGCATCTAAGACGATAGTGTTTCCAGCAGCAGAAGCCAGGGACAATCTGCCGACGTGCACTGGTTGTGCATCCCACAGCATCAGGGCAGGGCACACAGTGCACATGCATCCTGGAGGCGCACGTGGTGGCCCTGGGAGGAGGCAGCCCAGGCACTGCTGAGTGGGCGAGCAGGAGGGCTCAGGGACGGATCCCGCGGTGTGGACCACGGAGTTCTGACCAGTGAGTTGGTAGGGATAGAAGCCAGGTTAGAGAAGCCTGAAGACTGAATGTGAGGTGGCGAAGCAGAGAAGGCAAGTTTAGACAACTTTCTCAGAAAATTGTGCTAAGCTCAGAACACAGAGGTGGGCAATAATTAGAAGGAGGGAGATGTAGGATCAAGGAGAATGCTTTTCTTTTTAAGCTAGGGAGGTCTTCGAGCATGTTTGTAAACCGACGTGAGTGATCTAGCAATGATGCGTGAGAGAGCAGGGGTCACTGCTACGGGAGCCCTGGTGAAGTGGGAGTTGAGGCAGTCAGAGCCCAAGTGAACACCATGCTGTGTAGGAGCAGAGACACTTCTTCCATTGGAACAGGAGGGAAGACAGAAAGCAGGGCTGCGTGTGCAGGTGAGCTTGTAAATTGGTTGGTGGTAAGATGAGAGAGTTTCTTGCTAATTGCTGTTTTCTCAACTATATATGAGGTGAGGTCCTCCAGCAGGAGTTTTAGGGAAGGAGTGGTGGTGTGATGAGAGAGGAAGAAATAGGAAATAATTGCTCAGGAAGTGGCCAAGCAAATTGACCAGGGAAGATTGCAAGGCAGCGCTGAGCCTGTTCGAGGTTTGTGGTCAGAAATCAAAGCCAGCACAGTCGGCTCGGTTGTCTGATGAGCTCCAGCAGTGTTCAGCTGTGTGGGCACCAGGAAGAGAAGATGTAGTGTGGATTCACAAGGTCGGGATTTTATGAGGCAAGTACCACAGTACTTAGAAAAGGGGGTAAGCAGGGGTTTAAGGGTGTTTGCAAAGGAATGATTATGTAAGCTTGGCAAAGTATTTATTGAACACATGACCTGCCATAGTAAGTATATTTAGTAAAGCATACATTTCTAGGTCTATCTAGATGTCTTTCTATATACAGTCTTATAAATATGTTTTAACACCATGGTTTTGTTCAGGCTTACTTTCTAAAGCCTTTTGATTTTGGTTTTTGGAAAACCAACTCTTTTTCCCCCTGGAACTAATGAGTGAGCAATCAAGAGGTTCTGTAAGCAAAAGTAAAAACTGCAGACTTTGTTATGATTGGACCTGTGTTTGGAAATTCTGTGAATTGTGTTCTGTCAGCATCCTGCTCATGGAATAGGCTATGTAAACAATGGGTGCTGGGAGGTTCTATGAATGAGCAGCCTTCCTTCTCACTTACATACTTAACCACTGCAATTCTCCAGATTTCTGAGTGTTTATTTCATAGTAAAAAGGGCTCTAAAAATACCAGGTCAGTTAGGTTTTTATTGTAGATCATTTCATTTAAACTGCAATGGGACATATAAATTTGAAAAAAAAAAAAAAAAAAAACATTGAAGGCAGGATTTTGAAGGAAAAGCTACAGAAACCTGTCTGTAGTAATTTGTTTTGGCTGTGGATGTAAAACTGGAAAAAGGAATGGGAATAAATTTGTTCCATTTTTTAAAGTTAGAGCAATTGATATATTTAATTTATATTCTGAGGGTTTGAATAGCATACCAGAATGCACAAATACCATGCTATCTGAGAAAATCACGTATACCAAGCTTTTTTTTTTTTAAGAGATGGGGTCTTGCTATATTGTCCAGGCTGGCCTCGAACTCCTGGGCTCAAGCAGTCTTCTGGCCTTGGCCTCTGAGTAGCTAAAACTACAGGCGCATGCCAGATACACTGAGTTTTAAATGGAAAAGAAATTCTCTTTTTGAACTTGGCTTAAAAAGTTATTCATAACTTTTTATTTGTAATATCATTTAAAAAATATCATGGGGGCATATCATACTGTAATTTTGCATATCCAGAGTGAGATGACAAAAGGATTAGTGTCAATGAGGCTTTAGGACAAGAGACTGTGAGTCAGTCCAGGGAAGGATTATTTGTCAGGGGGTGGGAAGTGGACATGAGAGAACGGGAAATTGCAGGAAGTATTAATAAAACTTAGTGGGAAACAAAGAGATAAACAAGCCATGGAGAAAACAGACACAAACATGACAACTGTTTTAGGGATGACCATGTTTATTGACTATGAAGATCTGAAGTTATGGACAAGAACAATAAGTACAAAGGAAAACAAATGTTTTGCCTTTCATTGGACAGAAATTTCTCCCTTCTGGGAACTCCTGACCTTCTTCATGTGCCCAAGCAGTGAGAGCTCTAGGCTTGTGGCTCTTCCTGCCTTCTTGAGTCTTCTCGGGGGAAGCCATGGTGGTGCTGGGGTGTGGTGTTTTGCATATGAAGTCATGATAGTCTGGCGGTGGCAAGAGCCAGGGGGAGTTTTTTAGGAAGAGGATTGCATAAAAACTACCTGCTTGCATGCACCCTGAAGCTGTGGCAGCAATGATGTGACACCTGCCTTTCTAAGAAGGACCCTTGGGAGAGAAAGTGGAGATCATATCTCTAACTTGAGAAAATGGAAAATATTTAAGCTTAGTATAGGTGATAGTAAATGGTAGATTTTTGGCAGACAGAATTATGAAACAGAATGCATTAAAGACTCCTCTCTCTCTTCCTAATGAGGGCAGCTTCCAGACATTTGGCCTATCTCAGAGAAACTGGGTCAGCCCTGGCACTGAACCATAGAAACTAATATTTATTTAGCACCTACTATGAGCCAAATCTCTAGCTGGTGATTTACAACATAATTTTTTTTCAGTCCTTCTGACCTTGAGAGGTATTATTTTCTCCGTTTCAAAGATAAAGAAACTGAAGCTTAGTGACAGTTAAGTGGTTTTCTCCACTGAGTGTCAGAGCTGCTAGTTGAACCTAAATGTATCTGACTCCAAGTCCTGGGATGTTTCGATTCTGAAAGTATTCTAGTTCAGATCTCAAGTAATCTTGATACACATGGTGGTCTAAGGCTTGTCTGTACCCATGTTGCAGTAGATTTTGGACCAGAGGAAGGAATGACTCCAGCAGGTGATAGGATGACCCGGGCTTCCCTCTATGCTGTCTTCTCTTGGTTCTTTCCTGAATGCACAGGAGATACAGATATATCGTGTTTGAGCTATAGTCAGGTATGTGGGTAGTGATCCTCAGACTCTATACAGTGCAGTAGGGTGGGTGGTGGTCCTGTTGGAGAAGCAGATTCTAGGGCCTCACCCCCAGAAGTTTTGACTGGAGTGGGACCAATGCCATCTGCATGGTAATTCAGATTGAGTATCTACACATCATATCAGGAGAAACACTGACTTAGGTGACCCAGTATTCACAATTGGCTGCTCCTGGGCCTCCTCACACATTTCTTATTTGACTGTGGCAAAGCTAGAGATGATATCCTCACTGTCAAATAAGTACATGCAAGAGCAGGTATTTGAGATGATTAAGAGGGCAGGAGGTGGACCTTGACCATGATAGTGAGGAGGGGAAAGAGAGGAGGTTAGAGGTACCCAGAACCTGGGAACTGGGGTTACCTGGCTATCAGATTATATCCCATGCTCACCCAAATTGAGATTTAAGATACAGCAGCTACTGATGACTGAAGATGTGCTGTGAGCGGCACACCATGCGACTACTTTCCATGTGTGTGCCTCACTTAATTTTGTCACAATCCTATGAAGTCAATTTGATCATCTATATTTTATAGAATTGGAATTGGGAGGCCTCACACTATTTAAAAAAATAACCCCAAGGTCATTAGCTAGGATTCAAAAGTCTGTTTAACTTTAAAGCTCCATGACCTTTCTTTCTTTCTCTCTTTTATTTTTTTAATTACACAAATAATAAATACATCAATATAGTCTTATTAAAAAAATCACATAATCCAGACACAACAGCCTCCCCTCAACCTCATATGCCTCCCCAGAAGTAATTTCTGATGTCAGTGGACTGTATAGATCCCTCTGGTCTTCTTTGCCTTTATATGTAGAAATATGTTCTTTTGTTTTGTATTTGTTTTCACATAAGTGGAATTATTCTGTATATATTCTGCAGTTTACTTTCTTTATATAATAGTAACTCCTAGAGTTATTTCCCTATCAGCCACACAAGTCTCCTTTATATTTGCCCATATTCATTATTATACCACAGACGATGAATATTCAAAAATATTTATCCAAACTGATTTTTTAAAATGGATATTTGTTTAAACCAGAGCTTCTCAGCTGAGGCAGGTTTGCTCCCAAGGGGACTTGGCAATGTCTGGAGACATTTTTGATTGTCACAACTTGGGTAGGGGGTGCTGCTGACATCTAGAGGGTGGAAGGCAGGAATGCACAGGACAGCCCACCACAACAAAGAATTATCAGGCCCAAGATGTCAATAGTGCCAACACTGAGAAAACCTAATTGCTTTAAACCTACTTTACCTTAATGGTATTTCAGCAGCCCCAGTAAGGGGCTTGAGCAATATGTAGTTTCTCAGTGCTAACCTTTTCTTAAAAGAGTGCGTACTCAGGAGGCTCAGGCAGAAGGATTGCTTGAGCTTAGGAGTTTGAGACCAGCCTGGGCAACATAATGAGACCCTAAAAGAAAGGAAAGAAGAGTGCTGAATAATGAGTACATCTATTTCAAATGGTGGGATTTCAGGTTTTCTGAGGAGAAAACCAATTATACTTGGCTTCTTCCCTGATTTGAAATCATATTTGAAATACTTTTATATATCTCGAAGTGTGGTGTATGAAAGAGGCAAAATAATCAATGACTGCTTGTTGAATTTTGCCTCCTAACCGTGTAATGGGGAAAAGTGTTTCGCAGTGCATGTTTTATATGGTTAGTTTCCCTTCAGTGGGAAATCGTTCACTGAATTAAACCTTGTCCTTATGCGTAAGTAGATATGGATTCTGTAAAATTGTAAATCATTTAACAGTTTCCTGGATTGAAATAAAAGGAACTATGGTAATTGCAGGTATATTAGATAAAATCTGTTATGCTCTAATAAAACTAATAAGTAAGACTATTGGAAGCAAGTTGTTCAGTTCCAGGTTGGCAAGTGAACATTATTTTTTTCTGTGGTATTGTTTAGGTTAATTTATTCAGACTGCCATTTTTATGTTTGAAGGAGATAAGGTATACGCCCTAAGCTTAGACTGTCTTCTTTTTCCAAAAAAAGTTCAGCCATTTATTACTACTTTGCTAAAGGGTGCATTATCACAAATATTTGTATAATGTGTCTTTTTTCTCAAAATAGTTTAAAATTGATTTAAACGTATGATTTTTAGAAAGAATGTATAAAAAGTAAACTCATACCTTAAATTTAGGATTTATTTGATTGATTGATTGTCAGAGATAGGGTCTTGCTCTGTCGCCCAGGCTGGAGTGCAGTGGCACAATCATAGCTCACTGTGGCCTCAAACACCTGGGCTCAAGTGATCCTCCTGCCTCAGCCTCCCAAGTAGCTGGGACTACAGGTGTGCACCACCATGCCCAGCTAATTTTTTTATTTTTTTATTTTTTTGAGATATGGTCTCACTCTGTCACCCAGGCTGAAGTGCAATGGTGGGATCACAGCTCACTGTAAACTCAAACTCCTGGGCTCAAGCAATATTCCTGCCTCAGCTTCCCAAATAGCTGGGACTAGAGGCACACACCATCACGCCTTGCTAATTTTTTGAAGAGATAAGGTCTTGCTGTGTTGCTCAGGCTGGTCTTGAACTTCTGGCCTCAAGTGATCCTCCTGCCTTGGCCTCTCAAAGTGTTAGGATTATAGGCATGAGCTACTGTGCCTGGCCTAATTTAGGATTTATTTCTTCTCAGTTTGGAATATAGATTATTCTAGTATCGAGTATGCTGTTACATGTTGAAATATCTTTTAATTCTTAATTTTCAAATAACAAAGGAATACTATGGAAACAAAATTCTAAATACCTTTTCAAGCAATTTGTATCTTATTCCTTTTATAGTTTTATCACCAATAAATGGGTATGCATTATGTTGTACAATATGAAAACAGATTCTTTATCATTTGAGATATTGAGGATTTCAGATTTTAAAAGAGTTATCAGTGAAACTGTCATGATAATGATATTTCCTTCCTGGGAAATCTCAGTATTATAAGTGGCTTCAGACTAACAGGCGTAGAATAATTATTATGATAGTGTGAAATATCTAACTTGCTTTATTCTACTTCGTATCTTTAGAACCTTTATCCAGAAGTAATTTGAGAGATTTGTAGTTCTACAACTTGTGTATGTATTCCTGAACAACATCTTGTTGAGTGTGCCTGTTTTTGAACTTTATATAAAGGGAGTCATGCTGCCTGTTTATTTCTGTAATTTTCTTCTTTTCCTTAGCATGTGTTGTGCTTGGCCCTTTGCTTTTCCATGTAAATTTTCAAAAAGCTTCTGAAGTTCCACTAAAAACCCTGTATGGGATTGTTACTGGTACTGCATTGAGTCTATATGCCAGAGAATTGATATCTTTGTGACTTTGAATTTTTCTTGCCATAGTATCTCTCTCCATTTATGCAGATCTTTAATATATATTTTTAAAAGTTTTGTAGTGCTTATCATCTTTGTTGTTTTGTCGTGTAGTGCTATGCAAGGCATTGCTGGTCCATTTTACTCTATAGAGGGCAACTTTTTTTTTTTTTCAGTGAAGTAAATTTAGATGGTGCTTATGTGTTGGTCTGATTTCTAGATTGTCTTTGTTGTCAGGGGGAAATGATAATTTAAGATTGCATTGTTAAGAAAATTAGCCGATCTTCATCTTCACTATGGTATCTAATTTAGAAAAATATAAATCACTTGAAGGTGATTTGATTAGTTTAGGAGTTTTAACATTAATTAAGTAAACAAACAATTCAAGTATAATACCATAAATGTTTTACTAGATGTTTACATAAAATGCCATAGGAACATAAAAAAGGAAGTAACTATTTAGCATTTGGGCACAGGTATTTTATATGTTAAAAGAACGCACCGGCCAGGCATGATGGCTCACACCTGTAATCCCAGCAGTTTGGTAGGCCAAGGCAGGAGGATCACTTAGGGCCATGAGTTTGAGACCAGCCTGGCAACATAGTGAGACCCCCGTCTCTACAAAAAATTAAAAAAAAAATTAGCTGGGCATGGTGGTGGCATGTGCCTGTGGTCCTGGCTACTTGGTAGGCTGAGGCAGGGGAATTGCTTGAGCCTGGGAGTTGGAGGTTGCAGCAAGCTGTGATGTCGCCACTGCACTCCAGCCTGGATGACAAAGTGAGACCCCGTCTCAAAAAAAAAAAAAAAACAAACCCAAAAACAAAAGAAAACCAAAAAAACCCACCAAATATTCAAAATGGCAGCATGTCTACAGGCCCAGGACTAAATAGACTAGATACTACTATAAAGATTTGAGGAAAGAGAAAGTTAAACCTGTGGGGTAAAATGTTTTTGGCCAAAAGTAATTGAATACATTAGATCGAATTGACAAAAGCTTTGTTTCACTAGTCAGGTTGGCAGGAAAAGTACATTTTTAAAATGTGTGTATCTACACTATAACTTTTATTTACATACAGCTGAGACTGATTTGGAATTTTCCAGGGCCCTTTCAGCAAAGATAGCCCTTTGCCGTTGCTTCCCCTGTCCCTCCTGGATGTTCTAATACTGTGGTGTACCCACAGGTTATCACAGGCTGAGTAGCACTAAAGCAGCATATTATTCAGTGAAATTACATCCACATCAGTGTGCAAGTTGCTGGTCAGTGTTACCAAATTGAGTAAATCTCTTTGACAAGTAAAAGTACATAGCAATGTCATGTTCTTCCAGTATTCTGCAGGTGGGTATTTTATGACCTGAAACTTAGGAAAGCAAATTTTGAAAAAAAGTTTATCATGTTCTACTATAAGGAGGTCACAGAGGAACCTATAGTGATTATATTGCTCAGCAGCTACAGAAGAGCAATCTATTCTATTGAGTTTGAGTCAGCTAGTGTTTATTGAACGACTGTTACGTGAAATGCCAGGTCTAGTTTGCAGTTGTACTAAGGAATGTGAGGACTAGTAAGACAGTGCCTTCCTCAGAGAGCCTGTAGGCTGGTAAGTGGAAAGAGGAGAGCACACTTACAACTACACCAGAAGGCGAACTCAGAAGGTGCGGGGAGAGAATACAAACGGAAAACTGGAGATCTCAGAGGGACAAGAGCTCAGGCAGTCGGGAACGAGAACAGCAATCTTGGAGAAAGATGGATTTTGAAAGATAGATGCCATTTGGGCAGCTAGAGATGGATGGGGTTGTGGGGTTTCTCTGGAGAAAGAAATGATCTGGAAGTGGGAAAGGGTTGGGTGAATTTAGCAACCAGCAGGGAATCTGATGTCACCAAGTCACAGGGATCAAAGAGCAAGGCAGGGGAAGTAAGTTGACTTGGGCGGGTTGAGGCCATGTGGGGGCAGCCTGTGCTTAGGAACCCATGAAGGCCTGGAGCCCAAGGGGTGGCAGGAGCATTTTTGCATTGTCCCCTTTTCCACCTCCTTTCTTGACTCCCTCCCTGGTCATTTTTCTCCGTGGGTCCCAGCCACATCACCCCTGCACTCTGTCTCTCTTTCTCTTGCCTCTTCACCACCCCTGCTGCCCCTTACTCTTCAGCTGTCAGAATCAGCTCAGATGCCATCACCTCTGGGAGCATTCTGAAACCCGGCAGTTGGAACTCCTCATTCCTTGCTCTGTTCCCACAGTGATTGTCTTACCCCTCATTATAGCACTTAGTGCGTTCTGTCTCATATTATGATTGTTCCCATCTCTATCGCCCTTCGCCAGATTGTAGGGGCTTCTTATCCCAATAGCTCCAGTAGAGTGGCTTGAATACAGATTGCACTCTATATGTTTGTTGAATGAATGAATAAGAGATCTTTGTTTACAAACAGTGTGTCTTTTTGGTATATTATGTATAAAGAGACATGTGCAATAGAGAGCAAAGTGGTGGAAATTCTAAAAGACTTTAATGATCTGATGAAGAAATTGTTTGGAGAAGCATAAAATATGTGCTCTGTCTCAGTTTGAGAATATTGACCACAATTTGGCTCTCCTAGCCCTTTGCCTGAGCAAAAACCACAGCCCTTCTTCCACACCCGGAGTATGTGCCAAACCACAGCCTGTGTGCTCCAACTTTCCTAACCCGCCTGTGAATGTGCTGCCTGTTACAAGATGGAGCAGACACAATGAGGCAGGACAAATTAGAACACCTGAAAACAAGGGCAGTAGATTCTCCCCCGATATGTTTAAAACTTCTCTCCTTATGAAAGTTCACCTTCATGGTACAAGTGTTTTCAATAGCTTTTCAAGCATTAGGAGAGTTCGTTCTTTCTTAAAACTCCTACATGAATCAAAATTGGGCTTAAAACTGTTTTATGTGCAGCTGTGTTAGTTCCTGCACTTTCCACTCTTGAAAGGTTTTAGATCACGAATCAGGGTGATGCATTTGCACATCTTCTTTGTGTCAGAACCTATTCATTTACATCCACATCCTTTTGGTAGATACTGATTTGTGCATTTAGAAACGCAGTTCCTCATTAGTAAAATGAGAGGGCTGGAGTAGGGTTTCTCCAGGATGGCTCTGCCAGCCTTGTAAAAAGAATCTGTTATTGTATGACTGTAGGAATTGATTTTTGTCCAAGAGCCAATGCCTCATCTTTAATGATTTTGCGTTTACACTATTTGCCACTAGGTGGCAGTAAAAAAAATTATTCTTAGCAATGAGAAATGCTCATCAATGTTTAGTTTACTTTAAAAGATAGATTTAGGGGACTAAAGTTTGAGGGGTCTGTTTTAAAGTTGTGTAACCATAGGCAGGCCTCAATGTATTGTTTCTAGGACTTATGTTTGTTTTATCCAGGAATAAAACTCTTATGGCCTTCCGTAGTAATTCATATTAGGGAATTATGGAAAAACAGACAAAAGTTAAAGTAATTTTGTTTTACAAAATATTTTTATGTTAAAAATTAGAATATGGGATAGAAACTTTGGAAATACAGATCGTTCAAAGACGAAATTATAAATCACTCCTAGAAATAACCAATGTTAAATATTTGTTACAGTTCTTCCCAGTATTTTTGTGCATACAAAATTAAAATCACATTGAACATTCACTTTTACACCTTGCTTTTCATATCATTATATAGTCTTTTTCTATATCATTAAATATTTTTTTTACAACATGATTCACACTGTCAGATAAACCATGATAAATTCAACTAGTCCGATGTTGTTGGGTACTTTGGTTGCTTCTGGTTTTTTACTGTTACAAGTAATGCTGCTATGAACCTAAATCTTTCCCTAGGATATGATCTTGGAAATTGAATTACTGGGCAAAATGCTTTGGCTACTGACTTACTCCATTTTGTGCTGCTATAACAGAATACCTGAGACTGGGTAATTTATAAAGAACAGAGATTTGTTTCTTCCAGTTCTGGAGACTGTAAAGTTCAAGGTTGAGGAGGCTGCATCAGCAAGGGCCTTCTTGCTGTGTCATCTTATGGCAGAAGAAGGAAGAGCAAGAGAGTACATATGCGTGAGAAAAGAGAGCCAAACTCATCCTTTTATTAGGAACCCACTCCTGAGATAATTAACCCACTCTCGTGGTAACGGCATCAATCCATTCATGAGGGCCTAATCACCTCTTAATACTGTTGCATTGGGGATTAAGTCTCCAGCACGTGTACTTTGGGGGACACATTCAAACCATAGTAGCTACATATTATCAAGTGACTTTCCAGAAGGCTTTACAAATTTGTGCTCCCAGCAGCAACAGAGTGCCATTGCGACACATCCTTGCCAACACTGAGTATTATGGTAGAGGTTTGTTTTTTTTTTTAAATGGGGCAGGGAACTATCTTTATAGCATTTAATTTTTAAAATCAGTTTCTAACTGTATCATTTTAGCAATCTAAGCCAGGACAGATCTGCCAATTAAGTTATAGTAGTCCCCTCCTTTTCCATAGTTTCCCTTTCTGTGGTTTCAGTTACCCCCAGTCAATCCCTGTCCAAAAATATTAAATGGAAAATTTCAGAAATATAAAATTTATAAGTTTTAAATTGCACACTATTCTGAATAATGCATTGAAATCTTGTGCCATGCTGCTCTCTCCCACCCGGGACATGAATCATCCCTTTGTCCAGCATATCCAGGCTGTATACGCTACATACCTGTTAGTCACTTAGTAGCCATCTCAGCTATCAGATCAACTGTCATGGTATCATAGTGGTTGTGTTCAAGTACCCCTTATTTTAATTAATAATGGCACCAAAGCACAAGAGTAGTGATGCTGACAGTTTTATTACAGTATATTATTATAATTGTTCTATTTTATTATTAGTTATTGTTATTAATCTCTTACTGTGCCTAATTTATAAATTAAACTTAGGTATGTATGTATAGGAAAAATGAATATGGATATAGGGTTCAGTACTAGCCAAGTTTTCAGGCATTGACTGGGAGTCTTGTAATGTATCCCCCTTGGATAAACAGGAACTACTGCATTTTCATTTTTCCAAGACCTTATGTGTTAAAGTCAACTTATATAATGCAAGCATTGGAAATACAGTCATGTGCCGTGTAACAACGTTTCAGTCAATGATAGCCCACATATACGCTTATGATGGTGGTCCCATAAGATTATAATCAAGCTGAAAAATTCTTAATGGCCTAGTGACATCATAGCTGTCGAAACATTATAGAGCCAATGTATTACTCATGTGTTTGTGGTGATGCTGGTGTAAACAAATGCACTGCATTGCCAGTCATATAAAAGTATAGCACAATTTTTATAATAGTAACAATAGTAACAATTATGCACAGTACATAATACTTGATAATAATAATAAATGACTATATTACTGGTTTATATATTCATTATACTATACTTTTTTGTTATTTTAGAGCACACTCCTTCTACTTATTAAAAAAAAAGTTTACTGTAGAACATCCTCAAGCAGGTCCTTCAGGAGGCATTCCAGAAAAAAGCATTGTTAGCATAGGAGATGACAGCTCCATGCATGTTAATGTCCCTGAAGACTCTCCAGTGGGACAAGATGTGGAGGTGGAAGATAGTGATATTGATGATCCTGACCCTGTGTAGGCCTAGGCTAGTGTGTGTGTTTGTGTCTTAGTTTTTAACAAAAACTTTAAAAGTTAAAAAAAAAATTAAAATTAAAAAAAGATAATAGAATAAGGATGTAAAGAAAGAAAATATTTTTGTATAGTTGTACAATGTGTTTGTGTTTTAAGCTAAGTGTCACTACAAAAGATTCAAAAAGGTAAAAATTAAAATGTTTATTAGGGAAAAAGTTACAGTAAGCTAAGGCTAATTTATTATTGAAGAAAGAAAAAATTTTTAAATAAATTTAGTGTAGCCTAAGTGTACAGTGTTTAGAAAGTCTACAGTAGTGAACAGTACTGTCTTAGGCCTTCACATCCACTCACCACTCACTCACTGAGTCACCCAGAGCAACTTCCAGTCCTGCAAGCTCCGTTCATGGTAAGTGCCCTATACATGCGGACCATTGTTTATCTATTATACTTGTATTTTTACTTGTATCTTTTCTATGTTTACATACATTTAGATACACAAATACTTACCATTGTGTTACAGTTGCTTACAGTATTCAGTACAGTCACATGCTAAATAGGTTTGTAGCTTAGGTGCATTAGGCACCCTGTAGCCTAGGGTGTAGTAGGCTATCCCATCTAGGTTTGTATAAGTACACTCTATGACATTTGCACAAGAATGAAATCACTTAATGACATTTTTCAGAACATATACCTGTTCTTAAGCAACACATGGCTGTAGTATCTAGGGAACTGTTTGTGGCCATTTAAAACATTAGTCAGGAATTCTTTACAATTCCTGATCACACCCTATGAATCTATCAAATGTCTAATTTTTTTTTTTTTTTTTTAACTTTCATTGGCTCAGCTGCCAAAGGAGCTCATGCAGTGTTGGAAAGTCACCCTGCATGCACTGGTCACAGGCCCAGGGTATGAGTGCTTCTGGGAGGCACTGGGTTAGATGGGAAAGCCTGGGCATGGTTTTGCTTAAAATCTACAATCTTAACTGACCCAGAGCTGTGACTTCCTTGAAACCGGTTTCCTTCTATTGTGCACTATATTACTTTCCATTGTAACTAGATCTGTAGTACCTATGCTTTAATTTTTTAGGGTCAGTCATGTGAAATATAGTAATAGCCACCTGTTTATGAGTGGCTTAATTGAAACATTGCTTAAATGAATTTGATTAAAAACTGAACTTGGGATTTTCAGTGTGATGCCATACTTAGACAACTTAGCATCACCTCACACACAGTAAGCACTCAATAAATTTTACTTGTCATAATTGTTAGAGGGCCTTCAAGAAGCAACATTTCACTAGGTGAAAGGCATAGGAGAGCACCCCAGGCAGAGGGAATAAGACATATTAAAGTCCTGATGGGCCAAAGAACCTGTGGCCCTCCACAGTTCCAGTTATGCTAGTGAGTTATGCTGGCCCAGTGGTGGGTGTCAGGGGTACCAGTGGAGCCAGGCCTTTCCACTTTGGGAAGAAGTTTGGGTTTCATGGTAAGTTATTGGAAGTCAGAAGGGTTTCAAACTGAGACCAGTCAGATTTGCAGTGTTAAAAACTATCTCCTGGAGAGTGGATATAGAGAAGTTCTTTATGAGGTTTGGCCATATGGTAGGTAACCAGCCTTGGGCAGCCACTTAAACTCTTGCATGTCTCAATGTCCTCACCTATAACACAGATTCAATAATAGTACCTGCAATAGTATCCATAGGCTGTGAGGATTAAATGAGTTGTCATTTGTAAAGCACTTAAAACAGCTCCCAGCATATAATAAGTACTTTAAGTGTTTGTTAAATAGAATGCCAAAAGTCTGGTGGTAGAAGGTTGAGCATTTCCAGTTCTGCCCTCTCTCCACCTAACATCAGACTGCCCTGCTCCATAAGAAACCCAGACTGCCCCTGACTCTGAGCCTGCCTAGTTTCCAAACCAAGCCCTCCTGGCCTCCTCCCTCCTCTGCCTGGGTCTGCCTGGGACACTTCCACATGGATTTGACATATGGCTGGCTAGGCCTGGCTGGACTTTCTTCCCGCCCCCTGCCTCAGAACACCTGCATTGCCCCCACTCTGGGGTTCAGGCTCTATCCTCGGCTTGCTGGAAGCACCAAGTGCCTTCCTTGCTGTGTAAGCCCCACCCCTCCAGTGAGTGTGGCTCCCCTCCGGATGGCACACTGGCTTGTGCCTGATCTCCCTGATTGTCAATCCAGCCGTGGCTGCTTGGACTCACTCAGATTGTGCTTGGTTTTGGAAAAGAACTTGGAGATAACCTCTCCTGGTGCTATTGTCAGCTCCTGTTTGTTTTCTGTACTTAGGGAAGGTTTGAACTGAATGGGGGAAAAAAGGCAATATATTTAAGTAGCTCAATCCAGCCTTTCTTTACTAAAGAGCCCTTTAATACCACATATCTTATAAAAAATTCACTCTGATTCTATAAGTTTCCTGTTTTTCTCCCTTTCCAATTGATTCATTTTTTGGTAAATCATGCTGTGCATATTGCTAGTCTTTGTTTTTTTAATCATGCATGTCTTCCCCCAAGTAGTAATGTTTTAAAGCTACTTTGCTAACTTGCTATAAACTTTTCTCATTTGAAAACACTAGACAGGATGTTATGTAGAGATGGCAGGTTTCAACTTACATTACTTTGGAGTGTTTGCTTGGAGTTCTGTTTTGAGGATACTGAGGCAGGTCTGAGCTCAGAGGGAGAAAGTATCATGATCTGCACAAAAGGATGTACACTAGATTCAGGGTAGAGTTTCCTCCAGGGATAGGGACTGCTGTAGAATTGTGGTGGGGAAGGGGAGAAGGCACAGAAGGCTTCATCTGTATTTCTAATGTTTTATTGACTAAGTTTGATGGTGGGTGAAATTTGTCATATTATTTTATATCTTTTTATATATGTGAAATATTTTATGATGAAATTGAAAGAAGTACCATAATAGATTAGTGACCACTGCCCTGGGTGTCACTGGTATGTGTGCCATATGTTTGTTGTATCTGGTCTATGGGGCCTACCCATCACTGAGGTACCCTTAGCCGCTGCCCTGGATTAGACTGTCATCTCCACGTATTTGTGTTTGGATTTACATGTATACACACATGTACATTTATATGCATATGTGCATATTCATTTTGTCTTATAATCACAAAATGCAGTGTAAGACTTTTTAAAAAATCAAGTATTTCCAAATAAAACCTTCTTAAAACAATAAATTGTTTTGCTGATTATAAAAGTATTACTGCTGGCATTTGTGTTTTCTCTTATTAACTTATCTGTTCATATTTATTTTTTATGTTCTTAGTGTTTGTCATATATTTTGTACATTAATTTGATTACATATGATCTGTACAATTTGTTGTTAATATTCTTCCTAGTTTGTGCTTATGTTATTTTCTGATAAACACGAGGTTTTATTTCTATTTAGTGCAACCGATCTTTTTAGCTCATGATTTGCTCCCTTGATTTTCAGTTTACAAAGTTCTTTCTCATTCATACACTTGAGAAATACTCTTATTTTCTTCTTGTTTATTACTTTATTTCATTTTTACATTGTTCTCTTTAATTTACATTAAACTCGAGCATATTTTGATGAATAATTTAAAGTGAGAATCTAACTTTTTTTTTTAAAATAGGTTTACAGGCACCACTTATTGCATAATTTTTCCTTTCCCTACTGATTTGTGATGTGTTGTCTTATATTAACACATTAACTGCCACAAAAGTTGTATTTAACTCACGCTAGTTTTGAGCCCAGGGCCTTGTGAAGCAAAACTTGGGCAAAACCCTGCAGTTGGTTCGTGAACATCTTACTTGTTGGCATATTTATTGTTATAATTAATATTGACAATTTAATTCTAAAAACGTGGATTAAATGAATAAAAGTCAATAAATTTCATTTTTCTATTTATGTTTACCTTTAAATTACACTTAAGCCTGACAAGTCCAGAAAAACACTTTACCCGTATGAACTATTTTTCAAGTTTTCACATTACTTTTTACATTACTAATTTTCAAGTTTTTATATTACTTTTTTATTGGAAAAAAAAACAAAACAATAAAAAATAACGAAGTTTTCATTAAATTAGAAAGGATCGTTTTGTTTTCAAAGTTTTTACTCTGTTTTCATAATAAAATACTGTGGCCCCAAGGAAAAACTTTTTTTTTCTAGTGTGGCAGTCAGTGTGTTAAATTCTCATGTCTACTCTGATAAACATATTTTACTGAGTTTAAAAACAATAAAGATCCATTCTTAATATGATTAAAGCACTGTTTATTATATATTTTGGTTTTACCGTTAAATTGACTTAATTTTAACGTACTAATTTGAATGCTTATTTATTTCTTCTTCACACCGTGAATCAAAGTGAACTAAGTACTTGGACAGATTGAGATTTTTGGTTTCATAAAGACCACCTTATTTACAAATAACTCAAATTGTAGGCATCGTACATATAGGCACTTGCATTCACTTTTAAGAAGTTAATTTTTTCTCTGTCTGTTTATGTTTTTTAGAGTTTAATATTTCATATACTTTCAGCATTCAGATTTGATATAAAAGAAGTTGGTCTTTTCACTCAAGGTCTTGGGTATGCGCCTGTAGATTACTGTCCTGGTTTGCTTAAAAATGTGAGTATTTTAAATTTATTAGAATTGAAATTTTCATTGCTGAATGTACCATCAGCAAAAAGAGTAAATGGAAATATTTCACTCCTCCAGGAGAGATGTTTAACTTTTCTTTGTTTATCTCTTCTTACCTTGGATAGACTTATGGCCATGTAAGGAAGAAATGTGAGTTGGGAGGTTATGAGAAAGAAGAAGGAAACCAGGAAAGGTTTTATTAAATCAACTAATCAACCTCTTCTTAGAACACATCTCAGTTATTTACTCAAAGATTTTTGCAAGAAGAGCTTTCCTTAATCAGGATAAACACAGCCTTGTACTGTTGGACAAATCTACTATTTAAAATAACTTGATTGGAATTTTATGTTAAAGCAAAGCAGAAAATTCAACAAACAATCTTGTAAATAGTGTTGTATATTTACCTCTTAGTATTTAAAGCTTTGTTGTCTTCTGGCTCAAACTGTAGTCAAATAGAGGAAGTTTTAATCTATGATTTTGACATAACTTTTCTAAAAATGTTATGAGATTTTTAATGTGTGTTAACCATTCTGGTCTTTTGAAAACTTTATACATGAAAAGCGTTTTAAAAAATGAACCAAATTTAAAAAGAAGAAATAAACTAACTCTTTTTTTTAATGGTTTGGTTTTGATTCTTAGGAAATTAATGATTTATTGTTCATTACCTGTATAAGAATGCAGAATAATAGACATTAAACATAAAATCCCAGTTATTAGTAACTGTGACTTGGCACTGTTTTCTTTTCACTCTGACAAAGTAAAACATAAGGAGAAGACGGCGGGGAGGGAATCTCAACGGAAATATCACTCACACCAAGAAAAATAGAACTGATGTAATCCTGTTTGCAGTGTGAGTTAACCTGCAACTGATTTTGTATTACAGATGGTTTTATCATTAGCGTCTGAACTCAGAGAGACTCATCTTGATGGATTTAACACTCAAAGGCGGTAGGTGTTAAACTAAACATCCCTATTCTCAAGTTTCAAAATGTATCAGTTTGGTTATGAAAGGAAAATTTTATAATTCATAGGAAAGGCATGTTCATAGTTAAAGTTTTATTCTATATGGAGAGATAATTTTAGTGGAATACATAGCAAATTGGTGAGTTTTTTCAAACTTTCTTTTTAATATCACTATTCGGTCAACTATAATAGGGCAGTAAGTGGATCATGTGATGTTTTCTGTGTACCCACTAGGTAAAAAGCCCTACATATACAGTAGGGAAAACACAAGAAAGAGGAGCACTTAGGCTCACGCTGGGGTTGCTCACTCTGTGAGAGGAGAATGTGCTCGATGCAAGTACTCTAGTGCTAGCGTGCTCCCCCCGCCAACACCTCCGCCACACACAATCAGGATATTTACAAGGCAACATTTGATGTGCACAGATGACTATTTTAAGAAACATAATATTCCAAAATCTAGACTAAACAAATCCAATAGATTCAGACAAATTAAAAGGCAATTAATCACATTACAAATGTTTCTTCACTCTGTGAAAGAAATCAGAGTTGTTTTCATTGGTGAGCATTTCATTTTTAACATATCATTAACCAAGAGAATCTGGGGACTGAGGGACTTTGTGAGTTTTTTGTAAAGCTATTGTTAATTAAAGCTCTGTCAGAAATGGTCTTTGCCCTCAGCCTTTAAGAATACTTTGCATCTAACTCTTGAAGTAAGCTACAAAATTCTTAGAAGAAAATGTTGGTGAAAATCTTCATGACATTGGATTTGGCAATGATTTTTGAGATATGACACCAAAAGCACAAGCAACAAAGAAAAAATAGGTTAATTGGACTTTATGAAAATTAAGAATTATTATGAATCAAAGAATACTATTAGGAAAGCAAAAAGACAACCTACTGAGTGATTGAAAACTTTTGCAAATATTATCTCTGATAAGGGATTAATGTCCAGAATATATAATGAACTCCTCAACAACAACAAAAAACCCCAATTCAAAAATATGCAAAGGACTTGAATAGACATTTCTCCAAAGAAGAGAGAGAACTGGCAAATAAGCATATGAAAAGATACTCAACATCACTCATCATTGGGGAAATGCAAATCAAAACCACAATCAAAAACCACTTCACATCCACTAGGCTAACTATTATTAAAAACAAAACAAAACACAATAAAACACAATAAAAAAACCCAGAAAGTAATAAGTGGTGGCAAGGATGTGAGGAAATTGGAACCCTTGTGCATTGCTGGTGGAAATGTAAAATGATGCAGCCACTGTGGAAAACAGTTTGGCAGTTCCTCAAAAACTTAAGTGTAGAATTACTACATGACCCAGAAATTCCACTCCTAGATATATATTTTAAATTAGGAACTTTATTGTGTGTGTGTGTGTGTTTATATATATATATGTATATATATATATATATGAATGAAAGCAGGAACTTGAACAGATATCTGTAAACCAATGTTGATTAGTCCTAGTAGCCAAAAGGTGGAAATATACCCAAGTGTCCATTATCAGAATGGATAAACAAAATGTGCTATATACATACAGTGGAATACTATTCAGCCACAAAAAGGAATAAAATTTTGATATATGTAAGAACATGGATGGACCTTGAAGATACCATGCTTAGTGAAATAAGCCAGACACAGAAGGACAATTATTGTTTAATTACACTTATATGAGGTACCTAGAAAAGGCAAATTCGTAGGGACAGGAAGCTGAATAGAGGTTAATGGGAGGTGGAGGGAGGGACGAAGGGGAAGTTATTGTTTAATGTGTACAGAGCTTTTTTGGGGGATGATGAAAAATTTTGGTATGTACATAGTAGTGATGAATAAACGGAGCATGAAATGTATTTAATGTCACTTAATGATTACCCCTTAAAAGTGGTTAAATGATAACTATTATGTTATTTATGTTTTACCACAATAAAAAAATAAAATGTGATACTACTGTACACTCCCTCAAATGAATAAAATTTAAAACACTCATATTATCATGTGTAGATGTAGAACTACTGGATCTCACATACCCTGCTTGTGAGAATGTGAAATGGTACAACCACTTTGGTAAACAGTGTAGCAGTTTATTATAGAGTTAAACATATACTTACTATGCAGCCCACCCATTCCACTCTTGAGTATTTACTCATAGCAAATAAAAATGTAGATACCCAATTAATACCTATATATGAATGTTCATAGCTGCTTTATTTGTAATAGTTCAAAACCAGAAACAGCCCAAAGGACCATCAGCAAGTGAATGGATTAAAAAAACAAACAAAAATATCTGTTGCCCCTGTTTAAAAACTGAAAAGACAGGTCATAAACTGAGAAAATATTTTCAGATTGTACATTTGATAAAAGGCTTATATCCAGAATGTATAAAGAATTCAGTAATAAGAAGACAAATAACTTAGTTTAAAAGTAGGCAAGAGATTAAAGTATGCATTTTAGCAAAAACTATATACAAATGGCTAATAACCACACAAATACTTGTATGTGAATATTCATAGCATTATTCATAATGGGCAAAAAGTGGAAGCAATCCAAATATACATCAGTTCATGAGTGGATAAACAAAATGTGATGTGGTTATATAGTAGAATACTGTTTCTCAATAAAAAGGAACTGATCCATGCTGCAACATGGATGAACCTCAAAAACATTGTGCTAAGTGAAAGAAGACCTCACAAAAGACCACATATTGTATAATTCCATTTATATGAAATATTCATTATAGGCAAAGCATAAAGTAGATTAGTTGTTGCCTGGGACTGGGAGTAGGAATTGGGCATTTCCTGAAAATGAGCACAAAGGATCTTTC
Source organism: Daubentonia madagascariensis (assembly GCA_023783475.1). Classification (NCBI taxonomy): domain Eukaryota; kingdom Metazoa; phylum Chordata; class Mammalia; order Primates; family Daubentoniidae; genus Daubentonia; species Daubentonia madagascariensis. The sequence continues at coordinate 153,128 of JAKFHU010000573.1, forward strand.
CAAAGTGATGGAAATGTCCTAAAACTAGATGGTGATGATGGCTTTTCAACTCAGTAAATTTATTAAAATTCATTGAATTGTACATTTAAAATAGGTAAAGTGTGTGGTATTATGAAATATACCTAAAAATAAGAAGAATCTACAGGAGGAAGATTCATGGGAAGTGTTTAGATTAATTTATTTACATGTCAGGTAAAGACTTTGATTTAGCTGTGAGGTGAATGTTGACTAATGGATCTTTTGAATAATGTTATTAAAATTTATTAAAAGGACTTAAAATATCAATAAGATGCAATGTGTATGTACCCCATACACTAGACTCCCAAAATATGCATTAGAGTTGGTAATTTTTAAAAAATCAGCTGAGAATAAACAAAATAATCTTTAAAATCTAGTAACACATGTAAATGACCATCCACAGACTTGGAAGATATTTACAACCTATAAAATTGACAAAGGATAAATATGCAATATATAGAAATGACTCCCACAAATCAGTCATAAAGAGGCAAACACTCCAGAATGGAAATGGGCAAGAAATACACGCAGGTCATTACCAAAAGAAGAACACTGAATGAATAATAAATGTAAAAGGAATTCTTTAGGAGTGATATCAGCAAGATGGCAGGATAGGAAGCTCCAGACCTTGTTTCCCCACAGAGACATCAACTTAACTATAACATAGTCCCAAAAAACCTTAATGAAAACTCCAGCAACCAATAAAGTTGCAGTACTGCAGGCAAGCTCAAAATCTAGATTAGCTGCATTGAAATTAGTAAGAAAAGTTGTTTCATATCAGCCGTGATAGCCCTTCCTCCAAGCTGGCACAGCTTGGTGAGATTGGGAGAAAAAACCCAGCTTGTAGCTTTTCCTTTGGCAAGGAAAGAAGAGTGGGATGTGTATCCACGGTTCTAGCTTTTCAGGGGCTGTCCGAGGAACTAGCTTTTGTCTTGTCTGAGTTGGAGCACTGATGGGTGTTGGCATACAGTAGTCTCCCCTTATCTGCAGGGGATATGTTCCAAAATACCCAGTGGATGTCTAAAATCATGGATAGAACTGAACCCAGTTGTCGTCAGTCATAACATGTTTCTTTTTATGTCTTCCACCCACAGATTTAATGCCTTTTCCATCTTAACTAAGCATTTATCATGCACTGTAGCTGTAACTTTTGCTGTTTGGGGTGCAACACGAAAACTAGCACAAATTTCGTTTTCCTTTACAATTTCACAGACAAGATTCATTCTTACACTAGATCTTAGCAACTTCAGCATATGATTTTTTTCTTTCCTTATTAAGTCGAGAACTTTTGCCTTTTTTCTTAAAGGAAGCACTTTACAGCTTCTCTTTGGCATATCTGAATTACCAGCATCACTACTCTTGCACTTTGTGGTCATTATTAAGTAAAATAAGGGTTACTTGAACACAAGCACAGTGATACTGTGATAATTGATCCTATAACTGATATGGCTACTAAGTGATTAACAGTAGATAGCATATACAGCATAAGTATGCTGGACAAAGGGATGATTCATCTCCTGAGCAGGACAGAGTGGGATGGCACGAGATTATTTCATCACACTACTCAGAAAAACACACAATTTAAAACTTAGGAATTGTTTATTTCTGGAATTTTCCATTTATTTTTGGACTGTGGTTGACCATGGGTAACTGAAACCATGAAAAGCAAAACTGTGGATAAAGTGAGACTACTTTGGATGCCTTGGGGCCACAGAGAACAAAACAAAGCTTAGCAGTTTGTTGCAGCACCAGAGAACTGGCAGGGCTGCATATGGAGGCTGACACAGCTCAGCAGGATTGGGAGAAAGTGCCCAACTCAGGGCTTCTGCCTTGGAGAGGAAAGAAAGAAGTGGAATGTGCATCTGATGTTCTGGCTTTTCAGGGGGCTACAAGAGAAACTGGTTTCTGTCTTGCCTGACTTGCAGCACTGACAGGGAATTGGCATACTTCAGATGCATGGGGAGTCATGAAGAGCAAAAGAGAGCTCAGCAGCTCTGTTGCAGCATTAGAGAACCAGCAGTACCACAGATAGGTACCGAAGGGAGGGAGAGATTACAACCTCTCGAAAAAGAAATTGGTAAATCTCTCTAATTAGGAAATTACATGCAAAAGCCCAGAGAAGACTCATGCTTGAAAAAGGTTTGAGGGACTCCCCAGGATCTCTAGGTGGGCTGACTGGTGAAAGTCTTCCCTTGTACAATGCTGGTCCATACAGACTGGGAGAAATGGCTTTTTTTAATGTACAAAACACATTAAAAAAAAACAACCCAAAAAACAAACAAACAAACAAAAGATGCACACACCAGGGAAACATGGCCAAATAAAAGGATCAAAATAAATCTCCAGAAACTGTCCCTAAAGAAATAGAGATCTATGAATTACCTGGCAAAGAATTCTAAATAATTGTCTTAAGGAATCTCAGTGAAACACAAGAGAACATGGATAAACAACTAAATGAAATCAGGAAGACAATGCATAAACAAAATGAGAATATCAACAAAGAGAAACTATAAAAAAAGAACCAAACAGATATTCTGGAGCTGAAGAATGCAGTAACTGAATTGAAAAATTGATTAGAGGGGTTCAAACAGCACACTTGATCAAGCAGAAGAAAGAATCAGAAAACCCAAAGACAGTTTATTTGAAATTATCATGTCAGAGGAACAAAAAGAAAAAAGAATGAAAGTAAGAGGAGAAATTCTAAGGGACTTACGGAACAACATCAAGTAGAACAATATATACGTTATGGGAGTCCTAGGATAAGAGAGAAAGAGACAGAGAATTTATTTGCAGAAATAATGGTGAAAACTTCCTAAATCTGAAGGAACTGGACATCGTAATTCAGGAAGCTCAAAGGACTCCAACTAGGATGAACCCAAAGAGACCCACACCAAGACACATAAAAATCAAACTGTCAGAAATTAACAACAAAGTATCTTGAAAACAGCAAAAAAAAAAAAAAAAAAAAAGAGTGATGTGTTACATACCAGGAAGGTTCTATAAGATTATCAGTGGATTTCTCAGCAGAAATATTACATGCCAGGTGGGAGTAGGATGATATATATTCAGAGAACAGGGAGTGGGGGTGGACAAGGGGGCCAAACCTGTCAACCAAGAATACGGTACCTGGCAAAATTGTCCTTCAAAAATGAAGGAGAAGGCCAGGCGTAGTGGCTCACGCCTGTAATCCCAGTACTTTGGGAGGCAGAGGTGGGAGGATAGCTTGAGGCTGGGAGTTCAAGACCAGCCTGGGCTACCTAGTGAGACCTTTATCTCTACCGGAAAAAAAAAAAAATTAGCTGGGCATGGTGGTGCGTGCCTATAGTTCCAGCTACTTGGGAAGCTGAGGTGGGAGGATTGCTTGAGCCCAGGAGTTTGAGGCTGTAGTGACCTATGATGATGCCACTGTACTCCAGCTTGGGCAACAGAGTGAGACCCTGTCTCAAAAAAAAAAAGAGAGAGAGAGAAGTAAAGATCATCCCTGATAAACAAAAGCTGAGGAGCTGAGGGAGTTCATCACCACTAGACCTGCCTTACAAGAATTGCTAAAGGGAGTCCTTCAAGTTGAAATGAAAGGACACTAGACAGCAACATGAAAACACACAAAAATATAAAGCTCTCTGGTAAAGGTAAATGTACAGACAAATATAAAATTCTATAATACTGTGCTGGTGGTACAGTCATTCCTCAGTGTCCACAGGGGATTGTTTCCAGGAACCTTTCACAGATACCAAAATCTGCACATGCTCAAGTCCCGCAGTCAACCCTGTGGAACCTGTGGATAAAAACAGTTGACCCTCTGTATCTGTGGGTTGCATATCCTGCAAATACTGTATTTTTGATCCATGATTGATTGAATCTATGAACCCACATATTCAGAGGGCTGACTGCACATAAATCACTTTTAATTCTGGTATAGAACTTAAAAGATAAAAGCATGAGAAAACTATAAAACTATTTTAATAGATACAAAATACAAAAAGATGTATTATGATGTTGGTAACATAAAGTGGGGAGGAGACATAAATGAGTAGAATTTTTATATGTGATTGAAATTAACTTCTTATCAGTTTAAGATAGGTTGGTATAACTCTGAGATATTTTATGTAATCTACATGGTAACATCACAGAAAATACCTGTAGGAGATACACAAAGGAAAATGAGAAGGGAATCAAAGCATGTCACTACAAAAAAAAATCGGTAAAACACAAAGGGAACAAGAGAGGAAAAGGGGAACAAAATAACCATAAGATATGTGAAAAACAGTTAGTGAAATGGAAATAGTAAGTCCTTCCCTATCAGTAATTACTTTAAATTAACATGTATCTAACTTCCCATTCAACAGACATAGAATTGCTAAATAGATAAGAAAATAAGATCTAAATAAAAGATGTCTACAAGAGACCCACTTGAAATGTAAGGACATGCATAGGCTGAAAGTAAAAAGATGGAAAAAGATGTAACATGCAAATGGTAACCAAAAGAGGGCAAGAGTAGCCATGCTTATATCAGACAACCGTCACAAGAAACAAAGAAGGAGATTATATAATGACAAAAGAGTCAATTCACCAGGAAGATAGAACAATTATAATTAATAGCACAGCATCCAAATAGATGAAGCAAACATTGATAGAATTGAAGGGAAAAATAGATAGTAACATGATAATAATAGGAGATTTCAATATATCACTTTTAATAAGGATTAACGAGACTGAAGATCAGTAAGAAAAAAGAGAGCTTGAGTAATACTATAGACCAATTGGATCTAATAGACATATATGTAACACTCTACCCAGTAACAGTAGAATACACGTTCTTCTCATGCGCACATGGAACATTCTCCAGGATAGGCCGCATGTGGGCCACAAAACAAGTGTTAACAAATTTAAGAAGACTGAAATCACACCAACTATTTTTTCGACCACAGTGGAGTGAAACTGAAAGTCAATAGCAAAAGAAAAACTAGAAAATTCACAAATATGTGGAAATTTACACACTCTGAGACAACCAACGGGTCAGAGAAGAAATCACAAAGAATGTAGAAAATAACTTGAGACAAGTGAAAATGTAAACACAACATATGAAAACTTATGGGATGTAGCAAAAGCAGTACTAACAGGGAGGCTTATAGTGGTAAATGCCTATGTTAATAAAGAAGAAAGATCTCAAATCAACAACCTGGCTTTACATCTTAAGGAACTAGAAAAAGAAGAACAAACTAAACCTGAAGTTAGAAGAAGGGAGAGAATAATAAAGATTAGAGCAGAAATAAACAAAATAGATAACAGAAAAAAATCAAAACTAAGAGTTGAGTTTTTATAAAGATCAGCAAAATTGACAAACCCTTAGCTAGACTAAGTAGGGGGAAAAAAGAAGACTTGAAGAACAAAAATCAGAAATGAAAGAAGAGAAATTACAACTGATGCCACAGAAATAAAAAGGATCATAAGAGACTACTATGAACAATTATATGGCCACAAATTGGATAACCTAGAAGAAATGGATAAACTTCTGGAAGCTCACAGCCTACAAGATTGAATCATGAAGAAATAAAAAATCTGAACAGACCTTTAACTAGTAAGGAGATGCAATCAGTTATACAGAACCTAACAAAGAAAAACACAGGACAGGATGACTTCACTGGAGAATTCTATCAAACATTTAAAGAAGAATTCACACCAGTCCTTCTCAAACTTTTCCAAAAACTTGAAGAAGAGAGAACACTTCCAAATTCATTTTATGAGGCAAACATGATCATGACATCAAAATCAAACAATGCTACTTCAAGAAAAGAAAAGAGACTAATATCTTTCATGAAGCTTGATGCAAAAATCCTCAGCAAAATACTAGCAAACAGAATCCAACAATACATTAAAAGGATTATACATCATAACTGAGTGAAATTTATTTCTGGAATACAAGGATGGTTCAACGTACAAAATTCAATCAATGTAATGTACCACATCAATAGAATGATGAGCAAAAACCACATGATCCTCTCAATTAATGCAAAAAAAGCATTTGACAAATTTCAACACCCATTTATGATAAAACACTCAGCAAGTTAGGAATAGAGAGAAATTACCTCAACATAATAAAGGCAGTATTTGAAAAACCCATAGTTAACATGATACTTAATGGTGAAAAACAAAGTTTTCCCTCTAAGGTCAGGAACAAGGCAAGGATCTCCTTATCATCTCTTACCACTTGTATTCTATACAGTACTGCAAGTCTTTGCCAGAAAAATTAGGCAAGAAAAAGAAAAGTCATTCAAATTGGAAAGGACAAAGTGACTTTATCTCTGTTCACAGATGACATGATCTTAGGTGTAAAAATCCTAAAAGATTATACAAAAAACTGTTAGAACTAATAAACTATTAATAATTAAGCAAAGTTGCAGGATATAATATCAACACACAAATAAACAGTTTCATTTCTATGTACTAACAATGAATAATTCAAAAAAGAAATTAAAATAACAATTCCACTTAAAATAGCATCAAAAAGAATAAAACATTTAGGAATAAACTTGTACGAGGAGGCAAAAGTCTTGTACTCTGAAAACTACCAAACATTGCTAAAAGAAATTAAAGAAGGCACAGAGAAATGGAAAGGCATCCCACATTCATGGATTGGAATACTTAATATTTTAAAATGTTCATACTATCTAAAGCAATCTGTAGATTCAGTGTAATTCCTATCAATATACCAATGACTTTTTTTTAAGAAACAGAAAACATCATCCTAAAATTCATATAGAATCTTAAAGTACCCCCAAATAGCCAAAGCAGTGAGAAGGAAAAGGGTGGGGACCTCACACTTCCTTTTTTCAAAACACATCACAAAGCCACAGTAATCAAAATGATACGGTACTGGCAGGAAGGCAGACACATTGACCAGTGTAACATGATAGCACAGAAATCCTCACGTATATGATTAAATGATCTTTGACAAGGGTGCCATGGCTATAAGATTGGGGAAGTATAATCTCTTCAATAAATGGTGCTGGGAAAACTGGATATACACGTGCAAAATGGACCCTTACCTTACATTATATAGAAATATTGGCTCAAAATAGATAAAAGACCTAAATGTAAGACCTGAAACTATAGGAGAAAAGTTTCATGACATTGGATTTGGCAGTGATGTTTTGGATATGACACCAAAAGCACAGGCAAGAAAAGTGAGAGTAGACAAATAGAACAATATCAAATTTAGAAGTGTCTGTGCAGCAAAGGAAACAATTAACAGGTTGAACGACAGCCTATGGAATGGGAGAAAATATTTGCAAACCATATATCTGGATAAGGGGTTAATATCCAGAATATATGGAGAACTTTTACAAGTCAACAACAATAACAAACCCCCCCCCCAGATAATCCAATTTGAACAAATAGGCAAATGACTTTAATAGACATTTCACCAAAGAATATATACAAATGACTAACAAGCATATGAAAAGATGTTCAATATCACTAGTCATTCGGAAAATGTAAATCAGAACCACAGTAAGATACCACTTTACACCCATTAGGATGGCCACTATCCAAAAAAAAAAAGAAAGAAAATAAGTTTTGGTGAGGATGTGGAGTAACTGGAATCCCTTGTGCACTGTTGGTGGGAATGTAAAATGGTGCAGCCACTGTGGAATATGGTATGAGGATTCCTTAAAAAATTAAAAAATGGAATTACCATATATTCCAGCAATCCCACTCTGTGTATATATCCAAAAGAATTGAAAAGAGGATCTCTAAGAGAGATTTGCACACGCATGTTCACTGCAGCATTATTCATAAGAGCCAAGAGGTGGAAGCAACCTATATGCCCATCAGTGGATGAACAGATAAAGAAAGTGTGGTATATACACACAATGAAAGATTATTCAGCCTTAAAAAAAGAAGGCAATCCTGTCATATACCACAACATGGATGAACCTCGAGGACATTATGCAAAGTGAAAGAAACCAGTAACAAAAGACAAATACTGTATGATCACATTTATATGAGGTATCTAAAGTATTCAAACTCTTACAAACAAAGTAGAATGGTTGTGAGAGGATGGGAGGAAGGGGAAAATGGGAGTTCTTCGGTGGGTATAGAGTTTTAGTTTTGCAAGATGTAAAAGTTCTAGAGATCTGTTGCACAACAGGGGCATATAATTAACACTACTGTACACTTAAAGATGGCTAAGATGGTATATTTTATGTTATATGGGGTTTTTTTTAACCACAATTTGAAAATATTCTTCAAACTCCTATTTTCATGAAAATATAAACTACATTAGTGAGACATGCATCAGATTATGGTGAACTCTAGGACGTCACTGATGTGAACATAAATAAATAGGCCCAACTGCTTTGGAGAACAAATTGATCTTTCTGGAATTTGGGATTCCCCATTAGCCCCTCTCCATGAGTGTTCTGTTTGCTGTAGCCTGCCTCCAGTTATTTGTGGGGAAGATCAGAATGGGGTGTTGGTTGGGGTTGCCAGTAAATTGTATTCTGGGCATTAGAGCCCTCCCAAATTTCCTGGGGGTTGATAGCATTTGGTGTTTTCTTCTCCTCCCAAGACTCCTTCCTCCTTCCTGTTGGAGACAGGACATTTCTCTTGTCTCTTGCTTGGGAGCAGTGGGTAAGAAAGAAGCGTTTATGAAGTCCTAGGCAACCGGCTGCTGTTGTTGCAATAGCCTAACAAATTGTCTTGTTGGCTGCCAGGTTGCCTCCTGGTCCTTGAATTTACTCCCAACATAACTCTTACCTTTTATAGTGGTCCTCTCTTGCATGCTTTGGGACTGTTGTATTTTCCTTCAAAAAGAATCCCACCTACCTACCATTTCAAGCTGTTCTCATAATTTATGGATCACCAAAAACTCCTGTTTTACGGTTTTTTATATTTAATTGTAAAAATTCTCCCCATCATTTCTAGGAGTTGGGAGTATAGTGTGAATGCTAAGACATTTATGTGCTTAGTTCATCACTTGATTCAGTCTCTTATGTTACATTTTCTTCTTATTTTCTCTTGACTAGATTATGAAAATTACCATTCTTCATAGGTCTTGGATTTTAGTCCTCAGGATCTATAGAAGTTCTCTACACCAGAGCTACTCAAAGTATGATCCTCGGATTCAGCAGCAGCAGCATCACTGGGCAAGAGGCCAAGGAATCTTTTTTTTTTTTTTAACATCTTTCCTAATGTTTCTTACATACACTAAAGTATGAGACGTGCTGTTCTACACTATTTCTTTAGTAGCATTTCCCAGAACTAGATATTAGTCCCTAGTAACAATCTGAAAACTTTAAGGTAGCATGACAGAATTGTATTTAAGGTTTTTATTTTTGTTGATGAATTCCTATAAAGTGTTATTAGTTTAGCTGTTTTATTTTCTTGATAGTCAGTAGTGAATTCTCATGGAGATAATTTTTTTTGTTGAACTACACACAGTGATCTATTCTTATAGGTGAACAGTTTGTCTTTTCTCCTCAAAAATACTCACCTTTTATAAAATTCACTCTCATTCTTTACCACTTGCCTAAATGGCAGAGGTCCCTTCAAGAACATTTACCTTCCGTAATGCTCTATCATCATTCTTTAACTCACCACCGTGGTGGTTTTAGATCTAAAATTAATTAATGTATTTTCCAATCCATCATCTAAGGTGTTAACAAAAAGACATATTTAGCTTGAGTTGTAAATATCTTTAATTTTTGGAATAGAATATATGAGCTTACTGGGTAGGATGGGAGAGGCGGGGTGTGTGTGTGTCTGTGTGTGAGAGAGTGATGGAGGATGCTTTTTAAGTGCGTATTTTGCACAGAGCCTGGCAGAATATTTTACATAGAGTCAGGGCTGGATGGATGTTTGTGCAGTTGAAGGGTAGGCCTGAGAGTAGTGTGTGTGCATCACTCATCCAGAGTCTGAAATAAAGAAGTAAGCAGGTGGCAGTCTTGCCTTCCAGCCCTGACTCATGGATCATCCTCTCTAAAAGACCTGTAAGTGCAACTTTTCTCTTATTATCTGAAAAGAGAGAATGAGAAGAGTCAGAGACTATCACTGGTGATGGGATGGGTAGAAAGACAGTGGCACTAAGGACATTTATCAAGCACTGAAGCTCATGGCTACAGATTGTATCTCCTAATTAGACTGAAAAAGATCCAAAATAATTTTCCTGAAAAATTTTAAAGCCTCATGTAAACTTAGGTAGTTCTTGGGTCTACCAAAACTCAGGCAGGCCAACTGATAACCTTCCAAAGGGCTTCAAGGTGCTCATGGCCTTTATGGCTCCTCTTTTGCTCTGAAGCTTGTCAGAGCATAGAAATCCAAGTTCAAGTGGAGAGTTATGCAACACTTTCCAGACTGGATTACGCTAAGCATTAAGTCTTGACTGAGCGCCAGAGCAGCACTTCCAAATGATTTCTGCACAAGAATTCAACTGCAGAAGGCTCGACAGTAACCATATACTGCTGGGAACATCCTTCCTGTGTGGTTGTACTGTAGCTTCCAAACCATCTGCAGCAAACCGTAGGACTACAGGATAAACTGACAATGTTCAGAATGTCGCTCCTTCTAGACAGTTTGTAGCAAAGAACAGGGTAGAATTTAAACATTCTGTCATTGAATTGTTGATTTTACTTGGTGGCAAGTGAAACTCTATTTAAAATGCTATGACAACACCATTTATCAGGCCTCTAAAAATAATGCAAAAGGGAACTAAGCTGATTTTCCACCTTTTTTGTTCCTCTGACAATTTGTGCATCTGAATTTATGAGATCAATGTCTATATTTTTATGAGGCTTTCTGAATCTTTAGAAATGAACATTAAACATTCAAGTGGTGAAAAGCAAAATAAAATATATGTATAGATGCCTTCTAGAAGGAGAAAAACAGAAAAACGGCATAGCATTATGATACTTAAGTTTGAGGGCTTTTGGCTACTTGAACATTTGAAGTCATACCAGTGAAAGGAAAGGAATGATAAAACTCAGATTCATAAATGGATGGGAATATCTCGGATTTAAGCATATACCAGAAAGTAGTTTGCCCACTATGCAGTATTCTGATTCAACTTTTTTGATTTTTAAGTCTTAAAATGTATAGGTAACTTTAGATATATAGGAGAAAGTTACATAGTATTGTGATACATATTTTAATTATTATTATAACTAATGCCTGCAATAACTATAATGGCTCCAGCATGTTTGGCAGCTGTCTTTGAAATGTTGTCACAATGTCATTCTCCTACCTGGTTTCATGAAATCAGTTTCTGCTTGAGACAGGAAAACATACTTGGTTGAATTTATAATTCACCAGAGAACTGTGGACTTAAGAGTTCTGAGTCTCACACAAGCTTTTGGAGGTCCAAGTTCTTTTCTGGATGCCGAACAGAAAAGTTCATTAAGAGACTCAAAGAGCATGTTGGACATCAAATTGCTTTTTAATTCAATCTTCTAATAGGTATAAATGAACTCAATCCAAGAGATTGAATTACCCTAAAAACTATACATGGGCTGAACACATTCAGAAGAGTACCTGGAAAAAATTTATAATATTTTGTTGAATTCTAAAATTCTTTAAAGAAAGACTCTCTGGTAAACATCATTCAGTAGAGCAAATTAGAAATGTACCAGATGTGTCAGTTTCCAGGGGACGTTCTACTAGCACAGGGATCTCAAATTCTCAGTAAATTCATTTAAGAGTTTTTCTAATTATATCATAGATTTGCTTTGACTGGGAATACCCTAAACTGCTAACTAACTTAATTGCCATTTTATCCTTGCTGCTCTTGCCAGCCAGGGTAGCAGCATGGACATCCTTCAGTGGACTTTCCTCTGTGTCAGGGAATTTGTCCATGTTGTTTTTGAAAAACAAACATCCTTAACAAAGAAACAGTTATGACTTGGGGAATGAACCTGCTTCCAAAATGGCACAATCTTGCACAAAGGGAAGTTTTTAAGCTATAAAGAGCATATCAACTAATATCATCCAGTAGACTCTCCTAATTGTGGTCAGGAGAGTTTATATGCTTTTTTGAACTGTCTTCTCCTGTCCAAAGGTGAGAAAATGAAAAGCACAAATAATTCTACAGAAATAGTTTGAAAAGAGACTGGTACAACTAATGAGAAAAGTACAAAAAGATATAAATAAAGGGAAAAAAATACTCCGGAGAAAAATAAATACTAAGCAATCTCAGGGTTATTAGAGGTGATAGATTTTTCATGAACTACTCTTGCTATTTTGGAAACAAGAACCAGAGGCAGGAAATAACTCCTTTTTTATGAATATCATCTTTCATTTTTAGTATTTTACTAGGTAACATTGTATTTCCATTTTTAAAAACCTTAATTATAAAATACTTAAGTCATGTAAAAAACTGTGTGTCCATTGCCCAGAGTTTACAATGGTAACATTTGGTTAATATTTATATTTGATCTTTTTAAGGAAATAAAATATTTCAATTACAGTTGAAGCATCCTTCTCCCATTCCATTCCTTCTTCCCCTCCCCTGGAGTAAGCACATTCAAGAAGTTTGTGTAGATTCTTCCTGTCACGTTTTAACACTTTACTTCATATATATGTATTCTTGTGAGGGTTTTAGAACAACATAAGTAATGGCATATTGTGGATTTTTTTTTGCAATTTGCAAATTTTGCAAATTTGCAATTTGCCTTCTTCATTCATTATTATATTTTTGAGATTTATGTTTTTAGATAATATAGGTCTGGTTTATTTAAACTGCCATATAGTATTCCATTCTGTAAATAAATAATCATTTATTCATTTCAGCACAAATGTTCAGCAAGATTGAATCTGCACTTTACAAACAGTTCTGTTTAAGTCTCCTTAACCTATAAGAAGAAATAGTAGCAGGGTGCTACCAATTGTTCTCCAAAGAGGTTGTGCCAATTTGTCTATGTTCCTATCAGAAACATCCTGGAGTTCTCTTTTCTCCATAATCTGATGGATGTCTCACTGCAAATTCGATGTTGTAGTTTGCATTGAACTACTAAAGAATTAGGGTTGAAAGTGGTTATCTCTGGAGATCAGAAAATGGGGGTAGGAGTGCCCTTTCAAAAGCTATTTTCATAAGCTTTGAAGAACTATTTGACTATTTATAGTTGCATCTATAAATTTGATAAAAGTAAAAACTAAGTTAAAGAAAAAAGGAATGTGCAAGCCTCCTACAGTGGTCTACAAAAGCTTCTCTGACTTCCTCCTCCCGCGTTCACTGTGGCCTAGCCACGTTGGCCTCCTCGTTGTATTCAGATGCTCAGGACCTTTGCATTTGCTTTTTATCTTCCTGCAAGATTTTTCTCCCAGATAGAGACATGGTTTGGTCATACACTTCCTTTAGATCTCTGCTCAAATGTCACCTTCTCAGTAAATTCCTGGCACTTCTTAACCCCTCAATGTACTTTACTTTTCAGCATGACACTTAATATCATCTGACATTTTATTGTTTCTCTCCCTTACTAAGCTTTGTCATCTTTGCTCCTGTATCATGAACATCTCAAACAGAACCTTGACTATTGTAAGGGATCAGAAAATATTTATTAAATGAATAGGACAAATATACACTAATTTAAAAAAAAATTATCTGAAGAGCAAATGGAAGTGGGAAACAATTACTAAGTCTCACAAGTTATCAGGAAAATGCAAATTAAAGCAATGGAATAACAGTCTTTGTCCACCAATTTAGCAAGAAATAAAAACAATAAATATTATTGACAAGGGTGGAAACGTAAATTGGTACAGTCTTTTGGAAGACAATTTAATGTGCAAGTATTCACATGGGCACAGCTAGGCATGTGCAAGGATACCACTGCAGCCTTTTTTGTTATAGTGAAACATTAGAAGTAACCTCAGTGCCTATTAATAGGTGCATTGTTAAATTACAGAACATACTTATTTTCTTTCTTTTTTATGGAAGTAGTAGAACATACATATTTTGTAATAGGCAGCAAGTTTTTTTTAAAAAAAAGGGATAGCTATGTGTTCTATATTATGGTACCACTGTGTTTCACAAAACATAAGACCAAATTTCTATATGTATTATATATGAAAATACCTAGAAAAAGATCTAACAGCCTACACCCAGAACTTTCATTTTATTAATCTCTAATTCATTTAACATGAAGTTCTTGAGCATGTAGTATGTGTTAAGGAGTTGTTTCGAGGTGCTAGGAATAGAGCAGTGAGCAAAGTAGAAAAACGTGCCTGTAGGAGGAAACAGACCACGAGCAATACACAAGGAAATACCTCATAGGTCAGGTGGTGAAAAGCGGGAAGGAAGAAAGTAGAGCCAAGGGTGAGAGAGCACTTGAAGCTCTGCTATCCAGCAGTGCTTTCCGTGGTAATGGACACATCCTGTGAACTTGCACTAATACTGTAGCCACTGGCCTCATGTAACTCAAATGAGCACTTGAAATGTAGCTAATGCAACTGAGGAACTAGATTTTTAATTTTATTTCATTTTAATTCATTTAAATTTAAGTTGCCGCGCATGGCAGACAGTGCATAGATACGGGATAATCAGGGAAGAGTCCCTTACAAAGCAAACTTTGAGCTGAGGCCTGTGTGAAATGAGGGAGCTAGCCGCGTGTCACAGGCAGAATGAACAGGACCTTATTTGGAGCAGTCAGAGGCAGAATGGACGAAGGGAAGAGTAGAAGGAGATGAAGCCCGTGTAACAGAAGGGGGCCCACCATAGAAGGCCTTGGTGGGCAGTATCAGACTTTGCTTGTTCTCTGCATGAGGTGACAAGCCATGGCAAAGCTTTGAGCAGACAAGTGATGTGATCTGAATTTTTAAAGAGTTGCTGGAACTGTTCTGATAATAAGTCATAGGAATGAGTGCAGGAGCAAGAATACAGGAGGCTGCTCCATAACCCAGGCGTGGCGGTGGTGGAGCCCATAGTTCAGAGGGTAGTGATGGAAGTGGTCAGATGAGTTGACCGTATTTACTGCTAGATCAGAGAAGGGGCACGAGAGAAAGGGAGGAATCAGGGTTTGGACCTGAGCAAGTGAGGTAGAGAGCACTGGGGAAAGAGAATATTTGGGAAAGGAATTCCAGAGTTCTGTTTTGGGCATGGTAGGTTGGAGGTGTCTGCAGATAGTTATACCAAGTCCTGACAATGAGTGATATTGAAATGGGAATGGCAGCTAAAGGGTTTCTTCCTAGAGAATTGATTAAAAGAGAAGAGTTCATAGATGGGTGTTAGAGTAGTTTCCTTTATGTTAGGGGCAAAACAGGTGACCTGTCATTGACCTTTTCAGCATGAAGATTTTATATGTCTTTAACTACATGTGGCTCTCAGATTTGGGTAATTATTTCTTATTTTATTTCTTTCATAGAATGGGTCCTAAACGAGTAATGTCCCTGTCACGAGTCTGTGTCCCACTTGTTACTCTGCCAGATGTTGAACCCCTGGTGGAGGCTCTACTCACCTACCATGGACATGAACCTCAGGAAATACTGTGGCCTGAGTTCTTTGAAGCTGTAAATGAGGCATTTTTGCAGTAAGTGATCATTTATGCTATCATCCGACTTTGTTTTTCTTCTTCTTAGAATGCTTCTGTGTGTTGGGAATGCTATACAACAGCAGTTTGCAAATGTTTTGACCTCCATACCCCTTTAAGCTCTTAAAAATTATTGAGTATCCCAAGAGCTTTGTTTTTAATGTGGGTATACCTATCAATATTTACCATATTCGAGATTAAAACAGATTTTAAAAATATTTATTCCTTCATTTAGAAATAATAATAAATCAGGCCATGTGTGGTGGCTCACGCCTGTAATCCTAGCACTCTGGGAGACTGAGGTGGGAGGATCGTTTGAGGCCAGGAGTTCAAGACCAGCCTGAGCAAGAGCGAGACCCCACCTCTACTAAAAATAGAAAAATTAGCTGGACCTGGTGGCACGTGCCTGTAGTCCCAGCTACTTCGAAGTCTGAGGCAGGAGGATATCATGAGCCCAGGAGTTTGAGGTTGCAGTGAGCTGTGATGAGGCCCAGCCTGGGTGACAGAGCAAGACTCAAAAAAGAAAGAAAGAAAGAGACAGAGAGAGAGAAGGGAGGGAGGGAAGGAAGGAAGGGAGGAAGGGAAGGAAGGAAGGGACGAAGGGAAGGAAGGGAGGAAGGGAAGGGAGGGAGGGGGGAAAGGAGGGAGGGAGGGAGGGAAGGAAGGGAGGAAGGGAGGGAAGGAAGGAAAAGAAGGAAGGAAGGAAGAAAGAAAGAAAAGAGAGAGAGAGAAAGAATAAATCAAGTACATGTTAACATATATAGCATGTTTTTATGAAAAATAGTGATCTTTTCCAAGACAAAAAAAAATTGTTTGACAAGAGTGGCATTGTTTTTACATTTTTGCAAATTGCATTGTCTCGTATGAGATAGCTGGATTCTCATATCTACCTCTGCATTCAGTCTGATAGGATATGTTATTTTGGTTCAAGTATGTGAAGAAAATCCAGCCCCACGTAGATACGCAGTTGGAAAAGGCAGCAATATTCTAATAGCCGCCTCAGATAATTGTGGATGTTCTGCTTTGATACCACCAAAATTTGAAAATGGTCATTTTTTTAAAAGTTAGTTGCAGTGTGGAATCTGAAATTATATCACTGGATTTTTCATACTCCCACGGGTCTGTTCTGCACTTTTAATGGATCTTTTGCCAATGCGTGGTTCATTCGGGAATAACTCAATGAAATCTTGGTTCATTGAGTTACGCAGATCTTCCAAATACTGACATATTTCATTATACAATATCAAAATCTACAGTCATTGCCATCACCACAGATCTCATCAGAAATATCTTTAAGTATTGGGAAGCTATCAAACTCATGTTGGCAGACACAGATTTTCTAAGATTCTAATTTCTCCTTAAAAGCTCAGGTTGATCATGGGATACAAATGCTATTAGTTGTTTTCCTTCAGATGACTGGGTCACTTTGCTAATTTTTGAGAAAGTAAGTGCCAGATACCACAGTGTGAGTAACCATTGCTTGTCTGCTAGTCATTACTTCAAGTAAATTTCCATGGAAAAAAAAGTGGTCAGGTGGACGCATAGCGCAAACAGTTGTATGATTGTTTTTCTCCAGAGGACCATCACATTTTGATGAAGTAGAAGTGCTTTATGCATACTTTCCTTTTCACCTTACAGAATCTATTTTTTAAAAATGTTCTCCAAGGTAAGAGTTTAATAAAATCAATATTTTATAGTGCTTCATCAAACATTCTTATGTAAAACTGGCAGTGTTTTTACTATGTGTGTGTGGCGGTGAAGAATACGATGTTGAAGAGTCTCTCCTTTGATCCGCAGTGTTACCCACTATTGTATTTGCACTATCAGTGCAAACAGTTACCAGTGCACAGTTTTTCCAAGAGAAACCAAAATAATTATTCAATACTTGAAGTATTTCTTACCACTTGTGTGTGTGGCCAAGTTTCACATAAAAGATCTTCCATGCTTAGTTGGTGCTGATACCAGACAAACACAAGCAACACAGAAGGTCCAGAGATTCTGTTATAAGGTGGAAGTACAATTCTGTTGATGAGATACTAATTTATCACATCTACATTTAAATTAGTTAATTGCGACTCTGAATGATTGGTCTCAAATTGATGCCGCAATTGACTTGCACCATAATCGTATTTGAAACATTGTGTTGCATAAGACACAATATGGTAAATCATTAACATCTGTAAAGCCAAGGGAAAAAATAACTTTCCTCATATTTTTGCTTTTTATTTACAGTTTAGCCTACTTTCTCTGGAGTAGATGTCTCTGTCTCATGAGTCAGAGAATTCTCTGATGTGTTGGTTTCAACTTTTCCTGATGAAACAGCTGTGGGATGAGAAAGCAAATCTTTTAATCCTCCTTTTTAAATCTAACAATCCATTCTTAAACATAAGAAAATATGCTATAAATAAATTTCATTTTTATAGTATATTTAACAATTTTAAATATTGTTAAATTCTATAATAATAATCTAAAATGTGTTAAAATATATAAATATAAAATATACATTGTATTTATATACATAAAAATATTCATGTTTATATATAAAATTATCTAAAATAATTTAGATTAAAAATTTTAAACTTAGAAAAGTTTTTTTTTAATTTTAAAAATATTACTGTAAACAAAGTATATTTATTTCTTATGTCTCCATGTAGGCACAAGGGAAAATATCAGAATTTTTAAAATAATGATTTTTGATGCTAATGGGGTTACAGAGATTATATCAGGTATAACTAAAGATAGTAAGAGTACAGTAGAAGAACAAAGAATAAACTTGTTAATCTCTGAAAATATACATATTTATATCCTAAATGTACTACCTTAAAAAATTCTTGAGAACACGAGAATATACAAGCACGCGTTCCATTGTGTGTCAGAGCAATAACATTGTCACACGTTATGTAGCCTCTGGATGATCCATAACGTTGAGAAGGAGGGGATCCTCCTCAACTCATTCTACGAAGCCAGTATCGCCTTGATACCAAAGCCAGGAAAGAACACAACAAAAAAAGAAAACTACAGACCAATATCCCTTATGAAAATAGATGCAAAAATCCTCAATAAAGTACTAGCAAACCAAATTCAACAGCACATCAAAAAAGAGAGCAAGAGAGAAAAAAGGTACATGCCATCTTAGTATTTTTATGAAAATAGTTTTGACCTCACAGAGTCCCTAAAAGGGTCTCAGTTCTCTCTTCCCTACCCTGAAAGGGTTCTGTGGACTCCACTTTGAGAATTGCAGCATGATCTTATCACTACTGCCATAGTAATGAGATTCCAAGTCAGGAGTTACTTTCTCTGCAATGTTTTAAAGCATTGTTTCTTTCTTCATGGGAAGTCCACTGTGGTGTGGTAATTTTCAGATTCCACTCAGTCTCAGAAATGAAATTCAAAGCATTCATGATTCTGAATTCAAGGTACAGGGTTGATATGATTTTAAATGATATTTACTACTTTTGAGCCTTAAATTCTGTTATAACTGCTATGGTTTAAAAGATATGTTGTTAATATTGTTTATTTCCTTCAATTGTTTGTTATTTAAATACTTTTAGAGAAAAGTAGCAGAATTGTTACAATATATAGACCCTTCTTTGCTCAAGAGTGCATTTTTGAGAACAGAACTACAATGCCATTATTACATCTTAAAACTGACACTAGTTCCTTATCATCATCACATATCTAGTCAGGAATTAAATTTTCCTGATTGTCTCACTGTTTTTCTTACAATTCAAAATCCACACATTGCATTTGGTGGATAGGTTCTTTTAAGTCTCTTTCAATCTACAAGTGCCCAATCCCTCTTTGTTTTTGTTTTGCAAATTATTTGTTGAAATAATAGAGTTGTGATCAGGTATCATGGCTTATGTGTGTAGTCCCAGCTAATTGGGAAGCTGAGGTGGGAAGATCACTTGAGCCTAGGAGTTTAAGGTTGCAGTGATCTGTGGTCATGCAACTGCACTCCAGCCTGAGTGATAGAGCGAGACCCTGTCTCTAAAAAAAATAAAAAATAAAAATAATAGGGTTGTTTTCCGCCACTCTCAGATTGTACAGCATTTCAGCCATCTTTAGTGTAATAAAAGGTGCATGCCTCCCCACCCCCCTGCAGGTTTAAGTCACTCCCTTAATCATATATCAATTTCTATATGTAATTGGGCATATTTTGTTATTTTCCATTCTGGTTCTTTGGCCTACTATGTATTCATGCACTAGTATCATTTTGTTTTAATAGCAGAATCTAGTGTGCTTATAAAATAGGGCTAGTTTCCTCTTATTCCTCTTCTTTTTCAGGGTTTTGTTTTGTTTTGTTTTTTGCATGTTAAGTATATAGACCAACTTAGGGAGAGCTGGCATCTTTATGACACTAAAGCTTTCTGTCCACCTGTCCAAGAACACATGTATATTTGTTTAAGTTTACTTGTGTGATCTGAAAGTAGTGTTTTATATATTTTTCACACATAGGTTTTAGACATTTCTTATTCCTAAGCTTTTGTTGTATTTTTGTTTTGAATTTTTTGGCTGTCATAAATGGGTCTTCTCCTTCATCTCCAAATGGATTTGTATTACATTGTTGCATTTGGAAAATGAAAAAGCTCAAAACCATGGTTATTCTTACAGTTAGTTCAGTGGAAGTAGTTCCCAATAGAGTATTTCCATTTTTGATATATCTTTTAAAAATTAGAATATTTTAAATGTAATTTTATATGAAAGCCTATAATCTAGGATTTCGTTAAAGTAAGATTTAGAAAGAGAAATAGAAAGTTGTCATTTGATGTTTTGAAAAAAGGTCAAAATATAATTTTCCATGGTTAAAAAAAAAAGTCCTGCTTTCTACCTACTCCAAACCCACTGTCAAAATTTACCCAATAAGTGAAGTGAATTTCCTGAGGAATCTGGCTAGTTATCTTTGTTGTTTATGTGAGGTATTGAGTAATAACCAATGTAAATGTTTATGTAATGTGCTAAGTGTGCTTCACATGCGTGTGCCCTTTACACCATTTAGCTGAGCACACCCTTCAGATTCTCATGGCTTACCCCACCAACTTTCATTTTTCACACTCCACAGCAATTTTTCAAAATACTTACTTTTAAGTAAAATGCTCTTTGCCTTTCACCATGGCAGCTCCATTTCTGATTTATCTAGGAATATATTTCACAGAAGAATATGGTCTTAGCAGCAACCTCTGTGTTAACTTTTTCAGCAAGAGTTGAATTAAAGGAAAATGGGAGGAGAACGCCCCTCATATTCTGTGAAACCCCAAAAAGCTGTTTCAGAAATTACTGGCAAGGAGGCGACATGCTCAGAGAACAGCCATTTCTATTCCAACGCAGCGCTCAGAGGGAAGCTGAGGGCAGCTGCTCCACAAGCAGGCCCACACTCCTTTGCTTTTTATTTTACTTGTGATAGCACGTTCTCCCTCAACAACTAATAAAATTTATTTGGTTTGGAAAGTTATGTCTGCTAATCCATAGGGGACAGACTGTCCAGAAATGCTGGGTGGTCTTCAGCGTGTCCAATTCTTATGGCTTCAGCTCAGCAAGTTCCCCAAGCAGTGGCGTAAGAGCTGGAGCCTTTCCATGGATATTTTCCCATAGACAGAACATCCCAGCCACATGTTGACACAGGGAGGCTGATCCAATCAATCAGTGCAAATTACCAGCCCACGCCCAACACCCCCGCCCCGCTCTCCCCAGCTCCTTGAACAGTTCCCCAAATGTGCTGCATGGTCATTTAGAAACCACATACTTTCTTTGACCGATGTGCCCTGCCCTGTGTTTAGCCTTCCAACTATTTGCTTACCACAATACACCAGTGGAATTTCATCTGTTTTGTAATTGGCTGGGTGTCTTTGGCCTTGGCTTCCAAATGCAGTCATGTACTTTCAGAAATGGGCTGCCTGTCTTCTTTTAAACAGCAGATGCTTGCCCCTCTCTGTGGTTTAGATAACCTAAAGGAACTTTTTAATTTCTTGGCCTAAACGTCAAACCTAACTTCTCATGTCTGTCTCTGGGGTTGCTGTCATAGCCACCTGCAGGCTGCAGATTGCACAAAACCTTCCTGGGAGGGCTGCTGAGGTCCTTTTGTAAGTCTGGAGTATAAGTAATTCAGCATGACTTTGTCCTGTGAGGTCACCCAAATTCATTCCTTCAAAAATATGGAGAAGTTTGAAAACAGGATGGAGAATTTTTTCTACATGCTCTAATGAATGAGCGCATGAACAAATGAGAGAAAGAATGAATGTATGACTGTGATATTGTGATATAATAAGAAATATATATTTGGTCTTCATCTAAGCTTCTTAAACCCTTGGAATTTCCTGAGTGATAGGGGTGAGAGGAGCGTTTTTTATTATTCATAACAAGTCCCTTCCTACCTCACCTGAGTTTCAGCTAGTGAGGTGACTCTTGGTGAACTCCCAGCTAGCTTCAGGATGGGGGAGCTGATAGCCAGAGGAACCAATCATGTGAATAAAGCATTGGAACTTTCAGCCCCACCCCTGTGCTCCAGAGTTTGACCTAATCAACAGTGGCCATTGATTTGATCAACCATTCCTATATGATGAGGCCTCCATGAAAACCCCTAAACTACGGGGTTCAAAGAGCTTCCAGGTTGGTGTTCACAGCAAGGTGCTTGGAGGGTGGTGCACCTGGAGATGGCATGGAAGCCCTAAGCCCCTTCCTACATACCTGGCCCAATGCATCTCTTCATTTGGCTGTACCTGACTTGTTTGTATCCTTTAGAATAAACTGGTAATAGTAAGTAAAGTGCCTTGCCTAGTTCTGTGAACCATTCTAGCAAATTATGAAAGGTCAGGAGGAGATTGTGGGAACCTCCGATTTACATTTGTTAGGTCAGAAGAATGGGAAGCCCAAACTTGTGATTGGCATCTGAAGTGGGAGCAGTTTGTGGGACTGAGCCCTTAACCTGTGGGGTCTGTGCTGACTCTAGGTAATTAGTGTCAGAATTGAATTGAATCATTGGACACCCAATTGGTGTCCAGGGAGTTGGAGAATTGGCTGGTGTGGAGGAGAAAAAGCCCCACACAGTTGGTGTGAGAAGTGTTCTGTGAGTAGAAAACAGCTCATAGTAGTAGGAATGATTGACCAACCAACTAACCTCATGGGGTAACTCCGAGTGTTAAATAAGGTGACCATATAACTTATAATCTAGACCCCAACAGTTTGGAGAGTTAAAGGGGGATACCTTTTATAATTATGGTGGGATAACAGACATAAACTTGGCCCAGGCAAACTAGATGTATATTCACCCTATGATTTAAATGGATCCAATACCTGTAATATTCTTAGCACAGTGCCTGGTACCTGGAGTAAATACTCAATAACTGTTAGCATGTTGCTATTGTTATTATTGACTTTAATAATTATTTATTTATTTTTGATATTGTTTAGTATTAGTTTTTCTCAAGCTCATATCTTGTCTTCCTAACAAAAGGATCACTAACTAAAGCCAGCTGTAAGCTAAATTCTCATTGCTAAAAGAGATAATATGGCTGCCAAAGATGCTTAATAAAAAATGAATTTATTATCCTACAAGAAGAACCTAATTTATAGTCTGTGAATAATTTACTAATGAATAGTTTACTCACCTGGTGTGCTCTTGCATATCAACCAAAAAATGCTAACTGGAATTAATATGAGGAGCCATGGATTATTTAAAATACTCTCAATATTGCTATATCCATTTTATAAATTGGGAAATGAGACTCTGATACTCAAAAACTAAATTACAAAAAAAGGCTGAGCTGCATCCAGGCTTTTGGTTTTGTGTTTTTTAAATTCAGATAAGGAAAATCAGGCTTTATTTATTTTCTCATTTCAATAGATTTAGGGGGTGAAAATGGTTTTTTTGATACATGTGCGAATTGTATAGTGGTGAAGTCAGGGCTTTTACTGTACCCGTCATCCAAATAGTGTACATTGTACCCGATAGGCGATTTTTGGCCCCTCACCTGCCTCCCACCCTCCCCCTTCTGAGTCTCCAGAGTCTATTATACCACATATGACCACGTATACCCATTGCTCAGCTCCCACTTACAAGAGAGTACATGTGGTATTTGTTTTTCCATTCCTGAGATACTTCCTTAGGATTATGGCTTCTAGTTCCACCCAAGTTGCTGTGAAAGACATTATTTCATTTTTTATGGCTGAGTAATACTCTATGGTATATATATACTACATTCTCTTTATCCACTCAGCAGTTGATGGGCACTTAGGTTGATTCCATATGTTTGCAATTGTGAATTGTGCTGTGATAAATTTACGAGTACATGTGTCTTTTTGATATAATGACTTCTTTTCATTTGGGTAGTAGAATTGCTGGATCAAATGGTAGGTCTACTTTCAGTTCTTGGAGGACTCTCCACACTGTTTTCCATAGAGGTTATACTAATCTACATTCCCACCAATAGTGTATAAATGTTCCCTGTTCACAGCATCCATGCCAACATCTGTTGTTTTTTGACTTTTTAATAATGGCCATTCTGACAGGGGTAAGGTGGTATCTCATCGTGGTTTTAATTTGCATTTCCCTGATGATAAGTGATGTTGAGCATTTTTTCATATGTCCTTTGGCCATTTGTATATCTAATTTTGAAAAATGACTGTTCATGCCTTTTGCCCACTTTTTAATGGGGTTATTTTGGTTTTTTCTTGCTGATTTGTTTGAGTTCCTTATAGATTCTGGGTATTAGTCCTTTGTTGGAAGTATAGTTTGCGAATATTTTCTCCCATTCTGTAGGTTGTCTGTTTACTCTGTTGGTTATTTCTTTTGCTGTGCAGAAACTTTTTAGCTTAATTAAGTTCCATGTATTTATTTTTGTTTTTGTTGTATTTGCTTTTGGGGTCTTCGTCATAAATTCCTTGCCTAGGCCAATATCCAGAAGAGTTTTTCCTACATTTTTTTCTAGAATTTTTATGGTGTCAGGTCTTACATTTAAGACTTTAATCTATCTTGTATTAATTTTTGTGTATGGTGAGAGGGATCCAGTTTCATTCTTCTGCATGTGGCTATCCAGTTTTCCCAGCATGATTTATCAAATAGGGTGTCCTTTCCCCACTGTATGTTTTTGTCTGCTTTGTTGAAGATTGGTTGGTTGTAGGTATGTGGTTTTATTTCTGAGTTCTCTATTCTGTTCCATTGATCCATGTGACTACTTTTATACCAGTAGCATGCTGTTTTGATTACCATAGACTTGTAGTATAATTTGAAGCGGGGTGGTATAATGCCTCCAGATTTGTTCTTTTTGCTTAGGATTGCTTTGGCTATTTAGGATCTTTGATTCCATATGAAATTTAGGATTGTTTTTTCTAATTCTATGAAAAATGGCATTGGTATTTTGATGGGAATTGCATTGAATCTGTAAATCACTTTGGGCAGAATGGACATTTTAACAATATTGATTCTTCCATCCATGAGCATGGGATGTTTTTCCATTTGTATCATCAGTGATTTCTTTCATCAATGTTTTGTAGTTCTCCTTGTACAGATCTTTCATTTCCTTGGTTAACTATATTTCTAGGTATTTTATTTTCTTTGCAGCTATTGTAAATGATACTGAGTTCTTGATTTGATTCTCAGCTTGGCTGTTACTAGTGTATAGAAATGCTACTGATTTATGTACATTAATTTCATAACCTGAGACTTTACTGAATTTATTTATTAATTCTAGTAGTCTTTTGGAGGAGTCTTTAGGGTTTTCTGGATGTAAGATCATATCATCAGCAAACAGGGATAGGTTGACCTCCTCTTTTTCAATTTGTATGCCCTTTATTTTCTTATCTTGCCTGGTTGCTCTGGCTAGAACTTCCTGTACTATGGTGAAGAGAAGTGGTAAAAGTGGGCATCATTGTCTTGTTCCATTTCTTAGGGGGAATTGCTTCCAACTTTACCACATTCAGGATGATGTTGGCTGTGGGTTTGTCATGTATAGCTTTTATAATTTTGAGGTATGTTCTTTCTATGCCTAGTTTGTTAAGAGTTTTTATCGTGAAGGGGTACTAGATTTTATTGAATGCTTTTCCTGCATCTGTTGCGATGATCCTATGGTTTTTCTTTTTAATTTTGTTTATGTGGTGAATCACATTTATTAACTTGCATATGTTGAACCATCCTTGCATCCCTGGGATGGAACCCACTTGATTGTGGTGAATTATTTTTTTGATGTGCTGTTGGATTCTGTTTGCTTAGTACTTTGTTGAGAAAAATCAGGCTTTAAATGTTATGAAATAATATAGTTGAATGTTTAAATGAAGAAAGGTTGGTATGATACCAAGGACAGAAAGGGAGCAAAGAATTAGTAGTAACTAAAGGTCGCATTTCTATTTATCCATTGATTAAGACTTCCTGACATCCCCCCTTTTTTCTTACCTTAATAAGATACGGTCACAAAATTAGCCATTGAAAAAGTTTACTTTTCAAATAAAAATCTGCCGATACTGATTTGTAATAGTTAGAAATTCTACTATGTTTGGGTTTGGACATTTCTTTTGCTTGGTGGTTGTTGCACTGTGCTTTGAGAAGTGGGCTTCTCTGCACATACAAATGATAATGATGGTACTATTTCCTCAATTTTGATATATTTCCAAGATCAGGTTATCATGTAAATACACCTTTAGGATGTAATAGAGAGTATTCTTTCCAGTTCCTTGGATTTAAGCAATTCTGCAGAAAAGTTGGTCCCAGTTTTTGTGGGTTTCTCTGCAATACAGACAACCTTTGATCTCTTTCTGGTTTGAAAAGGTGGATGGAGTATTGCGTGCGTGCCTTTGTCATGGCTGAGGAAGCCCCGGCCTCCCTTCTGCCGCTCAGACTGGTTTAGAACACATCCCCTCAGATGGGCACCTCCCTCACCAGGAACTTTTCTTGCAAATAATTTAATTCTGCGTTCTGGTTTTTTATTGTAGCCACAAAAAACATTTGGAGCCAAAACTATTTAATAAGCAGCCAGACCAGTTACTTTACCTACTACCTTTTTCTGAAGATGATGGGGGCAAATAACTGCCTCACTAAATCGAGTATTTGGGGGAAATTTTTCTAAATATCAAGGTGGCATCTGTCTGGCAGAGTCTAAGAGCAAGAGGTATTAAACAGGGAAAAGGGTCCTGTCCAGGGTTCTCCTGCTTCATGTCAGAAATTGTCATTAAAAATCAGATGTTCTATGTGAAAGCACTGACTGGGAGCCTATTCCTCATTATTTTAAAGGGGAAAGTTATGATGTATTACACATAAGCCCTAAGTGCCCTACCAATTTCCTAAAACATACCTATAATACAGAAAACTCCTTGTGATTATTAGGTAGGAATTTGGGGGAGCCAAGTTTTTTATCTTACCCTGTTTTCCTTGAATTCATCATTTTGATCAATTCCAGACAGGATGGATAGAACAAATACAGAGCAGAGAAAGGACAACCTTAAGAGTTTCTATGACTAACACATGTTGAACAGAAGAAAATTTGTCAGTGTCCCTAAAAATATTTTTTTTTACTTTATTGGCTCTTTAAAATTTCCACAGAACATATATTTATTTTATGCCAAACAATGTAATATAGGGGTATGTACAGGAAGTGTTCATTATCTCCTCCTTATCAACCTTCAGTATTTCTGGTAACCATGTCTTATACTTTCGTAAACATATAGAAATCTATATAAAGCAATTTTCTCTCTTTTTAAAGTAGCTTTGAAAAAAATAAAAAACAGCATCATACCATATACATCACTCCGGAACATGTTTTTAAACTGATGTGTCTTAGATATCCCTCATGGGATATAGATCCAGCTCTTATTTAAAAAATAGGAACATATCCCATGATATGAATGGAGCATACCTTGTCCTGGTCTCTGCGCCCTCCCCACGAACATTGCAGTTGTTTGTAATTTTGTCTTTAGGATATTGCTGCAATAAATGTCCTCAAACTGATGCTTCTGTTTCTGCCAGGCAGAGTCACAAAAGTACAATTATTAAGACAAGGGATGTGTGTGTTTTACATTTTCTTACATTTTCTCAGAATTATGAAACCACTCCCTGCCCCGCCTGTGAGAACACCTTCAGCACTGGGCGTTGCCACTTTTCTCAGCATTTGCAGCGTGAGGGTGAAAATGACACGGCATTGATGTGTTTGCCTCTCTTCACTATTAATAAGGCTGAAGATCTGCATATTTTTATAGGCCATTTGCATTTCTTTTTCTGTGATGCCTTTTTTATTTCAAAACCAACCTGGTCCACATAAAGAGCAATGTATATGGTACAAATGAGTTGGCCCAACCAAATTCTGTTATTCAAGCATAGTCAGATCATACTGCCTTGGTGATTTCTTCATTCAAGAGCAACTATAAAGATTTAAGTCACTGATGTTTTGGCACCAAATAGATTTAACTGATAATAGACAATTCAAATATTAAACATGGGTCCATAAATTTAATTATTCACAGTAATTAGTAGAGTGTGCTCTGAATCAAGGCTGTAATAAAAAAACAACCATTAATATACACATTTTTCAAATTGTGCCTGAGACTAGAACAAAAACATCATGCACTTACTGACTTGAGTGTAACTCTTATGTGATTGTGTAACCACACAATACCTTTTAATTCACATATTTGATGGAGCTACCAGTTTGCATGATAGATTTGTTTTTGTATTTGCCCATATTAGTACCTAGTGCTGCAGCACATCTCTCATCGCTGTGACGCAACAGGATAAATGGCATTCACTGCATTATGGCTGTTAAGGGCATTAGGACATGGTGCTGACTGAGGAGCTTTCACTGAAGTGAAACACTTTTCTAACGATGTATGTGTTTATTTTGTATGGATCCTGAAAAAAGATAAGGTGCTATGAAACAGGTCAGAAGACGGCACTGCTATGTGAGAAGGGAGGAGCCACTGAGCAGAGCAGCCAGCCTCTCCATGATGGAAGCTATGAGCACCCTCCCCCACTCCCAAGGGGTATTCTGCTTCCCCTTGATAGCTGGACAGAAACCCCTTGCAGGGTGGCTAAAATCGGCTAACACCCTGGACTTTGAAAAGACTTCCCTCCCATTGCAGGGCATGAGCACAAGGTGCAGGCATCTGGCTCGTCCAGTAAAGCCGTCGCTGTCCCTGCTGTGCCCAGGCCCATCTCACTGCACCCTTTTTCTGAGACCGTGTGTTCCTGCACTCTCCTGCCTGGGGAAGTGAAGGGACCCAGCTCTAGCATCAGATCACCTGGCTTCAGATCTTACCGGCTGTGAGATCTTAGTCCTCTCCAAGCTCACCTTGGTTGCCTTGTCTATACAGTAAGGGGATAATAATGGCACCTGTTTTGTAGGGCTGTTAGGAGGATTAAAGTACAAGTAAAATGCTTAGCATCAGTCCAGGTGTGCCCTTAATAAATGGCAGCTCCTGTTCCTTCAGCCTCTACCACTCCTCTGCATCCTGCCCCTGCAGCAGCCAGCCATGCAGGCTTAGACACCACCTTCCCGGAGCACACTAGGCAGCCACCTCTGGGCTACCTCCTGGCTTCACTTCCACTCACTCTGCCTTCCGCTTCCATCTTGGGCCTGCCCCCGCAGTGTGTGTGGTTCACTGTCATCTCCTCTGCCTTTCTGTAGTGTTGGTCACAGCTGAGCCCTTCCTTCTCAGGTCCTGTGTCTTCTTGTACTCTGCTGTGTGCCTCCTGCTGTCTGCAGCTCCTCCTCCTCCTCCTCCTCCTCCTTCTCAGCCTGTCACCTGCCATCTGCCATCTGCGTGCTCTGTGTTCCCCGCTGTGTTCCCCAAGACTTGGGCCCTTTCCTCTCCCCACTTGGCGCTTCCTTCCTCGGAATTCTCACCCATTCTCAGCACCTTCCCCGCCAGCTGACACCCCTGAATGTATACCTTCAGCCCAGACCTGTCCCAGAAGTTCCAACTTGGATATTCAAGGACCTATTAATATCTCTGCTTGGTTGTGCCTCAGACACTCCAAATCCACACACCCCAAGCTGAGCTCTTAGTAAATCCTCCACAAATCTTCCCATCTTTTCATCTGAGTAAGTGTTATGTCCAGCACTGAGGGGGTGTGGCACCATGGCAGTTCTTTGCCAGGTGTATGAGGTGGGGAGATGGTGGAAGGGGCCCTGCTAGGGGTCCCAAACAGTTGAAGCTCCCCTGCTTTGTCCCTTCCTGCCCCTGGACCCAGTCCTTGGGCCTCACACCAGCTCTGCAGAGAAGTGGCCCAGGATTTGTGGTGAAGGGACAGGCACCAAAGGGCTTGTTGGGTGTTGGGGAGCCTTTGCCCCAGTTCTGGTTTTCCTTATTCATAGCAGTAAGCATCTGTGGACAGAGCCTTGGAAGCTCCGTGCTGTCTGGGATGTGCAGGTAAAGGGCAGGAGGCCCTGGGGGTTGGCTCTGTGGCATCCCAGAACCACCACCACGGGCTCAGAGTTGGACACGTGCCCCCTCGTGCTCCCTCCCAGAAGGGGTAGTAGAGCCCCAATTCACTGACACAGAAAGACCTCCAAATATACTTTTCATGTAGAAACATACCTGCACAAAAGGGTTGTATGTATAGAGTATCATACTTAAAATCCACTATGTGTCAACTACGCCATAACCGCCACATATGAAATTGTTAAAAATATTTAACTTTCAAGCAACAGATTTACAAATACGGTTATTGAATATTTACTATGTGCCAGACACTGTGCTAATCACTGTACATGTGTTAATTGCATTTTATCCCTCCAACAACACTATGAAGGAGGTAGGCCCATTTAACCGATGAATAAACTGGGGTTTAGAGGTTCAGTAACTTTCCCAAGGTCATCCGATCAGTAGGTGGTGGCTCTGAGACTCAAACCTAGGTCTGATTCCGTGCTTTAAACCACTATAATGCAATTTCAAAGATAACTGTTTAAGTTAGGAACTGGATATCACAAGGCCTTTTTCCATCTCATTTTTTATCACTCTGTTTTTCTTCCGTCACTGTGTATTTGCTTATCCTTTTTGAAGGCAATTCTTTCTGAGCATTTCTCTGATTTCTTAAGGTGAGTTGAAGTGGAAGCATATTCACATTATTTTGCAAATGAGTACTTGGTAAATATTCACTGATACTATAAATATTAACTGCTGCTTTGACCACAATGAGAAGTTGTTTCACAAATTGGATTAGTAATTGCATTTTGAACTTTCTTAATCTTTTTTCAGTAATCCATTTCTATTTAAAATTTTGTTTATTTCTTGCTGAAAGGAAGAAGATTTCTCTCCCCATGTCAGCTATAGTCTGCCTCTGGCTTCGGCACCTTCCCAGCCTTGAGAAAGCAACGCTGCATCTTTTTGAAAAGCTAATCTCCAGTGAGAGAAATTGTCTGAGAAGGATCGAATGCTTTATAAAAGATTCATCGCTGGTACGTGCTGGGCTTTGATGAAGAGAAAAATCCTTAGAAGAGATGCTGGGAATCATTTCTTTTAGTCAAAGAATGAAGGGGGGGGGAAATGTAAACAAAAGAACAATTGGAACCTTTAAAAATATTGTGTATTCACATTTTATTTTAAAAATACTAACATTGGGGGGCTTTTCTGCATGCTTGGAGCATGGAGGGAGAGACTTGTGATTTACTTGATTGATGTACTGTGTATTCCATATTCACAAGAATTGAGATTTGGACAACAAACTTTTTAAAAACAGTATTTTGTATTTCAACATGAAAAGAAAGTTTTTAGAAATGAAGATCTTATGGATGAGAGGAGGAATCAATTAACAAAGAAAAACATTCAAAAAATAAACTTTTAGCTCTTTACTAGAGGAAAAATAAAACACTCAGGAGAAACAAAACCAAACCCCAGAAAAATGGTTAAGACAACAAAACTAACTAAGACTTCTGTAAGTTTTCTTTTGCTATGAGGCCTCCTGCCTTGAAACCTCTGCTGTGCGGCAGCTCTGGGCCCCTTGACCCTCAGGACTGTGAAGTCGGGGCCCAGGGGCCGCGTGGGCCTCACCGCCTGACCTAGTGCCGGGCAGTCCTCACAGCCTGACCAGTTGGGATATTTTCCTTCTGTGGGAGGCAGCTCTGTGGAATTTGAGCACATTTTTGTAAAAATAGGACTAGAAACCAATGCATCCTGAAAAAACAATGCAAAAAACCATAGGTGTCGTGGTCCTTCGGGCTCTGTCTTCCAGAAACCTCAGGGAACTTTGCCGTGTTTTCTTATTAGCTTTTGTAATCTGTGGGGATTTGGCACAGAGATCGTCTTCCTGTTGTACAGATGGAGAAAGTGAGTTCAGAGGGCCACAGTGAACAGCCTGGTCATCAGTCGGTGGCCGGGACACTGGGAAGGAGGGGTGTGCACCTCTTGGCTCATCTGCAGCCGAGATTGGGGAAGGCTCTGAGGTTGGCTGTGCTTACTTGTCCTAAGCTCACATGACCCTCACCTCCCAGACACCTTCTATTTGTTTAATTCAGGTGGAGCTTCCTGTGTTTGTTCTCTCTCTTCAGGTTGGAGGCTGTGTAAGGGAATCATAATTGAATCAGTTACCTCCTTCCTCCATCCCCTTTCTCTCCACTAGGGCCTTGTCTGGCCTCTCCCTTGTTTCACGGACCCTCTCTGCCTTGTGTGCTGGGGCCTCTCAGGTGAACGTGGATAGCATTGCAGTTGTTAATAGCCATGCCACTGTCACCTGTGCGTTAGGTGGCACAGACTGAACCCAACTAATCTGAAGGTTTATAATGTTTGATGGAAAAACAAAAGAAAGAAGGCAGATATATATTAATACTGAGAGAGCCCAAAGAGGGTATTTTTTAAGGATAATTACTACCTGACCTCACCATTCAAAAGAATTACATATTAACGCAAGAAATAGGAATGCACCTTATTTAAAAATAATTACAATACAATTAAAAATAAAAACTTCAGAAGCCCTCTGGCAGCCCATTCCAGGTGATTAAAGGTAATAAATTACCTTTATTGTCTGGTAAAACTCTTTATTTCTAACTTAAATGTGCATGCTATAATTTAAGTTCATTTTTTCTGGTCCTTTTTCAGTGGCAAAATATATTAACTGGGCTATTTTCTTGCTCCCAGGGGGCTTATAAAATTCAAGTCTTCTCCCTATTGAAAAATTCCAGTCCCATTGCCTTTTCTGCGACCTCTCTTTGATCCTTGGGGTTCTTCTCTGAACCTTCTCCATGTCCTTTTTACCTGTGGCCCTCAGGCCTGAGCAGCGCTAGTGATAGAGTGAGCACAGCAGGTAGAAGAGAGAGAAAGCAGCCCTCCCATTAGACATCACACTGTATAACATTCAGTCTCCAGTTTGTTGCTTACAGTAATCTCCCCCCAGTCAAACAGCTTCGAAGTCAGTTAATTTACAAAAGTTTTTATCAGGATCATGTGTGTAGAGATTCAGCATTTCCATTATGGTTAAAGGGGGATTCTAGAGGGTGTTATTTGGTTTAATTTATTGTGGCATTGGCAGGATGTGACCTCTCTGTGCCTCATGGTTCAAGGAGGTAATTACAATATAGACAATGAGCTGGAAGCCCCTGATTGGCGTGGGCTGTTCTCCTCCAGCATCTTCGGCCTGTGGTGCCAGAAGGCAAAGCAGCCTGGAATAAGCCTGTGACGTGGTTGAGTGATTACAGGGTAACCCGAAGAACCTACTTTCTAATTGTATCATCTGATTCGTTTATCACAGCGCAGTATCTTGGTGCAGTGACAGGACCGTACCAAAGTATCAGAGAGATCTCTAAGACTCAGATAGCAAGAGACTGCTGCACTTTGCTCCAGAAGAAACCTGATGCCTATTACATTAGAGTTGGATTCTGAGAGTAATTAAAGTGTGATGGTCTATATAACTTGTGTTTTATATGGAGCACTCTTAATTATATGTCCATCTCTTGGGACTGTCCAGAATGAGTCCTGGAAATTCTGTAGTTACCAAAATGTAACAAAAACAAAAGATAAAAGTGTGGTACAGGTTGTACAAAGTAAAATGACCTCCCCAAATGTTCTTGGAGGCCTGGTGTATTTTCTATTAAGACTATGAATAATAAGGGACTAGTCTAATATCACCTGAATCCTAAATATATATATATATATGTATTTGACTTCTCAAATAAATATAAGTTTTCAAAACATGTTTACTTTTGAGGCTTCCCCTTTGGCATCCACGGGCTGGACTGCCCTCAAGCACATGGCTGCCTGCCACAGTTGGTGGCTCCTGAATCAACCAAGGTATTAATCCTAGTTTGTCATTTACTATACAGACTGAAACTTTCCTAAAGCAGATGGTCTTGTGTTTCCCTTGACAGCGCAGGCCCTGGAAGACCATAATCTATAGCTTCAGACCTGACCTTAAAAAGTGATGTCACCAAAAGCAGTGAAAGCCACTTGCTAATTATGCAGCTTTCTTGGCACCGTTTGGTTTCCCAAGGCTGGCCCTGAATCAGAAGGATGTTATGTTTTCCAGTTACAATTCTGTTTGTAGAGCCCAGAAAGCTATTGTTTGGATTCCACATTTGAATGAGAAGTGCTGGTGGGTGGCAGGGTGGCACTGTGCTTGGCCACTAAGCTGCATGCCAGAGCCGGGAGGTACCCTGGTTCCCATGCCCTCCCATTAGCTCCTCCGCCAGCTGACCCCACCTGCCGCTGCCGCTGCATCCAGAGAAGCTGCCCCTCACCTTCCCAGGCAGATTTGCCCCAAAGGAAAGAGGACAGATGAAGCATGCTGGGGAGGTGCCGGGAGGCAGGATTGTTTTTGTTTTGGTTTCACTCAGATTTTAAATCAGAATACTCCTGTTTTTATCTCCTACCTAAAAGTCTTCATAGCTCAATTAAAAGTATTCTCTAATAAGAGCTTA
Source organism: Daubentonia madagascariensis (assembly GCA_023783475.1). Classification (NCBI taxonomy): domain Eukaryota; kingdom Metazoa; phylum Chordata; class Mammalia; order Primates; family Daubentoniidae; genus Daubentonia; species Daubentonia madagascariensis. Next base: position 187,485 of record JAKFHU010000573.1, read on the forward strand.
AGAATAAAAAGCATCCAAATACCTCCGTGTCCTCCTCCGTGTGAGATAGGAGATGTTCTCTTCCTCATTCTCCAGATAGCAGTTGTAACCACTTCAAAAAGAAAAGAAAACTGACTTTACACAAAAGTCCAGTGCACGATTTCTCTTTAGTAAAATATTATACTGAAGATTTAATTCCACATCCTGGATGATGTTGTCAGTTTTCTGTGTTTAAGTAGCTTTTCATGAATGTTCCAGGGTTTTCTTTTCCTGCTGTTTTATTAGCAGTCTTTCTAGCACTTCCTTTTTGAGCTCTTTAATGTGGTACATGTAATTTAACAAGAGCTGAGGTAGATAATTTAGCAGTGGTGGAGTAGGAAGGTGTGGCGTGCCTGTGGCCAAAAGCCGAAGGGTCTGCATCTTGGACTGTAGTTGCACATTCCAGTGTTGGCCTCAAGGGGGCACCAGATCCCCCAGCATTGTCTCTGTAGAGAAAGAGGCCCAGATGGCAAATTCTGTTGTCTCTGTTGGGGATGCAGGGCCTTGGGGTCAGTCAGAGATGAAGGGGGAGAAGAAAAAGCCCAGAAACAGAGCAGGAGTGGACCGGGGGAGGGAGGAGGGTGCATTGCCACTCAAGAGGCTGAGCTGAGAAGCAGCAGGGGACTGAGGAGCTTTCTTCCTGCTGAGGCTCTACCAGCTAACTGCATAGAGGCTGCTGGGCACAGCTAGGAGGGGGACTTCAGACTTGGGGAGTTTTTGTCTTTCATCCAAAGCTGGGCATCCCTGTGCCTTCCCATGTGTGCTTCCCACTTGTGTGTCCAAACACTCAGAGCACGTGTACATTTAAAACGCAAAAGTACATTTGGTACTTGTTAAATTCTTAAGCCCAGGAATGACAGATTTATCACTAATTAAACAATAATTGCATTATGGAGTACTGAAAAAATTGCTTGTGTATAAACAACATCTGGTAAAGATTAAAAAGAAAGAATAATTTTTCCAAGCTCAAATTTTTTGAAAGAAACCTGAATGTTTTAAAACAAAATAGATCCTAAGTAAAAGGGATATTTAGAGTCTTACGTTTAGTATTTTGGAAATAGAAAAGAAGAAAATGGCATAATAAAAAATACATATTTATAAAGGTGCCTCATTTTACATAATAGATGTGAAGGTTTTATAGAAGTAGATTTTTTTAACACCATATCATTTTTTAACCCAAGGGAGTGTACGGTTGAAATGAATCTTATGGAAAATCTTCTTTTTAAGAAGAAAGTTATTTTGTGGTGAATGTAGTCAGCCTTCAAGTTACACATGTGTATTAACAACAAGGGCTTCCCACGTGTTGCGAGAACAGTGGTTCAGAAGAGCCAGCTATGCAGTGGATGGCCTTGGTCTGCTAGTGGGTAAATTGGAGGAAAAACTTCCTATTGGCTGATGTCTTCAAATGACCATTTCCTGAATGAAATATTTAAACTACATTAAAATAAACTGTGAAAGAGAGTGATTCCAAGCTCAATGAACTTCACCTTCTTCTCTCCCATTTGCTATTCTGTATTTTTAAGGAAATGAAAAGGGCAATGGGGGAAAAGGACTTGAGAATATTTTCTGCTCTTCCATTGCCTTTTTATTTTTTCTAAGAGACATTCGCTTCTGTCACACACAGAATCAGAAAGTGATAGAAAAAAATAAATATTTCTTCCTGAGAATTCTGTTCTTTGTGTTCTCTGACCTCTTTCAAGTAGCAAGTGGCTTGTAATAATCACTGATGGAAATAACAGCTTAAGCAAACATCAAGGGCAGAGCTCAAGAATCAATGTTGTTTGCACAGTTCATGGTGAGAGTGACAAGCTGGCCTGTCCCTTGCCTCTTCCCTAAAATGCAGGAGTAGAGAACATTGTTGTTGTGCATTTATTCCACGTTGACTTTGTCTTCCCGTGTTTTGTTGAGGGATGGGAATGGGCTGTTCTCTAGGTAGAGAGGAAGCACATGACACAGTTCTGGGTAGCTGTGGGGTAGATTGGAGGGAAACTTCCTTGTCGGCTGAAGCGGGTTCACACCCAACAGGACAGTCTGAGAGAAGGAAGGCAAAAGTCCAGAGCTCTCTGTCATCATCTTCTATTCATCCTCTGACATTCAGTGGAAGGTCTGGGGGAGGGAAGAAGGACAAAACTCATGTTATTGATGGCCTCTTGGTGACAGAGTTTCCTTAGACTTGAAATGATCTGTATATGAAAATTATTAGGCCAGATGGAGAAAAGAAGAGCTTGAGAAGGAAAAGATTTTGGTAGGATGGAGAAAAACAAAGAGATGGAACCCAAGAAAGGTTTTCTTTTCTTTCCTCATTTTTATAGGGAAGATAATTGCCCAGATTGTGGGGCCTCAGAGCCAGGCTCCAGAGCCCAGGGTTGCAGAGTGACCTGTGGTGTTTTACTGGAGCATCTCATTCTACAAATAAAACAGGACACAGAGGGGCTAGATGTTTGCCCCATCACTCATGAGGATCTGTAAAGACTTAAGGGGGAAGAAAGGCTTCCAAAGAAGCATGTATCAAAACTTTAATTCTATTTGGAAGATTCTCTTGATAAGAAAAGCAGTTTAAATTTGCTTTGGTGATTTGATGTCACTGAGACACATGCCTGACCTGTGAGCACTCCAGTCCTCATGGGGGGACTCGCTGACTGTGAAATTATGTGCTCAGAAAGTATAAAGAGTCTCATTTTAAAAACCATTAGTAAAGGATACAGATGAGAAAGAGCTGTTCAGAGCTCTGGGGTGGCAAGGGAAACTGGTTTTAAAATCAAAATCTCAGCCATTGCTGTTTCAGCAGGGTTCCCCTGCCACCTGGCATCTTATCTGTTTTAAAGGCTAAAACGGGTTGTGGAAGTAGTTTGAAAGTAGCCAAGGGTCTAAAATATTTGGAAAGAAAGAAATCTAAGAAAATAGTCCATCTGCACGGGGAGAACAAGCAGATTCCACACAGCCTGGAGACATTTAAAACATTTGATTGAGCTGTTTTGCTAGAAAACACTGCATAAATGAAAAGTACATTCAAGTTTCCATTCTCTTTTGACAAATTAAGTCAGAACTTTCTTACATGCTTCCTCTCGTGGTTTTCATGGTAGCCCTAATCTACACACCAACTCATCATTTTCTTTGCCATTTGGAAATCCCTGTAATTTGTATTGAATTATTTTCTACTGGCATCAATCCTATAGAATAGCTAGCAGTTAGACCATTTAGAATGAAAAGAAATTCTGTTTTTACCATTTTCAAGTTTGATCTTATTTGCTATCAATGCATTTTCAGGCTCTGTGTCTGTCTGCCTGTGGACATGTTACAGTGCTATTTGGTCTTAAACACTCTTATTCAAGAGGCATATTATCTATATATGAAACTTTGAAAAATTGTTCTGGCAAACTTAGAAGAATCACATTTCTTTAAGACATGCAGTTTGTTTTTTCCTTGGTTTATTTTTTTCATTATGAATACATAGAAACTTTTATGATATTTCCTGGGCATATGTCCAGTGACCTCTTAATAACTGTTGTTGTTTACAACGAGGCTGAAAAACAGGGAGATTAACTGACTTGCCAAAGATCAAAGCCAAGAAATAACCTGCCTCCTCTGTAGAACCATAGTTCTGCAAAATTACTTACTTGAGTAGATAATGAATTTATCTATGAGGATTTCAGGTTGGTTTCTTTTAGATAAAAGTGCACATCAGAGAGTGTGGATTACTCTATTTAAAGAGTAGAAAATATTAACATACAAATCACAAATCTCTCTCCTTCAAATAATTAAAAGACAATCATTCCATCCTTTGAACAAGTGGCGACACTCTTGCCTGTACTTCCTGTGGCAGCCTGTAGTGGTGGCATGTGAACGCTAGATGGCACAGGCTCAATGCCACAACTCAAAACGCAGCCCGGAGTCCAGCCAGAGCCTGGAGGTCGGTGGGGACAAGCACCTTGCTTCCTTCAGCATGGCCCAGGAAACTGTAGGGAAGGAGCATATCCTTTTTTCTTTTTTCTTGCTAAGGGGCACCATGAAAAATGTTTCCCAAAGCTAGTCATATCAAATGAAATATGACTTGAAGAAATTCCCTATAGAGCCTAATCCACTAACATTTGGATGCTACTGTAAAATATCTGTTTTGGAACACATGTGCGCATTTTCATCTGGCATCATCTCATGCTTTGAGCTCTGGCCAAAAAGATAGGGAGCCTGGGTCAGGCCCACTGAATCCTCCTGCCCCAGGCCACAGGAGGCCAGCTTCTGCAGATTTAAATCATCAAAACTTCTCACAAAAATATTCAAGGAATAAATTAGATGTCTTTCATCATTCAAGATGATGGTATTTTTTTTCTTCATTAGCCCTCTTTTCATCCTAAATAACTTCAGCTGCTAATTTATAGTGCACTAAGATGCAAAACCATTTAGTCCACGGTAGTGGTCACTGGTTTCCTCAACAGTAATCCTAAATTATTAAATGTGTTCATTACCTAATAAACAGGAATTAAAAGATAGCAGGCACAGATCTGACTTTGAGGCACTTCTAGCCATTTGAGGAGGTCAGACTCAACAAGGCACGTTTAAGTAAAACTAGCAACACAGGCAGGCTCTGTGTCTTCACTACAGCATGCTGGTAGAAGGCATTTTAAAAATTTCCCTGATAATTGATTTTTATGGGTCATATGGGCTTATTATTGAAAATGTAGGATATACAGGAGTATAAAGAAGATACAAAGCTTGCCTGTAATCCCCTGCCCAGAGAGAACCACTGTTTGCATTTGTATGTGGGGCTTTTTCAGGGCACCAGTGGTTCTATTTTCTAACCCAAAGGAATGTGCTCATTTTCTAGAGCAATTCTGAGCAACTCATTTGCCTGATAACAGCAAGTTGTGATTGATGAAATACCTGTGATTTTTCACTTTCTCCTGGTCTTTTCTTTTTATAGCCTCAAGCAGCCTGCCACCCTGCCATATTCCGAATTGTTGATGAAATGTTCAGGTAAATGTTATACTATTTCTGCTAGTGGCTGATCTAAAAATGCTCAATTTCCAAACATGAATAAAAAATTCTGTGGTAGTCTCTGGCTGTACCATAGGGAAATTAGAATTTCTGATTCCTTCTTACCCTCTGAGCTTTTTGGTAATTAGAGGTAAAAACTCAAAAGTCAGTTTGTATTTAAAAGCCAATGCCTAAGAATTAAGATAACTTTTTCTTTACCCTTTTAAAATTCTAACAATAATGATAGAAAAGCAGAATTGAGGTAGACATCGATATCAAGAAATATTCATGTAGGATTTTTCTCAGCTCAGAATAAAAGGTAGCAATATACTCCCTTCACCACATGAGGGCTGACCAATCTTTTTAAAAGACTTTAAACCTAAGGAAAAAAAATAAATAAAGCCATTCTTAACAGAGTTCTTCTCAAAGGCAAAATACACCATGCATATTATCTTACAACACATTAATTTTTATTTTGAAAATATGAGTACTTCTTGGGAAATGCACAGGATTTATAGATGACGAGAGATGAGCTCACTGGACAAGAAGTTGGGTTATGGCTGGCAGTTAGTGGGGGTTTTAACCACGGGGTCCTGAGATTGGACGCCACTGGAAGAGCTTGTCCCCTCAGAAGTGTTGCTAGCCTCTCTTATGGATGCTGGGCAGCTGGGGTATCGAATCTCTTTCCTGCAGCACCTACAGTGGTAGAGGCTCCAGGACAGACAGCAGACTTTGGGGAAAGGAATTTTTACAACAGCAAATAACTCACCCCTCAGGTTGGTCTTGAAGTATACCAACTTTAAGCTAAATGATCATAGGAATAAGAATTCAGACTACATACAGTTTTTAGTTTAAAGCTAGCAAAGTTTGAGTTGATTTTTTTTTTTTTTTTGCTTAAAGAAACATAAAAATTAATTATATGAAAATGTGTGGAAGCCAGGCATACATGGATTCTTCTGCTGATTTGCTGGGTGGATATGACTGAGCCATTTGAGCCCTTTGAGCAGCTCTGTCTCCATTTGCAAAAGCAAAATGTTGATGTCACATGTCCGGGCATAAAATATGAAGATATTTGTAGAAAGCATGCAAACCTACACGGAAAGGATTTGCAGTGCTTCCTAAGTGTAAGAACCAAGAAAGAGAGCTCTGCGCATTGCAATTTTAAAGAAAGTATTTAGGAGAGGGAGAGACAGATTTCTCCTGCTTTCACACAAGGACTGAAATCTGATGAGTTGAGATACTGGCGAGGTTTATGGCACAAAAAAAAATGTTTCCACTCTTCCTCCTTACAGTTCAGGTTCATGTATTTGCCAGATTAATCATTAAACATGTTGTGATCTGACTTTGCATTGTTCAGGTACGCACTCCTGGAAACTGATGGAGCCCCAGAAGTACTAGCCACTATTCAAGTATTTACACAATGCTTTGTAGAAGCGCTGGAAAAAGAAAACAAGCAGGTTCGTTATATTGCATATAGTACTCATTTGCCCCAAACAAAAAGAGGCTGTTAAGAGTATTTGGCTAATCACCAGAAAGTAGCACTCTATTTTCAGTAATTTTGATGGACTGTTTTTCTCACAAATAAAGCTTCCAAATGAGTGCCTCAGCAAAGGTGAAACCATTTTAATTGAAAATAAATTGAGATAGTTTCTGTCTGCCCCGTGCCGTGGTACGCAGAGCATCTATCTACTGTTGTGTTTGAGAACTCTGTCATGCCAGCATGTGTTGACCTGGAGGATGAATTTCTCTGGCCCTGTGTTGTATGCTGTCTGTAGAGCGGGACGCTGCATCTGATCCTCCCAGACCAGCAATAGGCATACTAGAGTTTATATGGCATATACTGAATAGGAAATGCCACTTACTACAAAGCAACACTAGGCATTCTTAATTCTTAGCATCTTCCTTCCTATCAGAGACCCAAATATGAATTGGATTCCAGGAGACAGAGGAGGTGGTGAGAGTGCCAGGGAGCAGGGATAAGGAATGGCAGTGACCAGGAGGCACATGGTAGATGCGGTCAGGAAACCAGAGGCTGGGCACGGGCCCTGCAGAGACTTGTGCTCCAGGGCCCCAGCAGCAGAGGCCAGGCAACAGCTGCCAAGGGCCACTGACCAATTAGAGAGACCACTTGAAACAGGAACCTTTGCTACCAGAGAGCACCTTTGGGCATTTTAATTGGCCTTTATTTCTAATGGCCACAGGCCTAACATTTATGTGGCACTTTGCCTCTTCAGGGTGGTGCTGGTCTGCCACATCTTCCCCGTAAAGTATGTCATGGTCCCTTGTGATATGCTCTGCAGTTTAAAGCAGAGCAATGATGCTTGGCTCTACTAAAACCCCACACACCCCTATGCCAAAGAAACCTCTCAGGTTTTAGCAGATGTTTCAACCTTTTACTAAAAGGCCTTTTAAGGCATTAGTAAATATTTATGATTTTTTTTCCCCATCCTCATTTTCCCTAGGGAAGTTAACTAGACCATAGCAAACAGTGTTATCAATGGTACCCAGCCTGGAATTTGGGAGGAGAGCTCAGCTGAAAGGCACTCGCTGGCCCTTGCAAGTGTTTTGAGGCATAACTTTAAGTATCTTTTATCCTCCCTTGTACATTCTTTATATTCACAATTAGGACCTGACCTCTAGCGAGCCTCGCCCTTAGACTCCTGAAACACGCCTAGGTTGCAGCAGAGGCCACTGGGGAAGTAGTTTTGCTTTTCAGCTTAGCTTGAGTCTGTTTTTCTTCTCAGCTTTGCCCTGAGTCTCTGTGTGGCCTTGGGCACCACAAATTTGGATTGGAGTTGCATTTGCTTTTAATTTAGACTAGTACCCTGACCAGGCGACAGGTGACGAGAGATGTGGGGGCCACAAACTGGGTCCTGGTGTGAGGCAGGGCAGGGATCCAAAAGGAAACAGGAATTCATCGCCCTCACTGTTGGCTCAGAATAGGAAAGCAACAACCTCTTAGCTTTGCAGACGCCTCCATATACATCTATCAGTTCGTTTCTCTTCCTAGAACTATTCCTGAGTCCCTCCCTTTTTAAGTGATGGATGTTCTGCCTTCTTGAGTGCCCATTTTTAGCTAATCATGACCTCATGCATGACTCCTGTCATATTTGGCCCATGCATGACGCTCTTTTCTTTCTGTGTTTCATTCATTCACTCATTCATTCATTCTTAATAAAATGAGTATCTGTGAACCCAGCAAGACCTGGACCACTATTGATAAGAACTTCTGTCTGTCCATGTGCTCCTTCTCTGTTCTGTCTCCCTGCCTTTCTCCCCTGGATAACCACTGTCTGAATTTTATGTTTATTGTTCCTTTGCTTTTTCTGAAAATAGTTTGATCACATATATATGACTTCCTAAACCATGTTTTGTTTCATTTTGGTTGTCTTTGAACTTTATAAAACAAACAAACAAGAGTAGCATACTGTATGTATCTTTTGAGGCTTACTTTTTCCACTCAGCATGTTACAAAGATGCCTTTATGTTGCTGTGTCTGGCTGTGGTGAAGTATTGTTATATTGTAGTCCATTGTGAAATGTACCACAATGTATCCATTTTCCTGTTGTTGGCATTTGGGTTGTTTCCAAATTTTGTTTTCTATTACAAATATGTTGCTCTGGACACTGTGGGTTAGACACTTAAGAGTGGAAGTGTTTGGTTTTTAGATGTGCAAAGGTTCTTTAGTAGAGCCTGCCAAGTTGATTTTGAAAGTGGTAGTGCCCACTTACCCTCCCCTTAGCAGCTTAGGAGAGATTCCGTTGTCAGAAATGCTCACCTTCAGTGCTTCTCGCTGTCTCCTTACCCTTTCCTCTTACCCCTGTTCTATTTGGGGAGTAGAGTGTGGCTCCCTCAGTGTACCCCATCAGACAGTGGGCAAAAACTTCAGGTCGGTGCAACAAGCAGCTTTTTCTAAGCTTGCACGATGGCTCAGCACAAACAACCAGTCAGGTCAGGTTCTGGTTCCAGCAGTAGCAGAGTCTGATAATAGACTAGACTAAAGCTCTCACAGATAAAAATGATAAACCTCAGGCAAAACATTTTTAAAAATCTATTTGAAGACACTAGAGAGCACCTGAAAAAGAAGACAGAAACTAGAGGGCCTCAGCTCGTGAAAGGGAAATGGCACTTGGCAATCTTCTGCTTCTCCCCTGACAGCTCTCCTTTGAGGGTGGGGAGATGGGGGGTCAGGGGACAAAACTTGGGGCAGAATCTGATTGATTTCAAGTGTCAGAAGACAGACTGTGGGCTGCCAGAGGAACAAGAAAATAGAGGGGACAAAAGAAAACCAATGTCAAAAGATATACGTAAAGCCAAACCTACCAACAAGTATGTTAATTACAAAAATTAAATGCAAGTTAACTAAATATTCTAGTAAAAAGGCAGAGATGTCAAATTGAATAAAAAACCAAGACCCAACTATATGTTGTTCTCAAGAGACCCATTCTAATTATAAGGCACAGACAGATGGCAAGTGAAAGGAGAGAGAGCAGTGTGGTGTGCAGACAGTAAGTACGGGAAAACTGGTGGCTCTGTGAGCAGCAGATGAAGCAGACGTCAAGGCGAGGAGTGTTACCAGAGGTAAAGAGGGACATTTCATAATGACAGGATGGCCAGTTCTTTAGGAGGAATACCAGCTATAAATGGATATGTGCCTAATAACAGAGTTTCAAAGTACGTGAAGTAAAAGCTGACAGAAGTAAAGGAAGAAATAGCCAGATCCACAGTAACACATAAAATACTTAGGAATACATTCCGCCATGACGTATAAGATCTCTTACTGAAAACTACAAAATATTGCGAAGAGAAACTAAAGCAAACTTAAATATAAGGAGAGAGATACCATATTCGTGAACTGTTAAGATGTCTGTTCTCCCCAATAGCAAATTGATCTTTTGCTTCAATGCAATCCCAGTCAAAATCCCAGCAGACTTTAAAAATGGAGATTGACAAGCTGATTCTAAAACTTATATGGAAATGCAAATGGCCTAAAATAGCCAGAACAATTTTGAAAAACAAAAGCAAAACAAAATCAGAGGACTCACCCTGCCTGGTTTCAAGACTGAAAGCTGTAGTAATAAGACAGTGAGGTATTGGCAAAAGGAGAGACATAGATCAGAATTGAGTCCAGATATAGACCCTTCGTATGTGGTCAATTGATTTTTGACAGAGACACCAAGGTAATTCAAAGGGGAAAGGAAAGTTTTCAACAAGTGGTGCTGGAATAACTGGATGTCCATCTGGGAAAAACGAACCTCAGCCTCTACCACATAAAGCACACGACAGTTAATTAGACATGGATCATAGGCTACAACGTGAATGTTACAGCTATAAAGCTCCTAGAGTAAAATGTAGGAGGATGTCTTTTTTGACGTTGAAGTAATCTAAGATTTCTTAGAAGGGATGCAAAAGAAGCAGCACTAACCATATGAGAAAAAATGGGTAAATTAGACTTTATTGGAATTTAAAACTTCTATTTTTGATAGGTATCATTAACAAAATGAAAAAGCCAGCCATCAGCTGGGATATATTTGCAACACATATGTATGACAGAGGACTTGTGTCCAGAATATATGAAGACCTCAACTCCATAAGAAACAAATCACTTTTTAAAAATGGACAGAAGACTTGAATACAAACTTCAAAAAAGATGTATAATTTGGCAGTAAACACATGAAAATTGTTCAACATCATTTGCCACCAGGAAAATACATAATAAAGCAGGCTTGAAAGCAAGCATGCATGAGGTAACATTACACACCCACTAGAATGGTTAAAATTAGTAAAATTGACAACACCAAATGTTGGCAAGTATGTAGAGCAATTAGAATTCACATACATTGCTGGTGGGTGCAAAATGGTATTACCACTGGAAAACTCTGTGGCCTTGTAGAGTTAAACAAGCCTCTACTCTATGACCCAGTAATTCCACTCCTATGGTCCTCACCCAGGAGACATGAAAGCACGTGTCCACAAAAAGACATAGACATAAATGTTGGTTGCAGCTTTATTCATAACAGCCCCAAATTAGAAACAACCCAAATGCCCATCAATAGGAAAACAGATAAACAGACTTTGGTGTATTCATACAATGATGGCTTCTGAGCAATAACTAAAGAATGAACTACTCATACACAATAACACAGATGAATCTTAGGGAAAAAAACACTGAGCCAAAGACGCCAGACACAAAAGAATATATACTTTATGATTCTATCTACATGAAATTCAAGATTAAGCAAAACTGTCCTGTCAAAATCAGAATATTGGTTGCCAGGATGGGGTGGAGGAGTTGATAGAAATGTTCTGTGTCTTGATTGGGGTGGTGGCCACATGGATTTACACATTTACCAAAACTCATCAAATTATATCCTTTAAGCCTGTGGACTTCATACTTACCAGATTTTACTTCAATTTTTTGAAAAACTTCTTCAAAGCATCTGTGCCTTTGGGGGCATGGACAGCTTATTCCATTTTTGCCTGCAAAGCATGTGAGCACCATTGTTGTTTTATGCTTTTGTTGTTAAAAAACCATGCTGAAATACCTAGCATCTCGTAACTACTTTGGCAACTCTTACCGAAATAGAAGATTTATGTGTATAATTGAGTTCATGTGAGGTAGAGAAGTCATACAAAGACATCAAGAGCATAACTTTATTTTTCTTAAGTCCCAGAAGGTGACTTTAAAAAGGTTCATTTTTCTGGAAAATATTTATAAGGTTATTTGAAGCATTTAAAAAAAAATGTTGAAGAAAACATTCTGACCATGTTAATACTGGTGCGTCTTTTTTGGGCAGAAGATGTAGGATTTTGTATTTTCCTAACACCCCTTTCAGTCCTAACATTCATGCTCTTTGGAATGTTTTGTTTTACTGTAGCTGAGGTTTTCACTCAAGACCTACTTTCCTTATGCTTCTCCATCTCTTGCCGTGGTGCTGCTGCAACACCCTAAAGGTAGGTTGAGGTTGACATTGCCCATGTCAGAATGATTTCTGGGGAAGAGCACTGACAAACTAGAACCCTTCCCTCCCAGTCCCTCATCTGTAACATGAGGGAGACGGAGCTGGTTATTTTTAAGATTCCTTTAAGCACTCAGCATCCCACATTCTGTGGATTTTGGTATAAGACTCTGCTTGGCTTCCCAGTGATGACCACTTACCAAAAGAAGAAAAAAGAAAAGGGGAAAGAATGTGGCCTCTGGTGAGGTTTCGATAGTCTGCCCCAGACAGCACAGGCTCTGCCGGTGCCAGCCAGACCCACCAGGTGCCAGGCACAGGCCAAGACTTGGCTGCGTCAGAATAAAACACTATATTTATTTGTTTTTCATTCTTTCTACTTTGTGCAGCCTATGGCAGAAGAAAAGATAAAATAATGGATGAAGCCAAGGAAATTTAGGGGAAATTTCTCCTAACCAAGCCAAGGGAAGGATTTGAAAGAATTCAGTGAGATACTGAGATCACAGCCTCTCCTGATTTCACTTGCCAGCCTCCAGTTGAGGAAGCGATGGTTCCACCCTTCATTCAACTGGTGTTGATCCGGGAGCATGCCTGTGAGCTCGTGCCTAGGAAACATTTCAGAAATAGACAATAACGCATCCCCTCCCTCCGAACCTGAAATCTGAAGGAAAGGCAACCCTGGCACAAGCCCAGACTGTGCCACCCAGGAAAGAGAGAGCTGAGGGAGGGTAAAGAGCCACTAACGTCTCCCTTTCGTGCCGTCTTTGACCTGCCTTTTCCCTGATCCTTGAGTGAGTAGATTCGCTGGAGGAAAGTAGATGATTCAAAGGTTCAGAGCATTTTACAAAGTCTAAGTTCCTCTTTCTTTTTCTAGAAGATGTAGATTCTTGCCCAGCGTGGTCCTCCTGACACTGCCCTCTCAGATACCGGAGGTGGGGGTGGTGACAGTCTCGATGGGATCTCTGGGTGACAGTTTCATGAAAACCTGTGGGAACACAGTGAGAAAACTTCATTAACAAGACAGAAAAATCAGGAATCCACTCTCTTGGGGTATACCTTACAACTTAGGTTAGCAAGGCCTAAGGTCAGCCTACGTGGGGAGCAAAATGAACTCCAAAAAAATGTATTGCAGTTGTTACTTTTTAAGTTCGGAAACCTATAAACAAAAGATGAAGGTGGTACATAGCATGAACTCAGCCCTCTATCTTTTGGTTTGTGTGATTTTTCTAGATTTATGCCCCAAGACAAACAAGTGACTTTAAGCAGAAGTATAAGAACCTTTTGTGCTAGTTCCTAGAACAGTTGTCTGCATATTACTTTTGGAAAAAATGAATGTTATATTCACAAATTGAAGAAGTATATTTTAATAGTATAATCTTATATTTATCAGAAATTTATTTTGTGGCTATTGTGAAGTCTGGGAGGGGCATAAAATATGATCACTTATGAGCCCTGACTATCTAGGAGATACATGTAGAGGGGAAATAAAATAAGTATCTAAACAACTAATGAAAAGAAGAAAATGAAAAATGCCTTCAAAAGGCTATGAATTAAGGGTTATGGGAGTTCAGAGGAAGGAGAGGGCTGCCTTTGTGCAGTAGTGGTGGTACCTCCACCACTTGTTACCTTCCTCGTGGGTTTGATTACAGAATCTGTCACTACATAAACCTTTTTCAGATGTTGCTTAGAACTACGGATACGTGCATGCTCGGATGTGCTTGAAACCACAGGGTGATTGTGAAACCAGAGAAACTAACTCAAGAAAAGGCATTTGTTTGCATCATTCCCATGTATTTTTTTTTTCTGGCCTTTTTTTCGCTGTAAACCTGACATCATATTTTGAATTCATTACAGCTGAAGGAAAACAGTTGGGCAGGCCATTTCTAATTCCTTGTTGGCTGCTTTATTATAGTCTCCATGTATTTTGAAATTACAAATTATTAGTGTGGAGGAGGGGGTGGGTAGGTAGAAAAGAAAAAGCCTGGGGCATCTGCAACATGGCATTTCTCAATCCCAAGAGAGAGACTGTCTGAGGAAAGCATGAGAGCAGGGGTGTGGGTTCCATGAACCAGAGAACAAAGGAAAGGGCATTTCCCCAAAACTCCAGGTCTTAGCTGGAGATGGTTCCTAATAGGTTTGACTTTTCTTCAGTTTCCCTCTGACTTCTCTCTCTCCACCCACAGATATTCCACAGGGTCACTGGCACCAGCCACTGAAGCACATTTCTGAACTGCTCAGAGAAATTGTTGAAGACCAGACTCATGGGTGAGCAAACACCACTCCTAAGTCTGCTGCACATGTGGTTTCCCTTGATCCTTAGCTTCCCTTTGAGCAGGGTTGACAGACCAAACAGGTGAGCACTGTCGCTAAGTGAGAGGTGGAGGAAGCTTGTGGCCGCATGTGTCGCTCTGAGCAGGTCAGAATAAATAGGCCTGCATGTGTAAATACCTGTATAGAAACTCTTCTAAGTAATGTCTGCTCTTAGCTTTTGAAATACACAGGCATAACAATACAAGAAAAGATCCTAGAAGAAAGCAGTGCCCGCATGCTGGAAACCCCTGGCCATGCAGAAGGAAAAGGGTGCCTCTCTGGGTCCTTTGTTCTTCTCTCCAGATCTCTAGGGAAGGAAATTCTAAACTTCTGCACAGGAGGGTGGAATGTTAATGTTTGTTTTTCCTTCTCTTTAACAAATATTTCCCTAAAATTAGAAAATACATTCTAACATAAACTAATTTCTAACTTTATGGTATTAGGTACCCTCTTATATGTGTTATTTTCCTAAAAGCATTCACATTTAGGCTTTAAGTTCTTTCTAACATAATACTCTTTGGCTTCCTCTTAACTTCCTTGCTTTTAGAGTATGAATAATTTATTCATTGTCTATACACTAGCCTACTAAGACTATTTTATTTGTTCCTTTTGCCACTTTTCCCTCTTGAAATTCTCTGTAATCTCATCACTGAGCCAACACAGCTTATGGTTGTGCTCCTGTGTCCATGAGCACTGAAGGTTTGAGTGCCAGATACTCACTCCCCCCTAACACCCCCCAAGATTCTTACCAATAGAGAATGGACAAAAAAGGGCTGGCAACCAAATGGGGACCACCAGAGTATCGGCCGTATTAACGATGTGCAGCACCCTGTCAGCCCCACATGCACCCTTTTTGGTTGTCTTTGTTGAAGAAAGAGCAGGACTTAGACCCCAAACCTCATGGGGCTCCTACCTTAACCTAGACCTTGGGGCCACCTTCGGGGTTGGGTAGCAGGTTAGGCCCTTTCTCAGTCGGCCATGTGGAGCTGCCTTGCACACTCAGTTACTGGTGGAAAAGAGAGAAGGACCAGGCTGATCTCTGACCCCTGACCCAGGCGTGCTGCCAGCCTGGAGCCCTGCTGCTCTCCTACTTGGCCTAGGTGTCTGCAGGAGAGGGCACTGGTAGAGCCCCTTCCTTGCTTTGAGACATCCTAACCCAGCCCACTGCCAACGTGGCCTCCAAAGCATCAGCTCTGACCCTCTCCTGGGGACAAGGGAGTAAGGTGAATACTCCCACCCTTCCACCCTTCCTTCCTTTTCTCTCTGTTGTTCTGCAAGCTCAACAGCAGAACATTTAATCACTTGTTCTCAGGGAGGACTTGGACAGGAGGAAAGCAGTGACCAGGGAGGTGAGCACAGTGCTTAGAATTCCATGGGCCAGGTAGAGGAACATGGAGCCAGATCCAACAAAGACAGACCCTGCAGTGGGGTCTGGAATACTCCTGTTCCAGTCACTTCCCTCAGCCCAGAGGGAAAGTTCTGATCTAACTTGATCTCAGACCAGTGCTACTGCATTTTTTCCAAGGGAGATGTTAAACTGCTGAGACTATCACTGCACAAAAGGTTGTACCCTTGAAACAAGTATTGCAACTTCCAATTGCCAGTGCAGCAAGAGAATAGCTTCATAAAAGCTTTAACTTTCCAGCATTGGTGTATATGTGATGACAGGAAAGAATATGTACAACTCATTAAAAATTCATAACTGCTGAAACATCCACCAGATCCTTGTGTCTTGTCAGAAAGGAAAGAGCAAGTTTCTGCTTGCATCGCACCTCCCACCCCTTCCTCATGAAGGGAGGAGGCCAACAGCCTTCTCTGGTCTCCATCTGGACCCGAGAGAGCCTCCCTCATTTCTTGCTCTGGAGCCACCTGGGTGGCTGCCTTTGTGTCTGGGAGGCCCCATTCTCCACAGCAGCCCAGCTGTGCGGGCCCTGCAGAAGGCAGCGAGGTGCATTGCAGGGTCGTCCTGCATCATTCCTGTTGGTTACAGGCCAAGATGGTCCTTTCTCAAAGGCTGTACTCACTTACAGTACCTGGATATAAAGACTTACCTGTCCAAGTCCTCAGACCTCATGGGGTCTTTGAGAGGCATCCTTTGAACATCCTGAGATGGGTTCCAAGTGTCATTCACACAAACTTCATGAGTCTAACTTCTGTTCCTTGCAGGTTGTACTTCAGTGGGTAAGTACAATATGAGCCAACCATTCGCAGACATTAAAGTTGCTTTAAGAACCAAAAGGAAAAAGAACTCAGGTTGCCTGGCTGCCATCTGTTTTGGCTTTCTTCTAGGTCCTGTGGAGGTCCCTTTGAGAGCTGGTTTTTGTTCATTCACTTTGGAGGATGGGCTGATATGGCAGCTGAGCAGTTACTGATGTCAGAAGCTGAACCTCCTGTGGCCCTGCTGTGGCTCTTGGCATTCTACTACAGCCCATGTGACAGCAGTCAGCAGAGAGCACAGACCATGGTGGGTGGCAGGCCCCACAGCGTGTGCATTCAAGGGCAGCTCTGGGGTGCCGAGAGGATCCTGCAGGGAGGAGCTCTGTAGCAGGTTTGGCTTTCACTGGCTCTCCCCGCAGCTATGCTCTGCAAGCTCATGGCATAAGTCCTTGTAACATGTAGCTGTCCATTTGAATGACAGGTGGACTGGGGCTGGGCTTGTGGTCAGAGACATTCTCCTGCCTCCACAGAGTTCACTGGAGGCAAGACGCTGCCACCCTGCTCTCCTGAGAAGCTCCGAGGGGATGAGGCACAGCCCTTCTGTCCTTGAGGTCATTTGATCTGTCCTTGGTCGGCTGCCCTTGTTTACAGGTGTGCCTGACCCTCAGGGCCCTGTCCTCCAGGGGTGCCGTGAGCACTGTCCTGCAGCCTGCATCCTCTGTCCTGCTCCTCAGCAGCCTGGCCACACCTGCTTCCATCTTCACTTACTGCCTTCTTGGATCAGTCAACAGATCCTCACATTACAGGCTTTGTTTAGACCTCTTACTAAAGTAATCACATGATATTAACCACTTTGCTTCTGAAAAAGGACTTGGTCATTTCCTAAATAACAGAGCAGCTAAGTATAGGACGGGATAACTATCTGTGGCAAAGACAGTTGTTATTTCATGTGGAATATAATAATTACAGGAAGCAATGCTTTGATTAAAGGCTTCGGCACCTCCCTTGCAAACATTTATTTGCTCATTTTTAAAACTTCAACTGCCAGTGCTTTTTGCTGATTTAATAATTAAAGAGAACAGGTTTCATTATGTATGCAGCAATGTTCCTATTTGCTTTATAATTTCTGTTGTTTGAAAAAAGCAGAGACTAGTACAGATGTTTGTATGTTTTATTTGTTTAAAGGCTTGCATGACAGGGGAAAGAAAAAATTTTGGATTTTAAAAAGTTGGAATTTGGTGATAATTTATTCTGGATCAAAAATGAAATATTTCTTAGAAATCATCATAATCCACATAGGTATTTGAGGATTGCTACCTGATTAAAAAGAAAGCCTTCTATTTCTTCCTCCTTAAAATATCATATTGAAACTAATTAAGGAAAATTGTAGTTTATGTTTTTCATCATCTTATTTTTAATAATAATTAAGCTGTATGAAACACTCATGATTTCTATATCCCTTTTATATGCATTTTGTATTTGATTCTGTATATGCTAAGTTGGTGGATATGTGTTAAATTCCCATCAGTCATGGATACTGACAAAGACAGATTCACTCTAGGAGTATAGAGAAATACATTGTCCTGTAAGACTTAATTTCCAGAAAGTTCTGCATTGGCACATCTTTCTACTAGCTAACTTGGTCTTTTTGTTTGTTTAAATAAAAGCTATGCATGGTTCTTACTCAGAGGATGCTTAGGCATCTTGGATGAAAATGGATTAACTCATTCAAAGTAGTTTAGTGCCATATGTCATTTCCTTCTTAGCTGTTCTATCAGAGGTAGCCATCTGCCTTGTGATTGAACCCAGTGCTTCATATTAGAGATTCCAAAGCCCCTTCCTCCTTGGTGCCTGACCTGAGGCATGGGGGTATGTGACATCCCAGGAAGGGAGTTTTCTTAGTTTAATAATACGTACCTCTTGTTCCCCAGGGTTTTGTGAACTTTAATCACTGGATGGTCTCCTGGGTGACTTGAGAAACAAACCATGAACTGTGTTAGAAGGCATTATTGTGAGATTTGATCATGTTTGACAATAGCTGTGCCTTTGCCTTACTTAAAAGGCAGAATTAAATCATGGTTAATCACTTAGCCCCGGATCATGTGCTAGGGCTGGAGTAGTTGCCTCTGCTGGCCATCCTTGAGGTGCAAGAACATGGGTGCAAAGAGCGAGCCTGTCCCTGCCCAGGACGTGTCCTGCCTGTGCAAAGGCCTGTCCTGCTCACTGGCAAACCACATTCTCTGCCAGCCAATGTTCATCTCCTTTTTTTTTTGTGAGACAGGGTCTCACTCTGTCACCTGGGCTAGAGTGCAGTGATGTCATCATAGCTCACTGCAACCTCAAGCTCCTGGGCTCAAGCGATCCTACTGCCTCTGCCTTCTGAGTAGCTGGGACTACATGTGCATGCTACCAGGCCTGGCTAATTTTTCTATTTTTTTGTAGAGATGGGGTCCTCGCTGTTGCTCAGGATGGTCTCGAACTCCTGGCCTCAAGCAATCCTCCCACCTCGGCCTCCCAAAGTGCTAGGATTACAGGCATAAGCCACCATGCTCGGCTGTTCATCTCCTTTTGCTAACTGAATTGGATCATGATTTTTAAAAAAAGTCTATATATTCTTAAGAATCAGGCAAGGGTTCATACCCTTTAACCCAGTCAGTATACTAAGGAATTATACTAAGGAAATCATTAGAGATCCACACAAAGATTTATGTACAAGAATATTCATCACAGCATTGCTTATAATTGCAAAAATTGGAAATGGCCTAAATTTTCAATAGTAAGGCTATTGGCTAAATAAACAATGAATCTCTTTGGGTGACAGAGTTATAGATCATTATAATTTTCCTTTTCTCTTTTCAAATTTTCCATAATGAACAAATACAGATTTTTACAATGCAAGATTTAAGAAATAATACTTTAAAAAGAAAAGAAAGCTTTTTTTTTTCCTCCTGAAAAACATAGAAAGCATTTAAAGTTATTGGCATTCGAGTAGAAGCTTATGGACATGGAAAGCATTTGAAAGGAAACACAGTCTGAGACAAAATAGAAAGGAAGACCACATCTTAGGGAATATTGGATAAGGGGGAAAATCAAATGCCAGTCAAGAAGAAAACGAATATAAGGGCTTCACCTCCTAAGCACTGACATTTTTGCAGACCCATTTAGATGACAAGATGGTCTTGGACTGCTGTAGATAGATACCATCAGACCAGGGCAGGCTGGGCCAGCTGAGAGGGGCGAGGGGGTAAGAGTGTGGCCTGTCCTGTTGGACTGTTGCCATTTTCCGTGGAAGAGCCCCATGGTGCAATTTCTCACGGTCTCGTATTATGGTCAGAACTGCTCACACAACACGCCTAGTGTACTGGAGTTTATGACAGACTTCATTGAATGAGGCCTTAACTTCCAGGAAAAAAAACGTTTCACACAAAATCCATAAAATCGGTCATGGGAATTCTCAGAATAGGCCTAAGTATTCTTTCAAAACTGATGGAACATAGCTGTTCATGAGTTCCATGTGGCATTTTGGATCAGTGGCTTTCAGTTTTTGCTTTGTTTTCCAATTCACAACTCAATGTACTATTCTTGTAGCAAGCAGAAAAGTCTCAGCATGAAATAAATATTTTTATGCAAAAACAACCCACAGACTTATAACAATTACCATTATTATGTGGATTCCACAGACTTGTGACCTCTGCTTGAGGTTTAAACATGTATGAACAGACTGTTCCAGTCTCTAAAACAAAACAAATGTGTGTGTGTATGTTTGTGTGTGTGTGTGTGTGTGTGTGTTCCTCCCACTCCCAAAGATAGCAGAAGGCAAACCTACATTCTTATCAGAACATGGGCTCAGCGGAGGCCCCATTGCACAGGGCTTTAATTGATTTGTGCCTGTGATAGTGAGGCGAGTCTTCAAGGAACCTTTTGTTCTTTTTCCCACAATATAAAAATCTGACTACATTCTGTTAAAGACTTTTCTCCATTTCCTTTCATACAAAAAAAGGTCAATTCCTGGCATGGTGCCCTGGCTGCTTGGTGAGCAAGACAAAAGAGAGTCAAGAGATTTCCATTCCACCCATTTGGGTTTGTGTGGAACGGTGTGTAAGCCACACCGCCTCTTTCTCCCTCTCTCAGGGGCCAGTTCTCCCCTCTTTCTGGGGGTTGCTTCAAAGCAAATAAATAAATCCTAGAGGCATGTGTGTCCTAACTCTTCCCTAATCCCTTACCCTTTGAAATTGTACTGTCCAGGTGGAGGTGAAGGTGATGCTTGGCGGCCTGCTGAAGCTGTCCAGAGGTGCCACCCTCTCAGTCAGGGATCTGCTGGTGGCAGCAGGTGAAGGCAGAGACACAGATCCCAGACCACCTACACAGCAGCTCATCAGGCACCTCCTCCTCACCTTCCTGCTCTGTGCTCCTAGAGGCCGTGCAATTGCCCGGGACGCCATCGCCCTGGTAAGCCTCCCTCTTTTCCAGCATCCTAGTTCTCATTTACACTTTAGGTGAAAGGTGGGTTGTCCCAGCCTTTGAGGGGTGTGTGTCCTGGATGCTACCCAACATGGAAGAATGGTTAGGCAGGTTGACAGCTGGGACGGACCCCAGAGCCTGCCCCCTGCAGCACCCTCGTACCATAGGAGAGAAAACAGAGGCTCAGAGAAAGGAGGTGCCGTCTCTCAGGTCACACAGCTTACTACTGGGGCACATAGTAGAAGTTAGGTCTCTTGTCTCCCTATGTGTGATACTTTCAATTACAGTGCACGACTTTCCTCCCTCATGGACAGAAGGAAGGCTTCAGTGAGAATGTGCTCCTAAAGCAACCACAGTGCTGCTCACTGCAGCAATGCAAGGAATTGTGTTTGTTAATTTTTTAAAAACTGGTTAATTACAAAGAAATTTTTCCTGAAGCCCGGCTGACATGAGGGTTAAAGAATGGTCCAAGTCAAAAATGAGCACCATTCATGACATTAGATTTGGCAATGATTTCTTGGATACGATACTAAAGACACAGGCAATTAAAGAAAAAATAGATAAATTGGACTTTATGAAAACTTAAAATTTCTGTACATCAAGAAAGTGAAAAGACAGTTCACAGAATGGGAGAAAATATTTGGAAATAATGTATCTGAAAAGGGTTTAGTATCCAGAATATATAAAGAATTCCTACAACTCAACAACAAAAAGATAACCCAATTCAAAAATGGGCAAAGGACTTGCATAGACATTTCTCCAAAGAAGATGTACAAATGGTCAATACTCAGTAACATTAGCCATTAGGGAAAAACAAACCAAAACTACGGTGAGATTCACTTCCCGCCCGTGGGGATGGCTATCAAAAAAAAATAAAAGGAAAATAAACGTAAGGATGTAGAGAAACTGCAACACTCATGCATTTCCAGCTGGGAATGTAAAATCATGCAGCCACTGTGGAAAAGAGTTTGTGGTTCCTTAAAAAGTTAAACATAGAATTACCATGTGACACAGAAATTCTGCTGGGTATATACCCAAGAGAACTGATAGCAGGGACTTGAATAGATATTTGCGCACCAGTGTTCCCAACAGCTAAAAGGTGGAAACACCCCCGTGTCCATCAACAGATGAATGGTTAAACAAGATGAGGGGGCACATCCAGGGGAATATTGTTTAGACTTTAAAAGGAAGGAATTTTGGGCACATGCTATAATGTAGATGAACCTCGAAGACATTATGCTAAGTGAAATAAGCCAGACACAAGGACAAATATTATGATTCCACTTTTATGAGGTACCTAGAATAGTCAAATTCATAGAGAAAGGATTATAGGATAGAGTTTACCAGGGGCTGAGGGGAGGAGGATGGGGAGTGTTTAATGGGTGCAGAGTTTCTGTTCAGGATGATGAAAAAGTTTGGGAGATAGGTATGTGGTGGTGATGGTTGCACAACTTTGTAAACGTACTTCATGCCAATGAATTGCAAAAATGGTCAAAATAGCAAATTTTATGTATATTTTACCACAGTTTAAAAATGTTCATCTCGGAAAAAAAAAAAAACACCAACATGCTGGCTCTGGGAGTTTTGTTTTATTTTTACTTTCTATTGACATATACACACAGAAAATATACAACTTGATGAATTTTCACAAACCAAAAACACCCATGCAGCCAGCAACCAAATCAAGAAAGGAACATTCCCAGCACCCAAAGGCCCTTCCTGCTCCCTTCCAGGGTGGTTGTGTTTGAATGTGAATATTAATATGTGGAAAGTCCCAGTGACAGATGACCCAACCTGTGAAGAACCTCAGACGACCAGCACCAGGAGGTTGTCTCAGTCCTGGTAGCCAGTCAGTGTGGAGCAGGCCTGGGCCGTGCCTCTCCCGAGCTGTGTCTCAGCTGGGATGGAAGACAACCCAAGAACCTGGGGGTTTGGGGGGCCAGAAGAGGCTGGGGCCGTCTCCTCAAGGGTGCAGCCCCAGCACAGTGAGAGGACTTTCAGGAATCTGTTGTGTACTTTTATAAAATGCATACTTGCAACAACACAGATGAACCTAGAGGACATTATACTAAGTGAAATAAGCCAGACACAAAAGACAAATTCTGCATGACCTCCCTTATATGTGGAATCTAAAAAAGTCAAACTCAGAAACAGAGGTTAGAGGGTGGTTACCAAGGGCTGGAGGTGGGGAATGGGGAAATGTTGGTCACAGGGTACAATCCTGCAGTTACAAGATGAATACGTTCTGGAGACCTAAGGTACAGCATGCTGACTATAGGTAATAATAATGTATACTTGATATTTGCTTAAAGAATAGATCTGAAGTGTTCTCACCACTAAAAAAAAAAAAGGTAATTAGGAGAGAGTGATGGATGTGTTAATTAGCTTGACTGTGGTAATTGTTTCACAAGGTATATCAAAACATCACGTTGTATACTTTGGAGAAAGAGAAAACAAATTGCAACATATGACAATAAATACCTGTAAATAAGGGGGGAAAATGCACACGTCACTTACTTCCCAGTCCAGTGGGGGGGGGAGAACTCCATAGGGGGGAGCTAAAATATGTCTGTAAAACTTGGTATCAACTAGCTTTTCCTTTGGCTGAGTATAAGGTACAATAAATGCTTTTCAGCTTCTGCCTCAGCAGATGATCAGAGTCAGCATCATCAGGGACAAGTCATGCTGACAGTGTGCACCCTTGACATAATGTGATAAAAATGGCACTTTATCTTGGTGGTCTTTCTCCCTAAAACCTGTAGCCCAGGTATAATCATGAGAAAAACATATGACAAACCCCAGTTGAGGGACATTCCACAAAATACCCAACCAGTACCCCCCAAAACTATCAAGGTCCATTTTTATAGAAAACACTCAAACCATGCTTTTCCGGCGCTCTCAAACAATAATTATCAACACAGAACACGACTTTTGTGAGCAGATGGGGGGAGTGTTTCTGCCCTCTACCAAACCAGCAATCAGTTCTGCAGCTGATTGACCTCCAGGTCAATTCCGACACTGTCTACCTGGAGACAGACAGCCTCAGATCCCACAGGGTGAGGGCTCTGTCCCCAAGACTGCCTCTGACCCCACATACCAGTCGAAAGTCCAGGCCGACTGGCTTCAAGTTTGAGTTCCCACAACCTGCTCCCCCCGCAGCCCTGCTTTGTGTCCAATTAGCTTGCTGAAGCAGCTCACAGAACTCGGGGAAACACATTTACCAGTTAATTATAAAGGATATAACAAAGTATGCAGAGGAAAAGATGTGTAAGGCAAAGTATCAGGGGAGGACAGAGGAGTTTCTGTGCCCTCCCGGGGCGCCACCCTCTAGGAACCTCCATGTGTTAAGCTATCTGGAAGCCCTGTGAACCCAGTCCTTTTGGATTTTTATGGAGGCTTCATTACATAGGCATAATTGATTAAACCATTGGCCATTGTGATCAACTTGACCTTTAGCCTCTCTCCCCTGGGGGGGGGGGGGCAGAAATCCCAACCCTCTAATCTGGTGTGACCAGTCCCACCCTTACACTAATAGCCAACGTTAACATACAAAAAGATGGCACTTTGGGGATTCCAAGGATTTCAGGAGTTGTAAGCCAGGAAAGGGGACAAAGACCAGATATATATTTAACATATCACAGTCATCAAAACAAGAAAAGTCTGAGGAACTGTCACAGCCAAGAGGAGCCTAAGGAGACATGATGAGCAGATGTAATGCAGTGTCCTAGAGGGATCCTGGAACAAAAAAAGGACAAAAGAGAACAGCTGAGGCAATCAGAATGAAGTCTGGACTTTAGTTAATAAGAATGTATCTATCTTAGTTCATTAATTGTGACAAACCTACCATACTTTTTTCCCCATTTGTTTTTTATTTGTATCTATTCATGGGGTACAAGTGCAATTTTGCTACATTGGTATATCGCCTTGTAGTGAAGTCAGGGCCTCCAGTACATCCATTACCGGAGCAACCTCCCATCCTCCTCCCCTCCCCTCCGCGTCTCCACTGTCCATCCATTGTCCATCATTCCCCCCTCGTCTCCACATGTACACATTATTTAGCTCCCACTTACAAGTGAGAACAAATATGCCATCCTAATGTGAGATGGTGGTCATGGGGGAAACTGGGTGTGGGGTATATGGGAACTCTTTGTATTACACTATCTTTGTAGCGACACTAAATCTAAAACTGTTCAGATTGCTAAATGTAATAGTCTGATCATGACGCTGAATGTGTCTTTTTTTTTTTTTTTTTAATGTAAAGTTAGTCTACTGTGAAGCCATTTTGGTAAACTTCCCCAAAAGTGTGAAGATAGAATTCCTTCAGGGTGATGCCAGGTTCTATTTGAAATTCATTTACAACCTGCTTGGGTGGAGAAGCCATTGTCTTCAGAAACCTTGGTGTAGTTGAACAGATGGTTACTATTGTGACCTGAAGCTCACCATTAAAAGGGGTCATCCAAGGAAAATCATGGAATTGTTGGTCATAAAGATGATTGTTGGCATATCCTATGCAATATATCTAAATTGAATAATGGTACCACATAAAATTATAGATGGGAATGAAGCTTGTGTATCAACTATTATCATGTGTAATCAATAAACGATTTAATTCTCTTAAAAAAATAAAACTGTTCTAAAATGAAAAGTTATTTTAAAGAGTCAACAGCAGCCACTCTCAAATCATGAAAATGTTGGCACCATTTTTGTCACCTGACCTGCTACCTCCTGCCCATGCCCAGGACATCAGTGGGTGGAGCCTCAGCCCTGCTGCTGGGTCAAGGACAATTCCCACTCAGGCAGTTCTCCCCTCCTGCCCACTGGCTGTGAGGGGAAGGAACCCAGAGAAAGGTCCTTGGGGACACCAGGCCTCTGCTTTAGGTACTACAGCACATTTCCATCTATTCAGGGGAAACAGTCCACATTCAAAATGTATCACTCTTCAGACTGGCCTACGCAGGAGCCACTGGGAAAAGGAGCTAGATCAGGCTGCGAAGTTCAAGTCTGCTTCCTGTGCTGGGCAGCCCATTCCCAGGACAGTTCAATCCCAGCCGTACATTAACGCTGCCGATCTGAACCTGAGATTGCAGAGAGTGTGGAAGCCCCCGGTGCTTCGTCATTAAATTTCATGAGTCAGTTTGTCTGCAAAGAACACAGAACAGAAACTCATCAAAGGAGAAGATACCAGTGTTTCTGTTCATGCACGGGCTTCTTAGCGGGCGGGTGCTAGCCATCTGGGCACCTCGGCCCCACCGCGCCAAAGCGCCTTCTGGGCACTGTCTTTTCAGACGTTTTGAAACTGTCTTTATTAACACATCAACTATCCTAAGGAGGAGGCTTCGCTGTGGTGGCCACAGTGGCAGGTTGAAGGCAGCCGGGTTGAGGCAGCTCCCAACAGGACAGGTGGAAGGATCCTGCGCGCACAGCCTGGCCTCTCCCGGCTCTCCTCGCCTCCCCCGCATCCGTCACTTCCTCTCCGCTGCGAGCATCTGGAAAGAGCCCTGGGCAGGGGCTGCCTGGTCTGGGAGCAGATGGTGGGGGCCAGATGGTGGCTTTGGTGGTACAGCCTTTCCCTCCAGCCAGGGCTTGGGCTTCACTACCGTCAGGACACAGCCCGGGCACAGCCAACACGTGAGCTCATAGGGCTCGCGCAGAGCCGCCCCCAGCCGGTCCCAGGCTCTGCCCACTGTCCCCTTGTCCAGCTTTGGAGAGAGGTGTCAGCTCAAAGCAAGACGACGGGGACCCTGTAGAGGGCAAGGCCACTGTCCCTTCAGAGCTCTCGTGCCCTTCCGGAGCTGACCCTCGTGGTGTCTGCCCCGCCTTGGTGAGTGACTCCGTCCCTAAAAGGACGCGTGGGTGCTCCAGCCTCGCCCGCCTGCCCACACCCCGCCTCCGCGTGCGCCGCTCCTGAGCTCGGGGACAGGGCGCCTTGTCTGGGCACCAGCGGTCAGCGCCCTCGGGCTGTCCCGGGATTCGCGTCTGCTGCCCTTGACCCTCTGAATCTCCGCGCAGGCCCTGCCTGTCGCCCCGAGGGTGTCCTGCTTCTCCCGAGCTCAGAGCTGCGGTTTGTGTGTGGGCTGCGCCTCCCCTGCCTCCTTCCTGCCCTGGATTCGTTTCTCTCCCCCTTTCCTTCTGACTTCTGCTGCCCCACCACCGCTACAACAGCGAAACGTTAGCAAGAATCTGAATCCAGAGTTCAT
This sequence comes from Daubentonia madagascariensis, assembly GCA_023783475.1. Lineage (NCBI taxonomy): Eukaryota > Metazoa > Chordata > Mammalia > Primates > Daubentoniidae > Daubentonia > Daubentonia madagascariensis. Next base: position 214,555 of record JAKFHU010000573.1, read on the forward strand.
TCAGTTCTATAGCCTTTGAACTGAAAATAAATTTAACCCACTCTACAGACCTGCATCAGCTGAGGCCGCAAGGATGCACGTTTTTCAAATTCGGCTGCGGTGAGGCGGGTTTTGTGAGTAGAGACCTCTGAATGAAACTGCCTGGGAGTTGAATTGGCTTGTAAGGAAGATAAGAGGTTAGACCTGCAATGATGGCTGATCCTGCTTCAGATCGGGCCTGTCATCGGGGGGCATTGCCCACTCAGGTCCTAGGCAGTACTTTAACTCTTCTAAGCCGTCCAAGGAAGGTCACATTGTTTCCCCCGTGAAGGACAGACTGCATCTGACGAAGGTCATCTACAGCCTCACGTGCCTGTGATCACTGACTAAAAACCAAGTGATGACGATAGATACTGAGGGCCATACTGAAGCCTGCTGGGGCTGGCAGCCCGTGTCCCTTACCCCAGCCACGCCTGCCCTGACCAGCCTCCCTCCAAGCCCCGTTCACTGCCAATAGATGGCTGAGAAGAGCAAAAGGCACGGTCGCCCCACGTCATTTAGACACAGCTCTGCGACCCATGCCGCCTCTCACATAGTACACGCACAAGGAGAAGTCCCCTTTACTGGTGGTCAGAAGGTGGGAGGCCCAGGACTAAAGGGTTTTCTGGGCTGTGGGACTTCAAGTGCTAAAACCAGGCTTGTCCCAGGAAAACCAGGGCGGTTGGTCACCCTCCCGAAAGGGCCCAATGCAGAGATCAAGAGGAAGCTGACCTTGGGCTGCTCTGGCTAATAAACATTTGTGGGTTCTATATAAACTGAAACGCATTAAATCAATGTGTATGTGTAGGTTATTCTTTCAAAAACTTAGGACTTATTAATGCTGCTGGTGCCTAAAAAACCACAATCAATTCCTTGCGCAGCTAACTTTTGAGATTGTCACCCCTCCATTTTTTCTCAACTGAAGTTCTTAGGAAAATACTTATGGGCACCAGCAAGTCTGAATGCCTCGAGGCTATATTTAGCAGAACTGACAGTGCCTGTTTCCTGCTTCCCTGCAAGAATCAGGTGTTGAGACCTTAGTTGCCTATTAAAAAGCAAGCCCGCAGGGTTGCTAGCCCAGGAATGCCATATATAAGGCCATTTGTGTGAAAACAGGTGGCATTTTCCAATTCTGATATTAGTGTGAGCCTTTTGCAGAAAGTCAAGCCACAGCATGCTTGTTTACCTTTGCTCCCCACGGCAAATAATCCCAAAGCTTGTGACAGGCATTCCTGGAAAGTCCCTGCTTCCCAGCAGCGCATGTTTGTAGCCTTTGTGAGTGTTCACAGCTGAACCTTGATGCGGGAGGGTGGTCATTAGGAAAGGGCTGTGCTCACTGAGTGGCCAGCCTCTGAGAACAGACTTGCTTTGCTAATCACCTTGAAAACAAATGAAGAGCCCTGGGGGCTTGCTTACTCTGGAGCTGATAGGAATGCTGGACAGGGGGCTTAGTCCACTGGACAAAGAGTTGAGCCTGCAGAGCATTTTGATTTGCCTTCTCTTCTGTCCTCATTGCAGATGGCCCACACCGATGAGATAACCCACGAGATTATTGGCTTTCTTGACCAGACCTTGTACAGATGGGACCGTCTTGGCATCGAAGCCCCTGGGTCAGGAGAACTGGCCAGAGAGCTCCTTAAAGAGCTGCATGCTCAAGTCCAGCAAGTAACATAGACTGTGTAGGTGCCACGTGCGGGATCAGCCTCACCAAGGCCACGGGACAATTGATGAGACCCCTTTTCATGGTCACAAGTTTGTGGAAGAAGTGCCTCTTTGAACTGTGAGAATGAGCTGTACACAGCTTGGGAAGAGCTGATAGCACATATTTTACAGAATTCAAAGACAGGTGCTTTATCCCAAACTTAGGCACATTTATTCCTTAATGACTGGAGTATGCCTTCCCTACCCGGAGCAGGGAATGCCAACTGGAGAATTACTCAAGGAAAGGGACAACAGATTTTTATTTCCCTTTTTACCCACATCAAGCCAAAATGCACAACTGTTATTTGAATGATTCAAAGTCTTTGGACCACGAAATTGGTCATGAACCACTGAACAATTTAGAGAGTAACTTAGCCCTTTTCCACAAATCTATTTTTTTAGGAGTTAGGAAATTGTTATTGGTATTTCTTTTAGTCCACAGGGATCTGAGATAAAGCCACACTGTTTTGCTTCCCTAAGAAATTCTTCATCCAGGAGAGTCAGATCCCTCCAAACCTGCCTGGTCAGGCCGAGGGGAAGCAGAGCACAACCAGGCCCGGTGGCATGTGGTGGTGGCGGGGCCACCAGTGGGGGGCCTTGGTGTGGAGGGCTGCACTGCTGAGTAGCAACAGAAAGCCAGCGCTCGGCTCGCTCTCTTTGCTTGTATTTGCAAGTACTGCCTGCTCCCGGAGAGCTCATGCTACTGCACGTTAAAGGTGGCTGAAGGTGAGGGTTTGGGACGTGTCTAGAAACGTCAGGAGAGACTGTTACACAGTTGTCCTGTTACGCCAAAATGAGAACTGGAAATTGCTGGTGAAGAATTGGTAACTCCAAGGCTAATCTTTATTTTATGTCAGTTGAAGAATTCTTTTTTCCTTTCAGATTTATCCTGAACTTGTATTGATTGTACATTCTTTCATGTATATTCTGTTTGTCAAGTGAGTCAAGACTTTCTTTTATGTCCATTTTGATTTATATGTTAGTAGTCTGACTCTTGGCTCCTGTTGAAGTATGAATAAAGTTTTGTTGGATTAGAGGTTAACCTTTAGGGGAAGTACTTGCTTTGGTACAGAGCAATGCTAATGGAGCCACCTGAAGATCTGGAAAATTCTAAGAACTTTTGACCTGAGTGGTTTTTTTTGAGAAATACAGTATGAAACGTGAACTGTTAAAATATTTTGATCACAACTACCATAATTATCATTACTTTCACATGAAAATGCTTCATCAGCATGTGTAGGAGTTGACAAGGGAGTCGTATGCTTCACTTGGAGTTGAGGACATCCTATTTTGACTCTGAACCAGAGCTTGTTGTTCTGCCATAGAAACTTTGATCAACCTCTGTAGACACGAAAAAAAGGGGTTCAATTTGGTGGCAGCGAGTAACCCCTAAAGAAGGGCCACAGGACAGACCCCCTGTGGTGGAAGGGATCCCCTCACAGTCTGGCCGTGTGACCAGAGTTCTGACTCCACCCTCCCTCTTCTCACTGTCTCAGAGCAACAGTGAAAACAAGACGGGTAGGGCTCTCCGACCCAGACTGTCCAAGCTACTCTTCTGGAAGACGTCTTCCTATTCTGACCTTCCTGCATCCTGTCTGCAGTATCTCCCAGTCCTTTTACAAAGCTTCTGAGTCCTCCTGTGCATCGGACATGCCAGTTCTGGCCAGAACACCCTAGTGGCAGGAGTTAGTCTCCATACTAATGGATTCCCAGACAGCCCAGTAGGTTCCTGGGTCTCAAGTGAACCCTCCCTCTGTGAAGACTTTCACCAAGGGATACCAGGCACTGGCTTGTTTACTGGTTTACTGCTCAAAGGTAGGGAACACCAGAGAGCAGCGTGGGGGTAAGGGCTGCCCCACAGAGGAGATGAGCTGCAGAGCCTCCTCAGATCCTCAGCTGGGCACATCTCCCCCAGCGGCTGCATCCACTCGGTCATTCCACCCACCCCAGTGAGAGGTCTCAAGGCTGCCAGGCAGAGCGCACAGTGGAAAGGTGGGGAGCGGTGCTCTCCCCTTGAAAACCAAAGAAGACAGATACCCTTCTTTGGTTTCCTGGGCAAGCCCACGCCCAGTGAAGGCAGAGAATTTGGGGGCCGGCTGAAAATGGTTTAATAAACTCTGCATCGTCTTCCAGTTACCTTAGGTTTTCAGGGAAGTCTGGACATGTGGGTTCTTTTCGTTTTTTGAAAGAAGTTCAAAGAAGTAGATGTCCAGCTGAAAGCTGGCTCCAGTGAAAATGCACACCAAGGCTTGGAGTGTGAGAGCAGCGAAGGCCACTGAGCCCCGTGCACTCTTGGGGGCACGAGCATGCTGAGCCCCAAGGTGCGCGGCAGGCGGCAAGGCCGAGACGAGAGGTGCGTCTTGGGTTTACTAGAGTGAGGTTCCTCCCCCACAGAGGTGTATGTCAGTCAGGGTGTCCAGCTTCAACTCGCAGAACACCCCACCGAGAATGGCTTAAACAAGGAAGACATTGGATGGTCTCAGACATAGAAAACCCGGAAAGCTGGTTATTAATTCAGCCACTTAGCAATGTCATGGCTTGGGGTGGGCTCACTGAAGTTCTCTGGATTTTCTCTCAGGGTTGCAAGAGGGCTGGCGCGCCCATGCCTTCCTGACAGCATCCAAGAAAAGGAAAGGACTCCCTGATACCCCCAGCCCCACATGCCCTGCCTACCTCTCTGGCAGAAGCCACTCACAGGAGAGCGGGGCAGGGGGCTGCCCTCTGGGCTCGGACCCAGGGCAGGTTGGTCAGGACGCTAATGAGGCCTGAGCTTCAGGGCCCTTCACAGCCGGCCCCTTCCGAGGCCTGGGAGCTGTCCCAGCACTGCGCTCGGGTGACCATGTGTCTCTCTCAGACCTGTGAGCTGTGACTGCAGCGGGCGAAGATAAGTAGCCCCAAGCACTGCTGCGTGCCCTCCCTTCATGCTGGGCGGCCTGGCGGTGGCCCTGGGCACTTCTGGGATACAGCTGAGGAGTTCCGTGGGGTGTCGTGTGTGGCTCACCATCATTTTAGTGATAGTCAAGTTATTGTCGCCGTCCCAGTGAAGGAATAGCTTCGAAGAATGTGAGCACCCCCCACACCGGCTTAGCTGACTCTGGATGCAGGTGCAGGCTGAGGGGCCAGGTTGTGACAGAAGGATGGCAGGGCCACCAGGCGCCCAAGGCACATGGGGCATAGGAGGAGCAGGGAGGGAGTGGGGGTTCCAAGGCCCAGAGCTTATGCCTGGAATGAACATACCTGACGTTTTCAGAGATTTGGCAGCAGCTCTAGAATTTTACATCACCTATAGCAAGCTGTGAAGCCAAAAGAAATTTTTCTAGACTCTCCATGATAAAGTTTTTGATAAAGAATGCTGGAGAAAAGATGGAATTATTTTTCCCTTCTCTCTATGGAAAATACGTAAAAATCACCCACCACCAGTGGTTCTGGTAATGGAGCTTTTTTCTCTGCCAGACACTGAGTTTAACATGGAGTCATGGATTTTGTCCAAAACTTCCATGTTACTAATCATCACTAAGCCTTTTTACAACAAAAGAAGACCCCAAAATTGAGGCAAAATAAGTATGTGTATGTGTCTTGAAGCCTCCTCCTAAAATCCAGTTCCCCAATTAGTTTAGCCATGGGTCCCAGTCACATCCCTCATGCAGACTGTACCGTAGCCTTCCCTTCCCCGGTCCTGTCAGGGTATTGTGCTGTACTTGGTGTTCGAGGTAGGAAATTTGCATACCCAGGACTCTTGGTTGCAAGCAATAGAAATGGACACTGAATGTAGAAAGTAAAAAGGAATTGATGAAAAGGGTATCTAAAAGCTCGGCTGTTAGCCAGACAAGGCTTAGTGCTAGCCGGCCAGCAGCAATGCCCGAGATCTTGCTTCAGACGGTCTGGTGAGGAAACTCCTGCTGCCATTGGAGTCTTACAGCTTAGACCCTTTGCAACTCACTCCAGCAGGGAAAAAGGCCCTACCCTGCGCTAGCTCCTTTCAGAATGCATCTGTCTGCACGCATCTGACGGATCAGCCCAGGTCACGAACCTGCACTTGGGCTGTAAAGGAAGCTGGGAAGGCAAGCATCCAGCTTGCTTTGCTTCTGTAATGTTACCAGGCACCTTGAATACCACCAAAGGTATCACCCAAATACAGGAAGGGCTCAGATAGTGGGAAGGTGAAGAAAATAAAAATGTCCACAATACCATACATCATCTATACTTAGACTATTCTAGAGCATTTTAGAAGGTTGAGTCCCATGAAATAGCCCAACACTCAGCAACAGAAGAACAGGCAGAGGAGGGGTCTTTGCAGAAAGCCATTTTGCAGGCATCTGAAGCTGGGCTTCTCAAATGTGGCACCATTAACACTTTGGACCAGATAATTCTGTTGTGAGGCTATCCTGTGCATTGTAGGGTGGGTTCCTGACCTCCACCATTAAGTGCCAGAATACCCCTCCTGCCAGTGGTGACAATCAGAGCTTTCTCTGGACATTGCCAAATCCCCCCTTCCAACTGAAGATGAATTGGTGGGTCTTTGCTTCTGGAAAGATATCCTAGACATAAACACTAATGGCTATAGAGGGAGGAATTAGACTTAATAGGATCTTTTTTTTTTTTCCTGAAGAGACAGGGTCTCGCTCTGTCACCCAGTCTGGAGTGCAGTGCCACAATCATAGCTCACTACAACCTCAAATTCGTGGGCTCAAGCGATCCTCCTGCCTCAGCTTCCCAAAGCGCTGGGGCTACAGGCACAAGTCACCACGCCCCGAGAAGGAACATAAAATGTGAACTAGACAATCTGATTCCAAAATTCATATGTTAAAATAAACATTCAATAACAGCCAAGAAAGTTCTGAAAGTGAAGTATAATGAAGGATACCATGTATTGACACACATTCTAACACCCAGGGTCATCACAACAGTGTGCTACTTTTCATAAACAGATGGTGGGTGGGACCAAAGAGGGGCTACAAGGACATTGCACCCCTCAAGGTCACCAGCACCCTCTGTGGCTCCAACCAACAGCCAGTTCTCAGGCCTCAGCTCTGACTATGGGTCAGCAGCACCCCGTGTGCTGGGCCCTCCGTCCTCCCTGACATTCTTCCTGAGCTGGTGGGACACCTGGGCCTCCTCCCACCCACGGGGTCGTCTCTTCTCCTGACCCCTTCCTGGTGGGCACCCCAGGACTGGTGCATGGGCTTGACCCAGTCCTGCCTGTGACTGCCCACGGCATCTGTACAGAGGGGCCACACCTTCTCCTGGACCACAGACCCGAATATCCCACTGGGGGGTCCTGTGACGCTCTCCAACTTAACACACCTAAGGCCGGTCACCCGGTCCGCCAGGCCTCCATGTCTGCTGACAGTTGCCCCACCTGCCTGTGACTCAGGCTGACCTCGGAAGTTATTCGTGCACCTCCCTTTCTCGCACCCACATTCAACCCACCAGGAGGTTCCCCGCTCTGACCACTTCCCGCTACTGCCTCCGCCCCAGACACCATCTCTCCTGCCAGATAAACTCCCGTTTTTTTAATGACTGTGTACAGAATTTACTATATGGTTAAGGCATTTCAGTCAACAGGGAAAAGATGGTGCTGGGAAATAAAGTTATATCTCTGCTCCTTAGACCAAAATAAACATTAAGGAATAAACTCCCCAGCCCTGTTTCTTTACCAGATGTCGGTATCTGGGGGGCTACTCTCTGGATCTGGGAATGTTCTGCAGAGAAAGCTCTAGCACTTTTCCTGCTGGGAAAGAGAGGAGGCAGGGAGAGGTAGGAAGGCTGCTGCCACGCTGGGAAGATGGTGTATTACTTGGATAAGTAAGGATTTAGTTTATAAAATTAGAACTTTCCTAGTCCTAAACCGTAGAAAGGATTTTCTGATCTTTCATTTAGAACTTCCTGCCCATCACTGGTTTGCAGACTTTCACTTACACCCTGTTTCAGCCACCTCACCCTCCCTACACACCCACGTCCCGCCTGGGCCAGGCTCAATGCTCTGTGGGTCACTGGTTCGGAGAAGACTCCCCAGGACTTTGCAGGGAGCGAGGGGGAGGGGGCTTCTCTGCACCGGGTGGGGAGGGGCCTGAGGCTGCAGCCAGGGCATGCGCAGACTTCCAAGTGATGCTGGCACCTCCCTCAGCTGTGCCTGGGGCCTAGAAGGGAGCCCTTTCTAAGCGGGAGGCAAAACCAAGAAACCACGGGAGAAAAGATTGGTAAAACTGACCATACAGAAATAAAAACCAAAATAACCCAAAAAACTAAATACAAATGACAAACTGGGAAAAGAATATTTGCAGCACATGACAAAGAACTAATTTCCTAACTTCCAAAGCTTTTCTACAAATCAGTAAGAAAAAGGCCACCAGCCCAAGAGACCTATGGGCAAGGGATGCAAACACTGCACACAGTTAACAGAAGGAGAAATACAAATGACTTTCGAAAGATAAATTTAACATAGCTTATGAGAAATGCAAATTAATACAATTATTTTTCCATATCAAGTTGGAAAAGACAAAAAAATTGATACTGCCGTATTGGTGAGGGAGTGGGGAAAAGGTACTCCCTTACCCCAAGGGAGGGAAGGAAAATCATGACCACCTTTTTGGAGGACAAGTGGTCAAAGGTTAAAATTTTTCCTGGAAACAGTATGGTAACAGAATTATCTTATCCAGCAGCCCCACTTCTGGATACATACTCCAAAGAATTGGAAGTAGGGGCTTGAAGAAGTATTTGCATACCCACTTCATAGCAGCACCGTTCACAATAGCCAAAAGGTAGAAGCAACTCAGGTGTCCCTCAACAGGTGAAGGACAAAGGAAATGTGCTATATACATAGAATAGAATATTATTCAGCCTTAAAAAGGGAGGGAATTCTGACACATGCTACAACATGGATGAAGCTGGAAGACCTTATGCCAAGGAAAATAAGCCAGACACAAAGGGACAAATATTGTATGATTCTTCTCATATGAGGCACCTAAAACAGGCAAATCCACAGAGACAGAAAGCAGAATGGTGGTTGCCAGGGACTTGAAGGAGGGGTAATGGAGAATTAGTGTTTAATGGGGACAGAGTTTCAGTTTGGGAAGATGAAAAAGTTCTAGAGTTGGGTGATGGTGATGGTTGCACAACAATGTGAATTTAATGCCACTGAACTGTGTACTTAAAAATGGTCAAGGCCAGGTGTGGTGGCTCATGCCTGTAATCTCAGCACTTTGGGAGGCTGAGGTGGGAAGAGGCCAAGTGTTCAAATGCAGCCTGGACAACATAGCATGACCCCGTTTCTAAAAAAAAAAAAAAAATCGTTAAAATGGTAAATTTTATGTTATGTATATTTTACTATAATAAAAGCATTGGATAAAATTTTTTTAAATTATGTATCCTTTCACCCAGTAACAAAAACCCAGTTCTTTAGACCGCCACCCTCCATTTCAGATTGCATGGATCTCACCACAATGAGCAAATCTAGGAATCTTCCCACAGACGTACTGGTACTTGTGCATGTATACAATGGGCACGGTTAGTTACTGCAACGTTGTTTCAAATAGCCAACCACTGGAAACCACTCAAGGGTTCATATAAATAAGTAAGTGAAAATAGAACGGGAAAAGGGGGAGAGAGAGGGAGGAGAGGAGGGAAGGGAGAGAAAGGAAGGAAACAAAAGAAAGGGAGAGAGGAAGGAGAGAGGCTGGATGTGGAGGCGCACGCCTGCAATTCCCAGCACTCTGGGAGGCTGAGGCAGGAGGATGGCTTGAGCTCAGGAGTTCAAGGCTGCAGTGATCTGTGCTCGGGCCACTGCACTCAGTCCTGGGCGACAGAGCAAGACCCTGTCTCTCAAAAAGTAAATAAAAAAGAAAGGAAAGAAAGGAAAAGCAGGCAAGCAAGCATATACTTTTACACTCAGGCCAGGCCCTGTTATCAGGGTTTTTTTTTACGTAAATTAACTCATCTAATAAAGTTATCCACAGTTTACACAAGAGGAAACCCAAGTACAGAGAGGTTCAATAACCTGCCCAAGGCTACGCGGATGACATCTAGCAGGGCTGGGATTTGAACAAAGGAAGCCCATGTGTGCGTATCACTGTCTCTGGAGTTGAGTGATGGGATGTTTGTTCATGCAATGGTGCCATCAACACAGACAAGCAGAGTTATGTGTATGTGCCAATCCTGAAAGGTTCTGTTACATGGAGAAATCAAAGAGTAAACCCATGCATACACTGCGCTACCCTTCGCGTATAAAGCAAGGGGCGTCCATGTGTTCGCTGGAGCACATCCTGAGAGTTCCTCTGCTGGGGTAGAGACTCAGGAACCGATCATCTCATTACAGTGATGGGCTGGGGAAGGGCCTGGCTGAAAAGGTGGGGAAACTTTTTGCTTACCTACTATGCTTGTTTGCACATGAGATCTATGCCAAAAAAAAAAAAAAAAAAAAAAAGTTGTAAGCATCAATACACAAATGAAGATTCTGTTTTGTTCTAAGAGAGGGCTGCTGTTAAACGATGCTGTGAAGGAAAAGAGGCCGTAGTGCCATCCGTAACTTTAAAAGGAGACAGCTGCATCTGCGTTCCTTGCACTTTAGTCAGCAGGGTGGCATTTTTATTGCTTATTCACAGGACTTATGTTCTAGCATTGGACATAGGGTTTTCTAGAAAAAGACAACTTACTCTTTATAGCTGGGTCCATGTACCCTGAGGACCTGGGTGTCCTGAGCACCCCAGCTGGAGAAGGTTGTGGGCCAAATGTCCACCTGTCCTTGTGCCCAGCCTCTGTGCTTGCTAATAGTCACCTTCCTGATCTACAAAGGGGCCTCCTCTGCCTCCAGATGTGCTGAAGCCACAATATCTGCAGTTATTTCTTCCTTAACATAGCATTTAATTTAGTAAAACAGACAAAACCATAAAACTACAATTCCTTCCCCTTAAATTATTTTTTTTTTCAACCTAACATAAATGCACACTTGTTCCATTCCATTGGCAATCATTAATCTGACTCCTACTTCAGCTTTTAGCTATGCCCATAATTCATGTTTTTCTTGAGCCTCCCTCCTTAAACATAACAGCTGGAAGCCTCTGGAGACTTAAATTGTGGCGTCAGAATGTGGAAACCTGGAATATCAGGGATGAGGCGTGTGATGTCTTAGCTGGAGAGGGCTTCGTTGACTCCTGCCTTTCAAAACTTGCCAAGAGTGTCCAATCCAGTCTTTAGGACACACACTTCTGCTTCCAGAAGCCTGTTCTGCTAGGCTCGTGCGACAAGGAGGACTATTAGGGTGGAAAAGAACTTTCTGGAACTCGGGAATCTTGGCAGTGCAGTTAGGGCCTGACCACGGGCAGATTCAGCACCGTACCCACCACCCCACAGGCAAGAACACCTCCTGGGCTGGGCTGTAAAGTGGCGGACCAATCCCACAAAGGCCCAAGCTGAAAGAAATTACAGGCAAAAGGAGCACAAAGGTGGCTTAAAGAAAATATGATAGAAACTCCAGGGTGCACACCCAGTCACCTCTGTGTCCCAGACAAAGCCACAGAGGAGCTGTCTGGCAAGGCGGCCCCGGGCAGGATCTGAGCCCCAGCTCTCGTCTCCCAGGTGGGCAGCCTGCCTGAGACCCGGGATGGACAGTCCCCCTGAGGGCACCCCCAGGCCTGTCCCCCGCCCCATCCTCGACAGTGACTGATGGTTTGAGTGGCCAGATGCTGGGTGGGCCAGGCTGGGGGTGGCAGGGTCTGGTCTTTAGAACAGTTTGTCCTGGTGCCCTGCCCCTGTAAGTCCTCGGGGCTGAGAAGCCAAACCCCGACCTTCTTTATTTCTTTATTTTACTCTGCGGTGAACAGATTTGTTCCTTGTGAGCTGTCTGGAGTAGATAGAAATGTGTGGCCAGAGAATTCTTTTCTGCATTTCCAAATTTGGCCTTGCACACCCCCCACAAGCCTGCACATACAGTCACACACACACATGCACGGGCTTCTGGTGCCATCACCAGCTCTGAGAGGTCACAGCCTGGTGACCATACATCCCAGCCTCTTTTCTAGGCCTACGTGAAAAAAAGGGGGTGTCAAGCCCCCTTTCCCAGGCCCCACCCCCAAGAGTGGGCTCCTGCGGTTGGTCCCATGGGCTGGGTTCGCCTGCTGGGATGCTTGGGTGCCCACATGCCCACCAGCTGTCCAGGCCGGGCTAGTCCTGGGAACGTCTGTAGTTTTATGGTGGCTTCCTTCCACCCCAGTCTGGGCTCAAGGCCTCTTTTTCACACTGTCTGGTCACTGGACTGGAACAGAGAAATGCCTTATTGGCCGATCAATCTCCCAGACAGCACCAAAGGGTGGGAAAAGATCTATAAAACCTTGCCCTTGAATAGTCCCAACCAGCCTCTCCTCCCTTCCACCTTGTAAACCTCCAGAGCCCAGCCAGGGAGGGCTGAGGTCATTGTCTGCAAGGGAAGCAGCCTGGGGGGTGAAGAGGTCAGGCCCCCTCACTGAGCCTGGTCCGGGAGACCGCCCTGGGAGGTCCAGGCAGCCTTTCAAGCCCAGCCTCTCAGGTGTCTCAGACCCGGCCTTGGGCTGAGGCTCTGGGAGCTGTAGGCTTGGGTTTTGCCACCGTCTTGGTGTCCCTGTATGGAGTCTTTGCCATGGCTGGGCCCTGCACAGAGGGACCCTGATGCAGTTTAGCCCAAGGTGCCCTGGAAGGGAGTGTTCCAAGGGACCATCAAGCCACAAAGCCACTGGCAAAGCACCAGGAGCAGCACCCCTCCTTCCTGGGAATGGGGTGTGGCGGCCAGCCCAGGCCACAGGCCCATGCACCACAGCTCTGCACTCTCCCACCAGGGCACTGGGCACCTCAGCCACCACCCACCACCCACCCCTGCCAAGTCCTCCTGCCCCTGGCTGGCTCCATCTTCAGAGTGAGGAGGTGGTTGTCCTAGAACCAGAAGCTCTAAGCAGATAGTCCCTTGCACACAAATCCCCCAGCTCAGCTGTCAGCTACTAGGTGGGTCACATCTGCTTTCGGTGAGGCTGACCATGGCGACGGTCCCTCCCCACGGCCTCCCCCTGGCTGGCCCCACCCAGGCCCCTCACTGTGTCCAGGCTGAATCTGGCAGGTCCGGAGAGCAAGTTGGAGTGTACTGGAGCCTGTCTAGACAAGGGGTGGTTTAACATTAGGTTCCTGTACTTGGGGCCTCTCTCTCTACCTCAGGCAAGATCACCTTGCTTGGGATGTAGACTGTTGTTTCTGTGTTTTGATTTGAAATTCTAATAAAAATAAATGCTTCAAAATCCTTTAATCCTCAAGTAGAGGCCGAAATGGAGACGAACCGTCTCTCCCTCCACCCCATTTCCTGCCTTGGTCCAGCCCGAATTGCTAACACTGCTGCCCTGGCTGTCACCCAGAGCCCCACGCTCCTGTCCCCCCAACAAGCTGCCTTTCCAGGCCAGGTCCCCAGGTGGCGGTGAAGCCTGCAGCTGGGTGAGCACGGAGAACAGCCACTGCCGCTGCCTCCCCACGTGGGGGGACCCCGGGGTCCCTCAGAGGCCTGGCCGCCGCCCCTCCCTGCAGGCCGCAGGCTGTGCTCAGACACACCAGCAGCAGCAGCAGATGCTGGTTCCAGACACTCGGCCTCTGGAGGAGAGATGCCCTTGTTGCTGGGCTGACCCCTCGTCCTCCTGGAAGTCTGCCTGCAGCGGGTGGGGAGCCATTCCATTTCCCGCGGCCTCAGCGGGAAGGGCTGGACCCGGGCAGCCCTTTGTTCTCCTGGAGGAGTCGCTTGGCCATTAACCCATTAACTTGCTCAAAGGAAAGAGCGAGAGTACTGCTTCCCACTCTTTTAATAAGTCGCAAACCCAGCTGAGCCAAAGTGCTAACAGTTCTGTGCCTGCCTGCTGGGGCCCCACGGCTACCTCTACCTCAGCTGGAGCTGGCATCTACCCTCAGCACCCCTCCCAGCCCCACCTGGCCTCAGGGCATGGCCGTGGGGCTCCCCATGCGCCCGATTGTGCACTCACAGGGCAGAACTCAACCCCTGCGGGGCACAGCTCCAGGTCTGACAGATCCCGCCTGGACAGCCCCTGCAACTGAGGTCAATCTTAGGCACAGCTTAAGGAAGCCTTAGGGGACAGGCAGAAGAGCTGGTGTTTCTCTCTTCCAACTAGAAAAGGGGACGATGGCGTTCATGGGCCTCCTCCTGTCCTGGGTCCCTCTGCTCATGGAAGCATCTTGTTGGCAAAACAGGTTTGTTTCTATCAGTTTATTTTACACTCAGCCTGGTGGGGGGTAGCTAATATCTTCACATCTGCTTAACCGGGACAGGGGCCGGCCCGTGGCTGATGGGGGGACGGCTGCCATGAACTCCTACAGGGGAACCGCTGAGGGGAAGCCAGAAAATGGCAGAGAAATTGTGCCTGAGTCCTATGCAGACAGGTCTTTGCACCTTCCCCACGGTGACTTAACTGTAGCAGAGTCAAGTTTCCATGCTTTCCAAGCAGGCCCGTCCTTACACCACACGGGATCAGGCGTGGGGAATGCCCACTCGGGCCTCTCACATCTCAGCTGCTGGGTGACTAGACAGATGTCCTTGAGGAGTGTCTGGGACGTTGTGGCATCAGCAGGTTACTGAACAAATGGCCCACACCCTGAGAGGCATCCTGTGAAGGAAAACCCCGAGCCACATGGACTTGTGCTCAAGTTCTCCTGTCACTTAGTATGTGAACTGGGGATAGTTAAAACTGTCCAGGCCTGACCCACAGTGGGGACTTGGGTTCCCTGGCACACCCGAATCCTTCTCTCCAAACAGCTGGTCTTCTGTCACCCAGGACTCCTGTGTCCTTTGAAAATACCCTGCCCGGACCAAGGCATCTCTCTGAACATGCCACAGTCACGTGGATAAAGCAACCCACTGGGACGATGTGTGTTTTCTAACTGGAATCTGTTGACCGCATGCCCCGCGTTGACGTGAGCTAGTTACCAGCGTGACACTTCTTTTCCCAATCAAATGAACCATTTAAAAATGGACAGCGCTGGTCTTATCTCCTTACTGACCCCCGAGATCCTGACTGGCTGCCATTAAGAGGCCTCCCTGCCGGGCCCCAGCCACAGGCTGTCTAAAGTTTCCCTCAGGACATGCTAGAAGGGCAGGCACAGATGGAGGTCAGTGGTGTCATTACAGAGCACGGAGAGCCTGCTGCCCAGACGTGGCAGCCCAGGCCACTCTTCTGTATCCTCCCGTATCTGCAGGGACAGCACCTGGCGTCGGCACGGCACTCCCAGGTCCGGAGGCAGTGAAAGTCAACTCTGCCCGAAGGGCCTTGGCCAATGCTGTGACACTGCTGTCCAGTTCTGACGAGCTGCCCACTGGCCAGAACCCAAGTGGTCACAGCAAGTTGCAGGACCTGGTGAATCATGGGAACAACGGGATTAGTGGTCTTTGTACAAAAAATCCCACCTATTCAGCAGTTTAGCTCTGCCTTAGTGGTTTTTAAAGAAGACGAAGCATGGCTTTAACTTTTCGGAAAAACAAGACCACACCAAACCACTGGGCCAGCTGGTCACCCGCAGCTCTCTGGAGGTCCGAGGTGCCTCTACATACAGTGCAAAGCTCACAGGGTGGCACGATCTGTGCTCCCAGGGCCTTTCCTGCTTCACTTCAAAGAAAGCCAAACACAGGAGAACCAGAGGGAGAAAGCATCATTTATTCTAAGTTGTCACAGAAAGCAGCGTTTGTATATTTATCCAAATTTAATAATCAAATTTTTATTCTTCTACCAATATGGTATATAAAGCACATATAATCATATGCAAAGCACATGTAACAGCAAAGAGCAAATCCCCAGGAAACCTTCTAGAATGAGTCACTGATACAATAAAGTAGAGGTCTGAAGACCAAGGCCTCCTGGTCCCGAGTGTCTAGGAGAGACCCTCGGTAGAGCCTCATTTCACCCTCAACAGGCAGAGTGCAGAGAGCAGCCGGAGCCGGGCAGGAGGAGAAACTGTCTGTTCTTCCCTCTCAGCTCAACCTTGTACAGAACATGTGGCCACACCCAGTACTATGGTCTTCTCCAGGCATTACTAAACCATCCTTCCCTGTGGACAGTAACAGGAAGCTGTTTCAAGCTTCTTTTAACTCTGAACATTTGTGGGAAAGAAAAGTGACATCGCCACACTCCCACGGTGCCTGGATGTGCCTGAGAGTCCACATTTCAGAGAAAGGGACAGTGCTCCATACGCAGCCTAACTTCTTCTACTATTAGGCTTCTGAGAACGTCTGCACTACCTTAAAAGCTCCAGAGAAACTAGTCAGGTGGGGAAGGAACCGGCAGAATGTAGAGAATACCTTTTTCTTATACATGTTTTTTCTTATTTTTAAACAGTATCAAATTCAGAAGCAAACAGGAATACAAAAAATCAAATCCATTATATTTGATTATTAATATATCTTATATTCTTACAGAAAGGTACTAAAATTTTGGAAAAATCTATATATTGGATATATCAATCAAAATAATTGTGCAGAATCTTTCAGAAACGACCCAGAGGAGGACATCAAATGCCGTGTCCACTGGTCCCAATATACAGAAGCCGTATGACTTCCTGGAATCACAGAAATATCCACACACATAGCCACATGCTGATGGGACTGATGCAAAATGCTCAGCAGGTTTTCCAATGTATCTCAGATATCTTGAATCATCTGTGGGGAAGAATTGCCTTAAGTCACACAACAGCTGCAATTCAGATTCAGCATGGAAGGCGGCACATCCGGGGTGGGGGACGAAGGCAGCCCTGCAGCCCTGGGGGAGAGACTGTTTACGAGGATTTGCCTTTCATATGTGCCCAGTCAGGACCAGTCTCTGGGCAGAGAAGCACCAAGACATGAACGCTGCTGTCGGCTGATGGCTTTAGCAGCCACATAATCCTCTCTTTGATGTCCAGGGTCAATGTGAGCCTGGTCCCACCGGGCTAGGAGGAGACATATGAAAGAGAATCTTGCTGTGATCTTTCCTGCAAAGGAAACAGCAATAAAATTTATTACCCAGTCACAACAGAGGAATTCTTGTAAACGAGGACGTTTGTGTGCCTTTGCTCTCCACTTTAAAGAGAGGACTTCCATCGGAGGACAAGGATGAGACCCAGGCCACATCTCACAATCCCAGGAATGGGGTTTACAGTTGAACCATGTAACATTCACTGTGCTCACACATGGTTAGGAAACTGGCTGGGCCGTAAGTGAGGCTTCACTTACAAGACAAATACTAGAAGGAGATCCTGTTTCAGACCCACCTTCACTCCAGTTGCTTTCCAAAAGTCTAAAATCTACATGATGCAAGGTGGGCCCTGACTCCATCACGCATTTGGGGGCAAACACCATGCTCCGGCGCTAACCCCATTCTGGCTTTAAGAGGGGGAGCTCGTTCCTTTTGTGACAGTAGAGTGTTACGATTCTACAAACCCCCACACCGCGGAGCACATGCAGATGGACATCACCGCCGCTGGCCACCCCGTCTGTGCTGGGTGCTCAGGCCTCTCTTCCATGAATGGGAGGCCCAGCTCTCCCGAGCCTCGGGCACTTACAGACAGGAAGGCTTTTTGCTCAAGGGCTCGACTCCTGTTCCTGCTGAACTGAGCCAGTGTGTAAAATGAGAACTGATATCAGCTCAGTAGGCACCGGAGGGCGGGTCCAATCGACAGCCGGAGAAGGAGTGTCTCCACGGGGGCTTCGCACAGCGCCGTCCGCTAGCGGCTGCAGAGCACAGGGACCTGGGCTGCAAACACAAGAGAGAGTTCACCGTGCTCGGGAAATGACAACAAGGAGTCTCCTGGGAAAGCACAGCGCCCTACTCACAAGCAATCAGCCACGACATAGTTTTACCCAACTTAATTTATGATGCATTTGGTTTCAGTTTTTCGTAAGAATAATTTTTTGCAACTTTGAATACATATGACCTTTCAGACAGACGTCTGATTAGTGGACTTAGGTCTCTGTAAACAAACTTAAGGACTGCAGGTGCATTGCTTGCATTCTTGACAGAAGACAGTGCGTCCTTGGGGCCAAGTGGTCTTTCATCCTCCAGAATCGTGCTCCGAGCTCAAGCCGACACTCAGCAGCGGCAGCCCCGTCAGCAACGGCCTCCGCCCCAGCGGCTCCAACTTAACTGCCCCATCTCACCTTCTCTTCAGGTGCAGAACTTAGCCACTGTGAACAAAGCGGAAACCAATCACTGTTCACCAATCAGCTAAGCTCTGCACCTTGTTAGAGAGGTCGTCGTTGGGCATAAAGAAAGAGCCGGTGAGCATCTTCTGCGGTTGCTGGTTTCTTTTGTTTCCAAAGAAGAGCTACGAGAGGCATCTGTTCTCCAAACTGCAGAGAGTGACTATGGTTTCTGGAGGAGCAGCCAAGGTCGTGGCTGCGTGGTAATCCCTGGCAATGTGATTTTAATCTTAAGTCACAAATCAGCATGCCAGGAACCCAAGCAGCCAGAGCACCTGAGAGCAGCGCCGTGCCCTGCCGGCCGCTCCCGTCTGCATGCACCGGGCTTCCGCGAGAGGACGCAGGGCGATGACACTGCCTCCATGCCTGCTACACTAGCAAATGGATTGTATTTCTGTTTGCCATTCATTTAGTCAGTGTCCTAGAGGTATAATTTTTTAAATCAAAAGCACTTGGAGACGACAATAAAAATGCCAGTGCAGCTTTGGAATAGGGGAAGAAAAATGCACGGACCAGCCATGTGACAGAATTATTGGAGGCGGCTACCCTTGCTCTTAGTTTACAACCTTTAACCCTGGGGACCGGGGAAGTCCTGGGGGCCTCTTTCAAATTGGGAAGGGTTTCCCTGTGGAAGGTGTGACTCAGGAGCCGCCCTGGTCATTGTTCCTCACTGGGGTGGGGGTGGGAAGTGCTGGAGACCCCTGCTTCACCTAGAAAGGCAGGGACAGGAACAAAGATCTCAGAGGGAGGCGAGGAAATGGCAGTCTTGTGACCAGGATGACTCCTCCGCCTGCTTCAGGGCAAAAAAAATCACAATGAAGAGAGCTGTATCACCCGCTGTGGTTCTCCAAAATTTGGAACAAAAGGAACAATCAAAGGAATAGTTTGCCTTATTGTAGTTTCACACACTTCAAATACACACACTCTCCATGAAATTAAAAATCTGAAGCAAAACATTTATGCTGATTACCATGCGACTGGCAACAAGGTAACCGTGAGATTGTTTCTGGTTTCTAAATTGGCCCATCTTTAAGGACTGTCTGAAACCACCTGAAGGGGGCGTGTGGGGAACATCTGCATGTAGCTGTGTCCCTACAGGACGTACAGCCACTACAATTACCCCCACTGTTTCCTTCTCCTGGCAAACATGGCTCCTGACTCTTCTGGAAGAACATGATCATACTTTAGAAAAACTTTTTTTTTTTCCCTTCAATATTAGAGTTCTTTCAGATCAATAAGATACTTAAACATATTAGACATAAATTGTTTTTATAAGAGCAAAACATCAGAAGCAAACTAAATGTCCAACAATGGGCTAATGAGAATATCAACACAAAATATCCAATATCCATTAAAAATTATATTTGTAGAGAAGCTATGTAACAACACGAAAAATGCTTGAGATTTGACGCTAAGTTTAAAAATAAAAGATACAAAATTAGACATACCCTAGTATAGCATGTAAAACCTCGAAGAAAAACTGAGAAGACACAGAAATGATAATGACTGTTAGAGAAAAAGACACACTTATAATCCCACATTTCTACTTAACAAAACTTTATGTACCACTGCTAAATTACAGTAATAGTGGAGAAACCCACATTTAAAAATTAACCGCTAGGAAGTAAATCTAACAGGTTAATTCCAGGCACAATTGACAGAGGAAGCAATTTAAATAATCTAGGATTCTCACTCCAATGCAAGCCAGGGGATAAATTCTGCTCCAACACAATAATGTAAAAAATAAGACCTGCCCTCAAGACACAGGGTCATGGAGCAGGTGTGTGGCACATGTGGCTGGGAAGACCTCCTGCCAGCCTCATGGGTCAGGCGTAAGCAACCTGAGGAACCTCATGTTCACACACAGCCTACGAGGAGAAAAGGTTTGCACCAGAAGCTAGGTTTGGAGTAACATGGCCACTAACTCCTGTGTCAGCCTTGCCCTTGAAGACTATGGATTAGCACTTTCACTGGGTTTCCCATCCCACTTCTAAACCTACTGACAATGTTCTCTCACAATTTTTGTTCCTATACAAATTACAAAACCCAAAGTGGCCAAAACGGTGCCAAGGAGAGCTGTTCTGCCTCCAGGTGGACAGCCTGTTTCCTGGGGACTGCTGTGGCCAGACAGGGTGCTCCAGGACCCAGGGTCCTCAGATCACCACAGGCACCGACTCTGCCTGCTCTCCAAGGCCACTGGACACTGGAGAGGGAGCAGACCACGGATGCTGTGGGTGGTCTTGGCTCACTGCTTGGCTTATTGGTTTATTTGGCTCTTAACAGGCATATCTGGTCAGAACCAAATGACAGAGAAAGGAAAGGGAGAGAATCACCTCTTTAAAATAACATTTCGGCCACCACCTTGGCTGAGGATCTGTCCATCTGTCCCTTGGCCAGCTCAAAGCACCTGTGGGCAAGCTGCTGCTGCCTGGCGTCCTCGCTCACCATCAGCTCCCCATAGAGGTATACACCCATGGCCTGTGGGGCACAGAGGCCAGAGTGCATTAGAGAAGGGAATTAGGTGTCTGCACACGTGTGTGTGCAAACAGTCTATGCTTGTTTCATACAAACCTGTTGGTCTAAAAATTATAAAGACCCTAGAAAAGACACAGACAGTTGGGTAGTTGTACTTCTGGAATCTGCAGTTTTCAATCCCTTTCTCTTCCTGTTCTCATCAAAACCCCAATGAATTCTTAGCTATCAATGCTGTCAATGGACTCTGGTGATTTCACTGGTGACATAGTGATGAGTGAGCATTTCCACAGTGATGATGGTGTCAGAATACTCTGGACAGAGATAGAGTTTCCATTATGACCACCACGGAAAACCTGTGTGCTTACAGGAATACGGGGCTGCTTCCCAGAAAGGTGTGTCCCTGGGGTCCCCCTAGGAGTAGCTGGTCTGAGCTGGTTCAGCAAATCTGCCACCTACTAGAGGAAATGAAGACCACAGCACACAGCAGCTGCCCAAGCAGGAGGGCTCATGCACCACCCTGGCAAAGACGCCTGTCCCTGCAGCCCCACATCCCTGCAGCCCCACCTGACCCCTTGCCCTCAACTAGCCCCACAACTGCAGCTGACACTGGCCTTTCTGTTTTGAGAACAATGCTGCAAAGACTCACATCTGCACTTTTCCTACATTTTTAAAACACCCAGTGATGTTCTGGAAGACCAAAGGACCCCTTTGGTTCTGCCTGCTCTCTTGTTCCAAGCTTAGTTACGCCACGAATTACATTCTGCTGGAGCAAATTATAAGAAGGATCTCAAAGATAGCACAAGATACTCAGTAGTTAAGGGTTCAAAGTGCTTTCCCAAAAAAGCTGAGACACAGTGATCCTTATCTGGCAAAGATCATGGCTCTAAATATATTGTAGTGAATTTTGGTCTTCAGAATAGACCTAAAGTTGCTCTTAAATTCTGTCCTCCTTATACTCCCATATGTTTTTCCAAACACCTCTTGCTCCACTGGGCAAATGTGACATTTCTTCTGGTACAAATTCATGTCCTTTTCTTTGTGGGAATAATGAGGCCTCAGGCGCTACTGGCTGGCTGCCCCCCACACTGAGACCCCATCAAAAGTCCTTTTGTTTGCTCCACCCCCACCATCCACCCCAACTGAAACACAGCTCCATCCCATTAGCCTATGGCGCTCGGCAGACGGTTTGTTCCGAGGCACATGCTGGTGGGGGCAGGTGGTGGGTGCAGGCGGCTGCAACGCGTCACAGGAGACACCCTGAGTGGTGACCACGATGCACACTGACGACGTGAGAGGCAGCCAACAAGGACATCCCCAAATACATTCATGTACATCTACTTCCTGTGGTCTCCTAGGAAGGCGGGGCTTTCCTTGGTAAATAGTGAGAAAGGTCCCCACCAGAAGGAAACTCAGCACGGGGTGGGCCTGGTATCACAGGTGCAGATACAGACCAGACTGTTCCAGCCAGTCAGGGACCTGCATGAGTGCTCTAAATGAGAAGACACAGATGTACACCATGGCATCACTAAGCCACAACTGTGGCCTAGGAGATTCCAGAGACGTGGTGAAGCCTGAGCACACTTTATCTGATAATAGTGGGGCCACTGCCAAGGAAAGCCAAGGGAGCTTTTAGGGGGCAGGGGACACCAAGAGAGGGGTAAAAATCAGCTCAAAAGTGTGAGGTAAGATCCTACCTAGTCCTTAAAAATCTCTGGAAAAGATTTAATTATTTGTTATGAAAGAGATGTCAAGAACTTGGGTCCCTGTGTGGTCCCCGACAGGTAGGGGGCAACATTTAAAGACTCCCAATCTGCTGAAGAATGAAACTTACCTGATCATCCTGAAGGAATCTCTCCACACTTTTGTATGCTTTTGTGTACTTGTGCTTAACAACAAGCTCACACCACCGATGGCGAACCTTAAAAAGAGAGAAAATCCAGTAAGCAACAAATTGGCAGGTTCCCTTCGTCTCATCAATTTAATGATAAAGAGGCTTCTGTACTAGAAAAAGTTACTCTCTGAGTATATTAGCATTGTTGGCAGTTTTAGTTATAAGTTTCATTTTAGTGTAATTTCTTTTTTAAAGAAAGGAACAACATTACTAATTAGGAGGGCTACTCGTCAACTTTAGGGGGGTGGGGGGGGCCGGTGTATGTTTCAGTTAGGTGTTCCCTGTTTTAAATGTGATTTTTCAAGATAACAGATACTAAATGCAAAACATAACTAGGAAATTCAAGGTGTATCCCCGACAGGGCTGCTGGTGCTGTTCCATGCAGTGTGCTGTCAATGAAGGTTCCCTTTGAAGCCAGGCTCCTTAATTTCCTATAATAGTAAATTTGGTCCAGTGCTGCTGATTGTAACAACAGACACAGTAGGGGGAAGACACTGCTTTGTGAACCTCCTAAAAGAGGCAAAGCGCCCCGTCTGAGAGTTTGGGGAAGAAGCAAGTGCAGGACACCCTTGATGTGGGGGGTTCCTGCTGTGCGACCATGTGCATGTAGGTTTGCACAACATACTGAAAACAGACAAGCTAAAAGTGGATGCCATTCTTTTAAAAGATACACTTTACTAAAGGTTTATCTGCACGAACTAGCCAGGACCCCCCACCCCTAGTCTATGGACGTTAAGAGTCTGACGCCAGCACTGGCTGCCCTCTGGAGATGGAGGTAGAGCCTCCTGGCCTGTGCAAGGGAGTTCCCTGCAGCCAGGGGCAGCGGGCATCTCTCTTTCAGAATCCAGTCCCCTGCCTTTTCTACTGCACCAAAGTTCTCAGTTACACCCAGCCAGCAGTCTGCCACTTTATACTCCATTATTGGATCAACATTAGCCATATATGGAAGTGATTATGCACATTTTAAAAAAGCCTCCTTGTATCACACCTTGTTTTTATTGCCTTTGATAGAGGAGACACTTTATAGTAATCCATTTGTGGCAATAATAAAAATGTAAGCAATTTCAGCATTTTGGCTAGGGCTCCTGGAAATGACATTATCCACTGACCTGGCCGGATAATGTACTTTAAATACATTTACACACAAACAGTTAAGAATGAAGGAAAGAATGGAGATAGTTGTGAAGTAACAGCTACCCAGAGATCTCAACCTACAAATTGTGTCTGCATGTTTTGGAGTCTCGTTTGCACAATAAACAGGGCATTTAGCAAACTAAAAAAAAAAAGAAGAAAGGAAAGATCTTTTGGAAAGAATCCCCCAGGCTATGGTGGCAACCCAGGCTGCAGTGCCCTCTGAGACCCAGGGTTGTCAGGTTGGCAGTGCTGCTGGAGCTCCTGCGACCAGGCAGCCAGGCCCTTTGAACTTCTAAAGCAGGATGCCAGCTCCCCACGGGAGAAGGGCCTGAGGGAGTCAGCGTGGTCTGGGGGGAGGGACAGTCAGAGAGCCGCTGGGGACAGCTGCTAGGCTGCCTGCTCTGGGACTTAGGGGAAAGAGCCTCACTTTTCTTAACTGCAAACCGGGAACCACAATGGCACCAGCCTTTAGGGAGGGGCATAGACAGGAGAACCCAGTCAGCTTCTAAGTGTTCTCACTACTGATACTGGGAGATCTGACCACATCACACCTTTGGCAATGACTGTTATTTGTCCTTCTAAAACGTGAGGGTGTGTGTGTGTGGGGGGTGCACTTTATATTTTTTAAATTTGATTTTGAGAATGGAGGGTGTAGTCTCTCATTTTTTCTTTTTTTTTTTTTTTTTTTGTGCTTCCCTTCATCTTATTTACACATACAGAAATAACAAAACATAAATCAGGGCCTATTTCCTAGTAGGACAAGGCCCCCAGGCTGACAGGAGGCGGAGGCAGCCCTGCCAGGAGGGACGGAGGGATGGAGGGACGGAGGTCCAAGAGTTGGCTGGGTGAAAGGGGCTCTTTCTCCACCAATCTGAAGTCAGCACTTCCACTGCTCTTTCTGTTAGAAATAGTTTATTGTCAAGATTAATAAGAGATCCGGTCTTCTGACCCCTGAAGGCTAACGTGGCATCCAGGAAGGAGAGACCAACCCTCAACCCCACCCCCACTCCTACCCCATGAAGAGCAGGAAAAAACAACAAGCCCTTTCATTACAAAGAGCTAAATGCATTTCAGCATTTCAGTGATAGGATGTTTAAAAGACATCATAAAGATGCTGCAGGAGACTGAAAGCCCACCAGATAGTTCTTGTACTTGTGCAGGGTTTTACTTCTCTTTGTATTTCTCTGAGAAACAAAGAAAATCCTCATCTTTAATCCCCAAACTCTCCAGGACCTACAATTTGCACACCACTTGCCGCCACAGGGAATGGGACAGAAGTCTTGGTTACGCCCAGCAGTGTTTCCAAAGTGGGCACTGATGGAACGTCCTGTCTCTGGATCACTGAGGGGCCCCGTGGTCTGTGAAAGAGGCCACCCCTCCTGTAGGACGCACCTCCTCCACTGAGGATGGCAGGAAAATGAAGTCTGCGTGCTGGGCAGCTAGAGCCCAAGTGTTCAGCAGCAGGTCTGCAAGGGGAAAGCTGTGCATTCTATACATTTGTGCTCATTTTTAATTCATTAACGGGGGTGGTGGTCAACTTTTTAAAAACTTAATCAGATTAAAAATAAACAACAGGGACATTGCATGTACCCAAGACAGACAGTACCTGGCACCCAGCAGGCATCCAGTGTCTCTTCTGGCCCCTAAGCTCCCCCCCACAGGACCTGGAGGGGAGACCCGGGCAGTTGTCCTCGTTACAACTAGGAAGGAGCTTCCCTTTCCAGGGTCAAAGGCAGCGTTCCTCTGCCCCTTCTTTGCACCCACACCCACTGGGAGTTAAGAGGAGAGCTGCAGGCTGGCCTGGCACTCACTCAGAGTGAGCACTGTACCTTCTTGTACTTAAGAAACAGGATGCTGGCAGGGCCCTTCCTACTCCCCTGGGCTGGAGGAACAGATGACTGGGCTCCTGGGGAGAGCCAGCATTGGCCGCCTGCCCCAGAGAGCACTACCCCACAGAGAGCTGTCCCACCAGGGGAGCAGCAGCAAGGGCTAGAGGGACCCACTAAGACACTGTCTCCTTCCCTCCCCTCTTCTTCCAAGGCCTGGAAGAAGGGGAGAGAAGAATTCAAGATGAGATCCTCCTCCCCCAGCCACAGGCTGCCCTGACAAGCCCAGACCCAGGCAGGAGATCCGAATTTTAAACCAGATGATGGGAAAGGTTGTGCCATCTACCCGAAATGATGTTAAGGGATCCCTCAGAGATTGCACAAAGCCCAGCTGGGAGCAGGGATGGGAAAAAAATGTAACTTTCATTTTAGACTGAACCAAATGGAGACTGATCAATAAATTAATCACATCCTAAAACAAAAGTCAATTTCTATTTCTCACCTCTTCACACTAGAATATTTTTCCTAAATTAACATACAAAATACTGTTAGAAGGTCTTCCCATCCCTGCCCCCAGAGACTCTGTCCTCAGTTCCTGTCATGGAGGCAGCCACTGTACCAGTGTGTTTTACATACACGCACACTCTCTATATATATCTTTTTCCTCCTGTTTAAGAAACGTAACATCATGGCTTGCATTAATCTGTAGCCTGATTAATTTATATAGAAATTATGTATAAATTTTAAAAATAAATGTATATATAATAGAATAGCTTGACTTGTCATTCCCATGAGCACAGAAAAAAATTTCCCATTCCTTGTATTAATGGCTGCAGGATATTCTATTGTTCCATGACTTAAGCAAACCCTTACAGATGGACACTGAGCTTGCAATAGCAAAGACTGAAAAGAACCTATGACGCAATGAAAAACCAGGTGCGTTTGTCATGTCACACTCTGAGGGTATCTGTCCGCTAAATTCCTACATGTGGAGTTTCTGGATCAGTGTGCACATCTTCATTGTGACAGATACTGCTAAGGTGCCTTCCCCGAGGTTGTAGCAGTTTACACGCCTGCCAACAATCTATGCAAGTCCCCACTTCCCTGCACCGCCACTGGGTTATCAAGCTTTGGTAAGTGAGAAATGGTGTTCCTGGAGTGTGCTGAGAGCGAGCTTAAGGAAGGGACTATTTACAGAGGTGGGGATAGGGTTAAGGACAGCAGCCAGGGATGGTGAAGTACCAGGGACAGTGGAAGCTGTCACCACCCACTGGCCTGAAAAGGGCAGGGGTCGAGGGGTGGCTATTTCTGGAACTGAGAGCACTAAAGTCCTGGGAGGGGAGCCTGAGCGAAGGAGTCATGTCAGGACAGCTTATTACGAGTGGGGCTGAGTGGTTTTTCCGTGCGCATAAAATCTTTTCCAGACATTGTTCATACTCTTCCCCATGTTTTCCTACTGGATCATTGGCTTTTTCAAATTTGTTAAATGCTTTTGAATTTTAGGGAAATCAGCTTGTCTTTGATGAAATTGCAAATATTCTCTCCAGTTTGTCAATCTGTCTTTTTGACTTTGTTCATGGTGGGTTTGCTTGTATTCCCGAATTGCACGTAGTTGAGTTTATCAGTCTTCTCTTCCTATGGATTCTCATGTCTCTTCATTTACTTTTAACGTTTCATGGGTGTATACATATGCCAAAAGTGATCAAATTGTACACTTTAAATACATTTTATTGTACTTCAACTGTCAACAGAGTTGAAAAATTCAATGACATTTTAAATTGTGATTAAAATTCATCAGGTCACTCCAAACTCATACTAGGGGTCACCTGAAAGCCTAGAGTCAGCACACATTTCAGTCCTAAATACCGAGACAAAGTGTCAAGGAAGAGAAAGGCGAAAGTCAGTGTGGAAGGGAAGCAGGGTGGGCAAGTAGAGAAAGAGAAAGAAAGCAGAAGAGAACCAGGAAAAGCTTTGCGAAGTGAGAAGACACAGAGCTGCCCACGGCAGTGAGCACAGAGTCCCGCGCACCTTGAGCGCCCACGCCTCTGCACCTGCTCCAGCCGTGTAATGCTGGCATCCGGTGCACGCGACATCTCGCCTACCAAGGATGTGCTGTCTCTTCCCTCAGGGGCTTCCAGTGCAGACACTGGGCAGCAGACAGGCAGACAGTCCAGGAGGTAGAGAGGCACGCACAGCCCAGGGCCTGGCTGGCTCCTTACCTGCTCCCACTGGTGTAGGGAGGGTGACTGATCCACAAGGAGTATTGAGCACAGTGCCTGGTACAGGAATGATGATGGGTGACGAAGGAGAAAGAGGATCTGCATCCCTGGATTCTTCCCACGTCATCACAGTGAAGTTGACCCTTGCATGGCATGCAGGTGTGCACCCTTGAATACTGTAGTCCAATAAAAATTACTTTGAAAATCTGCTTTTCGAAGTTTTCCACTCAAGGGACACTAAACAGAAACACGTGAGTGCTGCCTGTTGTGCACAGGTGGGTCTTACACCACTGGAAATGGATTCCAAAACTTTCCAGGTTTCTGAAGCCTCCATGAACACAGGGTAACGAGAGCACAGACGTTAACACTTCTAGGAGCGCTCAACATGCAGCCAGTTCTTTAGCGCTGGGCAGATGTGAGGGTCTGAGCATTTGCGGTGGGAAGAGTGAAGGGTAGGTATGCAGGAGCCAATTCACATCGGACCCACATGTGATGGATGATACAGAATTAAAATCCTTGAGTAATCCAGACAATGGCTCCAGGATGGTGGCTGGGGTGTGTCTGTGGTAACAGGCCTGAGCCTTCTGGGAGACCTGAGCAGACATCAGTCTGGATCCCAAAGACATCTGGCTGTGAGGCTCATTTATTCCAAACACATTCATGGCAGCCAACTACATGATAGGCATCGGGGAAATGCTGTGGGACCGAGAGATGGCCGGCACGGGCAAATGTCTGTGTTCATGTGTGCAAACGTACCCATGCATATGCACATGTATACACACTGAAACAAAGGAGTGTTTCCCCTCCCTGTGTGCAATACACCTGGTATTTTTCTTCTTCTTCCCCCCCCCCCCCGCTTTTTTTTGAATGCTGGTTGGTGACCTACTAAATTGATCTCATGACCCACTGTGTCTTGATTGCCCCACAGTGTGAAAACCTACCAGCTGGGCTTCCAGAGCCCGATACTCCAGGCTGGAGCCACATCAGCTGGGGCAGCTGCTCTAACCATGCTGGCTCCTGCTCTGTCCCCCAAGACGTGGGTTAGAAGAGCTTTGACCCCTCTGGGCTGTTGGGAGGGCTGAAAATGGCCGCCCACAGAAAGTGTTAGGACAGTGATGCCAAGTGCTTGTTGTCTTAGAAGTAGCAGTATGTTTCTGGCTGTCTTTTCTACTTTAGAAGTTCTATTATTTATTGATTCTATAAAAACTTGGGAGTATGACCTCCAAGGAAACGTTTGTTAACTGAAGTGGTAGAGCAAGGTGCCTATCAGATGGTTGCTCTAGACAAGAGAGTGGCCAATGACTACACCACAAGTCAGGGCAGATGTGGAGGGTGGGCCACAGTCAGGGCGGGGCTGATCCCAGTGGGAGGGTGGGGTGGGAAGCACACAGCCGAGGAAGAGCCCTGGCTGGGTCTGATACCCCAGCAGCATCAGGGCAGAGGAGGCAGGGGAGCCCCAGGAGGGGAGAGGCCTTGGGGGAGTGGGTACCATTCATGCCATCCCAGGATGGGATGGGAATGTCTTATGAATGGTTTGGGAATTTTCCAAGCCATTTGTAAGAGAGCTCCCTTATCCTTGCCCCAGCATCAGCCCCAGTTGCATGGCATTTCTGACTTTGCAGGAAACTTATCACCATCCAAAAGGCTCCGTTGAGCTGAAATACTTAAGGCTTAGAAATACAGTACAGCATGAAGCATGTTCTTCTGATTTCCAGTGGTGCTCGACAAATGGCACCTGGCCGGTAGGGTCATTTATATTCCCAAACCACGTCTCACATTCAGGACACCAGTCCCATGACCCAAATGGCATTTTTATGATATAACCATAACCTCAATTAGCATATGTGGGAGAAGGCCTCCCCCTCATTCACTGTTGTCTCTTGGAAATAGGGGAGAAAAGCTGCTAAAGGACAACCCCATTCCCTACCCTAATCTCTTTCCATTCAGAGATATTTTAATGTGTCCACATCCAGTTTCCTAACAAACTCCAGAACAGGGGCTGGCAAATTTTTTCTGTCAAGAGCCAGATGTTGAGCATTTTGGCTTTTCAGCCCATTTGCCACTATATGGCTAAAGCAGCCCTAAACAACACTTAAAACTAATGGGCGTGGACGTAGCTGCGTGTAGATAAAACGTTATTTACAGAAACAGGCAGTGGGCTGAACTGGCCCAGGCTGTGGTGTGCAGTATGTGTTTACCCCCCAACACCTACCAACAAGATGCCACTAAACACAGAGATGGGATGAAAGGTGCACAACAGGCCCCCGTGAGTGGGCCCAGGCCAGCTTCCACACAGCCCCACCACAAAATCTACGGCGTTCCTGAAGCTGGGCCCAACTCCCCAAGTCCTATTCCTCCATCCACTGGTCAGATTCCTTCTGTACAAGGAAGCCTGCTCTGGCATTAATTCTAAAACTGAAACTTATTAAAAGGGGACACTACATCTCTCTGGCCTCCAGGCCCAGCACAGTGGAGGTTCTCATATGCAGATGCAACAGGTGTGCGTGGGTGATGCCGGCACTGAGAAAATGCAGCCTTTAGGAAAAGGACTACAACCCCAAACCAGCCTGCTGCGGTGTGTTCTTTCCTAACAGAAAAGACACTGCCCTCTCTGAACCCACACAGGATGGGGCCACAGTTCACTACACCCCCAGATTCCACGCATGGGCGTCTTAGTTGGTTGACACTTTACAATTCTTGATGCTCTTTTACAGCTATTATCTCACATTTTAAAAGTTTCAATTTTAGTATTTTCATGAAGCTACTTCAAAGACATTTGGGTTTTATTTTTGAGATGGGGTCTCACTCTGTCGCCCAGGCTGGGGTGCAGTGGTGTTATCTGAGCTCAGTGTAACCTTGAACTCCTGGGCTCAAGAGAGCCTCCTGCCTCAACCTCCCAAGTAGCTGAGACTTCTGGAATACACCTTGCCCCACTAATTTTATTTTTTAATATATATATATAAATAAAAAAATATATATAAATAAAAATAATATATATTTTAAAAATATATTAAAAATATATATATATGTATTTTTTTTGTAGAGACAAGGTGTCACTATGTTGTTCAGGATGGTCTCAAACCCCTGGCCTCAAGTGATCCTCCTGCCTCAGCCTCCCACAGTGCTGGGATTACAGGTGTGAGCCACTGTGCCTAGCTGGTTTATTTTTAAACACTTAATAATTATAAACAGATAACTTTACACGAATAGAGAACCCAACATACATGAGTTTTAAACCATTCATACCAAATTCACTCTTGATCTTTACAACAGCAGCAATGGATACAGATACATGCTGAGCATCCCACATCCAAAAATCTAAAATCCAAAATGTTTCCAAATTTGAAACTTTCTGAGCGCTGACATGATGCTCAAAAGAAATGCTCATTGGAGCATTTCAGGTTTTGGATTTTTGGATGTGGGATGCTCAACCAGTAAGTATGCTCCAATATCTGAAAAAATCTGAAATCTGAAACATTTCTTGTCTCAAGTATTTCAGATAAGGAAGACTCAACCTGTGTATCATTTTGTGTTTTTCCTTTTCTCCCCTTGCCACTGTTGCATTTACTAGCACAGTGCAGGCCACATACTGTCATTTAAAAACGACTACAGGGTATATTCCCTTCTGTTAATATACTATAGCTCCATTAGTCTTTCGATCTTCTGATGACGCTGGAAAGTCTCAAGTGTGTCCCAGTAGCCTTTAGCCTTTTAACAAGAAGGCAGTGCCAGGCTGGCAGACAGAGGGGACAAGGATGTCCGCTGTGATGCTACATGGCATCGTTGTAGCCCTGCCTCATCCCACAAACACATGTTTACCTGAGTGATCTGATGCGTCCACACCCCCCAGCCCACCTCCTTGGTCCAGAGTTCATCAGCCCCCACCAGCTACTCTCACAGAGTGGGGCTTTTCCAGCTCACATTGTTCTCTGAAACCACTGTGTTTCCTTCTTCACTGATATCATGTATTTATTTATACTAACATGCACGCTTGGGGAGAGCAGGGGCCTTGGCCTTTGGGCAATCTCCAGGCCCTGTCCCAATGCCCAGCGCATAGTACATGCTTGATAAATGCTTCTGAGTGTATCACTGTTAGAAACTTGGAATGCTTTTCAGCTACTTTGAAATTATAACGGGCAGTTGGAGGCTATAAAATGCTTTGAAGAATGCCACCTGTCCTATTTATGACAGGAAGCACTCCCCTTTCTTTTCAGTCCTTTTGATTTTTAAATTTACTGTGAAGGGGGAAAAAATCTGTCCAAGGAATATGATCTGGGAAGCCCATTAAACCTCGTTTAGGGTTCCATTTTGTATCTGTAAACAGAAAGACCAAGGCTCAGGGCTTTTGTAAGTTAATAAGTCTACATTGCTAAACAAACCTGCTTTTTCAATTTGTGTCCTTAAATTAGATTAACTTGGCTTTAAAGCAGGCTTACTGCTGGGCAGGGGGCACCTCTGCAGAGCAGCTACAGGCAGACGGCATTCCAGCCTAGGGCTGCCTTCGGGGGGCACTTGGTGGGGGGGGGGGCAGTGTCTGGCTACCTGCTCAGTCTCATGACTGGGTTGTCAACATTTGTGTTTGATTCTATCACTTCTCCTTTTCTCTCTCACCTTTACTCTTACTCTCATAGGGCTGCAATCTGAATGTTATTTTTTAAATGAAAGGGAATTAAAAGTTACTTTATTTGCTGTGGCACAGCCTGGTTAGTAAATCCCTAGGCCTGGGGTAAAGAGAACAAATGAGGCGTCAGAGGCTTGTTGCTCTTGTCTCTACCGTAACTGGTTAGAGCTGCAGCTGCGGCAGTGAGCAGAACAAGCCTCATCTCAACTGCTCCTGGGGCCACCACACAGAGGCTCGGTCTGGTCACGTGTGATGACAGACGTCAAACACAAAAGCCAAGTATGATGAAAGAGGTAGCCTCACTCACATGTGTGAGCTCAGGCAAATTCTACCCTTTCTTTCTTCTTTTTCTTATGGATAGACTGTTTTACTTAATGACACTGATGCTATTAAAGACAAACGGAAAACTTGGTAGCCCATGTGGGGTCCACTTTGAAACATTGGCACAGTTTGCTTGCCTTCCGTACCAAGACTGCTCACAGAATGGCCAGATATCCCAATTTGTAATTCTGAAATTAGGAAATAATACACTCCACCATCTTTCTTCATTTTGTTAACATACAACATACAGCCTTTGCTGAAAAAGAGGACTTTTATTGTTGGCCAAAACAGTGACCACGGTTACTTCCTCTGATGAGCTCAGAAGGGTGGACACCCATCCCTGGCTCTTGCTTTCCCCAGAGCTGGATGTGACTATGGAGGGCCTCATCAAGTCTGTGAAAAAGGCTCACTCTCTCTGGAAGGGGTTTTGCTATGGGCTTAGTTATTCCCCTCACCTTGTTGTGTCAGACACAGATCCGGGAAAAGTCATTCTCCAACAAACAAGTACTGGGTATTAAGGATAAAATGGTGATCAAAACAGACAAGCCCTTGCCTTATTGGAGCTTATAGTTCAATAGAAAGTTTAAGAAAAATCCAGTAAACCAGCAAGTGTAGACGCATATGCTGGTGACAGATGCCATGAAAGGATATAAAAGGTTTAAGGAGGGGGGTGGGGAGGGGCAGGGATGAAGTCAGGGAAGCCTCCGTAAGGAGAGGCCATGCAAACTGAGATCCAAAGGAGGAAAAGAAACCAGCCACTGACGGCCCGTCCTGAACCCAGCCCGCTTCTAGCCATACCATGTGTTCCATGAAGAAATCCAACCCTACCTTCCCCCTTGCTTCTTAATGGCTATTTCTTCCAATATCCTTTTCCTCAAGAGCTAGAGAAATGGACTTTCAAACATAAACCCCAGAGACTTAAATGTAAGAATTAAACTACAGAACTTCTGGAAAAAACATAGGCATAAAATTTCACACCCTTGGATTAGGCAATGGTTTCTTAGATTTGACACCAAAAGCACAAGCAACAAAAGAAAAAATAGATAAGCAGGACTTCAAAGTTAAAAATTCTAGTGCTTCAGAGGGTGCCATCAAGAAAATGAAAAGACAACCCACAGAATGAGAGAATATATTTGCAAATCGTATTTGATAAAGGACTTGCATCTAGACTACATAAAGAACTATAACTCAATAATACAAAGACAAACCAATTTAAAAATGAACAAAAGGTATGACTAGATATTTCTCCACAGAAGATGCACAAATAGTAAGTACATGAAAAGATGCTTGACGTCATTAGTCAATAGGGAAAGGCAAGTGAAAACCATAATGAGATCCCATTACACATCCAAAAGGATGGCTAAAATAAAAAAGACAATAACAAGTATTGGTGGGGATGCAGAAAAATGGGAACCTTCATATACTGCTGGATAGAATGTAAAATGATGCAGCCACCATGGAAAATGGTCTTGCAGTTCTTCAGAACGTTAAACAGAGTTACATTCTGACTCTAGAATTCTACTCCTAGGTGCATACACAAGAAAAGTGAAAACCTATGTTCACATAAAAACCTGTACACAAATGTTCGTAGCAGCATTATGCATAACAGTTAAAAAGAGGGAACAATCTAAATGTCCATCAACTTATGAATGGACAAGTAAGTGTGGTCCATCCATCTGACTGAAAATATTTGGCAATAAAAAGCAATGTATTGATATGTACTACAGACAAGGACAATCCCTGAAAGCAGTATGCTAAATGAAAAGAAGCCACAAAGACCGCATAATTTCCATGATTCCATTCATGTGAAAGTCCAGAATAGGCAAATCTATACAGACAGAAGAATTATTAGTGGTTGCTTACGATGGGGGAGCTGGGGATGACAGCTCTAAAGGGTACTAAGAGACTGGGTTTCTTTTGGGGTTGACAAATGTTCTACAATTAACTGTGGTGATGGTTGCACAACTCTGAATATACTAAAAACCATTCTACACTTTAAATGGTGAACTGTACAGTATCTGAATTATAGCTCAAAAAAGTTGTTATTAAAAACAATCCCCCCTCTGCCCCCCCAAAACCCCATGCCAAGAGCCAAACTGAAGAAGGCTGTTTCAGCAAAGGGTAATATTCTACACAGTCTACTCTTGAGAAAAGCTACCTGGCGTTCTGAGAGCCAAGGCCGTGCAGAGAGGCTCAGCTTTGGGCTGCTGGTTTCTGGCTGGCTAGTTTCCCCAATGCCTGGGAAGTTCCTGTGCTCAGCCTGGGCATCTGCTGCCACCCACAGATGGGCAAGACCAGTTGGTTTATGGAACACAGTTCCATGTCGTTCAAGGTTGCAGCAAAGCAACATGCAGACTGAACAGCCTAAAAAAGTCATGAAGTTTAGCTCATCAGTTCTATGTTTATGTTTTAAAATTTCACACCCTGCCATCCACATAAAATACCACCATTTGCATGCCAAGCAAGACTGGGAATGTGCTCCACCAAGCTGACCCCACGGGAGCTGCCTGCACACGAGAGGTAGAGCTCACATCTTATCTGTGCTATGAGGTTCCCACAGCCTAAAGGCCTGACAGACCCAACTCTCACATCCTGGTGGGCCACAGGACTACAGAACAAAGAAGGTGTACAGGAAAGGCACCAGAGGGAAGAAAAGCCACCTGGAAAGATATTGAGAATTTTGGGAAAGTGAGCCCTCTCTTTAAGAGCTAAGGTATACACTTAAATATGGCTCAGTTTACAGTTGTGAAAGAAAATGGCAGTGTTCAAAGACAACTGTGGTTTTTTGGTGTGGATTTCAGAACAGAAATCTAATACAAAAATATGTAAACTCCTGACTGAGTTATAAAGAACCCAGAAGACCAATAAAACCCCAAGTGATGATTTCATGGGAGAGAACTGGAGACAAAATGAATACGATGTAGCTGGTTTCTTGGCTATACTGGAGTCAGGCAATGTTATTAGACTCCAGAAAACGTGGAAATTTACACATCTTTCTGAGCAAATCTATACAGCCTGGGAGGATATCAATACAGCAAGAGTAGACAATGCCCTCACATCTTTGGATGTCTGTAAAATTGGACCAGCTGCTAAGTACAGTAGAAGCAGCAAAGGGCAAGAACAACGAGCAACCAGTAACTTTTCTAATAAAGTCTGGCTGAACCTATAGCTAAAAGACCACCTATTGACTGCTCTCTTTTTTAACAGATAATTTCTAAACTGATTATTTATTTAAAAGGCCTTTTTAAGAAAAAATAGTCAGATTATGCTGTCTATGGCTCACTTTTTTCTTTACTTGCACTCATTTAACATACATGTGACCAGCCACAATGTGCTGTAACAGTTCACAGTAAATAAAACACAGTCCCTAGCCTCAGGTACAACAGAGGAATCATTAATCTAAAAAATGAAAGTCCTTTGTCATTTTAGATCAGCTTTTTAAAAATCCCTTTATCACAGCATAACAGGGGAGACTGTTTTTTGTAGGCTTTCCACAGAAAAGTTCCAGGAGCACTAAACCAAGTAACAGAAAGAAAACCCTAAGAAAGAAATACCAAGAGATACCTTCCTGACTTTGAAGGAAAGTTCTGAAACACTGATTCAATGTTTTATAAACCAAATATGGCAAAGAAAAAAACCACACAAATATAACCACAGAGGTCCATAAGAACACTGTTCTTTTTGTATCACAAAAGGCACATGGTTTTAAAAGAAAGATATGTCTAAAGCAACTAAAGACAATTACCCCAATTCTTATTTTTCAATCTATACTCACCTAGCTTTTAAAACTCTAGAAGAGGAATTATAACGCTGTGTTAAAGGGACAGTTATAACCCTCACAAGCACTGTCTTGGATTTTTAAAACCTAATATTAAGTCACACTATTTACAGGCCACATTCTGAAATTCAGATTCATCAGCATTTGGCCTCTTGATTTGCAACCCGAAATTGACCACATCAAGGGACCAACAAGCCAGACCCCTTGGACCTACAAAGACATTGTGACAAAGGGCCTAATGCTGAGTGTCTGGGAGCTGCCAGGTGGAAGAGGCCAAGTGTCAACTCGCCCTGCCGGGAGCTCCCCTTGAGATCTGGCCCCTCATGTTTTACCCTGGAAAACCACTTCACTAATTGCTACACACTATTCTGACCCTCCACAATGGTCTCCTTTTTTGTGTTCAATCTGCCTCGTGGGGCTTCGTTCCATGACGGTGCATCCTGACAAGGCTGGGCTATGGCCTGGTGAGCCAGCTGGCCTGGTAGTGAGGCCCCAGGTCTGCCTGTACCCAGGGCAGCCAGCAGGGGAAAGGGAGGAGAGAAGAGGGTGCCCGCCGTGGGCCTCTGGACATCACTGAGACGGAGCCAGCGCTCTGGCACTGCCCCTACTTGGAGGCTTTGGTGTCAACACCATGGGCTGCCACACCCCCAGCACCACAGCGGGGGGGAGGCATACCTGGGTGCTGCCCGCACACACCACGATTACAGGACCTGACGCCAGCAAAGCCAGGGTTTCTGCCTTTCTGTGCAGAAGGGGCTTAGATTCTGATCAAGGGGACAAGAAGAAGAGCCAAGCTCAGCACGCTGCATTTTAATACACTGTTGCGCATCCTGAAACAGCAACAGAGCCCAAAGAGATTACATCTAACCTTTCCTCTGAACTACTCTGTGAGAAAACAAAATAGAAATGTCTTATTGATTTGTAGCCAGAATACTCCAAAAAAGCAACCAGGGAAGAAAAGGGGAACAAGGAGCTATGAAGGCAGGGAACAGACCCTCCTTCACATCCAAAAGAGCCCCGACGTAGAAAGCGAAAGTGGTCTTGAACGGAAAGAGTTTTAGCATTAAAAAGAATGAGCGGAATCATGAGGACAGATCAATTTTTTAATCCGGAGGTATAACACCCTGCTAAACCTTTCTTCTCTGCCCCTTTGATATGCCCCTCTAGGTCTGTTAATCATTAAATGCTCAATTCACAGGAACTATGCGTTTGGCCCAAATGAAATTCAGAAACAAGCATCAAAGCTGTCAGACCACTGTGCTGCTGGAGTCACACCTTCCACCTTTGGACTGCAAATAAATGCTGTGCTGCTGCTTTCTTTCCAAGCAAACAGTGAGCTCTTGCATTAACAATGTATTAAAACACACACCTCCCTGCTTATGTAAAACCTATCACGGGCATGGGAGGAGACCCAGAGCCACCTGACACGGTTTGCAAGGGCTCTTCAGCCACAGCCAGTGCTGCAAGGTTAGATGTTTTTCCACTCACCATCAACCTTGAAAGTGTCCTTTTCAGCCCAGAATGCAGACAAATGAGTGGTGAAACAGGTTTGTCCTTACTTACTAATCTGTTTCCTTAGATGTACTTGCTCCTACTACTTTAGTTTGCAATCCCTTCTTTTTTCTTCCACATGAAAGATTGCAACCTCCCAAGGTTACATTCTTTGGAGTCTTGGGAGAGTACAGCTGGCTCAGGGTAGCCTCTAAATGTTGTTTAACTGTCTTTCTAGCTACTCCACTCTGTGCTGTAACCAATCAGCAGGCACTTTATTACATGAGATTTTAAAAATTGCCTTTTGTGGATAAGCTGCTGCCTTAGAGCAGTGGTTCTTAACCCAGCAACTCTGCCTTTCAGGGGACACATTTGGCAATGTCTAGAGACACTTCTGAGTGCCACAATGGGAGAGAACAGGGGTTGCTACTGGGATCTCATGAGTGGAGGCCAGGGATGCTAAACATCCCACAAGGCACAGAACAGCCTTCCACAACAAAGAATTGTCCAGTCCAAAATGTCAGTAGTGCTAAGGTTGAGAAACCCCAATTTACAGCAAATTCCCCTCATCCTGGGCAACACACACACACACACACACACATACACACACACCCCACCAAGCCCCAGATCAAGAATTCTGTGACCAAATACACAGGGGCTCCCAATAGTTGGGTAGCCTATAAGGAAGGACTGTGAACAGAACATACATTTAGCAACTGAGCATATTTCTTTTCTCTCTTTCTCTCTCTCTCTGCCAGTCCTCACAAATTAAAAGAAAAAGGCTATAGGTAAAGAGATAATATAAAAGTTGTTTCAGCTAAGCAACAAGACGTCACCATTTCAGACCAAATGAGTGGAAGTGAATCTTACGGGAACAGAAACGCTAAAACTATGGGCACTCACATTTTCTTAGCACTCTCACACAGATGTTTTCCTATCCTGCGTTGTTAACAATCCCATGAAGAAGGTGTTTATGGCTCCATTTTAATTCTGAGGAAATTGAGGTTCAAGAACCTTGGTTAAAGTCCCCAAGGAGGAAGCAGGAGAGCCAACAAGAGCCTTGGAACCATCCTGGTCCAACATTCTTCAAACTGTGGGCTGTGACCCATTAGTGGGTCATAAAATCAATTTATGTGTCACAATTCACATTTTCAAAAGAAAATGAAATAGGACAAAATAGAAAATATCAGAGTAAAGGTAGTTTCACGAAGTTTTTCCAGTTGGTTGTAATAAAAAAAAGTCCAAAAGCTGCCAGTCTAGTCAGGCACTGCTTTGTGGATGTGGAAAACAGGGGCCGCAGAAGGTGGGCAACTTGTCTGTGGTCACCAGCTGGCCGGGGCCCTGGAACTTGAATCCAGCTCACTGCTATGTCAATGCACCTCAGCCAGCACCAGGTATTCAGCCAGCCTGAGTGTTTAGATGAGATTAAGAAATGGAAGAGCTGCTCACATGGACATTAAGCGGGTACCATCCTTCCCTGCATGGGAGGCCAAGCATGAGGGCAGTACCCTGATGGGAGACGTGCAGGGAAGGCCGCACCCTGGGGAAAACAGAGACACCAGTATGCTTTCTTGCTCCAATCTAATCCAGGAGGCCTCTTTCTT
Organism: Daubentonia madagascariensis; assembly: GCA_023783475.1. NCBI lineage: Eukaryota > Metazoa > Chordata > Mammalia > Primates > Daubentoniidae > Daubentonia > Daubentonia madagascariensis. The sequence goes on from JAKFHU010000573.1 coordinate 253,814, forward strand.
TCAACCAACAGTATTTCCCCCAAAATAGGGAGGGGATGAACTGATGTTGCTAATGCCTCCTCCCAGAAAACTAATTTTCTCGCTTAGCATATCAACTGAAACATCAGAGCACAGCATGCCACAGTGTGGGCTCTTCTAGTTAGTGGAACCACCAAAATGATGCTGGGAGATTTTGTCACCTGAGGCATGCCCCTGATTTCAAAGTACTCAGTGCGTCTGTAGAAATAAAGTTGCCTAAAGGTCAGTTGTGGGGTTCTGGAGAAAGAGGTCATACAGCCAGGTTCCAGCAACCCTCACCTTGCTACCAGGAGGTAGCTAGTTTACAGTTAAGAGACCTGCTATGGCAGGCAAAGAATTTATTATTAAAAAAGGGATCTATCTATCTTAGAAAACATCTTTTCTTCTCAGAATTAGCTGTCAAATACATTTTTAAACTTTTATGGCTCTTTATTTGAGCAATATACTCAAAAACTGTAGACAAAGTGCTCCTATGGACTCAATTTCCCTTCAGCTCATTTCCTTCCTAGCTGAAGCAGCCCAGCAGAAGGCCTGCGGTCTGAGACTTGGTATGTGAAAGATGGCTGACTCCTGCAGTGAGCTTCACTTTCCAGGCCAAGTAATGTAAAGGTGCCCCGCCCGTCCCACCTGCAGAGGGCGGCAAAGCATAAGACGGCCTAGGACGGTATACACTGTTCCACCCACCTTCTGACTTCATTTGTCCTTGTGCACTTTTCCTTTAAAATTCTGAACATGGGGCACCACTTCCCCCCAGAGCAGACCTTTGTATTCACACCACGTGATACACGCACACACGGGGTGGGGGGGTGGAGGCGCAGAGGGTACATTATAACCTGGAATGGTATTCAGAAGGCTGGTCCCCATAAACCCCCGACATGCAAACACCCACCAAGCAGCACCCTCAGACTCAGTCCACATTCAGATATTCTGACCCACAGATCAGACCTTCTGTGAGCACAACTGGAACACAGAAGTAATACAACTACTGAGCCACACAAGAATGGTTAAAAATAAACTTCTCCCTGTGCAGGCCCACCCATACAGAGAAGGAAGGAAGGAGCAAAGTGACAAACAGGGATGACGGCCCAGAAGCTAAAGCAACCACTGGAATGGAGAGCCCCAATTCCCCTGAGCTGTCTGGACAGGTTTCTCACACAGCCCAGACTCTCTCAACAGGCTACCTTAGGAATATGCTACATTCAGAAAGTACTGTTCAGCCAACAAAAGAACTGTGCAGCGCACTTTGCAATGAGGGACATATGCAGCCAAATACGGCAAGGCTCCCGTATCTAAGAACATAGCAGCAGGCTCACCTTCTGCAAAAGTAACTTCATATACATGCTTTCAGGGAAAAGGCCAGTCAACAGGAGAGCAAGGGGAGCTTTTCTGCTTATCTTGGAAATACAAGGGCACACCCAGACACAGTAGGTAAAGAAATGCCCCTTCCCACCGCCTGGTCACCGGCATCCCTTCTCTGTACTGGAGAGATACTCCATCATCCCAGGCTGGTGTCTTTCTGCACAGACATCTAATTCAACACTGTGGTCCCAAGGTCCTGGGCAGTGCCCTGAGCAAAGAGCATTAGGGCCATAACTCATACTGCTCCCTGCCAGGAGCATCTCCACAGGGATGCTGAGTACACAGTCTGCCTCCCTCCAGTATCTCTGGCCACCATTCAAATGATTACTATTTATCCCATGTCTAAGAGCCCTGATAACTGAACGGTACTATCCTTACTTGCTAAGTCAAGAAGAAGTACCTAGAATAAAGTCAGGATCCTTGAGACTTTTCCTACCAAGTAACAATTCTTTCTCTCATGAAATGTTCTGTCACTTAAAATAAAGGTACGTGATTATTCAAGTAAATTCCTATTAATCAGTGTCATTATAAATCACTTAACTAATAATGTTTCTAGAAAACAACCTGGTTGGCCAAAATCTTGTTGGTTTTCTGGCTCTGAGTGACAGTTCAAGGAAACTTCACAGTGAGATAAGTCATCAGTGTGACTAGCCACATGCCAGGACCTTGAGGGTTTGGGGTGGAGGTACTTCCTGAGATGTGCACCATAGCCTTAAGCCCCCACAGCTCCCGATCTGGCTCCTGCTCACCTGACCTCAGCCCTGCATGCCCTGGCACAGGGGCCAGCAAACCCCTGTGGGGCAGGCCAAATCAGCCTGTAGCTAGGAATGGTGTATATGTTTTCAAATAGTTTTAAAAAGTAACGAGGAAAAAAAGACGACGATTATCTTGAGATGTGTTAATTATATGAAATTCAAGTTTCACGGTCCATACAAAGTTTTATGGGCACACACCCATGTCTGTCTGTTCACATATTGTCTATAGCACCATTTGCCCTACAACAACAAAGTTGAATAGTTGCACAGAGACTGTGTGGCCTGAAAGATTAACTATCTGGTCCTTTATGGAAAAAATTTGCTGACTCCCATCCTAGCACATGCCAAGTTCACGCCTCTGTACTTGCTGTCATCTCTGTATAGAAACCACCCTGACCCTCGGCTTTGTACGGACAGTTCCTTCTTGTCTTTAGGTCCTGGCTTAAATGTCACTTTCTCTGAGTCACTTTCTTGAATATTCTATCTATAGAAACCTAGCCCAACTCTACCCTGTACATCTCCTTCACAGCTTTTATCTGAAGTTGTCTTGTTCATTTACTCATGAGCTATCTTTTCAAAAGAGGTAAGCTTCCTTGCCTGTAGTTTCCACCGCTGTGCTCCTAGTGCCTAGCCGAGTATTTGTGAACTACATGAACTCTGACCACATTAGTTATATAAACTGAGCAAAGATGTACTCAGACCCCAGTCTCTCATTACCAGGGATCCACGCTGAAAAGATTGCCCTGTCTGGCCATCACGATACAGCTTGTGAGATGTAAAACAAGCAACCAAATAAAACCTGTTATACTTCCCAAAGGTTTTATTTGGTTGCTTGCTTTAACAACTAAGTTGAGCTGTAAGTTAAGAACAGGATGTGTTTTATGCCAAAAGGATGGGGGGAAACTGGGTCTCCCACCTCACGGCTTCCAGACATCAAGTGACAGGTGCCCAGCACCTGCTCTGATCCTCCTGCCCTGGTCCATGCCCCTCACAGGGTCCTGGCATTTCAGTGGTATTCAGCAACAATTAAAACATACCCTAATGTCTATAAATAGGAAGGTCTTTTAAGCACTAATTAAAAATGACAGTTTAGCATTTGGAAACTCCTATAAACAAAAATGTAAGAGCTGAAATAAACAGCAACAGTTGCACATTTGATCTATGCTCAGGTGGGTAAAAAGCTATGTGTGTCTTCTTGGAGTTTTTCAATTACTCCTGAATTTATGGGGCTGTAAAATGCATAACACAATGTCCATCTTACCTTAAGTTAATAAGGAACTGGCTTTTATCAATTTACTCCTTTATTTATTTTATTTTTTTGAGACCAGTGGCATCATCATAGTTCACTGCAACCTCAAGCTCCAGACTCAAGCGATTCTCCTGCCTCAGCCTCCCGAGTAGCTGGGACTACAGGCGTGTGCCATCAGCAATCCTCCCACCTTGGCCTCTCAGAGTGCTAGGATTACAGGAATGAGCTATTGTGCCCAGCCAATTTACCCCATTTTAATGATTATAAAATTCATTTAAACCAATATATCCCAAATATCATTTCAACATGGTCATCAATAGGGAGAAATTATTATAATATTTTGCTTTTTTATTTGACATCTTCAGTATCTACTGGTAACTTCATACTTATACTACATCTCAATTCAAAATAGCTACATTTCAAGTGTTCAGTAGTCACATACGGCTAATGGCTGCTGTACTGGACTGTATAGTTTCTAAATGTTAAGAATTATTAGCAACTGAATACAAACCAAACTCAGATGCATTTTCTGCATTTTAAGAATTCTATATAAAAGAGATTTCTCTTTGAGCTCTTGTTTTTTACTTAAGATGACTGAAAACATTAAATATTTATTATTTTATATTGAAAAATACCCTGGAATTCATCTTAGGATTCACATTGCATTCCTTACAATAAGGTAAAAGATATTAAGAACTACATCATGTTGCTTTCCCACAAGCGTCCGATTTTATTTTTCAAACCACGGCTGCTAGATTCAGTTTTCATTTCCTTTACACACGGCTGCTTTCCTGTCCTAACTGAAGGCAACCAAGAAGCTCTGACACATCTGAGCCAAGTTTCCTTAATGTGTAACAGGAAGGTGCCAGCATCAGTGTGCAAGATGACCAGCCCAAGTTTACAGTTCAAAAACACTCCACTCTGCCTGCTTCTTCCTTTAGGAAACTTATGTCTGTCTTTATGATTTAAGAAGTAAGAGGGAAAAACTTAGGATTTCAAAATGTTCTGGTTAGCAGCACAAGCGTGATCAGAGGACTACTGCTGGAGCAAGCACACCGAGGGGAACAGCTTACACTTTGCCTAAAGCACTTGTTCGTCACTCATACAGCAAACACACGGAATTTTGATAATAGAAACAGTAGTTCCAATAGTCTAGGACTACAATGGGATCATCAATCTTTGCCAATAGTGGGGATCTGCTGTTTAAACTCTAAGGCCTTCCTGCTTACCTCGGCATCCTGATCGTGGAGGTGGTATGTCCTCTGGAGGCTTTGCAGAGTTCGGGGGTTCAAGGTCTTCTGCTCCAAGAGACGCTCCAGAAGCAAGACCAGCTGGTCTGGAAGAAGCTGAGGGCAAAACCAAACAGCCTGTGAAAATGCCATTCAGCTGATGAGAAACTAAACACAAATGTTTAGACCAAAGAGAGTAAATCCAGGGTAACGTGGGCATATGTCTGAAACATGGGAGGACTGCTGAATCGACTTTCGTAAAACCTCAGGGTTTACATTGTCTATATCCCCAAAGACACTGCATTCTGGGGTCTAATTAGGCCCTGTTTTCCATGACTTTCCATCCCAGTTCTACAATTAGAGCAGATCAAAACTGTGCTTATCTTAATAAAACATTATCGTGGTTTATTAGATCCCTTCCTTTATAGCATGCATATGTCAAAAAATGTAATTTAGCCTAGACAAAGATTCAAGAAGCCATCCAATTTCAGGCAAACACATGGAAATTTAACAGAAATAAGAAGCAGCTTTAGGATTTCCTTCTTTACCAAATAAACCCTGCAAATATACCTGTTACACAATGAAAAATAAAGAAATACAATGAAACAAGAACCATGTCTTCCTTCCAGGATAAAAATTATAAGTTTATACTCCACTAAAAAATTGTCAAAGGTTGTACAAATGATTATAACGTATAGCTATATACACAGAACACAAACACACAAGGTCACCCTTATTCCTGAGTTTTTAGATAGGAGGGGTCAAAAGTGGTATTACCAGTTAAGGGCAAAGAGAAGAGGAAGTCTTTGTGTGGCACAAAAATAAAAAACAAATATTGTAAAATCCAAGAATCAAAGCGTTAAGATTTCATTCATCTTATTTGTGTACCACAGTGCCAAGACTAGCGGCACTGCCCTGCACGACGGCCCACTGGAGAAATCAATTTAAGATACACTTCATAGGAACTGAAAAATATTTTATTCTAAAGATCAAGGTTTAAAAATTATTACTATGAATTCTACTATTCTCTATATTTAGCTTCTCTCTATCACTGCTTAGGCCCAGATAATTCCTGTCAACTAACCCAAATTTACAGTCTGGAAGCCAATAGCAGATTGATAGAATATTCATATGAACACTTGGATTTTAATTGCCACTTTGTTACTCTAAAAGAAATTTTAAAAATTATTGGCTTCTCTCCCTCCCCCTCCTTCATCTTTCTGCCCTCGAGTGTGCTCCCCCCACCTCCAGCCCTCCCATGCACTCATTCATACACACACACACACACACACACACACACACACTGCCAAAATGCACACGCAGGGAGATTGCTAGGCTGCACTGCAATATCCACCATGTAATTCCACAAAGAATGCATTTCTTACATTTCCTCTTCTTACCCTTCCAAGTTCCAATAAAACCCTACTTTCCTACAGACAGTCAGAGACAGAGAGGTAGACAGCAGACACAGATGCACATTGCTTGGTTCTTGGGTCTGTTTGTTTCATAACATCATTCCATCTGAAAGTCATGCTGTGGACAGTCTCTCAGGCTGACAGGACAAACAAGGTGCCTTCAGCAAAATCACATTACAATTAGCACTGACCTGTGAGGTTCTACACAAGGACTCAAAGAACTACTAACCTTTAATTTCTTTTCATGAGAAGTCAGTGCTTATAAGATGTTTTAAAGACATCAAATTACTACATAGCCACTAGTAACAAATACCACCAATATATATTCTATAGTTTTAGACACATGAGGCTAACTTTTATGATGTCAAAAAGAAATCTGTTTTATAGAAGAGGCCAAACCCAGGACCCCAAGCCTCTGGTGAGCCTCCCTCACCTGTTCACACCATGAGCACCTTTCAGAGGCTGGTATGTGTGGGACATTCAGCCTTGCGGCACTCCTGACCAGGCAGCCCAGCTGAAACCTGGTTCTCTGCCTTTCTTGCTCACTCCTGCTGTCCTGGCTGGAGCAGCTCCCTCTGCCCTCCTCCTCCTCCTCCCCTCCCATCTCACCCTGCAGCCTCCTTCAGCGTGCCAAGGGAGGTCCTCTTCCGCTGGAGGCTGAGTCTTCAGCTGCGGCCTTGTGCGCACCCTGCCCATTCCCCGAAGGCTGTTCACCAGATACGCTCCTGCAATGAACCCTCTCCATGGTGTCTTCCCTTTCTCCCCAGTCACGGGCCTTTCTCACCCCACTCCCCTATTTCCTTTTGTTTTGCTACTGCCAAAGTGTGCTACACTGGGTCCCCACTTCAGGGTGGCCTGGCCTGGGCGCCCCTCGCCAGAGCAGCCCACCTCGCTCTGCAGGGGCTGGGGGAAGGGAGGGTGCCACACTCCAGGGACAAGAACCCCCAGCAATATGTGGGTGCGGGAGGGGCCCAGACTGGGTCAGAGTGGCTCAGCCTGCCCTACGTCGCACCCCCACAGGCACTCTCAAAACTGGCAGGCAGCTTTTCTAAATGCAGCCAGTCCGAGGGCAAGAGGAACTTGGCGTTTATTGAGGCCCCTCCAGACACAGGAAGGCAGGCTTCTGGGAAGGAGTCCGGCCCAACAGAGAAGCGATTCTCAGCACTAACAACGCCTGATCCAGTGCAGAACACCCATCGCCCAGGATGGGGGCCTCGTTTGCTAACTAAATACAGAAAGAACCAGCCCTGCCAATTTGCAGAATTACAGAGAAAGAAAGAATAGAAAGAAAAGCATCTCCCTATTATGTGCTTGCACTTACAAAGAGGCCTATTGTTAGAATTCTCATTTGGGACTTGGTTTAAACTAAAGAGACACACAGAGGGGAAAAAAAAAAAAAAAAACCCTCGAGTAAGACAACTAGCTTGGTCCTCAACTTACCCCAACTGCAACCAATAAACACAGCTCCAGTTTAAAATCAAACAATTACTAATACCTGTACCTATCAAATACCTGGATTCATACTCGTATATCTCTCAGAGTTTTCTTCTAAGCAGAAAGTTCACACATCTGCACACAGAAACAGAACTGAAAGAATCACTGGAAGTTTTTGTCCTCTCCAAATTTTACACAATGGAAATATTTAAAGCTAAGCCCCTGAGTTAAGACAGACAGCTGAGATGGAAGGGAGGGAGTACATATGTGGCCAAATCGTTAAGGTTCTTTAATAAGTGTAACTGGAGCGAGGTAAAGAGCAAGGGGGATACCCCCCTCCAGGTATCTGCTTCTCCTTCAATAAGGCACCAACGACAGACTTCTACAAGCGCCAGCTTGTTCACAGGCAGACAGAATGCAACAAGGACCAACACAACCATGCTGAAAACATTCCTCCATAACGCCAGGAGATTCCTGCTAGCCCGACTTCTTAGAATAGACTTACAGAAATGACTCTCACTCAGTAAACAACCTGTAGCCATCTGGCTTTCAGCTGTAACTCTAATTCATGGGGGGAAATGTAGTTTCTAAACAATGAAAAAGGTAGAAAAAAAACCAGTGAAGAAATGCTGTTTGGGGAGGCAGACAATAAAACTAATTAAGCATCCTTTATTCACAAATAAGTAACCATTTTTAAAAAATGAGATAACACCTTAAAAAGAGGTCTGTTAAAGCAAAAATGAAGTAGCTAACTTTTATACAGCACATTTCTCTTTGTAAAAGAAACATTTTCTCCCTGTAAAGCCAACCTACAATGAAAAAGAAATGATACGTAATAAGCCAAAATGTTTGTAAAGCAAGTGAAAGATATCATATACCAGCAAATGTGCTCAAAGGCAGTGCAGGGCGATGAGACCAGCCCTGGCAGCTGGCACAGGGGTAATGGGAAATGTGTGGATCATTCCACTCCCACCCACGTAGAAATCAAATTAAATTTCACATGACTTCTAGGCCAATTGTGTTTTAATACAGCAGTTCTGCGGGAGACAGATATGGCTTTAGTCATACTATGGAGTGATCAAGAAAAATAAAGTACGTCTCTGAGCATTACCTCCTAAGAAAACAGCTCTTTTAAACATTATTTAAAAACTTGCCTTTATTTCTAGGGGTCTAACAGTGCTCACACCCACAGTTCAAGAATGACAGAAATAGAAAGTCCTTTCCTTTGCACAAACAAGGAATTCATGATGGGGTTATTATTTTTTCCATATGGAGACCAGCTCAATATTTTTAAAATGCATCTGCCTCAGAAACTTAGACAAAATAAGACTATGGGGTGCCACAGTCATGTGAGTACTTGAAAGAGAGAACTTCACAGGACTGTAAACTTTCTCAAATGAATACAAGAAATAAAATGCTATGGAGATCAGTCAAGTACAAATGCTACTTGTTAACGATTTTAGAAGTCTGTATTCTTGCTCTAAACATGGACGATTTCATAGTTGTTAATTACTGAGAAATGTACAAAGGGAAAAAAAGTGTATTTCGTATTTTCCCCAGTCAATTTAAGAGTAGACACAAGCTACATAACTTTGAATGGTTTGAAAGTGTTTCTACACAGGTTCTTGGAAAGAAAATAACGAATTTTTCAAATCTACTCTAACCTACAAGCAACACAAAGAAATCAAACCCTGACTCTTCCAGAAGCCTCTTACTGCTGTCATGGAGTGGGGCGGGGTGGGGTGGGGGATCACTCTCTGAGCTCCCAGAAGACCACCCACACAACTGAGGCCCCTCCACTGTTTCTTCCATTAGCATGACGCAGAAAAGGCCAGCTCACCTCCTAGATCAGAAAATGCCACAGACACGTCTCACGACTGAACTTCCAAAGGCAGAACCCATGACAAAGGACCAGTGCTCTCGAACATCCGAGGCCCACTGCCTGCACCCCTCAGAAAGCAAACAAGGGCACCTCCAGGCACAGCCCAGCTGGCATGCTGCAGCCGCACAAGAAGAAAGTCACTGCGCGGCTCCCCAGACAGGGAATGAGCCTGGGACTAATGCAGCCACCGATTGACAGTGGCGTGAGTTCTATTATTACCCCATTATCACTCTGGGATCTGTGCCTAAATGAAGCATGCTTCCTCCCTGATGCCATTTCCTTTTATCCTGGCTGGAGACTAAAAGCAGATCAATGGGGGCAATACATATGATGTCACTTCAATTTACAGCGACGGGCCTCCCCTCTTTCAGTCTGTCTGAAACACACAGAAAGATCAATTCTTCCCAAAAATGGTTAAAAAATGCTTAGGGAGCATTCTTCTTCCAGAAAAGCATTCTCTGCTATATTTGTCTATGTTACTACGGCAGGAACTGTTTACACAGAACAAAAACAGAAGAAACGGGGGAGGGAGAAAAATCTCATATTCTGTACGCTAGAGACTTACTGGCTAAAATTTAACACAAGCAAGGGTCCAATCCAGAATGAAAGCAGCTGACCTCTAAAAGTCACATGCAGAAAGGCTTCAGTGTAGGGCACAATAGACAACAGTTTTCCTTTGCCCCCTGGATTAAAAAGGTGATCCCATAGATATAAAATATCTTTCATTTTTCTAAGATTTGCCCAAAGTCTGACAAATTCCCTTCCTCTCTTCCCAGATCACATACCCATCACCCCAGTAGACCCTCAGGTTGCCCCCACAGTCCATAGGTGTAGGAGGAAATAGTTCCCATGCACACAGTGCACTCATGAAGGGTAACGAGGACCTGAGGCAGAACCATAAACCAAGACATCTTTCAGACAGTGCTCTGGAGCAAATAAAACAAGTAAAAATCTCTACATTGTACAAATTTTCACACGGTGATTTTGCCAGTGGGGCAAAATGAAGATAAAATCTATGAAGTTCCTCAAAACAAAAACAAGAGAGTTCTCCTTCCAAACAACCCAAAAAGAAATACAAAATGCTTGGCCACAGAACCCTAGTGTAGCTGAACTTCACTGCCCCCCAAACCGGCCAGGGCCACGCATGGTCTTCCCAACAATGTCAATAAATGGACTTCTTCCATCTCTGTCACCTTTTAAATATTAAACACTTTTCTAAGTAACAAAAATAGACAATTTAATAATATGTACACACAAGTATCTGCCCAAGAGTTGCTGTCAACTAGGATATCATGGTAGAATTAAAATATCTTTATTCTAAATAAGTAACTTGTATAGAGGAAAAACACAATTGGTTTGAATTGCTCATGAAAACAAAACTTAGAAAAGAAAAACCATTCTTCACACGTTGAAGCAAAAACTTAACATAGTTTAAAGAGTTGCCAAAACTTAAGAACAGAAGTCTATACTGTTCACATTATTTGAGGGGCATAAAATTGGATTTGCCAGAAAATGAAGGTCACCAAGTAATTAAGAATGAAAATAATTTTCTTAAAAGAAAATCAATAAGCATATATTTATCCAGCATCATCAGTTATTTTTGATTATCAAACATCTTTAGAGAATTGTCTATAAACAATTTTGGAAAGAAAATTCAAGCAGCATCAAATATTCATATAATTCATTTTATATAGAAAAAAGCATATCTACTTACTTTTAAGAAATTCTAATATCTACAGTTTAAAAAGACTACTACACTTTTGAGCCGTGGTTTGCTCCTGGTGCTTCCAAAAGTGGCACCACAGGGACTAAAACAGACACCATCATTAGCAAATACTATCTGAAATAATTTATTGGCATAAATCACTCTCATGTTTCCAGATTATAAGGGTCAAATTTTCACGTGCCATTATTTCCCTAACTTTTGTTAAAGTATTACCCAAACTATATGCAATCTGACACAAAGCATATTATTTGAAGTACATAAAATGCAATCCTCTTGTCCACTGGATCTCTTACAGTCATGTGTACACTAATATTTTATTACACATTTTGGAAAACAAAACATTGTAAGTACTCAAATTGAAAATTTCCCAGTATTTCACAAGAGATGCTTGGGATTGTTGTGTCTGCCTCCCCTACCCTGGAACCTGCCAGATCAATTACAAAGGGGCCAAAGGGAGAACATTCCCTATCTGAATTTTATGTTTCTCAAGAAGATCATCACTCATGAAAAAGAAACCGAAAATTCCTAAGTGACTCAGTCTCCTCGCCCTGTCATGACAACAATGGCATGTTCCACGTATGACTTAAGGATTTCTAAAGAAATTGGAACAATTTGAAGTACCAAAATACTTCTGACTTTTCTTGTATTTGCGTTTTTTTCCATAAAAATCTTCTTCTGTGATTCCTTAGAATTAATGCTCTTAGCTAAATTAATAATGTACTTAATACCTGATGTATTTATCTTGAATAAGCATATATATTATATAAACCTGAGTTGTTAATTTATAAACAATGATATTTTCTAACTGCAAATTCTAGTTACACACTAATTTGTGACCCTCTAAAGTCCAGCATATGAATATACCTTTATTGTGAAAACTGTTGGCTGGATCTCTGAGTCAAAACATGGTCTATGGTATATAGCCACCACACAACGGAATACTATGCAGCTATTAAAAAGAATGAGATGGCATTATTTCTACAATATGGGAAGATGGCAAGAAATGTTATTAGTGGAGAAAAAAAGCTCAGAATAAAACAGAGAATATGGTTGAATTTGTGTAAATAACTTTCTAAAGCTATGTAAGAAGAAAATAAGGAACTTTGTGTCAACTTTTTCTCTGAGTGACCTACATGAGCTCTTTTGTTTTTCCTTTTTTCTGCCTCCAGCTCAAGCTGAAATATTTTTCTTAAACCATGCTACTAATACTTCCTACAAATTTACTTAACAGAGAGAAGATCCACTTTATGAAGAAATTCATTACCGCAACTTGATCACTGAAATGTGTAAATGATTATGTGTAAACGAAACGTGTAAATGATTAAAGCAAATGCTCTAGCACAGTGCCGAGCTAGCAACTGGAAGAAAACCAAGGGCTTTTGTAAAGCTGGTCCAGTCAGTTAAAGGTAGATCTTCTAGCACTAGTGCACACCAAGAAACCTATCATCGTCTCTCCAGCCTCAGTCATAACAACATTTTAACACCTACCTCAAAAGTTCTGATTTCAATACTTCTACATAAAGATGTATACTATTAGATATAGAACATTAGTTCTGTGCAATCAGCACTCAAAAATTGGAAGAATTTTAAATTTTCCAAATGTTTTCTACACAGATATGAGGCATAGCACCAGTCAAATGCTCAGATTTTTGTTGTTATTTACTATATAAGCAAACTATCAAATATCTTCAGATTGTTTTCCAAGAGGAAAAACAGTAACTGTAATTTCATTCAAACCCAGAATTTCTTATCTTCCTCTAACTTCCTACATTAATATGTAAAAATCAGACAGTCTGTGTGGGATTGTTTATTACAAATTTAATACTTTTAGTAAATAACTATATCAACACTAGATTCTTCTTTGTAACATTCAGTTGAATTTATTTTATATAGCCCTATACTCCTGATGAAAAGTAATCTATACCATGCACAAAATTACTGTGTTCACATGCACAAATAAGCAATCCTTAGGGATATTCAGTCTGAAAATAGTTTTTCCTCTAAATTACAAGTGATTAGCAAATGGGGGAAAAAACTAAGCTCTTATAAGAAAATACTATCTTCAGAATCTTATCTACAAAAAATAGGACCGCTCTGAGTTTAAACAAGGAATAAGTTCAAACAAAACTATATTTTAACTTTATAAAAAGAATGTACATTTTAAAGGCAATTCCTTAAAGACTGGAACCAGATTTCACTCATTTCATGTGCCATCTACGCCATCCCTGCTAGTCAAATTGAAATAAACGACTTAATGCCCAATGTAGTAAGAGGGAGTAATATAGTAACAATGTCTGCCGGAATAGCTGTCAGTTAATAATTCAGTGATTTCAATGAATCTGTAAAAACAAATTTATATAGCTACACATGAAAATTCAGACCAGAAGTGATTCTCACTTCTAAACTAAAACATATCCAAAAAATACAAATTCCAATTTATCAGCTTAAAAAGTTCTATGAACATCCTGTACTGTAACAGATCTGGTTGATAATTCTTCATTCATATTTAAAAAACTAATGGTGAAATGACTGAAATGTGTCTTCAATTGTAATTGACTGTAATCAATGAAATGATGGCTCTGCAATGTTCTTAAAAAGGTAGTAAGTTAGATTGTATGAAGAGTCATAACAACCTATATTTTGCTCTACATGCAAAAACTCAATAGTATGTCTTAGACGGAGATCTGTCCCTTTGCTTTCCATAGCCTCCTTGTTAAAACTTCCTATCAAGGATAAAGTGATTTTTAAAAATTATCAAAATTACAGCTTTAAAAAAAAAAAAGTAAGCCACAAAAGCATTTAGAGATAATGACATAAGAGTTGCAAGGTGAGAAAAAGACAAACAACAGAACGAAGGAGAAACCTAGCCAACCACTCAAGTTAGACAAGCAATTCAGTTATGGACGCACACATACACTCAACACATTCTGAAGCAGGGAACATAATTTATATGAAATTTCACTCTTGGGTGTTTTTTCTGGGGACGAAAACACTAACATTCCATTACTCACAGTTCCTGTGCTTTTTTCTTCATAGGTGCATAGTCAAGACAACATAAATATCTTTTTGGTCATATTTTATTTTCTAATATTCTTTCCGTATTTTCTACCAAATCCAAACTAAGCATAAATTTTAGCTACATGTCTACAATTTGTCAGGTGGTTTCTGTCATAAAGATAACAAAGAAACCTGTCCTTAAATGTATGTAGAGCCAACCACAACCAAGGAGGAATGGCGGGGGACGTGGGAAAGGCTGGCAGGTCAAACTACATGAATTATTGCTGGAAAAATAATGGAATAAAGTTGTTTTTATTTAATAAAAATGTGTTAGGAGTACTGTACAATCTGCTATCCAATGTGTCTCAGTTTTATTTCACAGAATGATTTAATGTCTATGAGGCACAGGAGTCATATTTCACTCAAATTCTGTACATTTTGGGATTCCAGTCCAGACATTTTACACTGTGGCTTAACTCTGCAAAGTTTTAACAGGAATAGAGCAAAGGATTAATTTCTTAAGGGTCACTTCAACACATAAGGACATTCATATTATTTAAAAAATGGATTAACTTCAGGAGAAGGGCAGAGAAAAAGTTTCACAGACTTTCAAGGAATGTTTATTTAATTTTTAACTTCTCTCTCCTCCACCTTAATAACAGCTCATGTGAAGGGAAGGAAAGCTATTATTGTGCCAGCATTCTCTATGAAAGAGAAGTGGCTGTCTTTCAGATGCGCATCTTGTGAGAAGGTGACACAAATACAGCCAGTGGGAAACAGCACAAAGCCACATGGACATGAACGACACCCAGTTTGTTTGCTTCAAAGTTGCCAGCTCCGCACAAATGGCTAAATAATTCATAAATTAATGTACTGCCCAGCATGATAGAAACTATTCCCAATGAAACAAGTAGACTGAAATAGCATTACAAAAACGTTATTTTCGGACAAAACATCCACTTTATTGCTAGAAGAGTTTGACATTAAAATCTCAGGTCTACTGTGAGTAGCTTGGACCCCAATGCCAGGAGGTGATAGAGGAGCCTGGAATCTGAAATGCCGCTTTGTTTGCTGCCATGGAAATATCCTCTTATGTGATTTCAAGTACTTGAACGTCAATTAACAGAAGTCAGCCTTCAAAACGGATACTGCCAAGTGGTGGTTAACTAGGGAGCTAAAATCCTAGGAAGTCTGAGACCTGGCAGGTCTTTTCACAGGTGTTGGCATGAACGTGATTAAACCTAAAATGAGTTTTCCAGTAGCAATCTAAAATCTCAAGCATATATGAGTTATTACTAACAGATTCCTGAAGGAATTTCACAAAATTGTTAAGTTTTAGCATTTCTAGTCTTTTTGTGTGCTCCTTTACATATGTATAATGTACTCATGTAAGAAAAATTCAGGATTATTTTATCAAAATAATACATTTTAACATCAAACAACTTCTTTTGGAAATTACAGAAAATGTTAAGACGTTTCTAAACTTTCTGGCTGTTCAAATTTTAATAGAAAATACTCTATGGAAAACCATACTTTGCCTCCCCTCAGCATTCTAGCTCATCTGTATAAATTAAGAATTTATCTTTAAACAAAGAGGCAGAAATGAAACAGTTTTCTTTATATAGGTTTTTAGAAATTTTTCTTACATAATTAAAACTAAAAAAGAAGAAAAACTTTAAAAAATGTTCCTCTGGTCACTACTGCTTACTTTCCACATTTTTGCAGTGTTTCCACTACATTGCTTTTAACATATCAAAGTTACAATGTAGCAATTATAATCTCCACATTACATTCCAAAGTGAAGCCTGACTCATTTAAAACAAATTAACTTGAAAAATCAGTGATCACAGAGGGGTCCTCAAAAAGTGAAAAGTGGATACACAGACCTTCAAATTACTAAACCTAATGTTACAGGTTGAGAGTCACTTTGTGACTGATTTCATGATACAGGTTCTCATCTCAGAACTTTATAAATAATAGCTACCCCTGAGACAGAAATAAAAAATGAATACGCTGCTCCCCTCCCGCGGCAACACAAACCTTTTCTTTAGAGTCAAAGTTTAGAACGCGGCTCTTTTATTGTCTCTGGTTTAGCTGTTCCACTTTCAGTCTGAGTTTCCATCTAGGAGTATTTGCTAGGAATCGAGACCAAAGACCAGAACACCTTTAGGTGAGCGCGCGCACACACACAGCCCCCTTGGCAGAAGAGTAAAGAGAACAGTTCTCTAGAAACTAAAGTTAACTTGTTGAACGTTGCCTGAACCAGCAATTTATGTTACTATTTTCCTGATGGACTTTGCTTGATTTTTTTTTTTTACTTGAAAGCTTGGTCAATATAACACACAAGAAATAACAATCCCGACTCCTGTGCCCTTGAATGCACTTGTACATTTAAAACGTTCACAAGCAGTATGGAAGCGAGACAACAAAAGCAACAGCCACTCAGAAGCATCCCAGAGCATTTCTGAAGGCAAAGAGGAATCCCATCCACATCAAGTGGTATCACCATGGCAGTGGGGACGCAAACTCCACGAACCGGCTGGTTAGCTGTGAGCAAATGACGGGATTAGGAAGCAGCACAGATACAGTTCACTTCTCCCCCTGCTAGAGCTCCCGTGGTGGAAAGCCTGAGGTCAGAGGGAGGAACCTGAGAAGGGATTTGGGCAGGGTGGAGAAACTGCCCAAGTGTCTCAACCGGTCCGGGGCGGCCCGCAGCGGGCGGGGAGGGCGCGCTCGGGAGGGCGAGGTCGTACTCACGTCGCTCGCGCGCGCACCGCACGGCCCCGCAGTCCTCTACCTGACTGTGCCCGCGCCCGCTAATATCTTCGCGGCCGCACCTCGCACCGCCTCCTCCTCCCCAGGCCAATCCCCACAAAGGCCGCCGCGCCCCGCCCCGCCCCGCCCCAGCAGCGGCCGGGCGGGGCGCGTTCCCAGGGCTCGGCGCCCCTGCCCGGCCACACCCCTGGCGGAGGACACCGCGGCCCCCGCCCCGCCCCGGACAGTCAGCTCCCACCCGGCAATTGCTCTAATTAGAAGTTCTCCTCTCAGCACTTAAACAATGTACAAACCAGTCCCAACACAGCCGGCAATTCAAATGGCTTTGGGAACAAAGGCAGTCATAGCTGTAGCAATTTTTCCTCTAATTTATAGAATGTGAGGACTTTCTCTCATTGCACATGGTATTTAAAAAAAAGTTTAAACCTCTAGCGTACATGCCATTTCAGAAGGGTATTAACATTACTGTGCCGGCACCAGACTATGCCGCCTACAATTAACAAAGAAAAAAGCAAAGCCACTGTTAAGGGAAAGAAAAAAACAAAACAATATTAACCTTCTAAATTTGGTCCCTCCTGCAGAACAAATGTCCCTGGATCACCTGATGGAAATGTGCAACATACAGATGTGAGGGAACTGTTTTTTAATAGTTTATAGATCATGTGAATAAAAGGGGAACAAACCACCCAGGGTATCTTTCTAGTAAACAATCTGCATAATCTTAACACTGGTGGAGGCTGCTAATTGTTCACACTAAAATCACTCAAATGGCGGTCCAAAGAGGAAAAAACAGAATGTCAGAGATGAGTTTTCTGGGTGCAAGGACAGCTTTAATGGATAATGACTGGCATCTTCACCCTAAACAACCAGATCATTTGCACAGCAAACAAGAAAGCAGTCTTGTTTCCAATTTTGCAGCAGAATAGATAGCAACAACAAAATCAAAACCTCCAATTACTGTCAACGTCAACCAGAATAACTACTTCAAGGGTTATGAGGAAAGTTATTTATTGGGAATAAGTGAGAGGCAGGCATTTCTAGAAGATGCACTTCACAACAAAACCAGAAAGATACACGGCCCCAAACCAAAGGGACCCACCTTAAGAAAGGGAAGTGATCAGGCTTGTTTTCTCTAGAAAATTGTAATAGTCCATTCACACGTTCTGAGTATTAAGCTTTTCGTTCTGGCTTTAAATGCACAGTGGAGATGTGAGGATGAGTAAAGTTGTAACTGTAAAATATGTGCTTAGAAAAATAAACCATCAAAAACGAAGCCTTCTTACACTTATTTGCCAGTACTGGTTTGATCTTAAAGTAATCTGCATCCACTTAAAAGTATTATTGCACAATTTACAAGTTTATGTGAAAGGTAAAAAAAAAAAAAAAAACCCACAGGCAATGAACTACGGAATGGAGAAAAATTTTTAAAAATAAAAACCATCACTATGAAAACTTTGCACAAAATGGGTTGTAAGACTCTTCCCCTTTCAGTGTATTTTTTTCCCCAGAAATAGATTTTAATTTTTAACGTTTCAGGTAAGTATGGCTCTCAGTCTCATTCCATGCGTTTACTAAAATATGCTCTAAAATGTCTCCAATTTTAAGTGAAGGAAATCTTTAACTGTTCACGTTATAGAAAACTAACTTAGTGGCATATTTTCCTACAAAATGCCATTTCTGTTTAGCAACTAAGTTTGCCTTTCTAAATATTAATATGACAAATAGCTGAACACAATTTAAATTGTAGTAACCATTTAAAAGTTAATCTTCTTAAACAAGAAAGTCAACTAAACACTTTCAAATGCTAATGTATACGTAAGCTTATAATTTTAATGCCCTGAAAATAAGATGACATTTCTCAAATACTTAAAACTAAGAAAATCAGGTGCCTCAGAAATAAAAATACAGAAAAGACTCCCAAACACTTGTTCGGCAGATGAAATAAACATGGTAAGCAACTGAAAACACAGAAAGAAAGCTCCTTCAGAGAAAACAGAATATTCCGAAAAACCTTATCCTTCCCTAAATTCCCCACTGAGTCAAGATCTAGAAATGGAAGTCTATCTTAGCTAAGTCAATCTCTTTGTGTACAGCACCTCCCCTTAAATGCTAAGAACATTAGTAAGCTTTCTGCATGTTTTCAAATGCATACGAACGTTAAAATCATTAAATACAATTCCTTAAAAAACTACTTCAGTTTGAAATATTCATATCTACCTTTAGAGTATAAACAACATAAATACTCTGCAATGAGAAACAGGAAAAAGAAATTTTTACAAAATACACCAAAATGCTCTTGTAAAAGTAAACCTCCAATAGCCAAGCATCGATCCTATCAGCCCCATCATTCACAGAAACTGGTTTCAGCATTTACTTTTAAAAGCAAAAAGCCATTGCCGATTAAGCTGTTGGTCAAATCTGTAATTCTGCTTTCGATTGATAGGTAGGGAGTAAGCCTTAGGATAAAACACAAACTGTCTTTAGAGTATGTTCACTTTAGATAAACAGTTCTCACTAACATCACAGATTTCATTTCTCAATGATCCCAACATTATTTGTTCAAGCTATTTTTATAATTAACATTTCCCTCTTTGGAAGTCAAATTGGTGGCCCTAGTTCATTAAAATGATTTTTTTAAAAAAAGAAGAACTAGTAACTGGGAAACGTTTCCCCCCTTTCCTTTCAAAGCAGAGCTCAGTCCTCTGCAGGCCAGCAAGCACTGGAGCCACGTGCACATCACTCTGCGATCCTACCTCTCTTCAAAGTGGGGGCAGTGATGCCTTCCCAGGACATTGCCAAAGCAAATCCCCTACAGCCACTGTCCATTGCAGGGGCCGGCTGGGCAATGCTGCCGGAAATCTACTCCTGTTGCTCCCAGATCTCAACTGACTTCACGTTAGTTTAATGACAGTAAGGAAGAACTAGGTAAACTGACATCTGTCCCTGGAGCATGCCTCTGAAAACGAACAATGACCTAACTAGAGGCACAAAGACAATAACTACAAATGGGGGAAAAAACCTGAAAATACCTGGCTCTTAGGAGGGGTCGGCTGCAGTACAGCAATCCTTGACGCTAGTAACTCTCTCCTGTTCTAAAGCGCAGGGTCCTGGGGTGAGTGCACCAGATCCCCCGACCTGAATTCCTTTGCTGAGAGGTTGGAGCCACCAGAGTCTTTGACCACAGGAAGGTGTGGGAAGACCGGGACAAAAAGGTGTTTTAGGGAAACTCATGTGCGCCCAAAACCCTGGCTCCAAAGCCAGGCACACAGCTAATACAAGGACGTCTTAACAAGACAGCTGTGCTGGTCCTGGGGCCCCTCTCCAGTCCCTAGTCTCGAGGGTGGCGGGGGGGGGGGGGGGGGGGGGGGGGGGGGGAATTCTTGGGGGGTGGGAGCAGAGGCTGTGCCGCCAGGCACAGGAGGTCACGGTGGCATCCTGGCCTGCACCCAGCCCTGTAGCTGCCCCGGCCGGGTGTCCAGGACATCTGCCAGCCCCTCAGCCATGAGCCTGCACCCCCTACCAGCGCCGCGAGGTGCACTGCACTGCCAAGCTCAGGTCTTGCCAGGTGCAGGCGATGAAACTCCACCCTCGTTAAAACCAGTTGTTCTCTCTTCCGCATACAACTAGCAGGCGCTAGGGGCGCTATCAACTGGCCAGTTACCCAGACCTAATCCCACCTGGCTAATCACCTAGTGACCTTGGGCATAAGCTCTGCCATGACGCAACCCAACACTCAAGGGTGTCAGGGAACACCAGCATGGCTGTTGGCTCCCTTTCTGTCTAAAGACCCACTTTGCTTCTGGGCATGAATTTACAATGGCCCATCCTCCTCCTCAAGCTCCTTAAAGGCCAACTGTGTGCACAGTCCAAGACGTGTGGTGTGAGGGATGCAACCCTTCACCCTACCAAATATCACCACCAAATGTAAACCACAGCTCTCCACTCTTCCTTTCTCCCCCATGGCCAGCACCCTCTCCATAGAGTGCAGGCCTTACCACGCAGTGGGTTTCCCCAAAGCGCCACTTGGACCCTGGCCTCTCTCTGTTCTTGGACTGAACCAGTAACATGTATGCCCCAATGTGTGCCTTTCAACATTATGCCTCATTTCCAGTCCCAATCCTCTCCACGGCCCTTCAACAAACCTTTCTGTAGCCAAACCAGGCCCTCGGCCTGCAATGCCCTCTCCTCAAATCACTTTTCAAGGGCCACCTTTTTCAAGAACCCTTCCCCAATCTTACCCTTCCAGACACAATAGGTGCTTCCTGGGTTTTAGTCTCACTCATTTCCATGCACCCTGTTAATCCTATTCTGCTTTACAACAGAATTATTAGAGTGCTGCTGTGTATGAATCTCCAATTTCTCAGCTCCTTGTAGGCCTGGGATGTCTTGTCTTTTAATCTTCCCACCCCTACCCTGCATCTAGCACAGCTAGTTTTGAATTAATGTAACCTGTCTTGTAGCTGGATCAAAGTTTTCATCTTGTGCCCGTTAGCAGTGATTCTTAGCAACTAGATGATGAAAATTTGTTAAAATAGGATCAACTTTAAAAGAGAAATTCAAAGATAATAATACACTTTTTTTTTTTTAAGCTTTATGCCATTAATTTCACAGGCAAAGAAAGCCATTACAGGTAAATGTCATATCTATTTCAGGGACATTTTCACTAGGAAGCTGTTAACAGCTTAACCACCACAGCTCTGCTTTATGCAAATGCAGATGGGACTTTTCTCCCAGAGAACTTCTCGCATCTGTTATCTCAGCTGACTCTGCAATGGCCTTGTAGACAAGGGCACATGTTACCCACAGTCTTAAAAGAGATGACTGGGGAAGGGGACACAGAAAAGTCAAGCCACTTAATACACGAGAACATGTACACAGCAGTTAAAACTATGTAAGAATTTTACAGATACCTGCACTAAAAAGGATGTTTATAGTGTTAAAAATAGAGTATCATTTTATTGGAGGTTTTCCTATAAAGTGTTAATAAAACAAATTATAGCATAAAATTCAAAAACAAATGATTAATTCAATTATTCACAAGTCAATAAAACAATGATAGTTGTATCATTCTTCGGAATAGAAATGCCAATTTCCCCCAAACTAGTATTATAAATTAGTTGTATGTCACTTAAAATTTCTTCTACATTCAGTAATTGGCATGTTAGATATCACAGTAAATTAGAAACTCCATTTAAAGATAAAGATATGAATGACTTTTTCTACTTTTACAGCATATATAAAATATGTGTGTACATATGTTGTTTTTCCTAATAGTTATAAGAAGCTGTAGGAAACTACAAAGCCACTGAAAATTCATTTCTAATACTACACCACGTATTTGTCAACTATCCAACCCTATAAACCCCAATTTACTACCCTTTACATTATCAACATCGTCTGGTGTGGTAGGCAGGATAATGGCCATGTCCTAATCCCTGAAACCTGTGAATACGTTCAGTTACATGGCAAAGGGGAAGTAAAGCTGCAGGTGGAATTAAGGTTGCTAACCAAGTGACCTTGACACAAGATTATCCTGGATTATCCAGGTGGGCCCAATGTAATCACAAGGGTCCTTATAAGTGGAGAAGGATGGCAGAAAAGAGAGAACTAGAGAGACCGCAGCGGCAGGATGAGAAGGACTCAGCCAGACCGTGATGGTTTTGAAGATGGAGAAAGGGACCGAGGCGTACAGGTGGCCCTACAAGCCAGACAAGGCAAGGAGCTGGATTCTCCCCTAGAGCCTACAGAAAGGAAGCCCTGCCGACACCCTGACATTAGCCCTGAGAGACTTATGTTGGACTTCTGACCTCCAGATACTATAATAAATTTGTTTTAAGCCACTAAATTTGAGGTAATTTGTTACAGCAGCAACAGGAAACTAATACATCTGAGTTCCAAGTTCCTCTTATAATAAATATCATTGCTTCTTCGCTTGTTTGGCTCAACATGTGAGGAAAATAAAAATATCCTTTAAAAGCTCTCAGCTACAAGTGAACTCATCAGCTTCCTTCTAAAAGGGGAAGATTTCTTTCAGGTTCCTCCCCTAACCCCCAAGTGTGCAGCTTTACGGGTGATTTCAGGCTCAATTCTAGGGGCTGAAAAGTTTGTTGAGGTTGGTGGGTTGGGAAGAGAAGGCGGCTAGATAGGAGGTCTGTGAGCCTTCTGGGTCTGGTTCTTAACTGCTTCGCTGCTTTTATAGCGCCACCAAGGCCGGGGCAGAGCGTGTCAATGAAACAAAGGACAAACATGAAACAAAGTGCCACGGGCGACCGCGTCTTGATGAAATCTAAGAGCGAATCCAGTTAATAAGTAACATAACCCCACCACCTTTTTCATGGCTTTAATTATTACAGCCAGTAAGAAATATTCAGGCCATCCCTGTTTAGTGATGTTTTATTTACCCCTAAAGGCTAAAGTCTTCATTAAATGCAGAAGAGTTGTGTTCAATTCAACACATATGGTGAGATCACAGCCTGGTTTATTGTACTTTTTAAGTGTTTCTCCCTCCCCCCAACACTCATATACACACACCCGCAAGGACTCAATACAAAGTGCACAAAGGCAATCTGGCAATATCACAATTTCACACTACTGCATAATTGATTTAAAAAACAATCTTATTTCTGAATAGTTTCCCTTACTCTCTACTTTTCTGGCACAAATCAATCTTCTGATTAGGTCATTTCCTACACTGATTAAAAAGCACAAGTCCCTCCTGCAAAAAGGTCTTCCTTTGCCCCCAAATGTTGCACTCACGTATGTTAAACTTGGCAAAGTTCCTGAATGGCACAGAGCCTTTTGGTTTGAGAAGGTGACAAAATGTCTAAGTAGTAAAAGGAACGGGTAAAAGGGTGGAGCCTATTCTTTACTGCAATCCACGTGTCAAGATCCAAGCGCATTACCTGCTTTTTCCTCAGGGGATGGAGACTTAACTTTGTCATGGAACTGCCTGATTATGATGTTTTCCAAAGTTTACACTGTTATGTTTTCTAAAAGGGACAGAAAAGGGTGGTTATCATGTGGCTTTACTACAGTCCTAAGGCTGGAAGCTAAAATCAGCTTTGTGTTTGATCATCTGCTTTATTAGCAGGATCGCACACCATGATATACAGCCCTCCTTCCTCTTCAGTTCTCAGAAAACTGTTCCTGGTAGCAATTTAATTCTAAAGAGAAATAAAATGCAGAATAAAGAGGCTGGGCATTAAATTTTACAAAGGATTGGAAAGTAATGGCTGTTTGATTTTGTGTGTGCAATCGTTCCTGTCACAACACAAGCCTGTGGGGAGGGGCCTAGGGGCCTAGGGCAGCAGAGCCCCTGGTGAGGCTGTGGCCTCAGGGTCCTTTGGCCACGTGCCTCCTCTCTCCTCTACCTGCCAAGCCTTGGGACAGAGGAAAAACCATCCTGCAACCTCTTGCTGCTCAGGTATAAAGCAGGGCTGACATGGCCTGTGCCTTCCTTTTAGTTCCTCTTAAATGCCCCGATGCTATTGTTAATATGTTCCCAGAATTAAATTCAAATAGCATCTTTAACAGGCTTTAGTTCTGTGGGAAAAGGAAATATATCAATCATGCAATAACTATAAAAATTTAACATCCCAAAACCTGTTTTTACAAACTCTGAAGAATAAAAAAATGTGTCAGCAATCTTAGCCTGCTGTCACAAATCACTGTTCTTGACAGTAAATAATGCCAGCACCTATTTTAAAGATTTCTTAAAATTAATAACGTGAGAAGTGAATGAAGAAATAAGCAAACATTACAAAGATAAATTAGCAAACTCACAGTTGTTTCTGTCTACACACCTTGCTCTACAGCTTCTGAGATAAGTATTACTTAAGTAAAATGTGTTTAATTGTAGGACAGGACTGACTTGAAATGGTGATCCAGTTTTTAGTGAAGCCACGAGTAATTAGCACTGAAGACAGCCATGTAAAAACATGACCTTGTTAACAGTTTCTATTAGTAACACAGTACATTAATTATTTACAAAAATATCATTCTTAAACCTGCCAATGTAATTTAAGTCATTTAATTTCTGTGCTGTGAAAAATAAAGTAATTTGTGAACCCCTCCTCTGAATACAGGAATAAATCGAAGGCTGGCCAGATGTCTGCCTTCCTCAGTGTAGGAGAGTGTCTAGGCTGAGAGGCACAAAGGTTAGGACCCTGTGCCAGCTGCTCTTGCTGGGCCAGCTAACCCTGAGAGTTCTGAATGTTGCTGTTCTAGACTGAACAAATCCAAGTTTTAAAACTTTTCTCATAAGTCTTATTTTTCATTCTCACAATTTTTTTTTTTTTTTTTTGATCTTTCTCAATTGATCCACATTGCTCAAGATGTGTACTCCCACAGCACAGAAAGTGGTCTGGCTGACCCATGCTGACCCTTCCTGCCATTATGCTAGTGAATATTTAAAGGCACTAAACACACACCCACATGTGTTCCATTTGACTTCTGTCATCCAGGAGATCCACAGTAACCCTTCTTTCAAACCTAGAGCTGGTCAGTTCTCCACAGGAATCTAAACAGTGCCTGGTCTAACAGCATCACTTATTAATAAATTGCCAAATTTACTGTCAACCTAGTAAACCTGCCTCATCTATAAACTCACCATGGTTATCTTCAAGTCCAAATCTCCCCTAGAAATATTAAGCCACATTCCCTGATTGCTCCTATCATCTCCCTCCTGGTGGCAGCAGAGGTGCTGATAAGTACCCTTTGGGTCAGAACCTGCCTACCCAGAAGTAACCTGGACTTAATGACATGTAATGAGTTCTGAGAGCTTCTACAGGAAGAATGAGTGGGGAAGACCAATAAAGCCAATATTCAGGAAATCATCTAGTACCCCTTTCACAGACTGAGCTTGCTGCTGGCAATAACAAGATGGAAAACTTCTAAAAATCTTAATGTAGGACTAATTAAAAGGAAAATCAAATCTCCCTTAACAATAAAACCCATCCCTTGAGGAGATGCAAGGGGACCTTGGAGGCAGAGTACACATGCTGTGCTTACACTGTAGAAATATTAATCATTTTGCAGCAAAAGGAGTCATTTACAGCTGCTTTGTCATTTCCCAGGTTGAACTACCAGAATCTCTACATAGCCAGGCAGCAGCCTGGATTTGTTTGCTGTAGTTACCGTGCGTTGTGGCAAACAGAGGTATGTCATTAGGCTTTTTATCGTTTTATTCAGTTTGGGGGTGTGTGTGTGTTTATATTCAGATTTAAAATTTCTGCAAGTTGCCTAGAAACCAAAGTACAGAAAAATTCACAGCCCAATGCATGCTAAATTGCAGCTGCAGAAAAACAGCATGTTCCCCCAACTACAGTCTGTGCTGGGCTCATTCCTATCTACTCTGTCATTCCTGTTTAGGGTATCTAGTTTTCCAGGGAGTTTGGTTTACTTGTATCATTACTTTTGGTATAACTGGAAAGAAATCAGTGTTTTTTTCATCCTGCTTGAATGCACTTTTCCCTTCAGGAAACTTTTATGTTCTTATCCTTCATCAGGACAGTATGTACAACTTGATGTGGGAGATACAAGCCTAAGGGGCTGAGAACTTGCTTGCATGGAGCATGGACGGAGAGAGGGCTGGATGAAAGGTTTCTTACGCTAATGCATTTCCCACACTGCACAAGTTTCATTCTAAAGAGCTCCATGCATCTTGTACACATCTAAGGTGCTAACATTCCCCAGCTGTCATCACACTCATGTTCCCATTTGGTCAGTGGGGGCTCAAGGCAGAAAGCTGGTCAAGATCACTGTTAAATTAGGAAGTGAAGCCAGATATACCCTTAGGAATGTACTGCTTGCTCAGATAGGTAACGGCTACATTAGAGAAATCCCTTCTAAAGTTGCTGCAGCTCTTCAGGAACAAGCACTGCCCTTCCCCAGCAGTAGCTGAAGGCCACCCTCCCCTCCCCCCAGTGTGCTCCAGGGCTTTCCTTTTTAGTTGTCCAAATGCGACCATTTCCTACTCCTAATGCTCTTTCCTATTGTCCTGCAGCAATTTCTAATAAGAAACTGTGCCCAGAACAAAGGTTAGGTTTTATTTACTCCACAAAATTAGGGGTGGAAAAGAAATGTGAATATCTCAGGGGAAAAATGCCAGTTAAACTTCCTGGAAAACACCTAAATTCATCGAGCTTTGGTGCCTAAAACACTGTGCTAATATGCCATAATCTCAAACAATAAAACCCTACACACCCTCTTCAACTGAATGGAATGTGGCAATACTTTTAACAACGACCTTTAGGTACTAAGAACAAAAATATTTTTCATGGTTATTTGTATAGCCTATCATTTTCTATCAATGAATTCTATTCAGCTTTCCGGTTGAAATAAAGGACAACTTCAGAAAGAATTTTTAAGATAAAATGGGTAGGGGTTGATAAAGGAAAACTTCCCCCGCCTTTTAAAAATCACAATAAAGGCTAAAAGGTAGAGCAAAAAATATATTATTCCTGAAACTTCATAAAACATTATTTAAAACCAAACTAACACACACACAAAAAATAAATAAAAAAAGAAAAAAAGAAAAAAGAAAAAGAAAAAAAAAAGAAAAAAAAAACCAAACTAACAATACTACTCTGAGGTCTTTTTAGAAAAAAATTAACAAGTCCCTATGGGTCTGCTAAAATTTTAGGCCCACTTTTAGGCTGAACACACCTCATACTTTTGTGATGTTCAAACTAAACAGCAACTTATCTTCATTGAATGAAAAGTTTAAAGAGATGCCACCACTTTCTGCAAGTGGCACATTCTGAATGCGTGATCTGCCAGATTTCAGTGAGCACAGATCCTGTGACAATCACATCCTCAAAAGATGACCCACGGGCCACTGACTAAGGCAAGCTTCTGGCCAGGCTGGAACACTGACAAGATCAAAGGGCTCTAGAACCCACAGTCCCCCCAAGGGTGACTTCAAGCCCTGGTGCTCAAGGCAACAGGCCCCCTTCCATCTCCCAATCGTGCTGTGCCCGGCTACATTTGGAACAAACTGTAGTTTTCTCCCCATATGAAAAAAAAACCCTGAAAACAAAACCCAACCATTCTGACATTTGCTGAAAGGAATGAAATGCCAGTCTTTTGTGTTTTGAGAGCAAGTAAATACCTATTTTACTTTATGGCAAATATTTAAAATAATTAGGAAGTAAGGAGACTCTTTTTAAAAAGACTAAATACCTTCAAAAGGAATGAAAGACCATCCCTATTCCCACTACAATTCTTGTCATTTTAAGGGCAGCTACTCTTAGGAATTTATTTAAAATTTAGGATTTTTTCCCATAGGCAAAGATTTAAAGCAAGCAAGACCTACCTACCAGATGAATTCCATCTTAATGAAGTAGAAGAATTCATACTTTCAAATAACTAAATGTTCTTAAATGTCCTTCTGAGAAATCAGTGGTAAAATCTTAAAAAAGCAAGCAAGGTCAGTGGAAGATTCCAACTGCCTTTAAACTTAGTCTCAGGCTTAACAGAAAATGTGATCACGTAAGCTCACATGTACATCCCTCATAAAGGAATCTTTAAACATGACAGAGATTCTTAGTGCCATCTTAATCACCAAACAGCAATAATCTGGGGAAGTTTAAAACACTAATATTTGTATAATCTTTTGTATTCAAGAAAATGCAGTGACCACTGTCATAGGAACTTTCCCTGGCATCTACAACCATCACTCTCAGATCCATTTGCTGGGTGAAGCATCTGAAAGCACGAATCTGGGAGAACTGAATGACTGGGGGTGTGCGCATGTGTGCCTGCTCTCACTGACAGACAAGCTAGGCCACACAGTAATTTCTTTAAAAAAAAAAAAAAAAATTACCTGAACCTGGTGTCAAAGGGACTTATTTTCAAAAAACAGCAAATCACTAACACAAAGGAAATTCTTTAGAGATTTACCACCCACCTTAGATACCTATGCTTAGATCTTCAAGATGTTCCAACTAGTCCTGAACTTGAGGTAAACTGTTAGCTCTGGTTACTGACTGCTCGTATAGGATGCATAATAGGGGCAGAATTTTCAAATATGGCAACAATTAATGTCTAGTTTCAGCAGCAAACTGGTGTGGGGTCAGTGTAAAAAATGGGTTTCTTCCAAATTATTAAATGAAATGCTAGGTGTATAGGATGTCTTCCCACTTCTCTACCAGGCTCATAACAAAACAGAATCCTATCAATCAATCAATCCAGCCATTACAAAGACTCACAGCCAGGCCTGCTGTGATTCTGTACTCTATCACCAAAACAATATCTTGGCCAGGCATAGTGGCTCACGCCTGTAATCCCAGTGCTTTAGGAGGCTGAGGCGGGAGGATCGCTTGAGCCCAGGAGTTCCAGGCTGCACTGAGCTATGATCACACCACTGCACTCTGGCATGGGCAACAGAGACCCTGTCTCTAAAAATACAAACACACAAAAAACACTATCTGCCTTATCTCAGTGTGGCCCATGTCAAATCAAAGACTGTTAGCTGATGAGAACTGAAAGCATAATTGTTCCAGCCTTTCCCCATTAAAAACATGAGGATGTTTACATCTTCCACATGTGTGTCTTTAGCCCACATAGAAACTGATGCTCCAAATGAGGCCTCACAGGCCACAAGGTGTGATTTAAGGGAAAAATCATTAATATCTAAGTAGAGTTGCAAGACTGTCTCACCTTTACTTTCAAACTGCTTCAACTTTAGCCCTCATGCCATTTCTGCCCCATTTATAATTCTCAAACTATAAGAAGTATGGTCTCAAATCCTCTCATCTGTACGACCTGTATCAGAATTCAATTTGCACTTACCAATTTGTTATATTCTTTGGTATCTCTTGATACTATCCTATCAAATCAACTTATATTGCAAGGAAGGAGAAAATGGGGGGGAAGTATGTTTTAATGGGTGTCTGAATCTATCTTCCCTTGTCAAGGATCTGGGGCGACCCCCCTTTTTTCTTTTTGAGACAGGGTCTCACTATGTCACCCAGGCTGGGGTACAGTGGCACGACCATAGCTCACTGTAACCTCAAACTCCCGGCCTCATGCGATCCTCCTGCCTCGGCCTCCCAAGTAGCTGGGATTGCATGTGTGAGCCCCCACACCTGGCCAAGGATCCCCTTTATGAAGACACCTGTCCAGGGTATTATCTAAAAGTATAATAAAAATAAAATTTAAGCAATCACTACTTACATCTTAGCTTTGAGCAAGAAATAAGAATATGATTATGTTTCAAATATGACTGAAAACTCCCTTGATTTCAAATATCTACCCTGGAGAACAAAGCAACGTGAATGTCAGGACTCCTAAACTTCTAATAGAAGATAAAGCAGGAACATGTCCTCAGCATGTCATTTAGAGAACAATTCTCTCATCTCAATGACTTCACTGAGCTAACAGCTGACAGCAAAGCAGGACAGAGAACAAGATACAAGATTTAAAAATCCCCACTGGGTTAAGCAAATAATGTAACTTGACACGGTAATTTCTATTTACAGTATCCCCCAAATTAACTACTCACACATGGAATTTGGAGCATTTAACTTCTGGATATACAACATGATTTTTGCTATTTCCATATGTAGAATCATTAGGAATTTCATCCTCTATTCCTTTGTCTGTAATGTCACAAAATAAATACAAAAAATTGTATTGTGATTTGCTGAATCTTGCCAAAGACTCAATTTAAAGCTCGTATTTCTAAATATCAAAAATTTCCCACATGACCTTTTTCGTGAAAGGTATATTAAGTAGGATAAAATTATTATTAATTATAGTGTCATACAATTAACCTACTATTTCATGTTTAAGAAGAGGGACACTTTAGTTATGGAACTGTACCTTCAGTGAACCTCTCCTAACATGAAAAATCATTGACCGATGCAGAGAGGAACACGTACACGTAAGCCTACCAATTCTATTGGCTCACCATACTGCCCCGCAAAGAAAGGCAGAGAAACATAACAGGGAGGAGAGGGAAACTGGATGAGCAGGTTTTGCTGGAAGGAAGGTGTCACCACATGGGGTGCTGGGGATGAAAATGGAGAGACATGCTGGGTGCTTGGACAGCATGAGGCACCTGAATGGACAGGTGGTGGGAGAGACCAGCACCAGAAAGAGGAACAAAGGTAAAAGAAGGAGAGGCGAAATGAGGACACACTAGGCTTATGTGTCAATTTTGCCAACTTCTGGACTCCATAGCCTAGTGGTAAAGAACTCCTCCAAGATTAACAGCACACAGCAGCAGAGCTATTCTTAGCTCTGTGTTGGCTGAAGTTGCAGGCATCTTCCCCCAACCAAGTCAGGTGTGCCTCCATCTGCACTGTTTCCAACAGAAATCTCCTTAGAACGTACGTGGGTATCCTAAAAAATAGCCATTCTAAAATGAACACTAATGTTCTAACACTTGGCCCAGTATTAGGAAAATCCTTACCCCCATCACACACACACATACACACACACGTGCACATGCACACACCCCTAGTCAGTAAACACCTTTGGGAAGCTTTCAGGGCTGTATATCCTAGAAAATCAGTGATAAGACTGTTTCTTCATAAAATAAAAGCACAGAAGTGGGAGCAACTACAAATCACTCTGCCCTGACTTTATTCAGCGTATTTACCTATTTGCTTTGGTTCTGCTTATTTATCCTAAACACCTACTATTTATTAATAACTAGCTATAAAACTGTCTCTGTTGCAGTTGAAATGTGCCAAAGTGACGTCTTGTGCATAGAAGTGAACTACAGAGCAAAGAGTAGCCTGGGAGAACATCAGCTCTTCACGAGAAACATTCTCCAACTAGTCCCTCTGGACACACAAGGTGAGGGACCCTCTGGTAGTGAACATCACCACCTTTCATGGGCCCACCACAGGACAGAGGAAGACATTTCCAGATTTCACCCTGTGGCTTTTGTTTCACTAACACCTTTGAATGGCAGAATTTACTTAACGGAGATGACATATGAAAGGCACGTTTTAAAAACAGTGCTGCAATACCCACCTTGTTTCCCTGGAAGGTGGAAGCCCCACTCTGCTCCTGAAGGGACAGGCTTTCTGATGGGCCACACAGGTCTGACAGTCTGTCTGGCCCAGAACAGACCCCCTGCACCTCTGAAATGCCTGCCCAGCCCTAGCACCCCAGGCCAGGAGGTGTACCTACAACACTAGGTATGGGGTGACCCGAAAAGGGAAGGCACACTACCAGAAGCAGCTGGCCTCAGCTAGTCAAGGGGCAGTGGGGTTCTCAGACATACAAGACAGAGTATGTTTCCAGGCTCACTCCAAGTCATGCTGGAGGGTTCTGGGCCCGCAGTCAGTTTGATTTCCTGGGACATGTGCCTTCTGACCATGCCCCCTCCATGCTATGGTTAACATAACACAATGAGAGAAACCACAAAGTACAAAAAGCTACAGGAGACCGAGCAACCTACTCACCCCCCGCCAAAGCACTGGAAAAAGACATCTTTAGCAGAAACACGTGTAATCAACAGAGGGGGTGGGGGCTCTGTTACATCAAAGCCCCTCAGTTGTGGCGCATGGTCCACAAACAGGATAATCCTCCACATATCTGGGACAAGTCAAAAGATGAGGGAGCAAATAGTGTTCACTTGTTTGAACTGGAATATATTTCCAAAAGGAAACATGAAATGACATGATCCAGCAATAGCTTAGGACGCTTATGTTTTAATTCCCCCACCCTCTGGGGAGTTGGGCTTGAACAGGATCTGAGGTGCACAGGTGAGCTTTGACAATTGGCCAATTCCATGTGCAGTGAAACCCAACAGCCCCCTTTGATCTGTGCAGGTGTACAGTGCTGGCTGCTGCCGGGGCATCAGCACAGAGCCACCATGGCTGGTGACATTTCAATCAGGTATCCGTTTTTATAAAAAATTTGTGAGGGACTTAGTTGTTCTCACATTAAAATGAAGACCTAGATGACACTGTGTTCTGGCATTCTGTATACATGTGAAGAACACCCAACCAGAGTGTGTTCTACAATTGGATGTTTGGGAGAGACGACAGCCTACTTAAGTTTCATGGTATTCTTTTTAAACTAAAAAGAGCATGAAGAACAAAAGGCAGACAGATGCACTGACTTCATTTCACTAAGTACATACCGGTAAATGCAGAGAAATCTATTAACTGCCAAAATAATTAACACCCTTCACCCACGCATACTTGTATTTAACCTGCACTTTGTGCTGGTAACACCACCAGAGCCTGAGGTGGGGGGGAGGAGGTGCCTGCACACCTCGGGGGTCAACTGCACACTGACTGTGAACACCTGACTTCCCACTAGCTGGGACCAAGCCTAGCCGGGAGGGGTTTTCACCAACTTGGAGACCCAGCCAGTCAGAAGAGCCAGCTAGGCCCATCTATAAAATAGAAATACCAGAGAAGAGGCAAAGTATCAGTTATACTTCTTTCAGGATTCGATTATGCTACTTTGAAGTGAAGACTATTTGCATTTTAATAAAAGCCAGAAAGCAGGAGATGGCTGTGTAACTGCATATTACTTAGCAATAAGTTAGGAGTATCCATTTCAGTGGAACAGAAATAGCCCCACAGTTAACTGCTGAACACAGAGGCTCATCTTCCATAATTTCCATATTGTGACTACAAACTAACTACACAAGTCACCAGGGTGAGCGGCTAGCACCCCCAGGTCTTGGATGGACGTCGGTTTGATTCATGCTCAGAGAAGAGGAGACACAGGACAGCTGCCACCACTCTTTACACCAGGGGCCACGTATGGACAGCAAAGGTGAAAGCGATCCACCAGCCCTCCACTCCGAACCCCACACAATCTGTTCACAAGCTCCAATGGCTGCTCCGCGGGCACAAAAGTCTGCTCCGGTACACAAGGGACAGTCATTAAATGGATTTAGTCAAGGTATACACATCCCCAGGACTACAGCTGCAGTCAAATGCTGAATTCCGGTCTTCACGGTCAATCAACTTACTTTTCATGAAATACATAGAACAGATATTTCCAAAAAAGCCAGAATTTCAAAATAATTGAATTCAACTAATCTAAGTCACAAATATAAAACATCCTCCCATTATTTTTCAATCATTATTTTACCTAAAAGATTCAAAGGACAAACACCAAAATATTAAGAGTAGGTAGTTCTCTGGGTGACTGGAGGACTGGTAATTTAAAAATTTCTTCTTTATATCTCCCTGTATTTTCTAAAATTTATCTAATAGTCAGTATCACTTTGATAATCTGGGAAAAAAAGTTAAATTTCTTATCTTGAGTTGATTTGTTTGAAACTAGAAGCTAAATATTGCCACACTGAAATAAAAACACAGGCAAGGTACTCCACCAGAAAACAAGGCTTATGTTATGCAGAGACCAGGAACAGACCATGGCTACAACAGTCAACTCAGCACATGAATCTGGAGTTCAACAATTTGAGCAACACGAACTAGAATCCCAGGGAGCCTCCCTGAGTGGCGTGTTGGGCATCCTGTAACCGATGTCACCCTTGCCTCCCAGGACAAGCATTACGAAAGAGAAGCCAGCCGGCAGCGTCACTTGGATCTTACCAAAGGACTCTCAAAGGCATAAGCAAAAACTTAGCGGAAATTCAAGTTTTCGTATTAACAGTGGGCTTGGTTATTATATAATAAATTGACTAAATTAAAATGAATTTCAACCTCCTACCCTTGAGTAAATCTTTCTCAGGAGCCTCCATAATATGACTGAATTAACTTTTTTTCTCCTCACCATGTCCCTGAAAAGCTGTTGAAGAAGATGCTTATAAAACACTGAAATGCTCAAAATATCAATAAGAAATGAAAGGAGGAGGACAAAGATTATTATCGGAAAACCCATAATCTTTGATCAGTGCTGAAATCATTAAGAACCTATAAAACAAGAAGTCTTTCCAACTCTAGGGGTGAAGGAGTGACTGGCACGCCATCAAATGGATGGCAGGTGTCTTAAGAGCCCAGGAGGGTGACATGCAGCACACGAAAAGAAAGGGAACTTACACTTGAGGGTTCCAAGTAACTTTAGCCTGCTGAGAAAACACAGGCTTTGGAAAGAGCCACACCAGTGTAACAGGGCACAGCTCCGCGTCAGTAACACCACACAGACAAAAGGGCAAAGGCCAGGAAAATTCAGACTGGTAGAATGATTTAATGTCTGCATCTATACAATGCCCATAGGAATGTGGCCATGTCCCCATGAGTCTTGACAGCCTCTGCACCCTCATCTCTGCCCCATGCCTCTCACGCTTCTCTCTTCTCAGAAATGTGTGGCTGGTCTCTTGACAGCCCTGGTCTCTCACTGAGAATGCCTGGTGACAGGGATGATTCTGAGTTGGTAAAGGCAGCACGTACAGAAGACCAAATCCTAGGGAATACTGGAGAGCCCATGAGAGAATCAGTTTACAGCAAACGAGGACAGCTCAATGACATGCAGTGCCCTCCCACACAGTTACCTGGAAACTTTGCTCCACCTGCACCCCCAAAAGCTGCTGCTGCCTCCCACACACGCACTACTTTAGTATTTCAGTAATATGGACCAAAAACCTGTCAGAACCCGGAGCCAATGGCTCTCACAGTATCAGAAACAATACCGCACTTTTAAAACTATCTTAAAATGAGATTCTTAGATAACCTAACACATATAATATACATAATTGGGTGTGAAAATCTTAATACAAAGGCCCATCTGTAACAGAAAGGAGAATTAAAAGGAAAGTGGGTTATAATGCATTAATTTGGATTTCAATATTTACAAGCTGATGCCTGAGTACCCTATAAGATACAACAGTGAAACAATGGGAGGCCTGGAGAGTCCCCACGAACACACGGCTGGTAATGCAAACTGAAGCACGTGTGCTATGCGGTTACTCAGACACTGCAAAAGCATTCCCACTGCGGACAAGATTTTTTGAAATGGCAAATAATGCTTCAAAAAATTCAAGAAAATACAATCTTTCCAGATTTACCTGGCAGTCACATTCCTAGAAACCTCAGTAAATATTAAAACCATGCATATAAAAGAGTTAGGTTCTATGACCAAATATCATACACCAGTTTTTCACCTGTACAACTCTCCAGCAAGCGCCTGAAGATCGTGTGGGAGGCAGCATAATTCTCTGCCCTGCTGGAATGTGCTGTGCATTGCAGGCAGTGTTCCTGGACCCTGCCCACTAAAGGGCAGGTGCACCCCCAATCACTACTACTGGGGGGATTCTTCCCTATGAAAACCATTCTTTTATACCAAACTGCCCCCACATGACACAGTGCCTCTGAAGGCCAAAATCGTTCATGTAAATTGTGTTCAGTTGAGGCTGTTTATTCAGATATCAGACTCTAGGAAAATTATCTCTGCAGCTATTTTCCTCCCATGAACTTCTTGGCACTTGGGTGCCGTGTATGAACAGGAACACCTCTCATCCTTTTCTCTTGATAGGTCACGTGCCCCTCTTTAGAATATTTGGACAAGCACAAATTCCAAAGATAAATGGTCCTGCAATGAGTGTTTTGAGGCTCATGCTTCTGCTTATACTCATGAACCTCACCCATGCTGAAAGACTGATTTTACCAGAATGCTCTGTCATGACTGATTATATGACTCATTTTGAAAAATAAGTTTACTCAATTAGTTCATGGCCAAAATAAAACATACCTGCAAATCCTAGAATAAGCAAAAATAATGAGCCACATTAGCCATCCGATCTTGAAAATGCAGTAATCCCTGCCACATCAAATGACATGACAAAGTCTTCCTGCATAACTTTTGTGAGGCCTTTGGAAACAGCTCACATTCATACAAATACTGCTAGTTGCATTTTTAATAAAGAGCCCTTAAAAGCTATCCAACTATACCTAGAGATTTTACTATTATTTAAAGCACCACAAAACATGACTCTATAGATACGTGTATCTATTCTATATTAAAACAATGTGTATAATCAGAAATACAAACTTACAAATGGTTTGAATAACAAAGAAAACTAAAAAAAGAATTTCAAATACAAAAAAAATCCTTTCTCAAAGTAAGGTAATTTAATGTTTAGACAATAACATCACATATACACACACAAACTCCATTCTTTATATCAAGTCCACAAGAACAAACATACTTAAATGGAATGTGGTAAACTATTGCATGCATGACTGGCAATAAAACCTAGAGATTAAAGGATAGGGCATTAAAGACTGCAATTTTAGTTAACATGTGTTAACAGTGCTTGAAAAACTGTAAAAAACTTAAAATAGTTCCTAGCTTCTTTTTGTACCTAAGAATATAAGTCAAAGGTTAAGGTTATTCCTTAAAGATAGCCAGTGGCAAAGATATGGAGAAACTCAAACCCTGTATATCACTGGTGGGAACGTAATATGGTGTAGCCACTTTGGAAAACAATCTGGCACTTTCTTAAATCACTAAATTTACCATATGACTACTATGTATCTACCCAAGAAAACTGAAAACATATATCCAGACAAAAACTTGTGTGAGTCTTATAGCTGCATTATTCACGACAAACTGAAAACCACCCAAATGTGTATCAACTAGTAAACAGATAGACAAAATGTGGTATATCCATATAATGGAATACTATTCAGGAATAAAAAGGAACAAACTACTGACATACACTATAACATGGATCAACCTTAAAAACATTATGCTAAGTGAAAGGAGGCAAATGCAAAAGACCACATATGACATGATTCCACTGATACGAAATGTCCAGAAAATGCAAATCTATAGAAACGAAAAGTAGACTACCGGTTGCCTAGGGACGGGGAGCGGGGGAATTGGGCAGTGATTACTAACGGGCATCAGGGATTTTTCTGGGATGACAGAAATGTTCTAAAACTGGATTGTGGCGATGATTGCACAACTTATTAAAAATAAGTGAATTGCTTATGGTATGTAAATTATACCTCAAAGCTATTTAAAACACATATATACCCACACAGAACCTACAGCTGAAGCCCCGGGCAGCTATGAAGTGCTCAATCTGTGTTTTGGCTGTGCTTCTTACTTTCTTGACTTCGGAGTGGAAAAGATGACATCAGTCCTTTAACATTATGAGAATGCCGAATTTTGCTATTCAATTTCCTCTTAAAGATAATAAAGGAGCATGGGTGAAGGGAGACGTGTGGGGGAGCAAATAAATCTGCTCTTTCCTCATTACAGAGTTCAAACTGGGTCACAGCCCTATTAGACTGTAACCACGCAGAGCTCCCTTATTACTGTTGGCTGCCAGAGGGGGCAGTGCTGGGGCCTGGGAACTGGCAGAGTCCACCGACAATTATGACCACCGCCCTAGGAATACAGGACTTTTTAAGTGGGCAAACCCACGCAAGACCCCTATGTTAGGCATGATAATGTTACTCTGAACAATTAGGAAATGAGAAACTAGAGAAATTCTTGTTTCGCTCATGTAACCTAAAATCTAACACAAGCCACTTACCTCCCAAACCTCAAAGTTAGGTTTAATTTGTTAAAATAAGTATCAACTTAATAATTATACATAATAAAAATATCAATCTGGTAAGCAGGCAGACCATGCACAATGACCTGAGATGATCTATCTTGCCTTCCCCTTCCATCTCCTGACCAATTAACTTTTGTTAAGCACCTACTAAACTCACTGTTTTACTTAGCTGGGTAAGGGCCTAACAGCCAACATACCAGCTCTGCTCTGTAGACTCGTAACAACCCCTTGTCCGTATGACATGGCACCAAATGGAATACAGTATTGTTGCTGTGGACCAGGAAGTAGCATTTGGCTGTGTCTGCAGTGGACGTGGCTGTGGCTGATAGTATTTATAGATGGAAGGCAGGAAGAAGCAGGGAAGACCAGCACACAGAACAGCCTCTGCTGGGAAAATGGGTCATGGAAGGAGGAAGAGCAAGGACAAGCTACTCAGTCTCCAGGGTTTTCTGACCATCCACAGCCAGAATACCAAAACTGCCCCAGCCACCTACTCATGAGAGGTCCCAGCCAGAGGACCACAACACATGTGCCAGGTCCAGAAAGCAGCATCTTAGGACCATCTTAAAACTCCCTGTACAAAAGATTCTGAATAGCAAAACAAAATAATAACAAGCGCATAAATAAGAGGGCCAATCTAACAGAAATGGTATGGAATTGTTTTTAGTTGAAGTTGACAGAAAAAAAACCCACCTTATGAAAAACGAAATGCAGTGAAAAAGAGTAGAACAGGCAGGAAATCAGAAATGCTATATTTATCTCCTCTTCTCTGACCACCCCCTTGAGTATTTCCTCTATTTTGAGAAGAAAGCAATAAAACTGTTCTCTTTACCAACATTCTCCCTCCGCTCAGAGGCATTCTGGCAAACAAACTAGCCAAAATGCCTCACTGGCATGTTAGGCCATACGCTGAGGCCCAGAATATGAAAATATCACCATCTCTTGGGAAGTCAGTACTCACACAGGGGTCACACAAATACCCGTCTCTGAAAACTGCTGTGGCCAAAAGCTGAGTGGCACCTTCCATTGGCCTAGGAAATTCCTAGAGTCGCTCTCACTGCTGATACAGAGGAAGAGCACTGTCTGGGAGAAAGCAGTGAGAATGTTCCAGAAGCCTCGTGGAAGCCCATCGAGGCCATGCTGCTCCTCACTGCATGTGAACTTGCAGCTGAACCGCTGATCTTCATCTACAGAGGTAAGAAATTCCAAGAATGCCAAGGACTAATGAAAACAACTGGTAGCATTTTCTCATGATTCATTCCCCATGGTCCCCATCCCATGTTCTCTCACTGCTGACTATCTAAAATAAACTTCACAGGGGAAAAGGAGGGATCAGGTGAGGAAAAGTGGCAACTTGTCTAATCTGATAGAGCTGGCTGGCTAATCTAACATTTGACATGAAAATTATCCAATGTAAAAAATAATTTCTTTCCCCAT
The DNA here is from genome assembly GCA_023783475.1 of Daubentonia madagascariensis. Classification (NCBI taxonomy): domain Eukaryota; kingdom Metazoa; phylum Chordata; class Mammalia; order Primates; family Daubentoniidae; genus Daubentonia; species Daubentonia madagascariensis. The sequence goes on from JAKFHU010000573.1 coordinate 293,541, forward strand.
AAAAAATTCAAGCATGCTCATAATTTAGAGGGCAAGTGGAGTTTCAATCTTTACCAATTAGGAAGCCAGCACCAGTCCACTGGGCTTTGTCCAATGACCCTTTTAACTACTTAAAAATGATGTCTGATTATCAAGTAATGTTATGGCTTACCTATAAAAACTTCTTTCAAGAAAATATCGATTCCTTATTACATAAGCAAGGCCATTCTGAGAAGCCTTTTTAAATCATGCATAACCTATTACTCACAGTTGAGACAAACACTGGACTCATTTCTTCAGTGTCTAAGTGGGTTTCTGTTAGCAAGTCAGTGCTTAGGGAAAGTTATTAACTATCCTGAGCCAATCCTACACAAGAATGATAGTTACTGTAAACTCAGACCTCTATAGTTGTTTGGGGGTGGGGGGATCACAACACTTTTTTTTTTTTTTAAAGCTTCCTGGAATTCTTCAGTGCTCAGGACACAAGGCAAGCGTTTTTGTGGATAATCTGACCTTTTGTAACTTGAACTAAGACCTCAACCAAAATCAATAAAACAGCTCCAATGACTGCAACCAAAACTCCCTTTGGAGTAGTCTAGTAGAAACTTCCAACAAAAACTGAGGCAGTATTTGTCTGGGGCAGAGTGGCCCTATGGGGCAGCTTCCTGTCAGCCTGGGAAAGAGATGCATCTCTGCACCTTGAGGCTGGGCTCTGCCAGAGAAGTAATTGGGCTGCCTCCCTGGTCTTAATGCTGGGGACACTTCAGCTGGCCCACAGACACCACACTGGTATGTTCCAAACATGCGCCCTCATGACAGTCTTCCTGTAGCTACGTTTCCTGGCCTGTCCTGTTGGTTCTCACGGCTCCTTCTGTTCTCATAATACGCCATAGATGTCAAATGACTAAAGTCTGAAAACGGTACTGGAAAAGTCCATCACCGGTTACGTTAATATCGATAGTCTGTGAGAAAATACCCAATGGCATCTCTTTGCTAAACTGTTTTACAGATGAGCAAACTAAGGTTTACACAGGCTATTCTGTCCAATGCAAAAAAGCTAGGGAGGCTTGAAGATGGGATTTCAATCAGTCTATCTGACTACAGGACCCACAGCATCCGCTGCAGCCATCTCCAAAATTGTGTGGAAAGAAAAGTTGATAGAAAACACACATGTTCTGGGAAAAGAGGGGAAAGTGTCTATCTACAATAGATTAATACGTCTCTTGCTAAGAAAACTAGAGTAAGAAAACTGCTTGGGACGTAAAATGCTCTCAACAATGAACTCTTTCTACTGAGCTACTGTTAAAACCTTATTTTAATTTTGTATTATTTCTAATATATATGAAGACATACAATAATGAACTGTCTTAAAAAAAAAGGAAGTATTTCTAAATATGCTGGTAACAGTTTTTCACAAGAAAAAACTCCACCCAAGAATACCGTAGAGATACTCTCTTCTCGATTCTTAATCTTCATGTAAATGATGTCCCTCCCCCTCCAGATGCCTGGAAGATCATTCTGAAGACAAGAAATAAGAATACTGAAGTTAATATACATTCTTCTCATCAGCTCATGGAACTTTCTCTAAAATTGACCACATCCTAGGCCACAAAACAGATCTAAACAAATTCAAAAAAATAGAAATCATACCATGTATCTTTTCAGACCACAGCGGAATAAAATTAGATATCAATTCCAACAGAAACTCACATCTTCCTCCAAAAACTTGGAAACTAAACAATCTATTGATGAAGGAGTATTGGGTCAAAGAGGAGATTCAAAATGAAATCAAAAGATTCTTCGATCTAAACGATAATGGGGACACAAGTTATCAAAATCTGTGGGATACAGCAAAAGCAGTCTTGAGAGGAAAATTTATCGCCCTAAATTCCCACATCCAAAAGACAGAAAAGTCACAAATCAGTAAACTAATGAATCATCTTAAGGAAATGGAAAAGGAAGAGCAAAGCAATCCTAAAACCAGCAGAAGAAAAGAAATAACCAAAATTAGAGCAGAATTAAATGAAATCGAGAACAAAAGAACAATACAGAAGATCAATGAAACGAAAAGCTGGTTCTTTGAAAAGATAAACAAAATAGACAGGCCACTTGCCAGGTTGACCAGAAGCAGAAAGGAAAGGACTCTAATAAGCTCAATTAGAAATGAAAAAGGAGAAGTCACAACTGATACCATGGAAATACAAAACATCATCTTTGAATACTACAAAAATCTCTATGCCCACAAACACGAAAATGTGGAAGAAATGGACAAATTCTTAGAAACACACTACCTCCCTAGGCTCAACCAGGAAGAAACAGAATTTCTAAACAGACCAATATCAAGCACCGAAATTGAAACAGTAATTAAAAATCTACCCCCAAAAAAAAAGTCCTGGACCAGATGGGTTCACACCTGAATTCTACCAAGCCTACAAAGAAGAACTGGTGCCTATACTGCAGAAATTATTTGAAAATATCCAGAAGGATGGAATCCTCCCAAACTCATTCTACGAAGCCAATATCACCTTGATACCAAAGCCAGGAAAGGACACAACAAAAAAAGAAAACTACAGACCAATATCCCTTATGAATATAGATGCAAAAATTCTCAATAAAATCCTTGCAAACCGAATTCAAAAGCACATCAAAAAAATAATCCATCATGATCAGGTGGGCTTTATTCCCGAGATGCAGGGATGGTTCAACGTACGCAAATCTATAAATGTAATTCACCATATAAATAAAAGCAAGAACAAAGATTATATGATCCTTTCAATAGATGCAGAAAAGGCTTTTGACAAAATCCAACACCCTTTTATGATAAAAACTCTTAACAATATAGGCATAGATGGCTCATTCCTAGAAACTATTAAAGCCATATACGATAAACCCACAGCCAATATCATACTGAATGGGGAAAAATTGAAGGCATTCCCCCTTAAAACTGGCACCAGACAAGGGTGTCCACTATCTCCACTTCTTTTCAACATAGTGCTGGAAGTCCTGGCCACAGCAATTAGACAAGACAGAGGAATCAGGGGCGTCCAGATGGGGGCAGAAGAGGTCAAACTTTCACTATTCGCAGACGATATGATATTATACATAGAAAACCCCAAAGATTCAACCAAGAGATTACTGGAATTGATAAATGAATTCAGCAAAGTCTCAGGATACAAATTAATACACACAAATCCATAGCCTTCATATATGCTAATAACAATCAAGCCGAGAAACAAATTAAAGATGCTATACCTTTTGCAATAGCAACAAAGAAAATTAAATATTTAGGAATATATCTAACTAAGGAGATCAAAGACCTATATAGAGAGAATTATGAAACACTGAGAAAGGAAATTGCAGAGGATGTAAATAGATGGAAACCTTACCATCTCTTGGATAGGCAGAGTCAACATAGTAAAAATGGCTTTGCTACCTAAATTAATTTACAGAATCAATGCAATCCCTATCAAATACCAACATCATTTTTTGCCGATCTAGAAAAAATAATTCTACGCTTCGTGTGGAACCAAGAGGACCCCGTCTAGCCAAAGCAATCTTAAGCAAAAAGAACAAATTGGGAGGCATCTGTCTACCAGACTTCAAACTATACTACAAGGCTATAGTAACCAAAACTGCATGGTATTGGCACAAGAACAGACACGTAGACCAATGGAACAGGACTGAGAACCCAAATATAAACCAACCTCATACAGTCACCTGATCTTTGACAAATTCCAGAAAAACGTACACTGGGGAAAAGATTCCCTATTCAACAAATGGTGCTGGGAAATTGGATGGCCATATGTAGAAGACTGAAAGTGGACCCACACCTCTCACCTCTCACAAAAATCAATTCACAATGGATAACAGATCTAAACCTAAGACATGAAACCATAAGAATTCTCGAAGAAAATGTTGGAAAAACTCTTATGGACATTGGCCTAGGCAAAGAATTTATGAAGAAGACCCCCAAAGCAATCACAGCAGCAACAAAATAAATACATGGGACCTGATCAAATTGAAAAGCTTCTGCACAGCCAAGGAAACTATCACTAGAGTGAACAGACAACCTACAGAATGGGAGAAAATATTTGCATGCTACACCTCTGATAAAGGGCTTATAACCAGAATCTATACAGAACTTAGGAAAATCAACAAGAAAAAATCAAACAACCCTATTAAAAAATGGGCAAAGGACATGAACAAAAACTTTTCCAAAGAAGACAGAATGATGGCCAGCAAACATATAAAAAGTGCTCAACTTCTCTAATCATCAGGGAAATGCAAATCAAAACCACAATGAGATATCACTTAACTCCAGTGAGATTGGCTCATATCAAAAAATCCCCAAATAACAAATGTTGGCGGGGATGTGGACAGGTAGGAACACTCATACACTGCTGGTGGGACTGCAAATTAGTACAACCTCTATGGAAAAGAATATGGAGATATCTCAAAGAATTAAAAGTAGAATTACCATTTGACCCAGCAATCCCACTACTGGGTATTTATCCAAAAGAAAAAAAGACATTTTATAATAAAGACATCTGCTCTCGAATGTTCATAGCAGCACAATTCACAATTGCAAAGTTGTGGAAACAACCCAGGTGCCCATCAATACACGAGTGGATCAATAAAATGTGGTATATGTATACCATGGAGTATTACTCAGCAATAAGGAACAATAGTGAATTAACACATCTGGTATTATCCTGGTCGGAGCTAGAACCCATTCTTCGAAGCGAAGTGTCACAGGATTGGAAAAACAAGCACCACTGGTACTCACCATCAAATTGGTACTAACTGATCAACACTTACATCACACAGGGCAATAACATTCATCAGGGGGCGGGTCGGGCGGGAGGGGGGTGGAAGGGATGGGAAAAACTCTCACTGAATGGATGTGGGGAGCACAGTTTTGGGAGATGACCACGATTGTGGCTCTGACACGGGCAGAACAGGGGCAATGTGTATGGCCAAAATGTTGTACCCCCATGATATTCTGAAATTAAAAATAATAATAAAAAAAAAAAAAAAAAAATAAAGACAAAAAATAAAAATTATAATGTGACAGTGCATGATCTCAAAACAAGTTTGAGACAAAAAATGAAAGACAGAAATTATGACTATATGTTCAAAATCAACAATATGATTACTCTCCTCTCTCCTCCTATTTAAGAATTTGAACACAAGAGCAAGAGTACTGTAGCAAGTCTGATTTCTTCTCCTCAATTATCTAGAACTCCATCAGGAGTTCCAAAAAAATACGGAGTTAAGCAAAACTAAACGAAAACAGTTATTTTTCGCCTTCTGTTCTGAAGCCTGGTTTACTCTACCTTCACTTTTTCCACTGAGCCTCTCCCTAGGATGGCTCACGATGACAACAACTTTGCATTATAAACAAGGCAGTTCTCTAGAACTATGGCCCCCAACCCCTGGGCTGTGGACCAGTACTGGTCAGTGGCCTGTTAAGAACCAGGCCACACAGCAGAAGGTGAGCTTCGGGACTGGTTAGTGAAGCTGCATCTGTATTTACAGCTGCTCCCCATCGCTTGCATCACCGCCTGAGCTCCGCCTCCTGTCAGGTCAGCAGCAGCACTAGATTCTCACAGGAGCCCGAACCCTACTGTAAACAGCGCGTGCGAGGGATCTAGGTTGCGCACTCCTTATGAGAATCTAAGGCCTAATGATCTGTGGGGGAGCTGAGGTGGTGATGCTAGCATTGGAGAGCAGCTGCAAATACAGATTATCATTAGCAGAGAGGCTTGACTGCACAGAGACCATAATAAATCAACTGCTTACAGACTCATATCAAAACCCTATCAGTGAGTGGCAAGTGACAATTAAGTTGCATCTGGTGGCAGGCTTTATAGTGGCAAATGAACATCTTACTTCAATTGTAAACCTGCATCTGGTGGCAGGCTTTATAGTGGCAAGTGAGTTGATGTACTTCAATTGTATAGCTGCATCTGGTGGCAGGCTTTAAGTCAGAATCTGACACTTATTTTAGTCAGTGAATGGCCTGCCCATTATTTTATTTACCACTTCCATCCGTGCCTCTTTCCCACACTGCACACTTGTCTCAGCCACACTTTTGGTAAGCCCACAAGGTAACCCTAGCAAAAATGAGTAAAAGACAAACAACGTTTCTGGAGAGCTTCTTTGAAAAGCGGGAAAGACCACTTGATGAGACAGCAGAAGACTCTAAGACTGCCAACAAAATGAAAGATGCATTTAAAAGAAAATACCAAGAATCCTACTTAAATTATGGGTTCATTGCAGCAGGTGAGTCACATTCTCCAAACCCGCTTTGTAAAATATGTGGCAGCTATCCAACGAAGCCACGAAACCTTCAAAACTGCTTCGCCACATGGAAACTAAGCACCCTGCATTAAAAGGCAAGACTTTGGAGTTTTTCAAAAGAAAAAAACGTGAACACAAAGAAAAGCAGCAATTATCAAAGGCTACCACGTCGTCAAATGTGTCTGCACTGAAAGCATCATTCTTAGTGGCTAACCACATTGCTAAAGCTAAGAAGCCCTTTACTACTGGTGAAGAGTTGATCCTGCCTGCTGCTAAGGACATTTGCCGTGAACTTTTAGGACAAGCTGCAGTTCAAAAGGTGACACGTGTTCCTCTTTCGGCTAGCACCATAACTAGATGAACTGATGAAACAGCAGAGGATATTGAGGCACAATTGTTAGAGAGAATTAATGAGTCACCCTGGTACACAATCCAAGTTGACAAGCCTACCGATGATGACAACAAGGCAACAATGCTTGTTTTTGTGCCATGTATTTTTCAGGAGGATGTGCATGAGGATATGTTATGTGCACTTTTGTTGCCAACCAACACCACAGCTGCAGAACTATTCAAGTCTTTAGATGATTACATATCAGGAAAACTGAATTGGTCATTTTGTGTTGGTATATGCACAGAGTGGCTGCCCATGACTGGACGGCTTTCTGGTTTTACTACTTGGGTCAAGGAGGTTGCTTCTGAATGTGAGTCTACATGACACACTGTGTCATCCATGGAGAAATGCTGGCTAGCCAAAAAATGTCAGCTGAACTAAACAACGTTTTGCCGGATGTCATTAAAATTATCAACCACATTGAAGTACACGCCCTTAACTCACGTCTGTTCGCGCAGCTCTGTGAGGAGATGGACGCAGAGCACACATGTCTTCTCTTGTACACAGAAGTGAGCTGGCATTCTAAAGGTGGATCACTGGCCAGAGTTTCTGCGTTATGAAAGCCGTTCCAGAAGTTTCTTTTAGAAAAACAGTCACCACTGACAGCACATTTCAGTGACACAGAATGAATGGGTTGCAAAACTTGCTTACTTGTGTGACATATTCAACCTGCTCAATGAACTCAATCTATCACTTCAAGGGAGAACAAGAACTGTGTTCAAGTCCGCAGATAAAGTGGCTGCATTCAAAGCCAAACTGGAATTATGGGGGCGATGAGTGAACCCTGGGATTTTTTTTTTTAATATGAAAGGTTGGGGGGGGAGTGAGAAGGGGGCTTTTTTTTTTTTTGAGACAGAGTCTCACTCTGTCGCCCTGGGTAGAGTGCCGTGGCATCATCGCAGCTCACTGCAACCTCCAACTCCTGGGCTCAAGTGATCTTCCTGCCTCAGCCTCCCGAGTAGCTGGGACTACAGGCATGAGCCATGACACCTGACTGATTTTTCTATTTTTAGTAGAGATGGAGTTTCACTCTTGCTCAGGCTGGTCTCAAACAACTGAGTTCAAATGATCCTCCCGCCTTAGCCTCCCAGAGTGCTAGGATTACAGGCGTGAGCCACCGTGCCCGGCCAACGTTGGGATTTTTGACATGTTTCAAACATTAGCAGAGATTTTGAAAGAGACTGAACCAGGGCCTTCTTTCTCCCAGCTGGTGCATGATCACCTATCTCAGCTTTCAAAAGAGTTTGAGCATTACTTTCCAACCACAAAAGACCCCCAAACTGGGAAGGAATGGATCCGCAACCTATTTGTGAATAAGCCAGGTGAATCAACGTCATCCGTGCTACAAGAGGATCAACTGCTTGAGATCGTACATGATGGTGGCCTTAAAAGTATGTTTGAGACAACTTCAAATCTCCATACGTTCTGGATTAAAGTCAAGGTGGAATATCCTGAGATTGCCACAAAAGCACTGAAAAGTCTGCTTCCACTTCCAACATCCATTTCTAACATCCCATTTTTATGAAACAGGGTTTTCTGCAGTGACAGCAACCAAAACGAGATTACAGAGTAGACCGGACATAAGCAACACACTTCAGGTATCACTGTCTCCCATCACCCCCAGATGGGACCGTCTAGTTGCAGGAAAACAAGCTTAGGGCTCCCACTGATTATTATGGTCAGTTGTATAATTATTTCATTATATATTACAATGTAATAATAATAAAGTACACAATAAATGTAATGCACTAGAACCATACTGAAACCATCCCCCCACCCTAATCCTAGGTCCCTGGAAAAATTGTCTTCCACAAAACCAGTCCCTGGTGCCAAAAAGGTTGGGGACCGCTGCTCTAGAAGTTAAGGCTTGGTCAGACCGTGAGTCAGAGTCAGACACAAACAGTGCCAGCTCTGGAAATAGCACCTGTAGCTTCAATCCAAGATGGGAGACTGTGGTTGCACAGCAAGCCTCAGCCCAAACCTCCTCTGCTCTGAGGCCAAAGGCCAATTAAACAGAATGTGTGCATGTGTCTATGTGTAGCACATGTGCACACATACAGGCACACCCACCCAAGCTATGTGTACACACTAGTACAACAGTAATCCTCCGTTGGAGGGTATTTTAGCATCATTTAGATTTGTCTGATGATAATCTGGTGTTCTATGATGATTAGGTAATGCTACTGTTAACCAAGTCACTGACTTAATCTCCAATAAAGACTCAAAGAATGCCAGGATTCTCAATGTAGGAGTATCATCTGGCGCCTTTCTCCAGCACCTTTCATTTTGCTGGGAGGGGAAGAGAAGAAGCCTCTGTAAGTTTGAATCAGCTCAGTACCTACCATTTCTTTTCACCTGACCATTTAGTGGCTATCCTCTGTATCTACAGAGAAAACAAGCAGCTTTTTTCCTAAGCCATACTATTCCTACTCACTTTGCCCTGCGAATAACACAGAAGAGTTCTGGGGCACTAAACCCTTCATAATCCAAGTTAGCATTACTTTTGTCAGTACTGTTTTGGGGGATGAGGGTGGTTTGATTTGGCCTATAAGCAGATAATCAAGTCAGACTGACTGTAGAAAAACTTTACTTAACTCTAAATTTGCAATGTATCAAGGCATAAGTACGTGTAAACATGAAAATCAGCTTTGCATTTTAGAAAAAATATACTAACATATATATTTAAAAATACCTGCACAGATTGATGAAAAGGCCATTCGTGACAGGGCCTTTACTGCATTACAAAATAAAATGCCTAGTTATCTGGTCACACTTATGTTTGCTTAAAAACAAACAAACAAAAAAAACCCAAAGGAAAAAAAGAATATTTCATGTCACAGTTGCTTGGCCTGTAACCACCATCACAAAAACTTCAAATAATCTGTGACTTGTAAAATTCACTAATTTAATATGAAAAGCACAATTTCATGTTAACCCTTGCAGACACCAGCTGTGCCAATATGGAATCTTTGCTTGCTCTTTGGAATGACTGAGCCCTCAAAATCTGACTCAGTCTACTCCTGGATAAAATGGAAAGGTCCTCAATAAACAAGAAAATGGCTCTCCCTTTGGATGTGTTTCTAGTCCACATGGGATGGCCTTGTAGGGGTGTCATCTTGCGTCTCCCAGACTGTCTTTCTCTGTCTCCCCTAGTGTCTGTGCCCCACAATACAGCAAAGCCCACCTCGATACACTTCTCCTTACCTGGAACCCAAAGCTGCTCTGCCTGCATGCCCTACTTTGGACAGCTGCCTACGCAAACAATTGGAAAGAGCAATAAAGGGGACAGGAGACCCAGGCTCTGGTCCCAGACCGGTATGCACTCCTGTGAACTAAAACCTTGCAGGGTCACCGTGTTCTCACATGGAAAACACAGATCTGAATTAGAGAAGCTTGTAAGACCTCTCTCAGCTCTCCCAAAGAAAGCACTCAACAGAAATGTCTGTTGTTCCACTTTCCCTGTGACAATGCTCCTCCCCCACTTTCCTTTCTGTCTTCTTTTTGTCCAAAGACAAGGTCCTGCCCTATTGCCCAGGCTGGACTGCAGTGGCCCAATCATAGCTCGCTGTGACCTCAAACTCCTGGCCTCAAGCAATCGTCCCACCTCAGCCTCTCAAGTCGCTGGGACTACAAGCATGAGCCGCTGCATGTGGCTCCTGGCTTTCCTCTTTTAAGGCCCAGCACTTACACATATTTAGGGACTCAAGTGCTGGACCTTAAGTAGCTTTCATAACATTATATTCACTGGTACACTCCTACAGTTGCTTGATTTATAATTTTCCCTATTATTTTAGACAGCTTCTTGCTAGTTTTAATTTTATTTTCTGAAGTTGCCTCAACTTTTTAGTTCTTTCTGATGTTTTGTACAGCACTATGGTACCAAGATGAGATTTCCACAGGTCTAAAACACTATGTTCTCTTTAACATTTAGAAACTCAACATGAGCAATAATAATTTCAGAGAAAATAATCATTTCACAAACAAATAGAGTTCACTTTTTGTCATGAAATAAATTACAGTATTGTAACTCTGTTTAGCAAAAGGTAACAGGTAGCTGGCACCTTTCTTTAGATAGGAAACTGCAACGTGATGATGCAGGAGGAGATGGGCCCAATACTAAGTACCTTTCATTAGCTGGGTAGTTGTACAAGTTGTACAACAGCCTTCAAAGAACTTCAAATCAAAATAGTCTGGGCAAAGGAAACAAAATCAATGACTTACTGAGTTTAAAAAATGATTATAGATTGATCTAAAATGGAGCTTTGCTAGAACATAAATCTCATCAACAGCCTGAAAAACATTTTGGGAGCTTCCAATTTGGACGGGGAACAATGACAATGTATTCCACTATAATGGATAAACTAAAGAGAGACGCCAATGAAATACAGCTGCTCTGAGAAATATAACTGGTTTCCTTGAATAGAGCCAAAAGACAGGGACACAACGTATAAACTCATAAAAGTACTACTGCTGTATTTGCTGCTGGCCAAAGAACAGTTATAGGAAGAAACTAAGCCTGATTTTATTTAAGTCTATAAATAATTTTAGAAATGTTTTCCTGTCTCACCGTCACAGAGGAAGAAAAAACAAATGACTGGCATTAGTACCGACACACCATCAAATAATCAGTCAGCGTTTAACAACCTTTTTTGAAGAGGTACTCTAAAAATGCATTAAATACTTGGTGAGCGCCAGCTGTCTTAGAGAAGTCACCTCACTAACTCCCACAAGGCTCTAACAAGGCACATTTCTGCCCCTTTTACAGGATGACATGTGGTTGCATGGTCATTGTCGGGCCAGCCTCGGAAGCCAGGGCTGACACCCAAGGCCTGCACACTGCAGCTAAAGGGCAGAGAAAGGAAAGCCTCGCCAAGACACTGGCACACTTCCGCAGAAAACAAACTGCACTTCATCAGACACAATTCCAGAGACGGTAAGAACGGATCATATTGAAAGATAAAAAGAAAGCCACACCTAATGATACTGCAAGGACACAGAGGACTCTGAGTCACAGGAGTTGAGAGTTAGAACAAAAGCAGTTGCCACAACTCCAACTGACGCATGAGGATTGTAGGTTCACTGACGCATTTGGGAATCCTGAGTGAGACGTTTAGATTTCTCACTTACTGGGCCAATGCCTTCTGTTCTATAAAATGGGGAAAAAAGCATAATTAGGGTATCTAGACACTTACATATCCTCTCAAGAAATAAAGGCAGTAAGTATAAAAAAGCATGGTTCAATACCCACCAGAATGGCTAAAATAAATAAGTCTGACTATACCAAGTGCTGACAAAGGGGGTAGAGAAACTGGAAATCTTAAACATTGCTGGTGGAAATGTTAAATGGTGCGGCTACTTTGGAAAACAGTTTAGCAGTTTCTTAAAAAGTTAAACATACACCTGCCATAGGTCAAGCCATTCAAGTCCTGGGTATCCACCCAAGAGAAATGAAAAATATGTCTACACAAAGACAGTTACACCAATATTCACAGACACCTTATTCATAATGGCCAAAAACTGCCAAAAAAAATGGCAAACATCTAACAACCAGTATATCGATAAATAAAATGTAGCACTATCCATACAATGGAAATTACTTTAAAATAAAAAGGAACAAACTACTATACATGCAACACTACTGAATCTCAAAATATTACAATAAATGGAAGAACCAGATCCAAAAGACTAAATAGTATATGATTCAATTTATATACAATTTCTAGAAAAGGCAAACTATAAAGCAGAAAGAAGACCAGCAGTTGCCTGGGGCTGGGAGGAGGAATGGGGATTGACTGCAAATGGACACTAGGGAACTTTTTGGGTGTTGGAAATGTTTTAAAGCTAGATTGTGGTGACAGCGGCACAAGCGTACAAATTTTTAAAAACCCAACAAACTGTATATGGGTAAATTTTATAGCACATAAAGTACATATGACATATAGCTCAAGAAAGTCATTAAAAGAAAGACTCAGAATCATCATCTTCTGTTACCTATGGGGGCACTCAGAATTCTTTGCCTTTATCATCAGGAATAAGTTGCAGGTACAGTCATGCACTGTATGATGATGATTCAGTCAATAACTGACTGTATGTATGAGGGACTGTAGATATGATGGTGGTCCCATAAGATAATAATACTGTATTTCTTACTGTACCTTTTCTATGTTTAGATATGTACCACTGTGTTACAATTGCCTACAGTATTCAGTATAGTCACATGCTTACAGGTTCATAGCCTAGGAGCAGTAGGCTATGCCATATAGCCTAGGGTGTGCAGTAGGCTGTGCTGGCTAGGTTTGTGTAAGTATGTGCTATGATGTTCACACGACACACTCACCTACCAACACATTTCTCAGGACATATCCCTGTTGTTAAGTGACACGTGACCGTATATCTTCAACATTAAAAAACGAAGTTTGTGCATATGGGATAGTTAAAGAGAAAACTAACAGAAACCTAACTGTACATAAACAGAATCAAGAGGCACATGTTGCTTCTCTTCCAGATTCTTCCCGCCACTCCTGTTTAACATCTCATGCCCTCCCTTATCCTTTTCTCTTCTTGGACGCCAAACTAATGGTAGAAAATGGCCACAGAAAATTAAATGACTCTCAGTAACAAATGAGGCCACATAAAATGACTGTTGCCTTATCTATGAAAATGCCAGAAAAGTAAAAACATATACTCTGAGACCATTTTTTCCTACTTCACATACTTTCCTCAGTATTAGTTATTGCAAATCAGTTTGTTTCCCTGCTTTCACATAAATAAAAATCCTAATCTTCACAGATGTATGGTTCAGAACTTAGGCTCTGAAAAGCCAATGTTTCTTGATTTATATTAAGATACATAAAACATTAAATAACTTGGATACACATATATTTATGTGGCCCACTTGGCAAGTCTATCTGCTAGCATCATCAGAAAGATAAAAAGAGTATATAACTATTTTTTAAATGCCATTTTAAAAAAAGAGGTCGTGCTAAATCTGTGGTGCTGAATGTGGGATGCATTTTGAATGACAGAATGCAACATTCAAAAATCACAAGAGAGGGAAACTCTGAAAAACTCTGGAACTTAAAATTAGCATCCCTAATTCTAAAACATGTTGATGTCTCATTTTGCCTTGAAACCAAATGTTTAGAGGGAAGAAAATAAAAAGACTTCTCAATGCAAATAAAAGGAAATAAAGTAGAACGAGAGTGTCCCCAAGTGCGGGGGTAGCCTAAACTTGCAGTGGCAGTTTGATTTCACATTAATGAGCCAAATATAAATACTAATTTCATACTTTGAGTACTTGCTTATGAAGAAGATCTGAATTTTGAAAACAGAAGTTATGATATCCTCAATTATACAAAATAACAAAAATTGAATGAAATGGAACAAATACATACATATCCTGCTTATCAGCCTGAACAAGGGCTTACAGATAATAAAAATAGCCCAAAGTGATATGACTCCTTCCCTTATAGAGATCCAAATTGTTCTGGATACCTACTGCACTTTTCTTGCACCTCTCACATAGGTCTGATTCAATTCTGTTTTCGACTCTATAAAATTTTTTTACATCTAACTGTAAACCCTTTGAGGACTGTATTCTATTCACCTCTCTATACTCTACTCCTTATACAGGGTTGTGTATGTTGTGGATATGAAATGAAATTAGTAAATAAATTTTTTACATAAATACAGAATTTGATAAGGAACGTGTTACACACAGTATTATTGATACTATTACATTTCTGGCCTTGGGTTTCCAAATCATCCTGATTCATAGGTATCGGCAGAACTTCTATGATGGATTCTAGCCTTTGCAAAACATGGATGAATTTATTTTAAAAATCATATTCAAAAAAAGGCACTAACACTATCTATAATGCACGTCAATCAAACCCCTATCTGTGCTTACAAATCAGGTAAAAGCATTAAAATGGATTCAGTTAATTCAATTACCCAATTTCCCACCCTAACTTCCAGCCTACATGTGTAAAGAGTTGCTTTTTCAAAACAAGCACCAGGCATGGAAACTTCAGTCCAGGGTAGCCTCAGGTAAAACATATCATATACTCATGTCCTTAGTTTGTGCTATGCTGGTTTGGATTTATTTATCACAGGCTGCTTTGTAAGTGATCTTTGACATGTTGTGTGTTTTATCTTCCCATGACCAGAAATGACATCTCTTGCATTTCTTTGGTATTTTCCAGCAGCCTCTTACACAGGGCCTTACGTACAACAAATTCAAGAAAACGTGCTGGCTGATTAGGCTGACTTGGGTTTGCAGCAATCCTCGTGATCTGAAAAATAGACTACTTTAATTTTTTTGCGTGTATTGCTCTATGCACACATAAACTGAGATCATGTAAACCCAGAATTTTGAGTGGGAAACTAACATGACAGGCAAGGGTACGAGAAGAATAAAATGAAGATGGAATTTTCTAGATAAGCTACTTCAAAAAGCACCACTGCTTTTAATCCAGTAGTCAGTCCTACATGAGTGGGTGCAAAAAGCCTGCTTACCACATGGAATGCGGACAAGTTTATTTATTGCCAGGACATAGACAGAAGACTCCACTGAGTATCCATTGTCTACTTCTCACAGACATAAAGTCAACTCAAATCCGTATGTCCATAAAACGAAGCACTCTAAATTTCAAAGTTCCTAACAAGGGACTTTAAAGAATAAAAAGACAATAAATAATAAATTTAAAGCACTTTATATCATTATCTTCTTTGGTTTCAAACCTACTTTGTGAGCAGGCAAAAAAGAGTTATTCTCATTTTACAGATGAGGAAAATAAAGCTCAAAAGCCAAGTGACAAGTGGGAAAATGACACACAAGGCAACATATTAAAAGTAAAATCACTGAATTTATCGAAAAAAATCTGAGTATCCAGGAAAAAAGACCAGGTCACTCCAAGGGAGAGAAATGAGATCAGCATTAGACTTTACGCAGGAAGACAATGGAATAACATATATGAGATACTTAAATAAAGAAAATATGAGCTAAGGGTTTTAAATCTAGCCGAACTGACCTTCACATATGAAGAGCACAAACTTAAAACATGCTAAAATTCAGGAAACACAGTTGTCCCAAGCTCTTTGGGAAATCTGCTAGAGAACTAGCTTCAGAAATGACTGAAGAGACATCAATTTAAGAGCACATGATGAACATTAAATATAACCTGGAGAATTAAAACTAAGTAATTTTATAAAGGGCACAGTATAGTATGTAATGTCTACATGCTCTGACACTGTATATAGATTACAACTATCAAAAAGGGGGGAATGGCAAGATTATATGAAAAATGCAATCAACTGGTTGTCTTACAGGTATCCATCTGGAAGTAACAAAAAGGTATTTCCAGTCACATGATGGAAGATAAAGAGGGGACAAGAACGAAAAGGTAAATATCTCATTTTTCTACTGCTCACAGCAGGAAATCAACATAGAAGAGCCATAAAAAGTGTTATTATGTAAAGGTAACCATTACAGCAAAAATAGAAGCCTTCCTAAATATCAAAAAAAAAGGACAACAGAAAAAAAGTATCAAACTATACGGAAAAATTGAAGCCAAATGTATTGATTTTATCAATTAATATATGGGCTTAACTGGCCTATTAAATAAAAGGATTTTCAAAGAAATGCAAAAGTCACATGACAAACTCAAGGGGTACATGATTAGGCGGCAGATTGAGGCCAGCATCAGGTCTTCCTGGCTGACTTTACAAGAAGAGATGAAAGAGACTGTCCTCGATAAAACCTGGGAAACGCCACCAAATACTCTTTAATGAAAACCTCTATCATTAAAAAACAAGTAAATAAAAATCTGAATAGTAAAAAATTGCTAAAATATGCTAGCCAGGTATGAGTTCATAAAATAAATGCCTTTTGTGGGATTCATTCATCTAATTCACTCAACAAACACTTACTGAGGCTGCCTGTGACCAGCTCCTTTTCCCAGTGTTGGGGCTTAGAAGCTTGAATATCACTCTTCCTATGTGCACAGTCCCAGAAATATAAATGAGATATATGTTGGCTGCACTGAAAGATAAATGCTAGTGTAAAGCCTCCTACAATAGAAGATTAACAATGGAAACGAGGGCAGGTCCTAGCCCACACTGATACCAGTAGGTGCTACTAAAAAAATGCATCATAGTGCCATGAGACCCAGGCACAAAACAACAGCTCATTAAAATGCCTAAGATGAGAATACCTGCCAAGTAAAGCATTCTGTCACAGGAATGAAACTAATGCTTCCTATAAAAGTAACTCAAAAGCCACAAAATTTTTCTCTGCCTGCCTCCCTTTCCCAGCCGAACTCTTATGTTTTACACGAAAATGGCTTTCATCTTTCATGGCATAGAAGAGTTGATGGCTGCTGGCATCAAACCTGCTAAAATCAACAGTAGTGTAATTATCTGCATGCTTTCAATTGTTTTCAAAATACACACTGGCTGGGATTTTCCTAATTTAGAAATATGTGCTTTTTGCTGGTGGTCTAGGACTATCAATAACCTGCACTAAAAAGAATTTTAAAATCTTGCCCAAAGCATTCTTTTCTATAGCAATTATTTGACTTGTTTATACCTCATCTACTGTCACAAAGTGTTTGATGCAGTCTACAACATCCTAATGTCACATCACTGGTTATGACACTACTTTAACGGTCCATTTACATGAGCTGCTACATGTCAAGCCCTTAGAACAGTGCTTGACACATGACAAGTGTTAGCTATTATTATATTTATAGTTCCATTCAAAGGTTCTTTTTAAATATGTGAATAAGTGTGTGAAGGTAAGTGGATGACTAACTTTCTCTGTTATGCTAGTTAAAAATGGGAAGGAATTTTAGCACGCTTAGAATTCTCAAAACATTTTTTTAAAATTATAGATTCTTAAAAAAATAAATCTACGGAACAGTTGAAAATTTAATGGTATAAAATTACACAGATCAGACTTCCTTCCTGAGGACACCAAAAATACATTTTATCAGCCATTCTTCCTTGGTCCAGCTTTAGAAAAAAAAATAGCAAAAAAGCCAAAGATCTTATGAAATCTGATCTAATTTGAGACCTGGATACAAAGAATTTAATAAATTATGTATTTGTTAGGGATTTACAAGGAAAGAAGAGAACCCAACAAATAAGACCAAGAATCTCAAACGAGTTCCAAATATTTCAGCAATAAAATAACGAATTGCATATTAGCAGCACCGTAATCACTCCTTTTGCTTGGTTTCTTTGTAATTACTTTTAATAAATTACTCTGCCTCCCCCCATCACTCAAGTAAGTTGTCATCCAAAGGCACAATCAGTACAACACAGTACACAAAGCCACTCACAGATAGGGAGGGAGGGAGGGAAGGAGGGAGGGAAGGAGGGCAGGCTGGTGCCTCAAGAGCTGTGACTCATTAGAATCCATAAAGCTTTTCTATGGAAATCAAATATCAATGAAGCTATTGTAAGAGATTGCAGCTATATAAATGTAGACTAGTTATGAATTCTCACAGGGCAACAGCACTCTCAAAAAGAGGCAAGGGCACCAATGCCTGGGAAACCACTCAACTCCAATGCTGCCTCAGTTGCATAAGAGTGGCTGCCTAAACCTACGATTTTGTTGAATGCAGGGTAGTTCCTACAAAAGTGAAGGGACCTTTCGTTCAGCACTCCTTAGGTTCACCCTGTGCCATTTTGCTAAGCTGCGTGATGACGGCTCTGGAGTCAAGCCTAACACAATCACCATCTGCTGTTACAGGTCTAAGAAAGAGCCAAATAATTTTTATTAGTCTTAATATTGGTTTCCAGAAATCATAAACAGAATATAAAACAGACCTTTGTCACAAAAGACAAACAGGAGTAAAGCACATTGTTAAATAGTTTAAAATTTGTACCTACTGTTATCATTTTGAATATTTCAATATTAGAACTAAAATAAAGTATTCTCTTACAATATATAAAATTTTAAAAGGAACAGTAAATGTTGCAAAATGCATAAACCAAGTTGGATTTTACATATACAATTTTTAAAGTCTGAGAATTATTGAAACAAAGATTATCACTGATTGCAGTTCAGAGTCAAATGTGTACAAGGAACAAATGAAATCAAAGTAGAGTGAAAATGCTCCAGAATTTAGGAAGGATATTATCACAAATAGTGTTTTTTCTTTTCTTAAAGACTCAGAAAACAGAATTTATCATTTAGCCCCAATTAAAATGGCCACCAAAATACGACGAAGTCCACACTTCCCACAACCATCCTTCTAGATTTTTATGCTTCACTCTGGATAAAGGAAAATTTCACCAAATTTTAAACAGTTTGAATAATGAGTAACTTAACAGTATTGTTTTCCAGGTTCTGGCAGAAAAGAAAAATTAAGGTAACCTTAAAGCACGCTGTTTTTGGAAACCATTTGCACCTAGTATTCATTATGACTAATCCTAACAGAGGCCAGACGATCTCACACTGGCCAAGACCACTGACTTGGAAACACACTAACGCACATAAAGGATCACTTGTTAATAACAGCCAACCTTAAAGGCCCAGCACAGTGGCCACGCCTGTAATCCTAGCACTCCGGGAGCAAAAGGCGGGAGGATTGCTCGAGCTCAGGAGTTGGAGACCAGCCTGAGCAAGAGACCCCCTCCACTAAAAATAGAAAATTTAGCCGGTGTCGCAGGGCATGCACACTTGTAGTCCCAGCTACTCTGGAGGCTGAGGCAAGAGGATCAATCGAGCCCAGGAGTTTGAGGTTGCAGTGAGCTATGATGATGCCACTGCACTCTACCAAGGGTGACAGAGCGAGACTCTGTCTCAAAAAAATAAAAAAATTAAAAATAATAGCCAACCTTAGTATTGCTGAATTTTCAATGTTTTGAAAGTAAGCCAATGAATACTTCTGACATCATCATATATACCTACTGAAGACCAGAAATGAGTATTGTAAAATTTGTTCTCTGCATGTTATCAGATATGCATAAACTAGGAAGGGTTCTTCTTTTGAATCTGAAAATTGGGATTTTTTTTTCCTCTAAAGGAATCATACCCTATTCATGTTTTCCTAAATATACTATCTTATAAAATATTATTTGATTATATATTCTAATCCTTAGAATACTAATAAAATTATTAAAACTTTATATTTCACGTCTATATTTATAAAAATATTACCTCTTAATCTCTGATTGTGATGCATAATTTGTATTTATCTTTGATCAGTTAAAGGCAAAAACAGAAAAAAAAATGTGTGTTCTTCTTCCAAAATCAATAACCATTTGGTAGAATCTATTACTTTTAAAAACACACATGCAATTCACTATTGCAATCGCCATCGCTTCACCCGGCCCCTGCGGAGCTAGCCGATCCATTCATCCTTACTGTTCTTTGTGCAGTTAGTTCATATTCTCCTTGCTTTTCTGTTGCAAAAATTATTCAAACGAAAAAAAAGGAACTTGAAATAAAAAAAGAAGAATATCAGAATGGAAGGAGAAAATACCTGAGAACCAGAAGCAGAAGAGAGGGGTGTTTTGTCCTTTTAAATAAAGAAAACAAAAAACAAAAGAATTCAGTTACACCAGTGGGAAAAGGGCTAAAATATGAAGCCAAAATAAACGGAAATCAATGTCAGAGAAGACATGACAAGATGCGTAAGAGAGAATAATGCATCTTCAGAGAGATAAGAAATGAAAACTTAAGACAGCATAGAAAGACAGTACAACTATCTGGTGGGTGGGAATGATGGTAGAAGAGGCCAGGGAAGGCCAGGAGAGCATTTTAAATCACTTTATCTGGGTGGTACATCTCAGTCACCCAATTTGCTTTATCTCATTATTCGTTATTTTAACCCACAGCTGAGCACAGGGTAAGTTTGTTTTGCTTCCCCTTCTGAGATCACTGAAAAACTCAACTAGTATTTCAAGTTACATCAGGCTGTGCCTACCACTCAGCACCTTCAAGATTTTCCTTACGGGGGAAAAGAAACACCTCCTGTAAGACGTTCTTTACACACAGCAGTTCCTTGCCCAATGCTGGTTGTCAGAGTCCGGCTTTGCCCCGTACCTCTGTTTTCCTTTCTCAGGCAGGTCAGAAGGCTCCGCTTTCCACAGGGCAGTAAAAGTTGCACCCTCCTATTGGAGGAAAAGTGTTATGACCCTAGCATAGTTAATACAGACTACTTAACCAAACTCACTCATCTCAGCTGAATCCTGAGAGAGGCCTGAAGCTGCAGACAGACACTTGGGGGATGGAGGAGAAGGCAGCGTACACGGGATAAAAGGGACTAAGGGAACAAAGCGGCAAATAAAAGCAACAGCTAGATTTAAAATGTGTACCTACCAGAATGACTAAAACTCATTTACTTATTTTATAGCAATATAAAATGAATAAAATCAGAAAATATCATAGTTTTATTTTAATTTAGAAGAAACACACAGTGGACTCATGAAAAAGGAGAAACTGAATAATTTGTTTCTACTGTGGCATGGCAGACATTTAAAAAAAGTAACTTATGATACTCAACAGTAAGTGAACTACATACGTTCCTACCAACATCAGGTTCAAATCTTAGCAAAAGGTTAACACATGACATCAGAATGAACACTCATTATCAAAGTATTCAATCTGTATTTCAGAATAGGGGGACACACCTCACCCACCAGCTGCAGAACAGCATTGGTACCTTTCAGAACTTGCTATAATGACCTTGGTCGCTCATTGTACTCCCTTCTGCCTGGCCCTTGGAAATAGTACATTCTTTGCCTCATCGGGCTCCAGACCTTATCCTGGGTGTGGTGGAGGCAAAACAGTAGGTAAAGAGCTTGGGAGTGCTATGCAGAGCCCGGAGAAAAGACCGGAAACACTGATAATTAATATTCTCTGATGCCCCACTGAAATTTCCCATTTTCTTGCTCTCCCCACCTCCACCCTCAAAACTAGTCAGCTTTAAGCTTCATTCCTTGAGAAGAAGTTCTGAATGTTAGTCCCGACCTACTTTATTTTCATGTTCTCTTTAAAACTGCTGCCCATATTTTCCAAGGAAAAAAAGTCAGAGGAGCATCCTCCCCCGAAGTTCTAACACAGTATCCTCTGTCAAGGGGCAATGGTTGAGCAAGGGACTTCATTCTCCTGGAAGGTAAAAATCCTCCTCACCCCGCTTCTCGGCAGATGGAGTGGTCAGATCATGGGTGTCACAGATGTGGTAGTTACTCCTAGTTCAGATTTTGGCAGTGACAATATTCAACAATCCACAAAGATAATGGCTTCCCCTTCTCTTCTGCATGATACACTGTGCATTTAGGTGATCTTATTTTTGGTTTAAAAAATAATAGCCACAATGCTTTTTTAAAAAATACTAAACAAGCCTTAATTCTTTCCTTCCTTGGATATTTTTATGATCTCAGTCATCACACTTCACAAACATTTTAAAAACACCTAAACCATGAAAAGTTAAACACAACCTTCCATAGCATGCTGACGTATGGTCAGAAAACTCAAGTCTGTTCAAAATGACAACTTTTTCTATTACTGTTTAACTGAGGTGACATACATGGCTATTTAAAAAGGAAAGAGCCGAGGTACCACTTTTCACGCACACTGAACATCTAGCCATGAACAACTATACTCATAGGCCAGTTCTTTTTCTAACTCTCTTAGGAGCTGCCCTCTGGTATCCTTAAATGCACTCTGAAACTTTGGTATCACCTTCATTATGATGTGCTTTGTACACATTCTCGGACACCGTGATGCCCATACTAAGGCAACACATCACAGAAGTTGGCAGCAATGCTATCAGCAAGAATTTGGCTTCAGAATCAGGAGTGATTCATCATACATTCTAGCAGCAGAAAAACAACCCACCGCTATTTTAATCCCTTGGTGCTATCAAGAATCAAAAAAACAGTGAACCATAATTATGCAAAAGCAACAAAAATCATATCTGCTGCAACATTTTATAAAAACATTATTCATTTTTGAATTTTCAATAAAAGTCACTTAGAAAACAACAGACTACTTACCATATTTCATAATATTTATTACAATGACAAACCAAGTTTTAACTTAATATAATTTCGAGAGAAAATAGGCAGCCCAAACTTCTGCAAAGTAACATATTGAAATTCTAAAGTTAGGAAAATAAATTTCTCATTTGCTCTACAGTAAATAAAATCCCTCCTGGTGTTTTAAAAGTGATCCACCTCAACCATTTCTGAGATGACTCCAACTTAAAGTCTAGGTGAGTGAGTGTGCTACTGTGTTTATCACAACCAAACACACAAACCTAATACTGTGGGAGATTTATTCAGAACACTTCATTTTTCAGAGGTACTGCGATAATAAACACTACTGGTCTAAAATAATAATGGAACCCATGTTAAGTCCTACCGCTCTATTTAATGAACACGAAACAAATCTCCAACCCGGGTCATTCTTACTTCGAAGAATATATAGTATGTTGATGATCATAAGGCTTATCAACCACATTTCTATAAAACTATCTACATAAATTAAGTCTACAGCTTATCATAATAAAAACTTGTTTTTAAAATTGCTGCTCTATTGCTGTGGCCAAGTCCTCAGGGACAGAAAAGATTTATGACCTCCACCCAATACTCTCTTGCGGGGACCCCTACCTTTTCAAACACCTCTTCCTTCTCCCTTCGTTTCCGTTTTCGGGGTCTCCGGTTCACTCGAACCCATTTCGTGACCTGAAGTTCAAAAACCACAGAGCATTTTAAACAAGACGACGGGTCCGGAGGGCCGCTCCCCGGCGGTGAGAAACGATGCACGGCCACGCGACACTGTCTTCCCGGCTTCACCTGCGGAAGCCACAGGCACCTTTCGGGGCTCGCCAGGCCGCCTCCGCGCAGGGGGCCCTTGGGGTGTCTGGCGTGCGCGCCGCGGCCGTCACCTTCGCCCTGGCCGCTCGCTCAAGTCAAGGGCCGGGTATGCCGCCCGTGCGCGCCGGGGCCCCGAACAAGGGCCATCTTACCCACCGCTGTCTTGCGTCGGCGCCGAGGGTGCCCGGGGCTCGGCGGCGGGGCCGCGGCGCGGGACCCACCGCCCCCGGGAGGAAGGGGAGCGCAGGGACCGCGCCGCCCGTACTCACCTCGGCGCTCACTTGCCGCGCGAGCCCGCACTCCGCCCCGGCCTGAAGCTCCCTCTGCAGCGGCTGCGGGGGAAGGGGACAGAGTCAAGTTTATCGCGGGAGCAGCCCTGGCCTCCCTCCCCCGCACCCCACCAACTCGCGCGGCGGCCCCGTACCTCGCCCGCGGTAGGTGAGAATAGAGGCGGGGGCGCTGGAACCCACGCCCAGCGCCCGCCCTGCCCGCACGGCCGGGAGCGGCGGGCGCTCGGGGCCCGCAATACCAAAGGCGCAGCGCGGGCGGCGGGCGGCGCGGGGCCGGGGCGGCGGCGCGGGCGGCGCGCGGGCGCTGGGGCGGGGGCGGGGCCTGCCTTAAAGGTATAGGCGGCCGCGCCGCCCTCCCCGCAGGTCGCCCCTGCACCCGCCCCCGCCCCCCCCGTTTATTGTTCTCTTTGCAAAACCTTTCTTCCTCTGCCGGGGTCCTGGCTGCGTCCGCGCTCCCGCGCCCTCCCACGCGCCGACAGACCCCGGGCGCGCGCTCCTTACCTTTTCTCCGCCACCCTCCCCGGGCCTGTGGGTCCCCACGAGAGGGTTTCTAGGCAGCTAGGGGAGCCGAAGTGCTGCCCGCCCGCAGACGAAAGGGGCTTGCGGAGTGCTTCCACCCCCGCGGCTAGTCTGAACTCGCTCCTTGGGTCAGAACCTGTGTCCCCATGGCTTTTGCGGGGGGAAAGTAACTTTCCTAATGGAGTTTTCTCCAGGAATGGATGAGACGCCATCCAGTAGACGTTTTTCAGTGGTCTCTCAGGACTGCGGGGCGGTGGCAGGTGACCTCCGCGGGGAGAGGCCAGGAGCGCATAAAAAGCGAGCCCCGCGCTCAGGAGGTGCGTCGCGGGCGCCGCCGCGCGCGGGCTAAGCGCCGCCGACGCCGCACTCGCCCGGCTGGTGTAGACACGCAGCCCTTAAATTGCCGTGGACCCCCAAAGCGACTGGGTAGAATTTAAAAAGGGGTCCGTCTGTTTTCATAATTAGGGCGAAAGCTTCCACTTAGTTTATAAAAGTGTGCGGTACCCCAAGTTTTTCCGTCAACCCCCAAAAGTGTTTCTTCCCATCCGCATCAGCGCTTGGTTGAACCAGATTGCTGGTGAGGGCCGGGGAGGAGAGTCAGGTTGTACTTGTGTTTGCTGATCTTGACCATCCCTTTAACTTTATCGCATTTCTTTAAAGAAAATCTGTCCTGCCCTTTATTGCTACTCCATCCTTCTTTCAAGATCAAAAGGTTTAGATCAAAGCCAAGATCAAACTCACTACTTTAAACAGAAGCAACTTTGCCATGGAGTATTTCACACAGAGGAGCTTCTTAATGGAGACATCAGAGTGGCAAACTTTATTTTATCCCTTCATTCCACATTCATAACTGGACTACTTAACATTGGTGATGCACGTCTATATCCTAAAATAAACAACAGGTCTACTCACATGGGGGATTCTTTCTTAGTGTTTGCAGGAATACAAAAAAGTCTAGCCCTAGAAAGTAATATAAATAGATACAGTAACCATTTTGTATCATTATTTGCTAAGTGCTATGAAATGCATACTCATTTGCTAAAGATTTTCAACATATTATCAAATCTTATATATAATGTACAACCCTCATATACAATTTTTCTACTGTAAAGGAAATGCATAAAAATAGTTAATGCTTTGGAAATCTTGAGTGCACATACGCGTGGGCAGGTAAATAAATTGCAAACAGTGAAGTGGATTATGCAGAACTGCTTAATTTTAAATAGAAAGAGAACTTTGAACCATTCAAGCTTCCATGCTACTAATAACAGCTCCAGAATCAATAGAAATCTATCCTGGCAAGCACTTCCTTTTACCCACTAGGATTTTTTTCCTTGGGAGCCCATCGTTCCTAGGAACTGTGATATGAACTGTTCAATATTAATGTACTAAAGCAGTGTTCTGCTTAAATGGACCTTTCTTAAGGGTACTCTTTGTTGACTTGTCAACAAGTTTTCAACATATAGCCTTAGATGAAAGAAAATCCAAAATAAATTCCAACAATCCAGTAACAGAAATAAGGATAACTATTGCAAATTAAAGCTTATACAGACTTCTATGAAAATCTGTTGTTACAGCTGCGTAGTTAGTACTTGAAGGCTCTTTTTCCCCCTTAAAATTTTCATCTGGTTGTAGTCTCAAATGCATACACGTGCATGTGTGTGTACACACACTTGCTCTTAATTCTAAAAATCTCAAGCCACTAGAAAGATCTTCAGAACTGAGACCTGGAAACCCTATATTGCTGCCACTGACACAGTCCCTTTCTTCCTAGCACCTAACTCACGGAGAACCTGGCATAAGCTGAACAAAGGAAACAGCCTATTGTCACTCTGCTCTTCCAGTACTTTGTTGAGTAGAAAGCAAAAGCTGTGGTCCATTCTATTATAATTGCCTCCTAATTTGTCTCCTGGTTTGTCCTATTGCCCCACCTCCAATCACCACCCCACACAAACAGTCCTCCACAGAGAATCTAGAGTAATATTTTTTCGTAGGTAATGCGAATGATGTCACTTTGCTTCACTCAGAATGCTTTTCCTTCACTTCTTTGCCTGGCTAGGTCCTACTTATCCTCTAGTTCTGAGCTTCAACAAAACTTTTTCACAAAGGTCTTTTCTCACTCCTCAGTCCAAATTATGTCACCCACTATTCTTTCTAATAGCATTCTGTGTATTTCCTTTAGAGTGATTATCTTTTATAGCTATTTAAAAATTTTTATTTTAAATTGAGAGACTTCACTTTTTAGAGCAGTTTTAAGTTTACAGAAAAACTGAGCAGAAAGAAAGCACAGAGTTCCCATATTTACCCCCAACTCCCACCCCTGTCGGTTTCCGCTATTATTAACATCTTGCATTAGTATGGTACATTTGTTACAACTGAGGAACCGATATTGATACATTATTATGAATTAAAGTCCAGTTTACATTAGGGCTCATTCTTTCTGTTGTACAGTTACTATAGCTATTTTTAATTAATTTATTGAATGTCTATCTTCTCAAGTGGACTTTACTCTCCAAGAAGAAAGAGATCCTGTCTCTTTTGTTCTTCATTTTTGTCCAGTCACTAACAACACTGCCTGGCACACAGTAGATGTTCAACAAATATGTTAAATAAGTAAACGGAAGGATAAAAGAACAAATGAATGAATGGCACATGAAATTTCAAGGGGGAGGAGCCTCAAGATGAAAGTCTTCCTAATTACTCATGTCTGTTTCACCACTAAAATACCGTAATTTGTAAAGAGCCTAGAACTGTGCATTTTAAAAAAAGAGGGACCATGGGATATCAGTTACATTGCCAGGGTAGTTCTAAAATGACTTTTTAAAAAAAAATAGAAATGAGAAAAGTTCCTAATTCCCTCATATATTAATCACTAAAATTGCATTCCAAAATGGTGCTAGGAGATGAATTTAATCAAGATTGAAAGATTAACATATTGCATGATACTGGGAAAATACTAATACTTTTTGATTGTGTTCCACCCACAATCCCTTTTTTCATGGGCTGGAGGAAGACCACTTTTTTAAAAAATTGGAATTCTGTAGTCAGGGATGGGTATTCTAATAACTATCTTGGAGAATGTGGCAAAAGCACTTCAAAGCTATCTTTTAAAAACAGATGTTTTCTATTTGAATTATATCTTTTTATTTTAATTTTTTTTAATTTATTTTTTATTTGAGAATATTATGGGGGTACAACACTTTGGTTATATATATTGCCCATGCACTGCCCGTGTCAGAGCTACAATCGTGGTCATCTCCCAAACTGTGCTCCCCGCATCCATTCAGTGAGAGTTTTTCTCAGCCCCTCCACCCCCCTCCCTCCTGCCCACCCACTGATGAATATTATTGCCCTGTGTGACGTAAGTGTTGATCAGTTAGTACCAATTTGATGGTGAGTACCAGTGGTGCTTGTTTTTCCATTCCTGTGACACTTCGCTTCGAAGAATGGGTTCTAGCTCCAACCAGGATAATACCAGATGTGTTAATTCACTATTGTCTATTTGAATTATATCTTTTAAAATGCCTCATCTAGTAGAGATGCAAGTTTTGAAAGGAAGTTGTTCTAAGAAACTTTCTTGTCAAAGCAGTTTCTAATAGCTGAAAGAGGCTGAAGAAAATACCATTGCTTTAAAATTACTTAACCCAATGATTGGAGATTACTTTGGGCGGGAAAAGCTTTTTTGGTTTTCTTCCTTTTCTAGTTGAAGAGGAAATTACTCCTTTCACCAGAAAGAGATAGTGATACCAATTGTTAATATGGGTGCCTGTTCTTTTCCTGCTTCCACTTGTGAGTGAGGTGCAGTACAGAGCAATGAGGAGAAGCAAGCCTTCCTAGTCCACTAGAAGGACTACTGGGCAAACAAGGGGAGCTCTTTAATGATCCCAAACAGGCTCAGATGGCAAATTACATTCCTTTGAGCACAGCAAAGGGAATACCATCCACTATAAGAAGCCAAAAGACCTTTGAATACCAAACAAGGTAGAGAGTTCCACAAGCATCCACTGGTTTCAGAAGTGCTCTGTTGCCAACATACATTTAGGATGAATTTAAGAGTAGGAGTCTACGCAGTTCTAGAAATAAAATCAAGGTTAAATTAAGTTGCAAATATAACAAGAAAGGATTAGAAGCAAAGTTATCAAATGATTGTGCCTTTAAATTTTGGTCTATTATTTTTAAATGTAACATTCCTTTATGTTACATTTTTGGTTGATTTTAGAAAAATTATATATAATTTGTATTATTGCTCATTTTGTCTCTGTATTAAATGAACACCTGGTTTCTTTCTGAAGAAGATTTTGGCCCTGCCAAATGAACCGCTTAGTGGAAGTCCTTATACAGCATAATTTTCAAAAAAGGAAATCAATCCCATGCTTGGCTTAGCTGATTGCTGAAGCTTATGGCTCTGCAGTGAACTGGCTAATAGAACTTTTTTCTCTCGGTGACCAAAACCCTGATCTCACTGTTGCTCAAAAACTTTTACAGAACTTGACTGAGGGAACAGCATTTCAAATGCTCAGTTCTTCCATTTCTTGACCCCCTCTGAGAATCTGATGAAGGCTAATGGTGCTATTAATATCAGCTCCTTAGGAAAAAAAAATACACCTACAGCACACACACCAGTTTTCAGGAGGTTCACAGATTCTCCTTATGCCCACACTTCTAGCCTGGATACTCTAAAATCCATTGTTGGAATAAGCCAGACCACCATAAAGCTGGCCCTGGACTTCGTCTTATGGGTACTCTGTGAAAGTCCTCTTATCACATTAACTTCTGGTAAGAAGCCATCAACCTTTATTGAGGTGCATTATAAGAAACAGCCCCATAAAATCCATCACAATGTTTACCGGAAGGATGGCTTTAGAGGGTTGTTTATTACATTAGATAGTAATTTTCTGTGAGGACCCACAGGACAAATTTCTCCCTGGTATCAACATCAGGAATAGTTGGACTTAGGCGAATGGTTTATTTTTACCTCATGGACATTGCAGTTTATCCCTTTTCCCTCTTCTAGAAAGCTTAGAGCTCTGTGACCCCCACTTTAGCCAGGCATAGGAACTTCAGGGTGTACATACTGTGTGCTAATTTAATTTCTAGTCCCATCTTGTTTTCCTACCATTATTTTCATGTTGCTTCATTTTTCTTATTTTATTTCTATCATGCTATATTTATCTACTTTGGAAGCTACCTCAACTCCGTTTTGGACAAGGAGGAGTACGAATAAATAAAGTATTGTAGGTTTATTTTTTCTTTCTTTAATTTTCTTTTTCTTTTTGGGAGGGAGAAAGGGGGAGTCTGAAAAAATTTTATGGGTCTAATATTTCTCTCAATGAACATTTAGAAGTATAGAAGTTAGGGACATATGATTGTACTCTACCAAGGAAAAGAACTGTTAAAAAATAAAACAAAAAATAAACATAATATTAATTATATAGTTTACATTATAGTTTATATAATACTATATAAACAACACACAGGGCTATTATAAAAATGTTAACCAATAAAGTATTTTATCTCTTTTGATATCAAAACCAGAGGAAAGGGGCTCAGACTGCAGGAAGAAGAATGTAAATTGGACATCTGGACAGGTTATTCACTTAACACACTGAATGCCCACTGTAAAACAGAGCACTAGATTTTGTGAACACAAAGATTAGTAAGACACCATCCTTGTCCTCTGGAAACTCGTGTGACAAGGCAATAATACAACATAGTCTAAGGAGCACATAGATGGCTTGTCTAGGTTTAATTAGCTGTGTGACCTCTCTAAGTGTCCTTTCTCATAGAGTTGTGAAGATCAAATGACATATGTAATCTGCTTAGAACAGGAAGCAGTTATTATTTATTAAGTTCTAGACTATTAGAATTAAGAAACAACATAACATTACCAGAAGCTGGAGGGAAGTGAATTTAAGACAAAAAAAGTACTGAAGCATCACATACAGCAGAGACCACAGAACCTTAGAAATGGTACAGAGTGGCCAGTTTGCACAGAACTGAACAATTTACAAAGTACTCCCACATACACACTGTTCTGCTTGTGCCTCTCATAGTCCCATCTTAAAGATGGAGAAACCGAATCTCAGGGAATTTTAATACCTTTAGTAGTTCATATTTCCTGGTTCAAAATGTGGTACTTTGTCTACTCCAGCATGAGAGCTTAGGGAACATCTATTGTGACTGTCTCACTTTAAAAAATGTGTTTACTATGTGATCAGATCAACCCCAGATCAAAACATAGCCTGAAAAATATAATCCCATACCATAAAAGTCTGTTGACTTCTATATACATTAGTATATCCCCTTTAACACCTGTATGACTGCAGTTCTTGACAGGGCTCAACAATCACGGACAGTATAACCTTAAAGAGTTTTCACAAGTGAAATACAAAATGATGGAGGGGGGGTGTAGACCTGTGGTTCCCACCCCTGACTGCTTATGAGAATCACCAGGGAAGGTTTTTTTTCCCAACCCCAGTGCCCCAGCGACCACTCAGATCCATATCTGTGAGAGTGGAACCTAGGCATCCGTCATTTTTAAAGCCCCCTCCCCACCTTGGGGATTCCAATGTGCAGCCAGCATTGAGAACCACTGGTTTAGATCACTTTAATGATGTCCTGTCTCTAATAGGTTACTGTGAAACAATTCCAGAGGTTTGGGAGACATCTAAATTTCAAGGTCAGTGCCACAGGGGACAGCCACTTACTATGCTCAATTACAGTAAGTTCATTTGGGCAGATGGCAGACACAGGGCTGTACGCAGTGCAGGTCCCAGGTAGCATCTCCTGCAGGTTACACTTAGGGATAAACTTTTGGGCAAGATAAGTAAAGCATACACACAAAAAGAACTAAGAAGAAATCGAAGATTTCAACATTCTACCCAGAAAGGAGGCAAGAACGGATGGATAGTTGGCTTTTTAGAGTTTTTTCTGAAGTTAATACAATTCTAGATCCTGAGTGAAAAGAGCATACATGCTGAAACATGAAGGCGGTATTTCCAACTCGTCACATGCAGATGATATTCTCATTACGCTGATGGCTACCACCCACTCCCTTGAAATAAACATTTTCATTTGGAAGACTGCTGGCTAGAATTAGGGGACAAAGTGCACAAATGGAAAAGACCCTTTGCTGTGTGCGAGAGATACTGTTCCATTCAGGAAGCAACCCATGCTGACTTCCTTGAGTCTTGGGCACTGTGCTTTAGCCAAATGGGCTCCCTTATTTAGAAAACACACACACATTGATGCTATAGGAAAATTATTCTGGCAAAGTGCCTTACCAAAAGGTATTAGTTACTAATTAATTGAAAACACAAACATATCATCTGTTGATATTTTACTAGCTTGAAAAGCAAACACCCATGTCCAGGTATCTTCCTGTTATTTCCTAAGCTGGAATGGGTATGGTATCCACGAGTGTGTGCATACGGACACGTCAATGCTCCACGGTGCTTTTGAAGGAGAGGATGCGTGGGGAGTGTGTGGCCCTGGCATGTCTATTTTTAAAAACGCTGGCACTCAGACTGGGTTGCCTGTCATCTGGCCTCCAAAAGGAATGCAATGAAGTCACAATTTGCAAACCAGAGGAATGGGCCTGAATCATCCTCCGTCTATTAAGAGGTAAAATCATACACACACACACACACACACACACACACAAACTAAGGAAAGTAAAATCCACCACATTTGGGGAGTGGAGTCACTGTCCCAAATATAAATAATATATGAGACAAAACTCTTTTCCAGAATGTTTGTTCACTAAAAATTTAGCTCCATACAAGGAGGTGTTCCAGGAAAACAATGGGAAGGGCCAGAATTAATTGGCTGCTAATCTCTTTACTTTTCATAGGATGTTTTCTCCAGCAGTGGATTAAATCAATGTTTAATGCTACACAGGCCCAGCTGTATCCATATTAGGAAAGCCCTAGCTCACGTCTCTCTCTCTGAAAAAAGGACCTGTCCTCCCTCCTCTGCCTGCTTCCACCCCCTGCATGTGTAGGTGGGAGAGTGGGAGCCGGGGAATGTGAACTTGATCCAGCATTGATCAGCCAAGCAGCAAACTCTCATTGTTCTTTAGATACCAAACATAACTTCTTTCTACTAGGGATAAACCCAGCCATTCTGTACATAACACAGCTTTTGTGCTCACCAGTATGATAGCTGGAAAAGAACCACAAAGAACATTAGAGCTTTATTAGACTTATCAGAAACTCTTCCTAATATGCTGGATTTAAGAATCTACCCAGTTCATTTATGTTCATATTAATGTTAGGTATGTTAGAATCTATTGAATCTAACTATATTCTGGTCATTTCTGATTGCTTTTATAATTATGGATTTCAATTTACTGTGCAAATATTATGGTCTGTTTTATCTTTGCCTTCCATGTGACCATTTCTTATTTTCACTGCCTTGCTCTCTGAGGTTCAAGGACATTGGAAATCATGCTGACATACAATCAAATATGCTGTTGCTGTTTTTAAGTGCCATCCTATGAATGTGGCTTAACTGTCTCAGTACAAAGCCACGGTGTAATGGGAAATACACAGTTGAGAACTTAGACGTAGGTACCCTCTGTCCTCACCACTGAGAAGATATATGGCCTTGGGCATGCATGTCATACAACCTGAGCCTATGCAATGGAGATAATGCTGCGGTGAGGATGAAATGAGATGGCACATACAGCAAGAGGCACAAAGTAGACCAGTAAATTTTCAAAGATATCAAAAATGGCGTTGTGACACCATAATGAAAAGGCTGACCTGACAACCACACCCAGACTTGATGCCCTTGGATGGAGCCTGCAAAAATATGGCACATCTGAACCACTGCAAACAAGTACCTGTCCCTTGCAATGGCAACTAGTAGACATGAGAAAGCAAGTTCTCTTTCTTGTATTCCTAACAGTAGCTACACGCATTTAAAACCAGTATAATAATTAAGAATGTGGGCTTAGACAGATTTGGTTTTCAGTTTCCTCATCTATAAAATGGGTATAATAATAATGTCTATCTTAAAGAGTTGTGACTGGGAGAAGTAAATAGCTATTATGTGTAATGCACTTAGCATAGAGCCTTTTTTTTTTCATTCTGGGTGTTCTAAATGTAAAACAGGATACTCCAAAATACTGGGGGAAGGAGAGGAGGGAAGGATTAAGTTTAAAAATACAATTCTGTAGAGAATTAAACAATCTATATATTCTTTGATTTACCCATTTGCAGCTTAATTGACTAGAAGCATTTGTGCAAAACCCAGGCAGATGTCTCTCAATTACAAAATCAATGACAGTGACTAGGAAATACAATTTGAGGAGGAACAACCAGAGAGAATTCTGGAGCAAATGACTTTGTAATAAATACAATCAGGAAGAGTCTTAAAGAGAAGCGTATCTTTTCTTGGCCACGTGGACTATGGAAAGTGACAGCGTGCACAACTGAGGAAAAAGGGAGAGAAGGAAAACAGAAAATGAGATGAAGCACTTGGCAAAAAGGCAAGAGAAGCTGCCTGACACGGGGGGGTGACCGCTCCATCCCAGGGAAAGAGACCCTGGGGATAAAGGAGTTATCTCCAGCCGAATCCCATTATCACTTGCTGCCCTGGAGTCTTAGTCCCAAATTCTGATGTATTGACTTTGGCCTCCCTTCTATGCATTTTCATGCCAATAAAGTTGCTGAAATTAAAGAAGAATTGAATTGCGAAGCTTTCTGGCATAAATAATGTCATATTGTAAAGTCGGAGCTAATAACAACCAGGATGCCCTTAACACACTTAAGAAAAACCATCTGATATATGTATCCCTCAATGCGGTTTGAAATTTCCCTAGGCCTACAAAGGAAAATATTTTTAGCATGTAGCACACTTTGTAACAGACATATAAATGCACCGAAAATATAATTTTAGGAAAGCATCTGGGTTTGATCATTTCAACCCCAAATAGGTTCTACTTTCTCAATATAAAAAACACTGCAACATTTTGCTATAAAATACCCAGCAATCACTGTAGCAATTTCTCATAAACATTATTACTGGTTATGTTTGTTTTTTATTTTTTTTAAGCAGCAAATACTCTAATGATTTAAATATAAAGCAGCATAAAAAATGAGGTGCTTTTTTCTGGAGCATTTGGCCCTACTGTCTTCCTCTTCTTCAAAAGGCAACCTGGACCTCACTGAACTTTTACTCATGTTTATTTAGGTAATAGACATAAACAAATATCTTATTTTTACATCTCAAAATGTATCTTAGAAATAATAGTTATCACTGTCCAAGGTAAAACTGACCTCAGTTGTCACTGATCTGCAGGAACCTCAATACTAATAAGCCTAGCAAAAGTTTTTTTTTTCATCTCCTGGTCAAACAGGTTAATATATCTGTGAATAATTATTTGAACTAGAAGCAAATGCCTATTCTTCAGTGGTCAGCCAGTGTAAATGCTCTTGCAGATTAATTATTACTTAAGTTTTCTCCCAATAATCTCTTAAATAGCAATTTTTCCAGTGGGAGAGAAAAGAAAGGCACAAACAGGACTTCTTGATCATGTAAGTTTGTAAAACATCACAGAAGATGAAATATATAAAAACTCTCCCAATACCAATCCAAACCAAGGACAACTTTTAAATAAGGGCAATTCAACAGATTCCAAGGACAGAAAGAAAGACACTTAGACAAAAGGAAACCCAAATTTTTCTCCTCTCAGAGGTGACCAGTTACACCTGGAGGACAGGACTCAGAGTGGTCCCCAGGCACAGCATATAGCGCAGAAGGCTCATAGAGGCCCTGGCCTTCACCCAGACCAGCTCCCTTCATTTCTAAAAGAAGCAATGAGGGCTCAGAGAAGGTAAGTGGCTTGCCCAACGCTACATAGTTTAGTGGTGGTAGAGCTGACTCCAAAGCTGTATTTAATGTATTAATTGCCTTCTTCATCCAATATAGGATTAACCATGCTAAACAAAACATCATGATAAAGTGCTCGGGGAAAACATCAATTTGGATATAGCACAATTGAATTTCCTCCTCCACCCAGCCTTCATTCTTATTCATTAGCCTCAGAATACATTGCTTTGCATTTTATGCATCAAACAGTTTGGAGGCCACTTACAGCATGATGGTGGTGGTTCTAACTAGACAGGATCAGAAGCAGAAAATACTGAGGTCATAAAGGCCCAAGCCGGAGGACTGACCCAGAAGGATGGGACCTTCTACTGAACGATCTGAGCAGACCTATTATCAAGCACCAAGAAAGAACAGACAACACTCAGAGGTGTGTAACAAGAAGGCTGCCCTTTTTAAAACACACATTTGGATTTGGGCAGTTTGACAATCATTGTCTGTTGCCCCGACCTGTGATACACTTGCTGACTGGCCACCACCTGGCTATGCTCTCTGACACTCTCCTGCTCTAGGTCAGCATAGGGGACAATCCAGGGCAAAAGACCGGGACTCTAGTTAGAAGTTTGCTTTTGAAAGCAAGTAAGAGGATATGAGAAACATCCCTTAAATGCTTTAGAAGATACATAAAGACACTTTCTGTTTGACCATTTGCGTTTCCCATTTGTTTGTTTTGGTGGCCTGGTATTCATTATCTAATTTAGTTTCCATCTCAAGGGAGGAATGGCTGTATCTTTCCAGAAGCAAAGACAGACTAATCTCTACACATACATTCACTCACACCAGAATTATACCAGATCTTTGATACAATAAAGCCCAGTATTTCCTATGCAAAATATTCAGACCATATACACCGGGCTATCATTTAGAAATATCTAATGAAAGAGAGGTATGTATAACCATGACACATATTTAGGAAAACCCCTGAAAAGTGAGGTCCGCATTCTGCACACCCGTGAAAGAACAGGAACAAACAGTTTCAGGAAAAAGAGCAGCCATTAATAAAACTAAAAATCATCACCTCTTAGGGCTCTCTGCTGTATTCCTTTATTATCTATTTAGAAGTGTTTGTAAAAACGAAGGCAAAGTTGGGACCAAGCTAAGTTGGATTAAGAACAACATTATTAAAAAATACAAAAATGCCTTAGCCTGATGGTCTAAGGACTGAAAATCCTGGATTTGAGCCCCAGCTCTGCCACTAACTAGAGCCACGAGATTGGGCAAATGCCACAGCTGTCCTGTGGCTCAGCTCCCCTACAATAAGAAGATGCACGATTCTTTCTTTTTTTAAATTTATTGCAGAATATTATGGGGGTACGAATGTTTAGGTTATGTATATTGCCCCTGCACCACCTGAGCCAGAGCTCCCAGCGTACCCATCCCCCAGATAGTGTGCACTGTGCCCATTAGGTGTGAGTTTGCCCATTCCCTCCTCCCTCCTCCCACCTGCCCAACACCCGATGAATGTTACTTCCATATGTGCACATAGGTGTTGATCAATTAGTACCAATTTGATGGTGAGTACATGTGGTGCTTGTTTTTCCATTCTTGTGATACTTCACTTATGAGAATAGGCTCCAGCTCCATCCAGGTATTATAAGAGGTGTTAGTTCACCGTTGTTTTTTGTGGCTGAGTAGTACTCCACGGTATACCTATACCACATTTTGTTAATCCACTCATATATTGATGGGCATTTGGGTTGTTTCTATATCCTTGCAAATGTGAATTGTGCTGCTATAAACATTCAAGTGCAGATGTCTTTATTATAGAATGTCTTTTTCTCCTTTGGGTAGATGCCCAGTAGTGGGATTGCTGGATCAAATGATAGTGCTACTGTTAGTTCTTTGAGGTATCTCCATATTACTTTCCATAGAGGTTGTACTAATTTGCAGTCCCACCAGCAGTGTGTGAGTGTTCCTATCTCTCTGCATCCCCACCAACATTTGTTGTTTGGGGACTTTTTGATATAAACCATTCTTACTGAAGTTAGGTGATATCTCATTGTGGTTTTGATTTGCATTTCCCTGATGATTAGAGATGTTGAGCATTTTTCATACGTTTCTTGGCCTTTAGTCTATCTTCTTTTAAAAAGTTTCTGTTCATGTCCTTTGCCCATTTTTTAATGGGGTTGTTTGATTTTGTCTTGCTGATTTTCCTGAGTTCTATATAGCTTCTAGCTATTAGCACTTTATCAGATGTGTAGCATGCAAAAATTCTCTCCTACTCTGTAGGTTGTCTGTCTGCTCTAGTGATAGTCTCTTTGGCTGTGCAGAGCTTTTTAGTTTGTTCAGGTCCCATTTATTTATTTTTGTTGTTGCTGTGACTGCTTTTGGAGTCTTCTTCATAAATTCTTTGCCTAGGCCGATGTCTATAATAGAGTTTTTCAAAACTTTTCTTCTAAAATTCTTATGGTTTCATGTCTTAAGTTTAAGTCTGTTATTTGTCGTGAGTTGATTTTTGTGAGAGGTGAGAGGTGCGGATCCTGTTTCAGTGTTCTACGTGAGGCCATCCAATTTTCCCAGCACCAATTATTGAATAGGGATTCTTTTCCCAGTGTATGTTTTTGTCTGCTTTGTCGAAAATCAAATGGTTGTATGAGGATGGTTTTATGTCTGGGTTCTCAGTCCTGTTCCATTGGTCTATGTCTCTATTCTTGTGCCAGTACCATGCTGTTTTGGTTACTATAGCCTTGTAGTATAGCTTGAAGTCTGGCAAATTGATACCTCCCAATTTTTTCTTTTTGCTTAAGATTGCTTTGGCTATACAAGGTATTCTCTGGTTCTATACAGAGCATAGAGTTATTTTTTCTAGATCTGTGAAAAATGATGTTAGTGTTTTAGGTGGGATTGCATTGAATCCATAGATCACTTTGAGTAGTGCAGACATTTTAACAATGTTGATTCTGCCTATCCATGAACATTGTATGGTTTTCCATCTGTTTGCATCCTCTGTTATTTCCTTCTTCAGTGTTTCGTAGTTCTCCCTGTATAGGTTCTTCACCTCCTTAGTTAAATATATTCCTAGGTATTTTATTTTCTTTGTTGCTATTGTGAAGGGTATTGAGTCTTTGATTTGGTTCTCACTTTGACTGTTGTTGGCAGATATGAATGCTACTGAGTTGGGTATGTTGATTTTGTAACCTGACACTTTGCTGAACTTATTTATCAATTCCAGCAATCTTTTGGCAGAATCTTTGGGGTTTTCTAGATATAAGATCATATCATCTGCAAAGAGCAATAGTTTGACCTCCTCTGCTCCTATTTGGATGCCCTTGATTTCCTTCTCTTGTCTAATTGCTCTGGCTAGGACTTCCAGCACTATGTTGAATAGAAGCAGTGGTAGAGGGCAACCTTGTCTGGTAGCAGAACTAAGCGGGAATGCTTTCAATTTTTCCCCCATGCAGTATGATGTTGGCTGTGGGTTTGTCATACATGGCTTTTATTATTTTGAGGTAAGTCTCATCTATGCCTATTTTGTTACGCATTCTTATCATAAAAGGGTGCTGAATTTTGTCAAATGCTTTTTCTGCATCTATTGAAAGGATCATGTGGTCTTTGCTTTTACTTCTATTTATGTGATGAATTACATTTAAAGATTTGTGTATGTTGAACCAACCCCGCATCTCTGGGATGAAGCCCACTTGGTCATAATGGATTATTTTCTTGATGAGCTGCTGAATTCGACTTGCTAGTATTTTATTGAGAATTTTTGCATATATATTCATATGGGATATTGGTCTGTAGTTTTCTTTTTTTTGTTGGGTCCTTTCCTGGCTTTATCATCAGGGTGATGTTGGCTTCATAAAACATATTGGGGAGGATTCCCTCCTTCTTGATGTAGTGAAACAATTTCTGCAGGACAGGCACCAGTTCTTTCTAGGTCTGGTAGAATTCTGCTGTGAAACCATCTGGTCCAGGACTTTTTTTTTAGGAAGGTTTTTTATTACTGCTTCAATTTCAGTACTTAATATTGGTCTGTTCAGGAATTCTGTATCTTCCTTGTTGAGCCTAGGGAAACTGTGTGTTTCTAAGAATTTGTCCATTTCCCCCACGTTTTCAAGTTTATGTGCATAGAGATTTTTATAGTATTCAGAGATGATATTTTGTATTTCTGTGGTATCTGTTGTCATTTCTCCTGTTTCATTCCTAAATGAGCTTATTAGAGTCCTTTCTTTTCTGCTTCTGGTTAATCTAGCAAAAGGCATGTCAATTTTGTTTATCTTTTCAAAGAACCAACTTTTTGTTTTATCAATCTTCCATATAGTTCTTTTGTTGTCAATTTCATTTAGTTCTGCTCTGATCTTGGTTATTTCTTTTCTTCTGCTGGATTTGGGATTAGTTTGCTCTTCCTTTTCCAGATCTTCGAGACAATTCATTAGATTGTTGATTTGTGATCTTTCCATCTTATGGATGCAGGTATTGATGGCTATGAATTTTCCTCTCAGGATGGCTTTAGCTGTATCCCACAGATTTTGGTAATTTGTGTCCCCATTATCGTTTAGTTCAAAAAATCTTTTGATTTCCATCTTAATTTCTTCCTTGACCTGCCAATCATTCAGCAGTAGAAAAATATGGAATGCTTCACAAATTTGCATGTCATCCTTGTGCAGGGGCCATGATAATCTCTGTATCATTCCAATTTTAGTATATGTGCTGCTGAAGCAAGCACAGATGCACGGTTCTTGAAGACTCATTCCTATCCTATGATTCTACAGCAGATTGAAAGTTGTGCAATACCAGAAAAAAGTATTTTTAAGAACAGTTGTTTTTAAAAAGCAGAACCATGAAGCAATAGAGGCCACATGCAAGAAATATTATTCCATGCAGATATTAAATATACACCTATTTGGTACCACATAATGGCTTTCACAAATGAGAAGAGCAAATAAGTCCTGTATTCTAAAAGTAGCCATGTGTTCCAAATGGCTTTCCTTGTCAGCATGGTGCTCTGGAGGCAAGAGCCGGTACAAGTTGCTGTTAGCACTGTGGAAGGCCACCATGGCAACTGCTGACCAAAAGGCCCTGGATGCTGATCTTAATTACCATCAGGATGTACAATGATGCTGTGCAATGTCAAACAGCCAAGGAGTCATGCATGTGTGTGCACCCATGTGTACAACTCACTGAATGGCTGCTTCTCCGGGCTTTACCCTTCAGGTGTGGGAAGAACACAGTGCAAATATAAAATAATCTGCTTCTGATGAAGAGTCTACCAGAGTATGTCTTCAGCCTAATAAAGGAGAGAATGGGGCAGTTCTTCTTAAAAAGCAGAATCAGATATTTTTCTACTGACATAAGGTTTATATGCTGAAGCTGATATCTTTGTCCTAATTCTTTGAGTTTACATTACTCCTTTCTAAAGGGCTCTCCTATAAAATAAAGCACCATTACAATGAAATCCTATTAAATGGCATTGCTTATTATGAGGGATGCAACAGTCCTTTCTTAAGTGAATCTCCCTGTGGGCTTATAATACTTAAAAGCCTCAAAAACAGGTAATGCCCATATGTCCCAATATTGCCCACTAGATTTTATACCTTGAGGACAATCACACTGGCTCCCTCACACAATGAGCTGGCCAACTTGTGGCTGAATTAGCAGCTGAGTCTCCTGCCTCCAAGCATGTTGTTTTCTTATAGATTCAGCTGAGCATGGCAAATACAGGAAGTCAACCTTGATGGTTCCTCCCAGGTCTCAAACTCTGGGGCAGAGGTATCTTGTGCACTTGTTGAACAATGGTTGGTTTGCAGATGCTCCCACAGACCATGAGCCCATGGGCAGGGCCTGTGCCCTTTCAGCTTTGTATGCCCACTGCCTAGTACAATGCTTGGCATGTTGCTCAAACAAATAAGCTAAACCACAAAGCCAAATAATTGGGTCACTCAGGAAGAATATAAAATTGAAGGATTCTAGGGATTTAGATTGTACTCAGAAAAGGAACTTCTTTTGATATAATATAGTCCAGAATATGACATAATTATAGATTGTATCAACCAGTCTCAGCCCTACCTATGCAGATTCTGACTCAGTGGATGTG
The DNA here is from genome assembly GCA_023783475.1 of Daubentonia madagascariensis. Classification (NCBI taxonomy): domain Eukaryota; kingdom Metazoa; phylum Chordata; class Mammalia; order Primates; family Daubentoniidae; genus Daubentonia; species Daubentonia madagascariensis. Next base: position 334,783 of record JAKFHU010000573.1, read on the forward strand.
GGGTGAGTCTGGAATACGTAGTCTTAAACAGCGTGCTGGATGATTCTGGTGACCAGGTCTCCCTCAGGGCCTCTAACCCAAGTCCGCAGAGCTATACTTCCAGCAAGAACCCAGCCTTATCCCTTTATTAAAACCTGCATGTGCACAGGCCACTACCAACTGTCTCCATCAGCTGCACTGAGCTAAACAGACTTTTCAAAGCCAGTGGCTTCTGCCTCCTTTTCCTTCTGGTTCAAAAGGCAGGACAGGTTTATCCTTAGTCCACCAAGCAAATATAGATTTCTCTCTATGGTGTCACACCCTGAATGTGTCTGTGGCCACCTGGGCCAGTTCAGAATTTATATTTCTTTTAAAGGAAAAAGTTCTCAAATGCTCTTTATCCCAACTGAGAAAGCCATCCTCTTTGGCCTTCCCCTGAGCTCACTTTAAAAAGGTGTGTCCAATCTGAGATCCTGAAGGACACAGGCCTCGGCCTTCCTGCTCAGCTTCCCACTGTTCTCCCCCATCATTAGCAGGATTTGGGCACGTCATCTGCATTACATTTACTGATGCTTGTGTCATGTGGCTTCATACTTACTCCTTTGAAGGCACCTGTTGATGTAGATGTTCCTCAGCTAACTGCATATGCTCTCTGCATAGACACCATTGGCTATCCAGACATTTAATACTGTTTTTAAAAAGTACCCATAGAAATGAATAGTTTCTGAACATCAAAGTTCATAGTTGAAAACCAAGGAGCAAAAGTCAGTCTAGCTGTTCCTCTCACTCCACTGGACTACCTCATCCGTGCGCAGAGGGGAAAGGTGTGGCCTTCCCCCCAGTGACCTGTCTTTCCATGCAGGGCTGCCAATCCACCTGAGCATGTCATCAAAACTTGCTGCTCAAGTCCTGTCACTCCTTCCACAAGCCCTTTGTGGCTCCTGAATCTTATAGGAACTCTCTAACATCACACTCAAGTCCCTGTGGGGTCTGGCTGGGTCCTGCCTTACTTATCCATTCCCTTTGCAGATCCTGCTCTCCACGCAAAACAAGCATCAATTAACATATTCCTAACAAAGGAAACAGAAAGGGAAAAGATCACAAATCCAAATCATGATCAAAACACATTCTTCCAGTGTATTTTGTCACTACTTAAAAAATGTGTTCATCCTTCTATTATTCAGGAGCAGCCTTGGTCAGAGTGACGCAGGGGCCAGGGCTTGGGAAGGCCCTGAGAGTGAGAGGGAGGCCGAATGGGAGGGGTTCTTGCCCCAGCCCCCAGCCAGGGAAGCTGTCTCCATTTCGCCGGCACTGGGCACCACCCACTGAGCCTTCAGCATGGTTATGACCCACTAGTTAATCAGCCCCCATCACTGAGATTGACTCTGTCTGATGCTGCTCCAACATGCACACTGAGCCTTCCACCAGCACACCCTGGTTATGCTGCTCCCACCGCCCATAAAGGCCTTCTCCCCAACTTCCACCTGTCTATACCCTACCTGTCCCTCAAGATTGGCTTCAAATGGTACCTCAACCCTCTCTGCTTCCACAGAAGGAAATGACCTCTTTCTTCTAAACTCTAAAAATTAGTTTTTCACTACTTATTGCTTTCTGCCTTAAGCTAGTTGTTCATGTATTGATTTTTCCTACTGAATTGTAAAGTATCTTGAGGGGCAAAGCCTGTATGTCTCTCATCTTTGAATCATCCACAGTTCCTCACAAAGAGTAGATGTGTGGGCTAGATTCATGGGAAGAAGGGACGGTAGGCACTGGGCTTCGAGGTCTGATTGCAGATCCTGGAAGAAGCTTCCTATTGCAAATATCACCCATCTGGTCTGGATGCTTGACAGTTCTGTAGAAGCCTAAGCTCTGACACTTACAAAGGAAACCTTCGAGGGAGAGGAAACACTTCAAAGTCTTGCTATTCACTTGGAGTCTAGAGTACTGTGAATGAGATTCAAGTTCTTTCTGGAAATCAGGTTTTGAAAAAGAGAGAAAAGAAGGAGAGACAGAGTTTTCATTTGGGGGCACCAAAGGAAAATGTCTCTTATTTCCTTGTGGTGCCTTGTGCTGTGAAGAGGTCAATATATTTGGATAGTGTCAAATCAGATGCCCTCGATAATACGCAACACTCAGTGCAGACCTTCAGTTACCTACTACTCTCTGAGAGAATAGACCCTTCCCACATTTATTTCTCTCCCATACTACCAGACATTTGGGACCAAAAAATATACCCAAAGTATATTCATCCATAGGGGAATAAAACATAGTAAGGTTGGTTTGAGTGATTTTTACTGGCCATTCTGAAGGGATTCACCAGACATGTGGAGCTAGTCAGAGAAGTATTGAGAATAAACTTTGTATAGATGAATAGTGTCCCACCAAATTTCATACGTTGAAGTCCTAACCCCCAGTACCTCAGAATGTGACTTTATTGGAGATAGGGCCTGTAAAGAGGTGGTTAAGGTAAAATGAGGTCATATGGGTAGGCCCTAATCCAATGTAACTGGTGTCCTTACAAAAAGAGGAAGTGAGGACAGAGACATGCCTGCACACAAAGGAAAGGCCATGTGAAAAGGACACATGAGGTGAGGACACAGTGAAAAGGCGGTCAACTTCAAGCCAAGTAGAGAGGCCTCAGGAGAAACCAAACCTGCCTACACCTTGATCTTGGACTTCTAGCCTCCAGAACTGTGAGAAATAAATCTCTGTTGTTTAAGCCACCCTGTCCATGGTACTTAGTTAACTCCTATAAGCACTAAGCCACAGATGCCAAAAATAAAGGAAATTAGGATAAGAATGAAAAGAATTTAATAAACTCTCTCCCTGTCTCTTGTGACTCTGCTGAGCAGTATAGCAATTTGAAGAGCTTGTGGAAGGGGCCAGGCACTTCAGTGAAGAGAAAGTGGCTGTGATGACTCATAGATATTTTGGGTCTGCCCCAAGTGAGGCCAGAGAACCTATTCAATGTATCTTTAAGGATCCTTGACAAGAAGTTTAGTCACTTAGAAAATGTGAGTTGAACTACTGGCAAAAATCACAGAGAAATTATTAGGAGCTCAAAAAGTATACCACATTATTATTGATATAAAGAACCAAAGATCTCACAGTACATATAATTTGAAAAATATACTTTCTCTAGAATTTGCAAAATAACCAGTCTCAGTTTTCTTGACTGACCTTTAAATGCAGAATTCTTAGAGACACCACTGAGATGGAGTATCCTAATGAGCCTTAAAATTATGTTGATAATATTACATAATATGTGGGTAAAAGAAGCCTACAACTTATTCCCCTTAGAAACCAGCTGGTTTTCTCTGTGCTAAAAGCACATTGTGGCTACAATGACATAAAGCTTCTTGCATTATATCTTATCAAGTTTCCTCAATTTTGTGATTGCAGCATTTTCCCTACAAGACTTAAGTGTTCTATCATTTGCTTGTGTGGCCTCTGGCAACTTGTAGGTGTTTGCTCGGAAAGAAGTGGCATGTTCCCAAGATGACAAAATAACCTGCTATTCTAAAAATTCTGGGATTCAGGAGCAAGTCTGGGAACCTGAGCTGATTTCTGCCTATTTCCGGGACACATTAGCAGCCAGCCTATCACCCATCTTTTCTCTCCCTCATTGCCACTGCAGCTGATGGTTTTGCCTGTTAATGGCTGCTGAGCACGTCCGTCAAAGAGGAGACTGAGGCACAGAAAGGCTGTGAGATTCACCTGAGGCGGTGTGCCTATGTTCATAGCTCAGGAAACAGGCCTACTGGGGGTAGAAATTAAGAGCTGATGCAAGGCTAGTCACTAGTTCCTGCCCTCTAAATGCCTACTGTGAACCCAGCACTCCCACCCTCTACCTGTGGATGTGATCATCTGTGTGCCATGGAGAATTGAAGGGTGTCTACAGATTAGCCAGCTTTACCTTTACCCACATGTTTGACAAAAACACAGAGGATTTCAATCATATCTATTCTGTGGGTGATTTTAACGCATTATGCATTCAGATTTTAATTCAACTAATAGCTTTAGCACATCTCTGTTCATTAGGAATATATACAAGCCACGTGCGTCATTTAAAATATTTCAACTGCCACATTTAAAAAGAAGTAGCAGGTAAGATTATTTTATTTATTTGTTTTTTTTTGAGACAGAGTCTTGCTCTGTCACCCTGGATAGAGTGCAGTGGCGTCATCGTAGCTCACTGCAACCTCAAACTACTGGGCTCAAGTGATCCTCTTGCCTCAGCCTCCCAAGTAGCTGAGGTGTCAGCCACCATGCCTGGCTAATTTTTCTATTTTTAGTAGAGACAGGGTCTCACTCTTGCTCACGCTGGTTTCAAACTCCTGAGCTCAAGAAATCCTCCTGCCTTGGCCTCCCAGAGTGCTAGGATTACAGGCATGAGCCACTACACCCAGCCAAAAGTGTGAACCATAGATTTTGTTTTTGTTTTTGTTTTTTTAGAGACAGAGTCTCGTTCTGTTGACGAGGCTGGAGTGCAGTCGTACAATCATAGCTCACTGCAGCCTTGAACTCCTGGGCTCAAGCGATCCTCCTGCCTCAGCCTTCCAAGTAGCTAGGACTACAGGGTGCACCACCATGCCTGGCTAGATAATTTTGATAATATATTTTATTGGCTATATATACATCAACTTGCAATGTATCCAGAATATTATCATTTCAACATGTAACCAATATTTTAAAAAATTAATGAAATAGTTACCTTCATTTTTGTACTAAGTCTTCTAAATCTGATGTATTTTCACAGTCCATCATGATTTGGGTGCCAACTTTTAATCAGAAATGCTTGATCTGTATTTATATTTCATAAAATTTACAGTTAAAAAAGTAGATTCATTCACATACCAAGGTTGTTCCAAACAATAACTAAATCATGAGATTTTAAATTTAATTAAGATTAAAAATTCAGCTCCTCAGGTACACTAGTTATATTGCAGGTACTGAACAACCATATGTGGCTACTGTGTTGGATGGTGAACCACTGAGCATCTATTATGTGCAAGGCCCAAAACAAATGAGCATCACAACAGGTACTACAAGGATAAGTCAGGCATAACCCTTGTTTCGGGGGGATGGGGGGGTGCGGGTAGGGGATGGTATGAGATACAGAAAGGAAAGCATTCCAAGGACAGAAAAGGGCATGTGCAAAGGAAGACTGATGGTAAAGCTCACAAATATTTGTAGACTGGTAGTAATGGCTCAGCATATCCCCAGAATGGTGGGAAATAAGGTTAAAAAAGGTAGCTTCAGACAGTACTGCTGATAGCCTCAAATGGCAAGCCAAAGAGTTTGTCCTAAATGCATTGTCAATGGGGAAAAAGTTTCTAGCGAGAAGAATGGGTCTGAGCTGCGTCTTGGGAAGATTCACTTGGCCGTGATGTGCATTATGGGTGGAAAGGAGAAGAGCCTGGCAGCTAAAAGACCAATGAGCTACTGTACTAGTTCAAGCAAAATGTAATTTTAAAAATGGCGGAGGTGCTAGGAAAAGAAAGAAAATCAGAAATTTAGTGTGTACATAAGGACCTTAGGACTTGGCAATGTAGACAGGAAATCAAAGAAAGGCAGGAGTATACAAAACTAGGGAGTATAGAAGAAAGGCCTGATGGAGAAAAGTTATTTCTAGTGTATTTGCATATAAATGTTTTAAAAGAAGATTGGAATATATGTGTATATGGGGGACCTTTGTTTGGGCAGACATGAAAAGAAATTAAAATCTATTTATAGAGCTGCCAAATTAGCAGAATGTACAACTTTATGAGAAACAATGTACAGTATACTATTCCACCAGTGGACAGGCTGAATAAATTCAATTATGGTACTATTCATTAGGAAGTGATGCAGCTGTTAGAAATTCCTGCTCTTGAATTACATTAAGCAATGTGGGAAACTACTCAAGATATTCTTAAATGAAACTTTTAAGTTTGGAAGATAGGATTCCAATTTTATTTCAAAAGGATATGCACTTACATGCTGTTCGGCACAGAAGACATGTGGGAGGACACACACCAAGCTGTTATCAGGCGCAGGTTATCTCTCAGGAGTAAGACTGAGGGGCATGAGCCTTTACATTTTATATGTTGCCATTGTTTGAACTTGCTATAGAGAGCATATTTTACTTTTAAAAAGGAAGAGAAAGAAAAGGGTAAAATATGTATTTATACACCCAGAACAATCAGTGAAAGGATGTATATAAAAAATTACCTCTGGGTCATTTTTATTTTCTTATTTACAATCTTTTTTGTATTCCAAGTAAAGGTGTAATACTTCTATAACCAGAAAAAAGGTCATAAAGAGAAATCATCTACTAATGTAATACTGATGGTACAATCAATTTTACATCTCTTTGCAAGGCCAAAGGTTGGGATGTTCTTTAAAGAGGTTTAGATCCAATTTCTTTTGCTTCTTGGGGTTCATGCTTACTTTTATTGCTGCTGAAGCTATTTCCACTTTTTTTTTTAAAAAATGATTTCCATTCAATGTGACCAAAAAGGAAAATCGAGGCCAACCACAAGGCAAGCGTTCCTGAGAGAAGACAAAAAGCCTCTGTAACCTGTGGAATGAAAACTTCACCAGTAGAACGTGACTCTTTTGTCATGAATGATTTCAATCGCTGGTGGACAGAAATTTTTAACAAGAACAAAGAGCATCAGAGCAATTTCAGTGCTCTGGTTGTCATTCCAGGGCAAGCACGCTAGTAACTTTATATTACAATGACGGGAACAAAGAACAAGGTGTCCCATTCACTGTGAGGCTCCCGCAACCAAAGGGTCTCAGGCCCTCACAGAGCCTTTCACTGAGGTGGAAAGAAGAAGAAGCTCTGAAGGAGCGTGAAAGGGGCTGAGAGCAGGTAAATCATCAGCAGCCGTATAAATAATGGCAGAAAATGGGCAGAAGAGATGAAAAGATGCCATCTGATCATTCACCAATGGAAAAATGCGCACTAAATCAGGGCCTTTTCTGTCGGACGCTGTTGTTTTTACTGAACAGTTAAGCACCCAAGGAAATACCAGTTGGGTCTTAAAGACAATTTATAACTGGTTGGCCTCATTGCACCTGGCTGTTTTGACAGCAGGTTTTGTCAGTTTATAGCAGAGATTCTTGTCTACACTATAAGCTGTCACTAATGCAACTAGACCTTTGGAAAAAATGTACCGCTCGGAGGCAAATCTCTCTCTTCCACATACCCCTCCCCCTTTTAATGAAAAGCAAAAGCCTCCTGCTGGTGGCAAAGCCTCCTCCTCTTCAGGGGAAATTACATGGCCCCTGGCAGTAAGAGGGTCAGCCCCAGCGCCACAACCCAAGTGGGGAGAGCCTGCTTCTGGATACGGGATTAAGGACTCTTTCTTCTCTTCCCTCGGGGCTAACTGCTGCAAACAGCAGCCTTGTTGTTCCAGGCCAGGAAATTCAGGAGCTGGCTCTCTGAGCCCCGGACTCTTCCCTGCTTCCAGGCCACACTAAGAATGTCTGGGAGCCTTGTGACAGCCTGGCTTAGGAACAAGAGGCAAAAGGCTTCAGCGAACGTGACCCACACCCCTTGCCGCCTGCTCATCCCCATCTAAAAACGAAGGGCAAGGCTTGGCGATTCACAACCAGACAAACCTTAACTTGTTTTCCCTGGATTTTTGTACTTGGTGAGTGGTCTGGTCTGGAAGTCACCTTCTTAGAAACCATAGGACCTCATTCTGAAATATGTGAGTGGAAAGCACTGCCTCCCAGGACCAGGGGCTGCCTTGCCCCACGCCCCTTTTGTTTTACTGTTTTTTGCTCCCAGAAGGATTGGGCCAAACAAATAACTTTTAACAGGTGACACACATTCCTGAACTGAAGGCAAGTGTTCTTTTTTAGGAATGAACTAATGGTGGCTGGTGGTGGACGTTTCCCCGCTGTGTGGTGGAGAAGGACAAAGATGTGAGCAGAGGGATGAAAAGGTAATAGAGAACAGCCCCTCCTCCCCCTTCATTTCATGGTTCACAGACATTCATTGACATTCAGACACTCCCAAGGGGAAGCTCACGTAACCAGCCATGAAACCAGAAACGAGCAGGCTGCAGGGGCTGCTTGCTTGGGCCCAGGGCAGAATTTCTCACTGCCATGGGGGTCTGCCCCAGACCCCAAGGCCCACTACGATGGGTCAGGCCCTATCTGCAGCTGCTCTGGGGGCTGCAGACTGGGAAAACTCAGGCCTTCAGGGTCCTTTGACCCCCCCATCTGGGATGCCACCCTCAGGCTTCCGAAGTCCTAGGCTCTTGCTAGGGTCAGCATTTGAGTTGGTGAGGGGGCCTGGGCTGTCTGATAGGCTTTGGGAGGCACAGGACCTGGGGTGAGTGGAAGGGAAGAGGAGGCTCCAGACCAAGTGATTCCCACGAAGCTAGGGCTGGCCAGGATAAAGTTTCTCCCTTAGAGTCACCCATAGACTGAAATGGAAGGAGAGAACAAAATCTCGAGTAGGGGTGAGCCCAGGTTCCTAAGACAGAGAAACAAATCTAAACAGGTCATTCAGGTGAGAAGGCCAGCCTGAGGCAGGAACCTGATGCAGAACCAGGTAGGATGCCCAGGGCAGGCATGCTGGGGACATGAGGAACAGAAACCGTGGGTATGACAGGTCAGAGGAAAGCTGCAGCAAACCAGCTCACTTGTCTGGTTACATCCTAAAAGCAGAGCTGGAGGCCAGCTGCTCCCCACTGGGGGCATTCAACTGTTGCCTGGAGACTCCACCTAAAATATACACCACACTTTGCGAGACCTCATTTAACACAGTTCAGGGGCTACTGTCATGTCTACCTGTAGCACCACAGTCACTTGAAACAGTGGCCTGACTCCATGATGTCAGGCTGAAATGGGGTGGGAAGACCAGTATTTTCCTGACTTAGGGATACTCCAACTCAGTAAGATAATCACTTTCATATGCATATATTCAGAAATCATTGCCACGATTGACATGCCAAGTAGCAAGCTTTACTATTCTCCACAGACTCTCCTAAAGCATTATCTTGAGTGTACCTTTGGTATTCCGGAACTCTCAAGCCAGTCTTGGAAGATGTTTTCAACAGACAACTCAAGCCTTTAGAAATAAAACAACAAAAAGTGAAGGATTAAAAAGCTACAGAGCACTTGTTACACAGAATACTTCTAACTACATGGGCATAACACAGCACCAATCTTCCAGAAGTAGCTGTTTTTTGGAGAAAGGGCAACACTCCCCTGGGTTAAAGTGTGGAAGGGAACCCAGTCACATCAGTGAAGCTTCTCTTCATCAATAGCAATACGCACGGTGAACTCGAAGAACCACAGGCACACCAAAATAGGTGCTTTTAATGCTCTAAAAGGAAATTTTTGGTTGGGAAAGCCAATTTAGGGAGGAAAAGGCATATTTATAGGGCATATCAGGCATGACTGCTTCCTGGAGAGTGGTGAAGCAATGTGGAATCTGAACATTATAGCATTTAGTGCATCAATCAACATGAAATTTGTACTTTATAGTAACGATGGGCTACAACAAGCAAAAGCAACACAAATCATTATCAGACCACAGAGGGGATCAGATACATGGAATCAGTATGGCTTCCATTGTCTGTTTTAAGCAGGCCCACATTCTGCTTTATTTGAAGTATTAAGATTGCTTGTTATGTCTGATCTGAAGTCAGCTGAAATTCTTTTGCTTTCATGCCCTGCTGACTTGACTATTCCTTATAATTACCAAGTATCCAATATATTTAGGGTCAACAGACTTTAGGTTGTGTCTTCCTGTCTTCCTTGGCTAATGCAGTTTAAAGCAAACCCACCCTCCCCCGCCTTTTAGATAACTCCTCGTGCCTGGAATCTCTGTTTACAGAGAGGTCTTTCTTGACTTCCTCCCAGGCTGAAGCAAGGCCTCCCCAGCATACCTAACATCCATCACACTCCCTGTCCTCTGTGTCACAGCATCCATCACAGTTTGTGACTGAGAGTTATTTGATTACTTGACTCTTACTGTTTCCTCACTGAATCAAAGCTCTCTGAGACATAATCCCAGAACTTAGAATAGCTCCTGGTATGAAAGAGGATCCTCATAGATATTTTTTATTTGAATGAATGAAAACACATTTCACTGCAGACTCAACAAAAATTATTCCTTTTTAAGATAATATTCATCTTTACCAATAAGATATTTCCAAGTTGTTAAGCTCTGTGTCTTTTTAAATTTTATAAGTTATATACTACATTATATATACAATTAGTAACTATATAGACTTACAATCTCCCTCCCCTTTGCAATTGTAGAAGCTGTGGAGAAATACAGTCTTACGTACAATGTTAAGGTACAGAAGGCCAAGTGCGCCCCCGACCTTGTGGGTGGTGTGGGCAGTGGTGAGAAAGGAAGGGAGGGAGGAGTTGATTTGGGTGGGGTTGGGGAAAGAGCGAAATGACTGATTTTCTCTTCCTTTTCTTCCCCCCACTGGTCACTGGTGCACCTTGTCTTCCTTGGCCAGGGCAAAAGCAAAAATTACTGAAGGGTGCAACTATTGCTATTTCAAAACAGAAAAAATACAGGGAAGGAAATCAGGGCTTATGCAGAGAAAGTGGTTTGAATTCATATGAAAGATGATATCCCCTGCGGGACTATGAGGCAGAAGGAGAGAGGACAGAAGTGGACAGAGGGGAGATGACTACCTCTCTAGGTGCTCCCAGTTCCCCGACTCAGTGGGATTACCAGACATGCCTCCTAAGAAAGGCCAATGCCACCATCACTGGGCCTTCCCACTACTTCTTAGTTGTCATTTAACGGTGCCAATCTCAGTGCAAATGGCCAAATCCCCCGTAAGGTGTGAGAGTGTGGAAGTGTGTATGTGTGTACTCATGCATGTGCATGGATGTGTGCACATGTGTGTGCACGTGTGGTGGAGGTGGTGGGGACTTGAAGAGAGAAGGCAGCTCTCAGAGTACCTTCAGTAAGTTCTCTGTTCTTTCCTGAGCTTGAGTTACTTGGGAGAAGGGCTGGAGATGCCCTCAATGGGCATGACTGATCTGCCAGGAGGAGGAGAGTGGGGCTGACTGACCACTTAGAGCTGAGGTCCCCAACCTCCGGGCCACAGACCAGTGCCGGTACGGGGCCTGTTGGGGGCTCAGGCAGCATGATAGGAGGTGAGCAGCAGGCCGGGCCGGCAAGCGAGGCTTCATCTGTGCCTGTGGCCGCTCCCCATCGCTCGCATCACAGTGTGGGCTCCATCTCCTGTCAGATCAGGGGCAGCATTGGATTCTCATAGAAGCCCATGTGAGGCATCTGTTATTAAGTTTCGAGCTCCTTGTGTGAGTCTGGCTCCTGAGGATCTGGGATGGAGCTGGGGCAGTGGTGCTGGAGCCGCGGAGTGAGTGCAGATTGTCATCAGCAGAGAGGTTTGACTGCACAATGAATGTGGTGTGCCTGGGTCATCCTGGGACCACCCCCCAACTCCTTACCCCCACCCTCAGTCTGTGGAAGGACTGTCCTCCATGAAGCCAGTCCCTGGTGCTAAAAAGGTTGGGGACTGCTCACTTAGAGAGAAGCACCAACAAAAAAGGTCAGAGAAGAAAACAAGACTATGCCTCTAACTCAGGACAGGCAACGTAGAGTACCGCAGAGGCCTCCACACTGTTTAAAACCCAGAGCTGCTCTGAGGTAAGGACAGGAACTTGGCCCCTCCACCAAGCGAAGTGTCCTCTCCAGAGGCATGTGCAGTGGCAGATAAGGTGGGGACAGTCTGCATTCACGTCAAATGAGAACAGGGCCGCAATTGAGCGGTCTTGCCTTCAATGTAAATTGTAAGATCTATCTTCCCTTCCAGCCTCTCACATTTCACTAGAAAATAAAATGACTCCAAGTTTCCTTGGGCACAGATAGGAAACTGTCTTCACTGGCTTCCTTTTCAGCCAGGGAGGGACACTCCTCTCTGTGCCTGGAACCCTGGGGCCAAACTCCTGCTTCCCATCCTGCAAGCGGTTCTCAGGACAGGCAGGGTGAGAGGCGGGCTTCTGAACTGAGCTTGGCCGCACTGGGGCATGCTAGGAAAACAGGGCTTCTCCCTTCCCTGCAAGATGTTTAAGAAGAGGATGCAGGGTGTAGGAAGGATTTAGAAAGAGCAGCAGTGACAATCAAAGGGGCAAGCACACTATATCCACAAGGGACGGCAAGGTACTGGGATTAAATATCCTGAAGAAGACAAGTCTGAGGAGCGGCTTCGTTGCCATTTTCAAGTGATTTCACAAAAGACGGTGAACAGCTGTTGTGCATCCCCATGGAGGAGGGAATATGAGGACATGCCCATAAACTTCCTGTGGGGAATTTTTGCTCAAAGGTACTTCTCTAGGAGGGGGCAGGGAGGAGGGGCTGGGGAGTTGAGTCCTGCAGTGTTATTGAGTGAGGCCCAAAGGCTTCACCAGAGAAGACTGGAGAACAGGCAAACTTCTCTAGGGGGCGAACATTTGGTGGATGCCTACTGGGCACAGGAAAGCTGAGAGGGGAAAACCCAGGGGGTAACTGTCATTAGGGACAGGTGATAGATACCAGTTAGAATGCCACCAGTGCTTGTAGAGATGATGATTCTCCAGGTGTGGAAGAGGAGTCACCTGCTTCAGGTTAGACAGGTAACGGAGGACAACGGGAGGTGCATCAGGAGAGGCTTCTTGAGGAGGCCGTGCATGAACTGTGTCCTGGTAGGGCAGGGCCAATAGAAATGGAAGGAAAGCTCATCCCAGGCAAAGAGAGCAGGATTCCCAGCGCCATGGTGTGCAGACACTGTTCAGCTCAGCTAGGTTGGCCCCCAGAATGAGGCAGGAAGGAAACAGGGTGTCCCATGAGGACTGTGGAGTCCCTGCCACTGGGCCTTGGCTTCATCAAGGAGGCTCTGAAGCATGGCTGCAGAATGACACGGCAGAGAATGGAGGCGAGGAAGCATGACCGAGGGGGAAGAGGCTGGAGGCAGGAAGACCACTTGGGAGCTTGCTGAGTGTGTTTCAGCAGGAGGCAATGAGAGGAACACAAGCAGATGTGGCGAGCTGGGGACGGATCTGGAGCACAGCGGCGCTGGGGCGGTCCTGCTGGAGGTTGGGAGACGGTGTGCAGACAATGGGCCCTATCAACCTCTGCAGGCCACTTTCCATAGAAAGTGTGTGGCTGCATACAGTCAGCCTGTGCCACAATCTGTCAACTCCAAGGGTGAGCTCATTGACATGTATTAAGGCAAATTCTGCTTTGACATATGTAGTAATTGCACACATGGATACTAATACACAGTGGCACTAAAAACAAAACAAACAAACACTCCTCTATCCACTGCCAAGTAAAGGCATAAAAGTCGTAACTACTATTTATTGAATACCTACTATGTACCAGACACTATAGACAAAAATCCCATTTATACTTTACAATAACTGTGCAAGACCAATATTATCGCCATGAACAAATAAAAGTTCTGAGAGGTTGAGGAACTTATCGAAGGCCACATAGATGGTACTTGAAGAGCTGGGATTTGAACCTACGGTGCCTGGCTATGAAGCCCCAGCTTTCCTTTCTGTTCTAAACTTAGCCTTCATGATATACCGGTTTCTGTTAAGGTACAGACAAGCCTGTAGAAGGCAAGAGCCCGTGCCTGCTCCAAACCATGCTGACTTCCCCTTCTCATTAACATCCCTCCTGCTGTAGGCGGCCTGGCTCCTGCTGCAGTTGCTCTGTTTGTCAGCCCTTTGATTACATTTTTAAAGAGATGGGGAGGCCCTTGCGGGGGGGTGCGGGGCGACAGCAAAAGTGTGAGAGCAGGAAAGCTCATGGGTCAGCTGCACCCAGGAGCAAAGACACTCTCCCGTGAATGAAGGGAGCATGTGTTTTTAGATCACTTTCCTTTGGAAAGATTCAAAGCATCTTATAACCATTATCACTTCATTTCTCATAATATCCTTGTGAAGTGAGTGTCAATTGTTGTGTGGCTTTTTAGCAGATGGAGAAACTGCAGCATAGGAAGAGTCTGGCCAAAGTTAGGCCAGACAAAACCCAGTTTTCTAGATTCCCAGTATCAGTGCAGATATCACAGTGCACTATGCCCTATTTGGTGACTGCTAATGTGGAATAAGATGTTAAATTATGAGAGGAAGATGAAAGCATTAACTTTAGTTGCTAAAAAAATATTTTTTTAAAAGGTACTATAAGTGACTTCACCTCCCAAGGAAATTATGAGAGACCATAATAAAATGTTTAATTTTCAGGGAAGAAATGGATTAAATATTTTAAGAAAAAAGATAACATGCATGTAGTTTTTGCTGTTTTGATCATAATTATTGTGGTGACAGTACAGGTGAATTTTTAGGTCTGGGCTTGGATATATGCAGTGGTAAAGCTAAAAGTTGACTTTTTCAAATCAAGACACTCAGATCTAAGCCAATGGTGAATTTTTTCTCTCTGAGATCATGTGGCTTAAATAATCACAACAGACAAGCAGAAGCATTTCCACTTAGCCAGAACCCAGGACTTACAGGAAATTACTCTTCTGCATGTCTGATCACTATGGAAATTGATTTTATACAGATAGCTAAAAGTTACACACCCATGACTGCATGTCCTCCATATTTGTACTAGTAAGTATGTACATCCTGCCTCATTACTGCAACCCAGGCCCAATAGCCACTCCCTTACCCCCAATCTTCCCGGGTATCTGGACCAGCAGGTGGTTTTGCCCTCTGGCTGGCTGTTCCCTCACTGCACTCCTACATCCTACGGGGCAACTATGACTTTCAATGGTCTGTCTCCAGTCCCTCTGAGCTACAAATGTGGTCACACTTAGTTAACATAGCAGAGGGGAGAATACACTGGCCACCCTGTCATGAAGCTGGTCAGAAAAACAAGCTGTGCTTAAAACTGAGAAAGTGACTAATTGAACATTTCTTTGTGATGTTACAGAAAATAGAAATAAACACAGACTTCCAAGAAAATAGTATTGCACATGACTGTACTTGCTCACTCAACTGAATTCTGAGGTTGGGGTGACAAGGATGGGGAATTGGTTATTAGCCATATCTGCTACCTGTGCCTATCAACTTGTTGCTGATCAAGAGAAATGTCTCTATCACCCTCGGCTCCTGTCTTTAGCTCCTGAGATCCTAAAGATCACAGTCTGCCAGCACCTCTGAAACAGAGCACCTAGCTCCAGCATCTTTCACAGGAACTAAATGACAGACCTAAAGATCCCTGGAAGTGCAGGTACTAGACAGAGGCAAGGCAATGGGGACTTCAAAGCTCAGGGTCTGAAGTGGAAAATGCCCTTGTTCTAGAATACAACTTACATTCTGTATAGATTTTTAAATTTTAGCTAATTTATGATTTTAAGTTCCCTCTCTACATGTGAGTGCAAATAGTGTGCATCTCAAGGCTTTGCACATGGTAACTTATTTTCTTGATCAAAACAAGTCATTTGTGCTTGGGTAAATAACAAAGATTGCTGAGGTCACATTTATAAAACAAGTACTCCTTAGCTCTGCGGGGGAGGAAAAGTATTAGATTAAAACAAACACATGAACATGCACACACAAACATAATAATTAATGGCAAAGACAGAAGCAGTAGCTGTTGATAAGCCGGGAATACTGAGTGGGCAAAGTACATTGGATAAGGTACTCCCCAGGGTGCCCTTTCACCAGGAGAGGCTGGTGCCCAGGATTTGTCTGGATTTTCTTCTAAGCACTTTTAGTTTTATCTTATGGCGTCTCCCCACTTCCACCTTCAAATACTCTTCCCTTCCACTCCCTCTGCTCCACTCCGATTCCCCAAACACCTGCCCCCACCCCCCCGACCCCTGTATTTCCAACGCTACTACAGAGTGTAATTTAGAGCCCAAGAAAGAAAGGTCAGGCTCATGCTTGACTCCTCTATTCAACTTCCGCAACCAATCAGCCAAGTCTTATCTGTGGCAACTCTAAAGTATTGCTCAGAGCTGTTCATTACTGTCAAAACTCTACTGCCACTGTCCCCATCCCTGCCATAGATGCAGCTCTCAAGATCTTTGGACTAAATTGCTCTATTGGTTTCTAACTGGTCTCCTGGCTTCTAGCCCTCCCAGGCCCCTCTCCCTGGGACACTGCACCCCTAGAGGAGTCTCTCTCATCTGCCCATGGCACTCCCATCCTTAAACCCTTCAGTGGCACCTCTGCCTAAAGGCTCAAGGCTAGGACTGATGAGACCATTCTCTGTGTCCCCAGGACTCTGAACCTCCCCAGAACAATTCCTACACTGAGTCATAATGACCTGTTTCTGTTATGTCTTCAGCAGTAAACTAGGAGCTTCCTAGGGCTAGGCATGGGATTTATTCCTCTCTGTTTCCTAGGGTCCAGCCCAAAGCCTGGTATGGGAGATGCTCAATAAAGAATGTTCAATGAATCAAAGCAAGAGAATAACACAAAGGCGGTATGACACACACAGTGCCAGCCCCTGAACACTAACTGACTGGTCTGATCTGAAAAACCTTGCCCCGCTAAGAACAGCTCACATGCCTAACAGATGTGCCCAAGGATCAGTTTGCATCAGGGGTCAAAGATTAGAGGCTTCAGGGGGTAGGTGTGGGGCCTTTGGAGACCTAGATAAAATTGGTACAATATGTTGCATAGGTAATAGGGTAAACAGTCTGTTTTAATAGCCGAACTAGATTCTGAGATTAGTTAGCAGGCAAGAAGATGTATGAATTTCAAAATATATTCTGTTATACCTGCTGAACAGAAATCTCCTTAGCTTTTAAGGAGAATTTTTAAAAAGAAGCTTAAACCTGCTAGCTAAAATATGATCCTAACCAGGAGAGGTATCCTATCAAAATGCACGTGATTGGTAGTTGGTGGCCACCGTTAAGACAGGGATGCTGCTCTTAACTTCCACAATTACAACAAAAGTCTCTTTGTGGGCCTGGTGTGTAGCCTCGATAAATATTCACAATGATAAAATCCAGGTCCCCCTGAGCCACAGGGCTCAGGGCCACCCAAATGAACTCTATAACCTTATTAGAAAAAGGATTAAAAGAGAGAAGACCTCCAAAACTAAAAATGCACATTGTTGCTTCAGTGAAAATTGCCACATTTATGCCCCTAAGAAGCTCTTCTGAAAGAATGCATAGTCACCACCCAGAAACAAACTTTGGTAACAGCCTAAGGAGGTAATATAGCATTTCTATCAATTTTCTCTTTTTCTCTGCTTTAGTTTCTAAGGAAACTGCTTCGTTCTATCAGAGGACCTGAGGAGTTATTCTGGGGCAGGTACAAAAGAAAAGAAAAAAAATATCTTGCAGGTAAACTGTTGTTCTTGATCTTAGGAGTAAGGATCACATCTGATGTGATTTTCATGTGGAAAAAACCCATATGTCTGCTTTAAAAAAAAAGGATGGTAAATCTGAAACATTTCAGACCTCCCAAAATAAGCTACACTTCCTTTAAGCAGACTCCTGAAAAGCGAACTATCTTGGCCCATTACTAAGGCCTCACACAGTCTCCCCAGATAAGACTTTATCTTCTGTATCAAAAGGCACGAACATGAAGATGTAGAAACAAAGGACTTTATCAAATTATATGGGTATGTTAATTCTGTATGATGCACTGGCTTGCTTTATGTGTGTGTGTTTAATGGGTACAAAAATGCAGTTAGATGGAATGGGATCTAGTTCGATAGTACAGTAGGGCAACTGTAGTTAACAATAATTTGTTGTATAGTTCAAAATTGCTGGAGGAGATAAATTGGAATGTTCTCAACATAAAGAAGGGGTGAGGCTGGGCGTGGTGGCTCACGCCTGTAATCCTAGCACTTTGGGAGGCTGAGGTGGGAGGATCGTTTGAGGCCAGAAGTTTAAGACCAGCCTGAGCAAGAGCAAGACCTTGTCTCTACAAAAAATAGAAAAATTAGCCTGGTGTGGTGGTGCACACCTGTAGCCCCATCTACTCGGGAGACTGAGGCAGGAGGATCACTTGAGTCCAGGAGTTTGAGGTTGCAGTGAGCTATGATGACGCCACTACACTCAGAACAATACCCTGTTTCCAAAAAAAAAATAAAAAATAATAAAAAAAAAAGGGGCAAATGTTTGGGGTGATGGATGTCCCAACTACCCTGGTTTGATCATTACATATTGTATGCATGTATCAAAATATCATGTGTACTCCCAAAATATGGACAACTATTAAGTGTAAAAAAACTCACCACCAACAACATTTCTACCTATTGAAGAAAGAATTTGGAACCATTCTAAATAGAAGGTGGAAGATAGGGAAGTTTAAACAAAAAAGGCGAGGCAAAAATGCAATGCTTAGAAAAAACCCTCCACCGCCTCATGGCCCCTGCTCCCTCTCCTGAATTTGCATGTCATCTCCTGCAGGCCTGGTAGCATAACATAAGCCCTGATACCTTACCCTTAAGACACCCAATTTAGACTGCCTGTAGGATGGCTCATCAACATGTAGGTGACTGGCCTTGTATGAATCTAAGTTTATGTCTGTGTCAAAGAATTCATTTCTACATTTGGAAATCTGTTACATGCATAAAAACATAGCTAAAACTGTGGGTCAGAAATGAGGAAAGTAATATTAGCTCTTCTTCAGAGAAATGTTTAATTTCTCAAGATGTCCCCCTTTAATGTTTGAATACCAATTTTGTTATTAGAAATTATGTTTCAGGGTATTCACTTTAGGGCCTGAATTAAGAAAGGAAATTAGAGGAGGGCTGGAATGAAGCTAGTCTAACCTATAACACAGGTCTTAGGCTCTTATTACGACACATTTTTGCCTTCAATTAAACAGTGTTTCCTTATATTAAGCCACATTAACTGCAGCCACCCTAACTTTTTAGAACTTTCCTTTCCTCCCTTCTTTTCCACAGCACCTAAAGCCACAGACTGTCCTCAGACTGCTTCCTACATCACTTTCAGGGCTCCTGACTCTGGGATCCTCAGCTGTACATGCTGGCTCCCAGCATCCACGCGGGCCCATCCCAAAGTCTGGCTGATTAGCCTGTGACTCCCACTGGCTTAACTAGGTCCCTACGTCCATTATGAGAAGAAGATTGAACTTTCTAGGTTGTGACAAGCCAAATAATGGCAGGACCATTTTTAACATTAAAAGTAAAACTGGCCTCTTAATTCCTAAATTGTTCCTTACCTTTTTTCTTCTGGGATGTTCTCCAACAGCATTTGAAGGAAATCCTGGGATAAGAAAAAAGCAAACCATTAAAGATGTCCATCAATAAATAACTCTGCCTGGAACCATGCCAAACACTGAGCATTCCCAGCTGCTGACAGCTCACCTGCTAGGGAAGCCAGATCCATGCCAACTCATTAGACTATATACTCAATTTATTAATTTTACAAGTAATCAATCCAATCATTTAAAGAGATTTGTTTTGTAAAAGCCACAAACAAAATGAAGAACGGAATTCTTGTTATTATATTTTGACCTAATCCAATAGCCTATTTATTTCACTTCATGTTTAGCCATTTTCAAAAGGCTGGCCATTGCATAAAGCATTATATTCCCCTCTACTCACCCATGGCTGCCTCTTCGGGAGCTTTTCCTAGATATCCCTGCTACATGTTGAACAATCTGAACTCCTAGAGGCTAGTAACTTACTTACAACTTTCTTGCATTGCTCTGTGGAATGGTAAAGACAAACATCAGGATGATAAATATGCCAATAGAGGAACAGAGATGTCCCCAAGTCCAACTCTGGCTCACAGCCCCTGCCTCCATCTGCAGCTTCTTCTCGTGCTGCTCTACAAATCCTCAGCTGTTGGACATTTGAGATGTTTACATGATACATCTTTTTTAACCTAAAGGCATGACTTACACACACATATACACTCATTTTTTCCCTTATTTTAGAAAATATCAAGCACAATCAGAAGTAGACAAAATAGTATAATTAACCTTCATGTAATCATCAATCCACAGCCAATCCTGCCCCTCTACTTCCCTGCTTCCTGTATTATTTAGAAGCAAATCTCAAAGATTACATAATTTCATCAATAAAGGTTTTAGTAAACATCTCTAAAAAACAAGGACTCGTAAAACATAACCACAATACCGTAAGACCTAGGAAATTCAAATGGGAATGTTCATTTATATTTAATTTGTACCTTGAGTATTGTGACCCATCATTCTAGCCCGTCTAATTCTAGAATCTTGATTTGGTCTTAACTAGGGTTGTTGGATAAAATACAGGATGCGCAGTAAAATTGGGGGCATAATAACACTAAAAAGTTATTCATTATTTATCTGAAATTTTAGCTTAACTGTATTTTTTCTGTTCTGTATTTTTGTTTGTTAAACGGGTAACCCTAGTGCCAACCTTTTCTCATCTGAAGGTTTGATAAGATACATTTTGGATAAATACAGAACATAAAACAAACAAGAACAAAATTTAACTTTCTTGGAACTTGATATTGAACAACAAATAAGATCTATACTTGAAGTTTTTCTTTTAATAAATATAAAATAATCTTTTAAAATGGGCCCTTTAAAGTATAAGCTCAGATGAAAATAATCTTTTAAAATGGGTTAAAATGTAAGCCCAAATATGACCAGTGAGAGTCACTCCAGACTGAAGCCCTCCCGGTAGAACCCAGTCTGCAAATACCGAGTCAGCACAGGGCTCTGGTGAGGTCCTGTTAACCTGGAGTGTGAGATGGAAGCAACAGCACAGATCTTCATGTTACGAAACACACGGAATTACAGAGGAATAGAAATCCGCAAACAATTCGTACAAGGTGCTCTTCTCCTATCATCACACTGAAGGACAGCTATCACTACACTAGCAAAGCCGGCCATCCCATTTCTACATGTTTATGGGTGGGTACGGGTCATTTCTTCCAGAGGCAAAGTCTCCCTATTCAGAACATTAATGAAAGATTTATTTCTTGCAACCTCTGTTCTCCTTCTAAGACTTTGTTGATTGCTGCTTTGCCTACAGTAACAATACAAAGAATAACAAAACTAATGTTAAAAAAATGGAGGGAAGGACAACCCCCAATTGATTAACGCCTCACAACTAAAGTCCTTCCTTGCACCTGCAATGGATATATGGAGAAATGCCAAAGGAAACAAGAGTAGTATTTAGTATGCAAAGAATTATTTTTGCTGGAAGTTCTTTGCTTTTTTTTTTTTTTGAGACAGAGTCTCGCTCTGTCGTCCAGGCTGGAGTGCAGTCATCCTAGCTCCCTGCAATTGCCAACTCCCGGGCTCAAGTGATCCTCTTGCCTCAGTCTCCTGTGTAGCTGGGACTATAGGCACATGCCACTGCACCTGACTAATTTTTCTATTTTTAGTAGAGACGGGGTCTTGCTCTTGCTCAGGCTGGTCTCAAACTCCTAAGTTCAAGTGATCCTCCCTCCTCCACCTCCCAGAGAGCTAGGATTACAGGCGTGAGCCACCATGCCTGGCCTTGAAGTTCTTAAAGTCATTATTTTTATTATTTTAAAATTATTTTGCAAAAAAGTTAAATCAGAAAGTCATTTATCACAATCTAATATATTAATAGATTACCTTGTAGATTACTTTTCATTGGTTTATTGATAGGATTTTTGATTCTTAAAAATTCAAGTACTGTAATTATAATTCTTACTAATTTCACTTCATTATCTCCTTCTATCTCACACCAATTTATCCCATATCTGCCTGGCAATTTATGCTCAATTATGTGGGGGGAAAATTACATTAACTTGATGGCAAGGGGGAGAATTTAATTCCATGAGAAGCAGCAAATTCAGAGTTAACCTTATTTCTGCCCTTCTGCGTTTTCCATTTACAGATGGATCCTTCTTTACAGGACTGCAAAGCACAATGATTCAGAATTCTGTGTGAATACAGGGTAAGTACAGGAGGTCCCCAGGAAGCCCTGCTCCATTTTTTAAGAAAGACGGTTGTTCTGCCTCCCAGCCAGGTTACCACTCTGGTGCATTTGCCTCTTCCTGCCTCAGAAAGACCTACAGGCAACATAGCAGTTAGCTGGAGGCTGCCAACTAATGCTGCGATGACAGGTTTAGGGGATCACAAAAACCTAACACCTTGGGCATCTCTAAGACACGGTGTCTGGACTCCCACAGGCTATGGGAATGTTTCTCTACGGGGTAAGGATTCTTCTGTTCTGTGCTCCATCCAACGCAAGAGACACCTGGCCTCACCCAGGCAGTCTTTGTCCCACTGTCAGTGGAATCAACCCAATTGGCCCTTCTTACTCCTTTCAAAGACTCAATCTTCAGCCATGAAACACTAGTTTTCCTGGTTCTTTTTTGTAAATTGGTATATACTCCTGGAGTGGACTTGTGACAGCAGCTTTTCCCCACTCTCTACAACGGAATGAAATAAAAAGAAAAATGTCTCATGATTATTCCTTCCCTTACCACCTCTTTTCAATTCTGTCATCTGTCTTCACTCTTCCCTCAGTGTGTTGGCAGTTTTGGGAAAGCAACTTAAAAATCTTAATTGGACAAGGGGGGCTTTCCTTCATGGCTGAGCCTAAGATCACTGACAAAGTCAGCTAGCAACAGAAAGTAGGGGGCCCAGTGTGTCACCTCTGCAACCAAAAAGAGAAAAAATTCCGCTGTTTTGAGGCAGGGCTGAGATGAAATTTTATCTGGCTCCTTGGCAATGGCTACAAGTCCACACTCCAGTCGGGAAATACATTCCTTGAGAATATTTTTGTTTTTCATTTCCAACTCTCCTGATAATCTATATGCTAATCAGGTCAGTCCCTGACAGCTTGTTTTGATTAACACCTAACAACACTATATTAAGCACTACAATTTAAAAAAACCAAAAAAACAAAAAACTGACACTGATTTTGGCATATGGCTAATCTCGTAATTATTTTCTAGTCCTGGTGAAAGTATTCAACAAAAAGCAGGTGCACGTAGATTCTACTGGATAAACTGACACTGGCTTGATAATTAATTACATAGGACTGGCAATTTCTGTCAAGTATTTTATGAGTAATCATCACAGTCGTGGGAAGGGGGAGGTAGAAGAGGCAAAACAAACAAAATGTTGACGCAAGGACAGGATTGGCAGGGTGAGAACGGAGGAGACATGAAATTGTCAGGAAGAGTCATTGTTACACTCAGGAGGGGAGTTAGTGGGGGCTGGAAAGACGATGAGACTGAAATGCTGGACAGGTGGGGTGCTTGGAAGGGAAAGGATTAAGAAGTAAATTGGAAAAGGAAGAAACTAAGGGACTTCTGAGTAAAGGAACTGGGTCACAGCCCTTCCTCATCAATAACTAACTACCAATGTAAACAAAAACACAATCCATTTAAAAAATTAGCAAAAACTTGATCAGCAGCATCCAAACAAGGAAAGAAGTACAGCCTCATGGCATAAACTTCATAAAGAGGCAACCAAGGAAAGAAACATAAGATCTGAATACGCTTCTAACTGTCCCTCTGCACAACCCCCAATCTCATGCTTAGCAGTAGTAGTACTAGAGAATTGCCTAAACCCCACAAATTCTCACAAATACCCACACATTTGGAAGGAAACGGGAATATCTTTATCTTTCATTGTTTTTGACTGTGGGGGGACTGGAAATGTTTGCTGGCAAGAGACGGGAAAAACATGGGAAATAAACACCCGAGGATGACTCTCTTTGATGAACTACATAAGTTCTAGGCTCCAACCTGAATTGGAGGAATAATATTAATTGAGAGGGTACCTACAATGGGAAACAGCTATACCCATATTAGGTCACGAGACTCTTGGCAGGGGATATTTAACATATTTTCAAGAGTAGCAGAGCCAAATTCTTCCAATGAAGGCTGTACACAACTCCAGTGGAGCTTGTCCCTCCTCCCCCCCATACGTAATATTCAAGTTTCAAACTATAGCTCAGAGGGGAAGAAAAACAGGCCTAAGATGAGATGTAAAAGGAATCAAGGATAATGTTCCAATACATATGAGAATAAATAAAAGGTCAGGACAGTGCTACCCATGCTAAAAATGAGCAAGAAGAAAAGTATGGCAGCTACGCAAACTAATACAACCACCACCCACATAAAGAGAGAGACAGGAAGAAAGAAATATAACATATAAAAGACACAGAATCCAGTCTTGAAGAAAACATAATCCAAGGAACAGAAGAAAATTCTCCACAAATGCTTTACACTATAAAATAAACTAACAACAAAAGACCATAAAATCAGTAAAATGAAAGTCCAAAGAGAAGATGACAAAACAACAAAATGAGATGAAAAGAGAGATTTCAATGCAAAGGAAATAAGTTAAGGACTAAATTAATACCAGTATAGGAGCATTTATAAAATAGAAACAGCAAGGAGAAGAACAGACATTAAAGAATATAACATTAAAAATAAAGGGGTTGCTTGAGATAAACACAAGCCATGAAGAAGAAAAAGATAAAAGCAATTAGAAAATAACAGGTATAGAGGACAAAGATGACACAACACAAGGATAATTGGTACCCTTGAAATTCAGAACCCTGCAAGGGGGAAAAAATGTGTTCAAAGATACAGTTAAGACAATTTTACTGGAAGAGGGAAGACTAGAATCTAAAACTAAAAAAAAAAAAAAAACACACTGTTTTCCAGAAAAAAAAAAAGATGCGGAATCATGGACAACAAGCCATTTTCTGATTAAATTACTAAACTTCAAATATAAGAAAGAATTATTCTGTCATCTCTGTGGTATAAAGGGGGAAAAGTAGGCTGACTTCAAAAGCTTCCATAGCAGGATTTAATGCCCGAAGGCAATTGAGCAGTGTCTACAAGGTTCTGAGGGAAGGAAAATGTGACCTGAGAATATTGTAGCCAGTCAGTCAGTAATTCAAATATAAAGACAACAGGCAAGCATTCTTAAGCAGTAAGAACTCAGAAATCACAGAACCTGTGAGTCTGCAACTTGAACATCAATTTGGTGGTGAATTTCAGCCAACAAACAGTCGAATAAAAAAAAAATATTCATGAATATAAAAGCGTGGTAAAATGACTGGTGGTAAATACTGAAATCCCTTAAATACTGGGCTAAGACTATACAACTGTGAAGGTTATGGTTACAGTACATACTATAAATGAAATCAACCTTAATATGTAAAAATAATAATTAAGAAAAATTTAGAATTGGGGGAAAGTAGTAGAAATACATAACTGCTGATTTCCTCATCTTTTTTACAGTAGTGAATAAACTGATGCTTTCTAAAAATGAAATATATAGGTAAAGGAAAAAATAAAAATTTCAACTCTTAATTTTTTTGTAATTAATAATGTTCCTTAACCATAGAAGAATCTTTTAGGAAATAATCTCTCTTATATTTATCTGAAGTTCAGAAAGTTCTTTATCTTCATTTTATTTTTTTCATTTATTAAATTCAAGTAAGAGAAAATTTAAAATGTTTCATTAAAAAGCACATATAGCTGGGTGTGGTGGCTCACGCCTGCAATCCCAGCACTTTGGGAGGCTGAGGTGGGAGGTTTGCTTGAGGCCAGGAGTTTGAGACCAGCCTGGGCAACATAGTGAGATCTTGTCTCTACAAAAAATTTTAAAAATTAGCCATGCATGGTGGTGCATGCCTTTAGCCCCAGCTACTTGGGAGGCTGAGGCAGGAGGACTGCTTGAGCCCAGGAGTTCAAGGTTGCAGTGAGCTATGATTGTGCCACTGCACTCCAGCCTGGGCGACAGAGTGAGATCTTGTCTCTATTAAAAAAAGAAAAAACATATATAATATAATCCTATTTTTATAAAATTATTTCTGCCCACTGACATCTATCTTTTACATGTGTATACACACACATATACCATATACACATACAGATATATGTATACACATCATGTTTAACATACAGAAAGAGACAGAGAAATAGTGTGATTTCTGGAATAACACTCATGTAATAATAATTGTAAGTATTTCTGAATGATGGTATTTTGAATAATGTTTTACATTCTTCTTTGTACTTTTCTGCATTGCTTGAATCTTTTACAATGAGTATATGCCAGTTGAAAAAGCAATAATTTCCAAACAATACAAAGCTACAGTAACCAAGACAATATGGTACTGGCATAAGGATAGAAATACTGATCAATGGAATAGAATTGAGAGCCCAGAAATGAACCCTTACATTAATGTTCAATTGATTTTTGTCAAGGATACCAAGACAAATCACTGGAGGGAAAGAACAGTCTTTTGAGCAAATGGTTATAGGACAACTGGATATTCACATGCAAAAGAATGACACTGAACCACCATCCTCACACCGTATATAAAAATTAACTCAAAATAGATCAGAGACCTAAATATAAGAGCTAAAACTATAAAACTCTTAGGAAAAAAAATAGGAGTAAATTTTTGTGACCTTCAATTAAGCAATGGTTTCTTAGATATGATACCTAAAGCACAAGCAACAGAAGAGAAAATAGATACATTGGACTTCATCAAAATTAAAAACTTTTGTGCTATAAAGGACATTATCAAGAAAGTAAAAAGACAATGTATGAGATAAAATATTTGCAAATCATATATCTGATCAGGAACTTATATCCAGAATATATAAAGTACTCTTACAAATCAATAATAAAAAACAAATAACTCAAATAAAAAACGGGCAAAAGATCTCAACACACATTTCTCCAAAGAAGATACACAAATGGCCCACAAGCACATATAAAATGCTCAACATCATTAGCCACCAGAGAAATGTGAATCAAAGCCATAATGAGCTATCACTTCACACCCACTAGGATGGCTATTATCAAAAAAACAGAAGGCAACAAATGTTGGCAAGTATGTGGAGAAATTGGTACCTTTGTGCATTGCTGGTGTGAACGTAAAATGGTGCAGCCACTGTGGAAAACAGTATGGGAGTTCCTCAAAAAACTGGACACAGAATCACCGTATAATCTAGCAAATCCACTTCTGGGTATATGCTCAAAAGAATTAGAAGCAGGAACTCGAACAGATATTTGTACACTAATGTTCATAGCAGCAATATTCACAATAGCCAAAAAGGTGGAAACAATCCAAATTTTCATGAATGGATAAATTGATAAACAAAATGTGGTATATATATGCAATGGAGCATTCAGCCTTAAAAAAAGGAAGGGAATTCTGTCACATGCTACAATACGGATGACCCTTAAAGATATTACGCTAGGTGAAGTAAGCCAGACACTAAAGGACAAATATCGTATGGTTCCACTTATATGAGGTACCTATAGTGGTCAAATTCACAAAGATATAAAGTAGAATGGTGGTTGCCAGGGCCTGTGGGGAGGGAACAAGGAGGAGATACTGTTTAATTGGTTCGGAGTTTCAGTTTGGAAGATGAAATAGTTCTGGAGATGGATGGTGGTGATCACTACCAAAAAAAGTGAATGTACTTGATGCTACTAAACTGTGCACTTAAAAATGGCTAAAATGGTAAATTTTATGTTATATATGTTCCATCACAATTAAATATAAATTAAAATAAATGCTGAGTATAGTGGCTCACACCTATAATCCCAGCACTTTGGAAGGCTGGGGCAGGAGGATCACTCGAGGCCAGGAGCTCGAGACCAGCCTGGGCAACACAGGGAGACTCTGTCTCTACAAAAAATTTTAAAAATTAGCTGGGTATAGTGGTGTGTGCCTGTATTCTCAGCTACTTGGGAGGCTGAGGCAGGAGGATTACTTGAGCCTGGGAGTTTGAGGTTGTAGCGAACTGTGATCACATCGCTGCACTCTGGCCTGGGTGACAGAACGAGACCCTGTTTCTAAATAAATAAATAAAAATAAAAAATAAAAAAAGGAATGAAGTACTATATATGCTATATGAACCTTGAAAACATTCTGTTAACTAGAAAGACAGACACAAAAGGTCACATATTATAATATATGATTCATTTATATGAA
Source organism: Daubentonia madagascariensis (assembly GCA_023783475.1). Taxonomy (NCBI): domain Eukaryota; kingdom Metazoa; phylum Chordata; class Mammalia; order Primates; family Daubentoniidae; genus Daubentonia; species Daubentonia madagascariensis. Next base: position 362,630 of record JAKFHU010000573.1, read on the forward strand.
ATGTCCAGAATAGGCAAATCCATAGAGACAGAAAATAGATTAGTGGTTGCCTAGGGCTGGGGGCAATTGAAATGGGGAAAGTGATTGCTAATGATTTCTTTTGAGTTTGATAAAAAAATGGTTTAAAATTAGACAATGTTGATGGTTGAACAACCTTGTGAATATACTAAGAACCACTGACTTGTACAATTTTAAAGGGTGAATTTTATGGTATGTGAATTTTATCCCAATAAAGTTGTTATGAAAAAGACAATAAAGTTACTATTTAAAAGAGATAAACAAAAGAAAAACCGAATGATTTGGTTGAGAGAGCACTAAGAGTTCCATGGGAAATGGAAATCAGAACCTCGGAAGTAACAGTAAATACAATGTACTCATTTAACCCTGCAGTATCTTGGTGAGAAGTGGTTTCAAGCAGTAGGAATTTGGACTAATCGGTCAACCAAGCATATAAGACTTCTGAACCACTTTTCAAATTGCCTATCCAAATACATGCTTAGTGATAATTTTCCCTACCCCCCACCACAAAAATAAAAAGAACATAGAGATGAGGAATAGCCATCGACTTGTTACACTTATGTTATTCCCTCCACATGTGTTCAGATTATATATGCACATCCTTTACATCTAACATTGTAGTTAATGTGACCCACAACTGTATATGAGCATAATTATCAAATATAAAAAATACCCTTTAGTCCAGTCTATGCTAAGAATGCATCATCTACTTTCTATCAGTTATGAGCATCGTCTTCAGAGCCTCTCACTCTTTGTTAATTTCCTTGCTACGTACTGCTTGTCCCCACACCTGTACAAAATGACAGGGTCTCTCTCTGATGGTTTTGTGGCCAGGCTCTCTGAATATTTCAGTGTATCTTGTTATTAATCTGTTTATCACATATTCACGGTATACCTACTGTGTGCCAATCATGTACTAAGTACTGGTGAAATAAAAAACATGGTCTGGCCTTGTTGAACTCATACAGAGAGTGGAGGAGAAAGAAAAGACACAAATAGCCCCATAAATGAAAACATAAGTATAGATAATGGTAATGACAATGAAGGTGATGAAAAGGGCAAAGGGGCAAAGGGGTAGAGAATAAGAGTCTGGGTGCACATCTGTGTAGCTGGGATGACTCTGAAGTTGTGGCGTATAAACTGAGACTAAAGGTTAAGAAGGAGACAACTTTGTAAAAGATAATTCCAGAAAGAGGGAACAGCAGGATTGTTTTGGTTTCATTTTTAAGGTCACTTAAGGTACAACTATCCACATCATTGTGTGTGAGACAGCTTTGGGTTTCAGTTTATCCCCAAACTATATGGAGATCACCCTCCTTGAAATGATACTTTCCTTGTGTCCACTTCATTAACTTCCTATTTTTCCCACTGCATTAAATTGTAAATCTTTTCCCTACTTTTTAATACGGGCATAATCTAATCCCCACATGCAACACCCCATCCAATTATAAATCGTGGACTCATGCAGCCCCACAAATTACCTGGGAAAGAATCAACTGCCCATGAAATGTGTGCACAAATTTTCGTAAAAATGAGAAATAGGTTTCATCTCCAAGTCTTTTGGCAAGGAACCGAAGAAGGAAGTAGCCCTGGAAGAAACGAAGAAAACAGAGAGAAAAAAAGATGCCTGTCATGGGTTCATCGCAGAAATGCTTACACAGTCAACTCTAACTAACCCACCAGTGCACTCACACATCTAGAACGTGCTGTCTTACCTGTCCCAGGCTGCCCTTTATATTAGTTTTCAACTCCTTTGCTAATGTTATCACCATCTCTGTTTCGACTTGGGTCACATGAAGCCTGGACATCCATCATGGACTAAAAGGGAAGAAAAGCCCAGCTCCTCTCTACTTCAGCTACATGGAAAGGCCTTTACAACTTAAAAGACTTCCTTCTTACTCATGTCTTCTAGTCAGAACCTGACCGCAATGTGAATGTTCTGCTCCCCAAAGCTCACCTGAAGCAGGTAGAAGGGAGGTGCAGGGCAGGAAATATTTCAGCTTCCTTCGATTCAAGCCTTTCTAACGTGGTCTCCTTTTTTGGGTATAAAGTGCTTTAATTATTGGACAGTCAGATATCTGCCCAGTCAGATGTCATTACAATATTGATGATTTTTTTTTTTGTTTTGCCTTAGCCATGTTACTAATCTTCATTGTTTAATTGTATAACCTAAAAAAATGCTGTACCATCATAACTGGCTTCTGTCACTTAGATGCACTTACCTTTAAATAATGCACCTGCATGAAGATCTTCTCTGGATTGAGTCCATGTTTGATAACTGATGCTCCTGAGTCACTCACGTGGCCAGTTTTTTCTTTACTGGGTCTAAAATAATGCAGTAACAATTTCTTTAAGTATAGAACATTCTTATAACTAAGCCATAATACCATCTTATTTCTTATTTTCAGAGTTACTCAAAAGCATCTTAATTCTATTCAACAGTACCAGGTATAATTTAAAACAGTTTACATTATATATTCATATACTGAACAAGAAGGGATTTGTATTTGGGTTGGGAATCTGAGGTTGGCTATTGGCAATATTTAATATCCTCTTATCCAAGATTAAATCCTGCCAGACCCTCAAGGAATCTAAGCTGCAGTGTGAATTATTTAAGAACCTATGCCCTTTTTTTAGTGGTAATGATGGACTGGGGAACACAATGGAAAATGTAGCTTTACGGGGAAGAGACATTTTCAAAAAATGTCGAAAGCCTCAATGTTATCCACTTCTCTGGATTTGCTTTTAGTAATTAAGGCTCCTTTAAGAAATATTTGTATTCTGAACCCATTTTAGAATCACAAAAACAAAGCCAAAAAAGTCATAAAAGAGTGGGGACGTTAGTAATCACATACTTCAACCTTCTCATTTCACAAATGAGGGAAACTGAGGCACACAGAAGTTAGGTCTACACTCAAGATCTTACAGCTTGTTTTGATTTGTGGTAACACTAGGACTGAAACCAGTGTCTCCTTATTATCCATCAGTGTCTTTTCCACTATGCTTTATAGTTTTAAATATTTCTAAAAATTCCTTTAATAAAATATAACAGATCCTTTGTGCCATCTAGTAAAGATTTGTGCATTGTGTTGTAGTGAAGCTTCAACAACTAGCTAAAATCAACACAAGTGACATGGCATTTGCACTTTTCAGCTGCCCTAAAACCAGTCACTTACCAGACAAGCACTGAGCAGCATGTGTTGAGGAGGGGAAGGCAAGGAGCGACAAGAGGGTTGGCACATCAGAAAGGCAGGGGAGGGGCATTTTAAAAAGGCAGTGCGGTGTCACACAACGTACACAGCCTTTGGAATCTAAGCAACCTGGTGTTGAACAGCAGCCTTACTTGTTACTACCTGTTACTTAGTAGCAGGTCACTTAAATTCTCTAACCCTCAATTTACTCACTCGTAAAATGGGAATAATCCTACATACCTTCCCAGGTCCTGTGGAGAATAATTGAAATACTATATTGCAAAGCCCCTAGCAAGAGCTGGGGATACAGAAATTACTCAACAAACTTAATAAAATATTCTAGCTATTTTAGCACACAGAATCCCTGATTAAGTCTTAGCTGAATATCCCAGTACATTATCCCAGCAGACACAAGGCACAGAATCAGCAGACACCTAAAGACGACGATGACCAGCCACTAGGGCTAACTGCATAGTTCCAATTTTTCTACTTTATCCTTGACTTACCTACATGAACACACTTGTAAGAATAACTTGTCCATCTGGTCTTCATTTAAAACTCCTCTGAAAAGCATCAGCTTGTTTCCCTGCTCTCCAGTTTGTCCTGGGGTGAAGTGTTTTCGTAAGAAAGCCACAATAACTTTGATAGGGGAAGCCCATCACCCAGGGTCTAGGGGAAGGAAGGCTTCCCAAGAGTCAGCCTGAACTCAAACCAGGTTGCCCAGCCCCAAGAGAAACAGAGTTGCAATGTGTCTTTTACACCCTTGAGCTCTGCATTGAGACTGCTAGAAGAGGAGAGACAGACAAATGATATAAATCTCTGCTCAGAAGGCTGACTTCCAGGCTCCAGTACCTAATGACGCCTTTAGTTGCTGTTTTTTCCTCTGCCTAAAAATGTCCTTCCCGAAAGCATCCTCTCTTACTCTCTTCTTCCACCCGCTCCAAATGAAGAAGTGCTCCAGAAAATTCTTTTATGCTGACAGCATCCAAAGCAAACATACAAGTCCCCGAGAGAGTTCTTTTAAAGCAGACTTGCTGCCAAAGGGAGCAATGTGCAGGCAAGCTTTGCAAAAAATCAAAGGAGTTGGTTTTTAGGAGGAAAAGACACTTCATGAGTAGAAATGGGTAACTTCCGTCTCTGTGCTATTCCAGTTCTCATCATGCCACTTATCCTAGGTCTGTGCAGAGAGACAAACTACGAGAAAAAGCAGGAGATGAACTGCTACCACATGCAATGACATAGTTGACTCTCACAGCCAAGTGAAAGAAGTCAGGCCCACAAAGAGCACACGCTAATGTACAATCCCATTTCGATGAAGTCCAAGAACAGACAAAACTGACATACGGTGACAGAGATCAGAATAATGATTACCTTTAGGAGGAAATATTGACAGAGAGGGAAAAGCAGAAGGTTTCTGGGGTGCTGAGAATGTTCTATATATTGATCTGAATGTGCTTCCATGGGGATAAAGAGTAAAAATCCTTTGAGGCAACTAGTAAAGATTTGTGTACTTTAGTGTATGTGTATTACATTTTAATTAAAAAGTTAAGAAAAATAGATGTACATAAAACAGTACATATTTTGTGAGAATAAAAGGGAGTCAGTCTAGAAAAGGGGCTTTGCTGCTCATGTGCCATGAACAGATGACTAGCATTAACTAAGTCACCTGAGGACCAATGAAATATTTTTTTAAACAACAATGTGAGAGGCAGGAAGGGCTGTGGCAAATCCCAAGGACTCAGTCTACTCCCATTCTCATCTTCCTATTTCTTTGCCATCTCTACAATTAAATCCGAAAAGCTAAATACCTATTTTCCAAGTGTCCCTTGCAGTTATGGATAGCCAGGGGACTTATTTCGGGCCAAAGAAACAAAAGCAGGTATCTGCTGTGGTTGTGAATGCGGTTCTGGGAAAGCTTTTGCTTTCCTTACAAAAGAGGAAATACGACTGCTCCTGTACCTCTCCCCCCTAAACATGGTGGATGGGGCTGCAGCAGCCATCTTGCAACCATGAGGCAGGAAACCAATATGCTACAGAGAGCAAGATGGGGTGAAAGAAGGTAAATAGTCTTTGATGGCATCATTCAGCTCCTGGCTAGCTAGGGACTGCCTGCCTCCCAACTTCTTACTGTGTGAGAAAAATAACTACCATTTGTTTAAGTCAACATTGCTTTACTGTTGCATTAACTGTAGCCAGATTCATTCCTAATGAATGGAAGACTGGACTAGTACAAACAGCTAACATGTCCTGGTTATCCTGTGTGCCAGGTACTCTGCCAAGCTGTTCTTATGCGTCATGTCCTCTACAATCACAAGAACCTGCTGAGGCAAGTACTATAATTGTGCCCATTTAAAAGCTGAAACAAGTGAGGCCTAGAGAAGACCCAGAGCTGGTTAGTGGCAGAGTCAAGGCGGGAACCCAGGCCCACAGAACACCCAAGTCCTTGTTGCACTCTGGGGCCCAAGATCTAGGCCCCCATCTTGGCTGTGCCAAATACTAAGTGGAGAATCTTGGACAAGTTGCTTACCCTCCCTGAAGCATCCTTACCTTTAAAGTCTGAGATGACAAAAGTGTTAATCATCTCTTAGACATTATACTCCAGTATTTATTTCCTTGGCTGGAATACATGGAATGTGAGAGATCAAGTTACCAAGGTCATTTGGGCTCAACTGCCCTTGGTTTCTGTTGTACCTGGCACCAAATGCAACAACTGAGATAGACGTGACCTTTCCCTTCCCCACTGCCTTCCTTTGCCACTGCACTCACAGAAACCACGTGGATATTTAAAGAGTGGGCAGGTGGCCATGACATCTGATACACAGTGATGTGATTTGGAGTCGAGCCTCCTGAAGAAAAGACCACTCCTGCAGGACTATCACCAAGGGTGGGATTTGGGAAAATGCCTCCGGAAGGTCCTCCGGCATGTCAGCTGGGTCTCAACACCTACTGCTCTGCCCCAGCCCAGACTGGCCGTCTGCCAGCACGCTTTGTCTCATACTCCTTGGCAGTCAACACGAGAGCCACGAGATACCTTCATCTATAAACTCGCTACTGCCGTGCTTGAGCCAGGGACTAAGCATCCCAGAAATGAGACAGAAGGGAATTAATCAGCATTTCAACATCCCAGTCTGTCTGTCGGTCGCAGCTGCCCCACGAGGTCGGACAGCTGTGGGGGCAGGGCCTCACTCACCCTGTGATACGGAGGAAGTTAAATACTACCCTCGTGTAGAAACTGGCCTTACAGTAGCCATCTGAGCTCAAATGCACACGTGAGACCTATGGGGGAGCAGCATGACACGCTGGTTCAGAGCTTGGGCGTGAATCTTGACTGTGCCACACGAAGGCCAGTTCCTTCAGCTATAAAAAGGGGATAATGATAGTTACTTTGGCACCTCACTGGGCTGTTGTGGCATCTAAGGGTACTTACGCAGAGTTCCCCCTGGCATTTAGTAAGTACAACATAGGTGTTGCTATTACCATAATAATGTATTCTGATTGGGGTTCAGGTAGTGTCAGCTAAACCCTCCTCTGACAGGCAAAGACATTAAAAAAGACATCAGGCTAGAGTTATGCATGTGAGATATTATCACTGGGGGAAGCTGGGAGAAGAGTACACAAGATCTGACCCTACTACTTTGGTAACTTCTTGTAAGTCTAAAATTATTCCAGAATAAAAAGGGTTTAAAGAAAGACATCGCACACAAATGTAGCCTTATATCTTCCCTTTGCAAGATCACTGATTTTGAGCATAAACCCTTTAAGGGCCAGTCTCTCAGCTTGCTCCTTGCCCCCTCACCATCAGAAAATAAAAAGAAACAACAAATTTCAAGTGTTGCTCCAAGTCCTAGTAAGCTAGGTCTGCGCATCTTCCTTACACACTCATCCCCCTCAATCTATACCTGCCTGTGAAGAGAACTCTGGGGAAAAAAGGGAAGGCAGCATGATTGAAAGTACAGGAATTTTCTATCCTCTGTTTGTTTTCTGCAACAATTTTCCCATCTATAATTTGTGAATAACGAACACTTGCCACTGACTAGCATTTGCAGTGCTACCAAAGGGAACTGGACAAAAGGTTGTGAATGAACCTTCAGCTAATAAATTTGTATTGTATGGAAGCTACTAGTATTTGGCAAGTGTGATTGTCTGTGTGCTTTTCAAAATGGATTTCACAGCTAGCCGGCAAGAAGGGTCTTCCCCACCGGGGCCATTATCCCGCAGCAGACACAGCAGGATATTACTCTGGTGTTGAAAGAGGCAATTGCTAGGATGATTTAAGACAGAAGGAGGACCCCCCCAGAGGAGGCCCCGGAAGAGGAAGAAGGTATACTCTGCACCCTTGACGGTGAAAGGAGGCAGTGATCAGCACCTACGAAGGCCACGCAGCTGCTGCAGATGATGAGGAGAGATTCTACGTAGCTAGCAGAACTGTGGAAAACACAAACAAACCCCACACATTTTGATAAGCACAGTAGGGAAATGAAAGACGAAACTTAGAAAAGCAACGAGCATCAATGCAAAACCAAAGTGTCCTCAGGTCTTGAACTGCCATAAATCAGAAATTCCTCTCTGAGAAACAGAATCCCAAACAGAGAAAAAATAAGGAACAAATTAAGACAATGGTCTGAGCAGTTTATCGCCACATTCGGCATAGCAAGAGATGATATGGACACATTTTCAGAGGAGACAAAGAGGAAAATAAAGAGCCAAGGCACCCATGTGACTGCACAGGAGGTTTCTGCTAAGGGTGGTTTTCAGAGGACATGTACAAAAGCTGAAGGGGGGAAAGGAAAAACCAAACTACACATGAGAGAGCTAGGAAGCTGGAAAATGGTTGGCAGTAAGGCAAAACTTCAGGACGAGCTGACACTATGGAGATTGCCTAGGAAAACAAAAAGGGCTTCTGAAGTGATGCTTGGAGCATAAGGAAGAGCAGGTGTCAAGAGGTGACAAAGAGAACAGAAATACTCAACTCCCACTTTGCTTCAACTTTCCTGCCAAGGAGAGTGATTTTCAAACTATCTGTGGCAGAACAGCCTTGTTATGTGGGAATTGCTGCTTGGTATGGATGGAGAGGGCTCCTTCATTCTTTAAAGGAGTTCCCATTCCAGACCCAGGTGAGAGATAGGCCACAGCTCTGAAAGCTTCCACCTGTGATCACAGATCTTCCTGGGGATCAAATTACGGAGACGATGGGAAAGGGGCTGATGGAAGTAGATGCTATTTTGATTTACAAAGCAAGAGAGGATAAGAGAAGGGGAAGCAAAATTCATGATGAGGTTATTAAACAGATAGTTTGTAAGCACTGAGAAGAGAAAATGATGAACTTCAGGAGTTAGCATGGGATCCCGGGGGCCAGTTCCAGAAATTCACTGGGGCATCCTGCCTTCCACAAGGTAGCTAGCAGAATGGACATGGTGGTGAACATGCAATGGTGAGTGTACGGTGGTTGCTTCATGGCTTTATAGAAGGCTAAAAAACAGAACCCTAAGAATGTTGATTAATTATTTGCTATAACCTGGAGGGAGGTCCTTAGGGCTGCACCCAAGGAATGATGATTTATTGGCTTGACAAATTTGCCAGGGAGCTGTAGCTGGGAGTTTAGCTGGTTAACTGACAGCACCCACAGTCAAGAACAGCAAGCACAGGCTGAAATGAGGATCCAATTAATAACAAGAAAATATTTAATAGAGACAAAGAGGTTTTAAAAATTAACTGTTTACCTATGAAAATATTTAGTATAATAAATTGTCTGTAACTCAACATGCAGCAAGAGGTGACTGACATGGCTTCTGAAACAGTAAGCACAATGGTAGTCTGGATCAACAGGAGGGATGCAAATATAATGGGAGGTCCTGCTGGTGGCTGGGGCTCTAGACAACATGGAGAACAGTGGTTAGGAGCTGGGCTCTAAAGTCAGATGCACCTCTCCTTTCATCCCAGCACTGCCACTTACTAGCTGTGTCGATATGGCCAACTGCTTGATATCTCCACGCTCTTGCTTCTTCATCTATCAAATGAGGAGGAAGATGGTACTACTGTACTAGTACTTATCTCACAGGGCCATTTTAGGAGATTAAATCAGATAATGTATGTAGGGTGCTTAGAACAGTGTTGGGCATATTGAGAAACACTCAAAAAATGCTACTAAAGAGGGAAAAAAGCGTGGGACTTGGAATGGTAAGAATGCCATGACAAGGTGTATGACATTGGTTTAGAAATGAAATATGATATATATGTAACTGAATCCAACTCTATTAACACTTGTCCTTTCTTTTCTGGATGATCCAGATCAAGGGAGGCAGTAACAGTCCCACAGCGTTCTTCCGGGTGTAACCTCAAAGAGTGCTGTGTTCAGTTCAGCTGTCACATTTGGAGAAGACCATTGTCAACAAGGAGAACAACCAAGGACCAAGCCCAAGAAGGCAAACATTCTCCCAATCATGCAGTATGTGTGGTAAGTTTACCAAACACTGTGACCTACTGGCCAGGAAAAGAAAGAAAACAGTCTTCAGATATGTGGATTGTTTTGGTGGGAAAAGGGGTATTCTGTGCAACTCTGGAGATAAGAGCTAAGAGGACTGGGCAGACATAACAAGAGGCAGATTCTAGCCCAATCTAAGGAAGGCCATTTTAAGAAGCAGGCTGTTCCCACAGGGAATCTGCTGTTTGCTAGAGCAATGAGACCTGGATCCTGGAGATGCTCCTGTAAAAGCCAGGTGGCCGCCTGCCAGGGATACGGAAATTTAGGCAAAATCACTTTTAAGGTCCTTTCTGACTCTAAAATCTATGATTTTAAGAGAAAGCACAGCCCAGGATATATATAAGCTGCAGCATTTAGAAGAAAAACATTATTCATCTACTCCAGCGGAGCAAATAGGTTTGCTAGTGGCCTTGGCCTCGATAAGTCAGCATCAAGGGTGATTTTGACTTAAAAGAAAAAAAAACTAAGTGAATTATTTAGAGGAAACTTAACTGAATTTTATTAAACATATATTGGGGGATAGAATTAACTTAGAGTATAGGATCCAAGCAATACAAGGCTTTTACTGTGCTTTTTACAGTGTTATATTTTGGGGGAAGGGGAAGGGAAGAGCCATGCAATATACTGAAATGGTATCCTCCTAAGCTGTGTTAAAACGGTCCTCTCACTCTATTCAGGGTCAAGGTGATCATAATGAAACTCAGGCTGTCAGTCTGCCACACACATTCAGAACATAGGAATATAGAGAACCTGAAAATTACAGGAAGCAAAAGTAGAAAGAATAAAAATGGAAAACTTTTTTTGTACTGCATCAAAAAAAAAAAATCATGACTTCATCCTGGAAAAAGGCACATGAGACAAAAACCGGCTTCATTTTATAAGAGGAGGCTACAAGCACGTTCTGAACACCAACAGCATGTGTAGCGCTGTGTGCTGAGATGATGGGAAGGATCGCCTCATCCTGTGACTCAAAGAGGAGCAGATGGTCCGTGGGAGCCGGGAAGGACTTTTCCCTCCTCGGTGGAGGACAGTACAGCCCTCGGCATGAGGGCTGCAGCAGTGGGGGGGGATGGTTTGCCTGGTTTTCAGCCTGACACACACCAGCATGTACACTTGGATGAGTAGTTGGGTGAGCATCTCTCTTCTCAACCTCGTTGGCAACTGTGTACTATTTAGGTCTTGTATTTCACGTGCAGTGCACTAATAGTAAGTGTAAGACCATTCACCATAGCGTTGTTTTTGAAAGCAAAAAACTAGAAATTACCAAAATGTCCAATGGTTAACAAATGTTCAACGGTTAAAAGGGGCACATTCATATCCTGAAATATTTGTAGTAGTTTAAAAAAAACCCTCTACATGTTGATAACGGAATAATCACCAGGGTTATATTATTAAGAGGCAAATGGAAGGTACAGCATGGGGTGGAAAAAATTAACAAACTTGTGCGTATATACTTGTACTTGAAGGACACTTTCTGGGAAGTGAATCATCACTATGTGGGGGTTGTTAACCACAGGCCCTATGGAGATGTCTTCCTGGCATCCAAAACAGGAAATGGCTCCTCAGGTCTCATCCAGTCCTCTGAGGTCACTAGTGCCTCCTGCCCTAATTTCTTCTTCCATCTCTCTTTCAGACAATTGCTGGGCAACCCTACTAGGCTACAGAGATGTTATGAGACGGTAGAGAACATCCGATGATTTCCATCAATCTTTTTTTAAAATTAAGATATAATTCATATATAGTGGTTTTTAGTATTTACAAGGTATTTACACGGTTGTGCAACCATCACCAGTATCTAATTCCAGAACATATTCATCAGCCCAAAAAGAAACCCCATGCCCACTGGCAGTTACTCCCCCATTCTCCCCTCGCCCCTGACAACCATTAATCTACTTCATGTCTCTATGCATTTACCTTTTCTGGACAGTTCATACAAATGGAATTATATAAGATGTGACCTTTTATGCTGACTTCTTTCACTTAGCATAATGTTTTCAAGGTTCATCCATGTTATAGCATGTATCAATACTTCATTCCTTTTTATGGCTGATTAATATTCCATTGTATGGATATATTTATCCACATGTTATTTATCCATTCATCTGTTAATGGATATATGAGTTGTTTCCACTTTTTGGCTATTATGAATAATGCTTCTTTCAACATTTGTGTACAAGTTTTTGAGTGGACTTATGTTTTCATTTCTCTTGAGTATATACTTAACAGTGGAAATGCAGAGTCATATGGTAACTCTATGATTAACCTTTTAAGGAAATGCCAGGCTGTTTTCAAAGCAGCTGCAACATTTACATTCCTACAAACAGTGTACAAAGGTTCCAATTTCTCCAAATCCTCACTAATACTTGTTATTGTCTTTTTCATTATAGCCCTCTCAGTAGGTATGAAGTGGTATCTCATTGCGGTTTTGATTTGTATTTCCCTGATGGCTAATAATGTCGAGCATCCTTTCATGTGCTTATTGGCCATTTGTATATTTTCTTTGGAGAAATGTCTATTTAGATCCTTTGACCACTTTAAAGTTTTGCTTATTTGTCTTTTTACTGTTGAGTTATAAGAGTTCTTTATATATTTTAAAGATAAGTCCCTTATCAGATATATGATTTGCAAATACTATCTCCCATTCTGTAGCTTGTCTTTTTACTTTCTTGATGGAGCTCTTTGAAATACAAAAGTTTTTAATTTTGATGAAGTTCAATTTATCAATTATTTTTCCCTTTGGTTACTTGTGCTTTAGGTATCATATCTAAGAAACTGTTGCCTAATCCAAGATTGTGCAGATTTACATCTATTTTTTTCCTATTAGTTTTATAGTGTTAGTTCTTACATTTAGGTCTTTGATCCATTTTGAATTTATTTTTCTACGTAGTGTGAAGCAGAGGGTCTCATTTCATTCTTTTGGATGTGGATATACAGTTGTCCTAGTACCATTTGTTGAAAAGACTGTTTTCCCCAGTGAATGGTCTTGGCACCCTTGTCAAAAACAATAGACTATAAATGTAAGAGTTTTATTCCCTTTATTCCAATCATATGGATCAATTTTATTCCATTGATCTATATGTCCTTTTGCCAGTACTATACTGTCTTGATTACTGAAGCTTTGTAATAAGTTTTGAAATTGAGAAGTATGAGTCTTCCAGCTTTGTTCTTTCTCAAGATTGTTTTGGCTATGCTGGGTCCCTTCTATTGCCACATGAATTTTAGGATCAACTTGTCCATTTCTGCAAAAAGGCAGCTGAGATTTTGACAGATTTTAAATTGGACCCATAGATCAGTTTAGAGAACATCACCATCTCAGTGGTACTGTTTTCCCATCCATGAACACAAGACGTTTTTCCATTTATTCAGGTCCTCTTTAATTTCTTTCAACAGCATTTTATAGCTTCTAGTATATAAGTGTTATACTTCTGTTGTTGAATTTATTCCTAAATACATTATCATTTTTGATGCTATTGTAGATGATTTTGTTTTCTTTATTTCATTTTCTGATTATTCACAGGTTAGGTGTAGAAACACAACCAATTTTTTACATTGATCTTGTAACCCTACTGAACTTGCTTACTAGCTCTAATAAATTTTTTGGAGGATTCCTTAGGATTTTCTATATATAAGATTGTATCATCCACAAATAGAGATAGTTTTACCTCTTCCTTTCCAATCTGGATGCCTTTTATTTCACTTTCTGCCTGATTGCCCTGGCTGAACCTCCAATACAATGTTGAATAGAAGTACAATCCCTCTTTTTCATTCTTTCTCTCCTCAACCATTGACTTGAAAGGGGCAAGAACTCCTGTAAAACTGGATTTCAACATCTAGTAGGATATTCTTCTTCCACGCCTTTGCAGCAGGTCCAGTAGAATACTTGTACAATTTTTGTCAGCCATTCTGGGTCAAAACTACTGGACAAAACACAAACTAGACGGTAGGAAGATGGCGCACAGGGAGTAAGCAAACATTTTGTAGAACAAAGTCAAGTTAGGATTACATGAGAAAGCACTCACCAGATAAGAGTTTTTTTGAATGGGAAATTAACACTAATTAGCCAAGAATGTAATGTACATAGTGCCTCTTCTGACTGGCTGCATGCATATAAGATAGCCTCAGGATGGGCAAAATAAGAGAGAACTATTATAGACTGGTGTATGTATATGAATTATTTTTTAAGGAAATATTTCATAGGCAAATCATATTATAATGAATCAGTGCTACACAGGGCAGCAAAACAGAAGTGTGCATATATATTTATACGAGGCATTTTCTGAAGATTCACAAGAAAATGCTAGCAGTGATTACCTTAGTGTAAGGACCTACAGTGGTGGGAATGGAATTTTATACTTTTCTAAACTGTTTGAGTTTTCCTATTGTATACTTTTATTTTTGAAAAAAAGAGTACCATGGTTAACTAAGCAGTGATTATGAACTGCCTTGCTTTTTCTTTATGTTTTTGTGTACAAAAAAAAAAAAACCCTACTAAATGTTATTTCAAAAATGAAACACCATGTACTGTAAGTATGTAATTAGGGGTCTATGGAGAATTCTATCCCTCCCTTAGAAATACCTGAACGATTAGTAACCAGGGAATGGTCTAGAAAAATAAAGAGGGAGGGTTATTTGAGTTCAGTTATTCAGGACATGTCTGTCGTCTTTGCTATTTAAAAGAGCTGAGAACTGAGGGTGTCCCTCCAAAAGGAAGCAGAAACTGAGTGGGCAGCCCAGGGGGGTGGAAACAGGAAAGGGCAGAGTCTGATTCCGGCTGGCTGAGAGTCCTAAGGTTTTTCAGAAAGTGCTGGCACAGGTATAGCACCCTCCCATCATGAAAGGGTAGAAACACTCTTTACAGCTAGCTTGCTAGTGCATATGGTTCAAATAAAGAAAACTGGACAGGGAGAAGGGACTGGAGAGGATCCTGAGGACCTGAGGGGTGGAGGGTGGAGGGCAGGAATTCCTAGATACAGAGACCTCAGGCAAGGCACAGGCCAGTGCTGATGGATGGAAGCTCAGGTAAGAACTCTTGATGTCCATAGAGGCAAGAATGTTTTTCTTCTCAGGACTGTGGTGAGATCATGAACAGAGGGCAGGGAGCTTACAAAGCTGAGCCAGAGGGGACACCAGGGTGGCCCTTGTAAGAAGTTGGACCAGAAGTAGTTTCCAGGAGGGTATGAGGATCCTGCTAGTCTTAGAAGTGTTGCCAATTCAATTCTTACCTCAAGCTATTAGAGCATCTTTGTTTAACTTTCAGATTTTTTTTCTTTTAATCCTATCCTTTTCATTTGGAACCAGGCATTCTTCTACTTTTTTTAATGTTCTCCTAACATCTTAGTAAAATTAGCTTTCTGAACATTCTAGCTAGTTCTGTTTGTCAGGAGGAGAAGTAGGTGTTTCCAGGCTCTGGTTGGTAAAGAGACAGGAGCAGGATGCCCTGTGGGTCCCCAAGGGAGGGTGGCAGCAGTGAAAGAGAGGGCCTAACTCCAGCGTCTTGGGGACAAGAGGGAACAGGGCACGCCGAGGAAACCAGAATAAGCCAGGAGGGAGAGTGCGGCTGGCTGTGGGGGCTGCGTCCTTGTGCCCTCTGTTATTTGTTTGACAAATATTTACCAGGTGCCAGAGTATACAGATGATAGCATCTAACATGTGTTGAGTATTTACTCAACCATAGGAAACTACCAATATTCATTTTAGATCCACCAAAATGGCAATTTCCTGTGATTCAACTTAACACATGTTCTAAATGGTTTGCACATTTTTATTGCATTTATTCCTCATACCCACTTATAAGGTAGAAACTATTGTTATCATCCAGTTTTACACCTGGATAATAACTATTGTTATTATCTCAATTTTACAGCTGAGGAGACTAAAAGCTCCATGTGGTTGAGTAACACATAGCAAATATAGGTTAGTATCCCTTATCCAAAAGGCCTGGGACCACAGTGTTTTAGATTTTTTTTTTTTTTTGGATTTTGGAATATTTGCATATAAATAATGAGACATCTTGGGGATGATATCCAAGTCAAAACAGAATTCATTTATGTTTCATATACAGTTGGCCCTCCATATCTGTGGGTTTCATATTCAACCAACCGTGGATCAAAAATACAGTATTCACGGGATGTGGAACCCGTGGACATGGAGGGCTAACTTTTCATATTCCACGGGGATATGAAAGGGAGAGTGGCGGGGAGGTATTCTAGAACCAATATTCCGAGGATACTGAGGGACAACTGTATACCTTATACACATAGCCTGAAGGTAATTTTATACATTATTTTTAATAATTTTGTGCATGAAACAAAGTTTTGACTGCATTTTGACTGCAACCCACAACACAAAGTCAGGGATGAAATTTTCCACTTGTGGCGTCATGTTGGCACTCAAAAAGTTTCAGATTTTGAAGCATTTTGAATTTCGGATTTTTGGATAAGAGATGCTCAACCTGTAGTAGAGTCAGAACTCATATCCAGGCTTCCAGGCTTACTTTTATAAATCCTATGCTCCCATACTGGGTTGAGATCCGAAGACTGACAAGCTCTGGAGCAGAGCTCAACCTACATCCTCAGACGATGTCTCACTGAAATGAAGCAGGATCAACACACCTCAGCCAAGGAGGAATGTGGACTGTTGCCTTTCACTCTTTTCAAAGTCCTAACAAACTTCACAAAGCCCATGAATTTAACCAGTTCTTTTAATGGGCCAATCCTTACATGCAATCAGAGAAAGCTTTACAATGTAAAACTGGGTTGACATTTCAATCAGTTTTGAATAGCTCCAAATAAGCAAGTCAGTCAGTCAGATCCGTAGGCCAAACAAGCTCTTCTGAACGCATGCCTGTGTTCCTTAAAACAGCCACCTAATTCTATCTGGCCTCTAGACTCTGTCTCTTTGATCATGTGTTATTCCAAAGGCTGGGTAATCTTCCCAGAACTCCATTTTCATTATGTCATTCTCAAAACTTAAAATAGCTCCCCATTACCCAGGGGGTCACATGCGAACTCTTGAACTTGGCATCTTATGAACTCCAGTACTCAGCCTGTCCTTACCTGGCCCACCTTCAGTCTCATAGGTTCCTTAGGTGTCTGTCCTCCCCAGCAAACCCATTCTCACTTTAATGTGCATTTCCACAATCAATTCCTTTTTAGGCCTGCCAGGACTTGCTCTTTGAATTCCCCTCCCTCCACCTCTTCGCCAATCTCAGTGTCATCCTTTCCTACCATCCCAGCTCAAACCTCACTTCCTCTGCACAGTTCCTTCTAATGAAGCCTACTAATATTAAAGTCTTAGTTCCTAGGACTCTGAGGATACAGCCTAGGATTTGTCTAGCTATCTTATGACCAATATTTCAACTCTCCAAATAATATATAAAGAACCTCAGGAACAGAGATCATGTCTACAACATTCATTTCTTTAACATTTATTGAGTACCCACTCAGTGCCGAGCACTGTGGTACACAGAGATAAACAAGACATAGTCCCTAGGTACAAAAGCTGAAGGGTCAAAAGAGAAAGAGATGTATGAGCTTGGACCATATGAAAGTGTTTTTGTAGGTCAAAAATGGTCAAATATTGACAATTTAGTATGGCTTATCCTAAATATAAAGATAATTATCAAATAATGCAGTAAGATCAGGGATGGAGATACAATGTGATTCTACAGGGTACAGAGGAGGGACACCAGCTTCTCTTAGAGTAGGATCTGAGGCTTTTTTGGAAGGCAGTGAGTGCTGAGTCATAATGATGTGGAATTATGCAGCAAGGGAAGAATATTCTAAATAGAGACAACATTAAAAAAAGGCATGGAGGTAAGAGAGAGCAGACAGATGGTAGGAGTTATGGGCTAAATCGTATCCCCCAAAATTTATATATTGATTTCCTAACCCCCAGTACCTCAGAATATGACTGTATTTGGAGACAGGACCTTTCAAGGGGTGGTTAAATTGAAATGAGGATGTCAGGGTGGGCCCTATTCCAATCTGACCGCGTGTCCTCATAAGAGGAGATTGGGACATGCACAGAGACACCAGGGATTTGCAGGCACAGAGGAAAGCCCTGTGAGGGCATGACACTGTAAAATATATATTTGGGCTTTGAACGCTTTTTTAGCATATGACTCCTAAAATCCTGAGAATCTCCTAAGTGATGTCTTTTTGTGTGCTAATGAGTTGGTGGATGACTGGGAGCCCCTAGGCAGCTTCAGGTCCAGCCTGGTCACAGGGAAGACTAAGGCAGGGTAAGAGGGCTGGGACTTTCAGCCCAACCTCCCCGCAACCTTCAGCGAGAGGGGCTGAGAGTTAAGTTAATCACCAGTGATCAATGGTTTAATCAATCATGCCTATGTAATGAAGCTTCCATAAACACCCAAAAGAGTAGGATTCGAAGAGCTTCCAGAAAGCTGACCACATGGAGGTTCCTAAAGGGTGTCAGCCTGGGGCTCTGTGCCCTTCCCACATACCTCGCCCTACACATCTCTTCATCTGTATCCTTTGTAACATCTTTCATAATAAACCGGTAAATGTAAGTGTTTCCCTAAGTTCTGTGAGCTGCTCCAGCAAATTAATAAAACCTGAGGAGGGTGTCGTCGGAGCCCTGATTTATAGCTGGTCGGTCAGAAGCACAGGTAAACCACCTGGGGCGTGCGATTGGCATCAGAAGTGGGGGGTTGTCTTGTGGGATCTGATGCTGTCTCTAGGTAGATAGTGCCAGAATTGAATTGAATTAGAGGACACCTAGCTGCAGAATTGATTGTTTGCTTGGTGTGTGGGGAAAAATCCCTCACATTTGGTCACAGAAATCTTCTGTGTTAATTGTTATGGGGTGAGAGCAGAGGAAAAACAGTGTATTTTCTACTCAGGGCTATCTACAGGCCAAAGAGAGAGGCCTCAGGAGAGACTAAACCTGCCAACATCTTGATCGTGGACTTCTAGCCTCCAGAATTGTGAGAAAATAAATTTCTGTTGTTTAAGCCACCCAGTGTTTGGTATGTTGTTATGGCGGCCCGAGCTGACAAGGCAGGGTTCGATGAGCTCTGTGGAGGGTGGCGGGTAAAGCAATGAACGGCAAGAGATGAGACGGGACAACAGACAGAAGCGAGGGCATGTGGGGCCTTGCACACCATCTGAAGGAGCTCGAAGTTTTTCCTGGAGGTGAGGGGAAACTTTCAGAGCGCTTCAAGCAAGGAGGTGGCACCATCGTAAGGTGTTTTAAGGAGAGCTCTCCGGTGGCAGTGAGGAAGGGCAAGACTAGAGGTGGAAAAACAATTTGGGGGCTGTTAGATTGGTGCAGGCAAGTGATGAAGCTCCAAACATAGAGAGAGAGAGTGGTTATCAGGGGTGGAGAAAATGGGCTGAATCGAGGAAATACTTGCAAGATAAAATTAGCAGTTGTTAGTGATGGCTCCCAGGGGAGGAGGGGAGGGGAGGGAGGAGGTAGAACTCCCAGCCTTCTAGCCTGGATAGCACGTGTACTTGTGCCACTGCCCATGAGTTCACCATGACAGGAGGTGAGCAGATGAAGGTGGGGCAAGGGGATGACCAGTGAGAGATGCCTGTAGGGTAACCAGGAAGATGTCAGCGCGGAGTTCAGTACTCACATCTGATTTTACAGAGAGCTGGGCTGGCAGTTGAGTCTTGGGAGCCAGCTTAGACCAGGATTTAGCCGGCATTGCCCGTGCCCCACCCATGTCCCCGGGGCCCTTTTACCAATTGTGTGTACACCAGCTCTTGGCATGCTCTCCGAGGCTCTTTGTCAGAGGGTGGCCCTCGTGTTGCCTGAGCCCGTTTTGCCTGTGAACACCGAGAGCCGGAAGTAGCTGTGACTGTGTCTCTCTCCAACCAATGAGACAAAGGCAGGGGTATACACGCTCTGGGTGTCCCTTGCCCTGACGGGGACAACTGAGGGTGACCCACGCTGCCTCCAGAGCAATCCCTTTTCCCCTCCTGGGAACACTTCCTAATAAATCTCTTTCACATAAGCCTTGTCTTAGGATCTGCTTCTGAGGAATTCCACCTAAGATGGGGTTCAAACAACCCCTCCGGGAGGACGTGCAGCTGACAGTGGAGGCCCTGAGGAAGACCAAGTGTGAAACGGCAGGTAAACAAAGAGAAGACAGTGAAGGAGACGGAGGAGGAAAAGCAGAGAGGGACAAGGAGAGCCAGAGGAGGGATGGCCACGAAAGCCAGGTGATAGAAACTTCCAGAAGGGAAGACTCGTCAAAGGTATCAAAGTGGAGAGTCCACTAAGATAAAAAATAAAAAATGAAATTTGTTTACAGCATCTGGTGATCCTAAGGGCAAGATAACCTGAGGGAAAAAAAGCTTCCCTAGACTGGTGAGGGCAGAAAGCAGATTCCAGAGGGCTGGGAGTTCGTGAGCGCTGTGGGAATGGAGACAAATGTTTTGATGATTAGGTGAGGGTGTAGCATTCAAAGGAGAGATTATTAAAGTTGGGAGAAATGTGAGCGTAGTTAGCAGTGATGGGGAAGGAGCCCAGAGAGAGGGAGGGTTAACGACAGAGGACAGGGGGTGACGATGGAGCCAGGTCCTGGCAGAGGAGGGCCTTGGTGGTGGGTACATTGGGCAGGGGTCCCCAGGACAATGCACTTTGGTAGCCTGCCCCAGCAAAGCAAATGAAACAAAGATTTTCCCCTTTAATTACCAGACTATTCTTTAAATTGGTTGAGGCTTATAGGCTTTAAACTTAAAAATAAGACAGTATAAATCAATAAAAAATGTAGCTAATTAAATTCAGGTACAAATGCTGTATTAAAACATAAGGATATGGTTGGCTTTCATCAAGATAATTAAAAAGGACTGCCTGCCCTTCTTGGTGAGCAACAAGACCCCACCCAGCCAACCCTGTGAAAGAGAGCGCTCCACGGTGCTGCTCTGGCAAATTAAGGTGACTGGACAGTTGTTCTAGGCTGAGTCATTACTGTTATGCCTGCAGGAGCCCGTGAAGGAACTACTTTCCTCCCTGACAGGACAGGTCAGACCCCAGTCCACAGTCCAAAGTGATGTCCGGATCCTCCCTCGCCTTCTTCCTCATGGGCAGAGGGTAAACTCTACAATCTGTGTCAAGGCACACTCATTTCTGATCCACCTTGGGAAGCAGAAATTTGTCTTTAGCTGTAGTAAGGCAGACAGGATTGCACTTGGGCGTCTGAGAGGTCAGGGCAGTTGTGGATGTAGGCACACTTACGGAATCCAAGGGAGAACATGGCTGATGGCCTCAGTTTTCCCAGTGGGGCAGGAGGCAAGAGAAGGAAGGGGGAACAGGGAAGGTCTGGAATAGACACTGAAGGCAAGGGAGAAGGGGGCTGACCAAGGACGGGTGAAAGGATTCATTTGTGGCCCCTGTTGGGGCTCTCGGGCCTCAAGACGGAGGAGCAGCAGAGGAAGACTGAACCTCTGGGCTGGAGGTGAGCACATGATGGCAACAAGGGACTCTTGAGGGAAGGGAGATTTTCCATGAGGCAGGCTCGTGTCACTGCAAATGGATGTGTCCCCACACGTGGGTGGAAAAGACTGCTATGTTCTTCAGGGATCAGAAATAAAAATTTTGAGAGAAACTTTAGAGGTGAAAACTTCAAGTATAATAGAGTAGGCTTACACATCGAAGACTTTTAATGAAAAAAGTCTTACTATTTTAAACAGAATGTACAGTGCTTAGGCACCCGTGCAAATTCACAGAATGCTTGTGGCACACACAATTTATTTTGGCTATGGATAGAATTACGTACTTGGGTTTTTTCCCCTATTATTACAGGATGCTGTTGTGACCAGGGGGTGAGGCATTCCCGAGGAGGGTAGGGAAAGAGGGCCACATTTATCTAGCATTGTATCAACTGTGAAGCAGCAAAGATTAAGAGCTGTGTACACCAGTGCTTGCCAGTGCCTTCTTAACAGGATACACTTTAACATTTTTCTCAGCATGAGCTTGACTTTAACAATGAATCCAGAAAAAAGAGGAAGCGATAATAAATCACAAACAATAAAAACTAACAGAGATTTCTTCTGACCTTGTGGCTGTAGCTCTTCCATCCCACCAGGCCTGTCAGAATATGCTAACAGAAAGCACTTAAGAGAGATGCTGCCGGAATCCAGCTGCACCCTAGAGACCAGAGGCACGGGAAGCATTTCAGAAGCCCCCTTAGCATCTTCTTTGGCACAAGCCACCACGGCTGCACAGGTCGGGAGGGGAGCTTGTAGGCAGGGACGGACAACAGGAGAGAGCAGAGCAGTGGCAGGACAGAATGCAACAGTAATAAAGTCAGACTTTGCCTGGTGGACAGTTCTGCCCAGGGCTGGTGGAGAGGTGAGGGAGAGTCCAGAAGAGCCACTGGGGTCTCGTGTCCGAGAAATGCATCTTCAATAATTAACAAATAAGAAAGGTGTGCTGTCATTAATGTGACCCTTATACATTGTGAAACTCTGAGCAAATCACCAGGCTCCCCAGCCAATGAAGGCTAGGGAAACAAGAAACTTGTAACCAAATGAAACTTATAAGTAAGTCAATCTACACATATTTGACGCAAATGAAATTTACAACAAAGTCAATCTAAGACACATGTGAAGAGCCCCACGATTCAATAGTGGACGTATGGGAGGCACAGATGGAAAACAGTTCTTATAAATTACTGAAATTAATAAGTCAGAACCAAACCAAATTTTTGTTTTTCTCTTCTCACTTCCTTCATACTCCAGTATCTATAACCAATAGAATGTTCAGTGTTCTTTTTTCCCAGTATCTTTCAAAATATTAAAACACATGTTTTCATGCGTTAAACAACAAAGATGCTTGGTCCAAGGATACTTTTTCACCCTGACCTGAAGGTCCTTCCAGAGTTCAAGATACCTGGAATTTTTTTTTTTTTTTTAATGCAACTAAATGCTATTTCGAGTTCCTTGAAGGCAGGAATATCGTGCAGAAAAAGATGATCGTTTCAGTCCCTGGGTTTAAATCCCTGCTCTGTTCTTTATCAGCTGTATGGGGTTAGGCAAGTTATTTGGCCTTTCTGAGCCTTAAGCCATTTAAGTGTTAAATTGCCAGCAAAAGAGGTGGGGAAGGACAGGTCAGTGAAAGTAGAGGAAATCAAGGCATGTAACACACAGTAGAGACAGAAGAAAGTATTTTAAGAAGAAAATGTTTTTAGAATGAAGGAGTGGTCAACCATGTTGAAAACTGCTGCACAGATCGTAAGAGAAGTTTCCATTGTGTCTGCCGACTATCAAGACACAATCCAAGACTTTTAAACTGTTCTTGGTCCATCCCTTTAAGACCATGGGGTATCTTGAAAGAAATAAAGAAAGAAAAGAAAGATAGTATCACAGATCACTGTATTGTTTTAAGGGATTTCTTTCCTAAGGTCTCATTTGCATGTTAAAACAATACAAAACCTGAGAACAAATTTTTACAACTCTGGTTCTTCCTTTCACTTTCAATAATTTCTAGGTTCTCTATGTCCATTTAAGGGAGTATTCTAGGGGATGGAAGTAAACTAAACCTAGGCTATAATTCGGGGCAGGTTCAGAAACATTTCCTCCTCATTGTAAGTGCATCTGATAACAATATTTTCCATATTGGTGTACAATAAATCTTTCAAATGCAGTCATTTCATTGTTAGCCTAAATTTAGGCAAACACAATTTCTGAATACTAAGACAAAGAAAAACAAATGTCATAATAAGCCTTCTAGCACAAAGGTCTAAAAATACTATATTCTTCTCCCAACTCCACACACAAAGGAAGAGATCTTGGCCATCAGAAGCTGGGTTGACCATAGCTCCACCGAAGCCAGGGATGAGGTTTTCCTTATGTGTGAACTGGCTTCCCAGGGTGTGGTCTAACTTGCTTACAAGTTGGAAACACATTTCATCAAAACTAATATTAATTATGATGTCCCCATCCCCCACCAAAGGACAGAAACAGAGGCATCAAGGGACTTAGAGACGTGTAGAATGGAGATGGCCTCTTAGTTGGAGAAACTGAGTCTTTGAGAGATGAAGGGGTTGGCACAGTTATACAGCTCGCATATAAGCATGCTCCTGGGTCTGTCCCCTACATGAAAGGCAAACCTCTCTGACCCTCGCTCCCTCTGCTACCTCCCCAGTACTGCTTCCCTTGCCAGCACAGACTCCAGAGTCTACACCCACCGGCTCCACTTCCTGCCCTCCCATTCACTCTATGTCCACTTCCATCCGGCCTCCTCCACCACTAATCAATAAATGCATGAACGTCAAGGTCACCAACATCCTTCCCGTGGTACTACCTCTCTCTCCCTTTTACATACTCCTTAGCAGCATCCAACATCACTCCTACCTTCTTGCCCCAGTGTCCTGGTTTTCTCCACACATTTTGATTTCCCCATGATCCCTTGCTGGCTCCTCGTCTTCCTCCTGACCTCTTCTCTCTCTTCCTCTCTCGCTGATGATTTCGATGTGTTCAGAATTTTAAGTGTTTTATAAGCTGAATGTTCCAATCTCTCCTATGAGCTCCTGACTTGAAAACCCCGGAGTTCTTAATATTGAATATCTATTTGGCATCACAATCTTAACACATGCAAAACTGGGCACTTCATTTTTTTTCCCCTCCAAGGCCTGTTCCTCCCAAAGTCTTTACCAACTCATAAATGGCATCACTATCTACCCAACTGCTCAACTCAAAAACCTAGAAGTCATTCTGGATACTCTCATTTGTCTCTCCTCCACATTGGATTCCCCGACCTCCCTTCTAGAAGCCCTCCCATCAGACTTCACATCACTGAGCAGGCCCTCAGCAGTACTGCTCACCACCTGTGACCAGCTGGTGCATGCAACAGTGTCCCTGCTAAGTGGAAGCTCCATGAGAGCAGGGACTGTGTCCTCTTTGGCCACGGGGATAGCCATCCTGCCTAGCTCAGTAAACACTGCCTGAGGGAACAGAGGCAGGAACAGTGGCGCTGGGGTGAGATGGCAGGTCTCCTGGCTCCTGGCCTACTGGGCTTCCCACCGCTCGAGGTGCCTCTCCTAAACAATGGATGAGTCAGCTTGGGAGGCTGCAGTAGCGTGCAAGCACGGGGAACTTGGCCGTGGGTAGGGTAGGGCAGGGCGCAGCTCACCACGCCCTACGTTCTGCTGTGCTGCACAAAAGCACCAGCCAGCCCCCTCCCTGGGGTCTGGCTAGCTCGGTGCATTTCTGTTAGGCTTCTGCCTCACGGTGCACTGCATTTACAGTCAGGAGTGGAGGTGTTTATTTAAAAGCAAACCACAGCAGCAGAACCATCCAAGGCGGGCTTCCACCTTCAGGGGGCCATCTAAGATGGGGTGAGGGGAGGAGGCAGCTCCTGGACAGCTTGCCTTCCCCGCCCCCGTTTGACGGCAGATTCCAAACACTTGACTCTAGTCAAGAGGGGGCAGGATGGAAGCTTCTGTCGCCATAGCAACCTCAGTGCTCCTGGGGCCTAGGCACCAGGTTTCAGATAACCACTTAGTAAAGAAAAGGAGCAAAGCAGAGAGGGACAAGCCTGGGAAAATGGCAAGAAGTAACCCTGCAGGTGCCACAAGCCACAGTCTGCAAACACACACAGGAGCTGGCAGTGGAATCCTCCTCTTGCTTTGCACAGCAGCAGTGGCTTCCTGCTGGGCCACATCAGAAACAAAAGGCCCCATTGACACACACAACTGTGACTACTAAACACTTAGGAATCAATATTTTCCTGAAGATTTTTTTCCCATTGGCTTTAAAGGGTTACTGTCTGCCAGGCTGCCAAACCCCAACCTTCTCCACGTCCACAGCCACCACATGAAGGACTATTAGAACTTCAAGGGAAGAATTTGGTCCTGGAAATGGCCTCATGCTAGTTTTTTTCCTGAACAGAGTCACCAGGAAAATGTCAGAAAGCAAATCGAAACCCACACCCTAAAAGACTTAGAACAATCAAATCCTTGGGAGGATGAGTAACCCAGCCCAATTTAATTTAAAAAGGAAACACAGCAGATTTAATCAGATGGCTTGGATGGGTCTCGAAGGAAAGAAGCGGGAAGGAGAGAGAACAAGAAGGTAATGGGAGCACGGTGGTGCTTTACCTTAACACCTGCATCTCCTCCGGGGAGTCCCGCAGCTCATCCTGGAGGCGACGCCAGCGCAGGCAGGCCCTCAGCTCTTGCTGCTCCTGGGCCTCAAGGGGGGCCAGCTGCTCGGGCGCAGACACACAAACACACAAAACACAGTCATTGTTGTCCTGGTGGAATGGCCTGCTTCGTTTCAGTGGGGGATGACATGGCCTGCCCCCTGCTCTCACGTTGCCACCCCCCAGAAAATCAAAGGCCTGAAGGAGCCTCCTAGTTCCTCAAAGAACCAACCGTGAAGTTGGGACAGCCTGTTTGGGAGGGGTCCCCTGTCCTGGAACCCACTCCACCCCCCCACACCTGGCTTGAGGAGAGTGGGCTTCCCCAGGGGCCACTTCCACTCTGATTCCCTCCAGCCCTCCTTTCCTGCTTTGTCTTTCTGCACAGGGTGGGGAAGGCCCCTCCATTTACCTCCTGTTTTTCCTAGCCCTCAATTTTGCTAAGGACTGTTTACAGTGGAGCCTGCTAATGCAACCCAGATGACTCTGTTTGCATATAACCAGAAAAAGTATAGTGCCTGGACTCACTTTGGGGGAGGGGAAGGCCATCATACTCTGCCCTGCCAAGTCGGAATCGGCTGCTGTCACACAGACATGCTCGATAGGCTGCATGGCTACCATCTTTGTAAGGGAGGGCAGCAGGACACCCACTGGGGAGGGAAGCTGTCTAGTATCTACAGGCATTTCTGGAAATCAAATGTCCTGAATAATTCATTCAACAGATATTTACTGAGTCTCTACTAGGCCCTGAAGACATTATGGACACAGCCCTACCATGAGGAGTCTGGGGGAGAGGGAGACAGGTAGGAACACTGACATCAGAGCACAGGTGATAGGAGAGGTTAGAGAAGGACCCGGATGCCCCTTGCCAGCCAGGGCTTTCATGAGGAGGTGGTGCCTCAGCTGGTCCTCAAGGAAAGCAGGAGTCAGCCAGGGAGGAGCAATTTCAGGAAGGGGGAAGACATGCACGTGGGGCCTGGGAGAGTGTTACGTGCTTATAGAATGGCGAGGGATGTGGTCAGGCCAGGAGCAGACTACCATCGGGGAGGGAGAGAGGTGCCGGGAAGCCGGCAGAGGCCAGGAGATCAACAGACTCTGTGTGCCCATTGTTATGAACTGACCTGTGCCCCACAAAATACATATCTTGAAGACCTAACCCCAATGTGACTGTATTTGGAGATAGGGCCTTTAAGAAGTAATTAAGGTTAAATGAGGTCATAAGAGGGGGGCCCTAAACCTATGGGACTGGTGTTCTTATAAGAGGAGGAAGAGACAACAGAGCCCTCTTTCTCTCCGCATGCACAGAGGAAAGGCCATGTGAGAGCACAGTGACAGGGAAAGGGCGGCCAGCAGCCATGTGCAAGCCAGGAGCAAGGCCTCACCAGAAACCAACCCTGTTGGCAGCTTGATCTTGGACTTCTAGCTTCCAGAACTGTGGGAAATAAATGTCTGTTGTTTAATCCACCCAGTCTGTGATATTTTATTATGGCAGTCCGAGTAGACTACTATGCCTGTGGAGGACTTCAGACTATCCAGGTTGATGACAAGTTATATGATTCAATCTTGCCACTAACTCGATTCACTTATCCCTGTGGAATGCCACTCTGAGTGGAATGCCAGTTCCCATCTCCTTCTTTGATGATTTCACACTCCCCCCATTGCTGTGCTCTCTAATGCTCAGTGCAGTCTCTGCGGCAGCAAAGTGACCCAAACGACCACTGCCACCAATGTGTCCTCATACCCTCTTCACTGGTGGAGCCTGCTGTTGACCAGGAGTGTCCCATGAGGCGGCACACCGGTCCCCACCCCACAGAGCACTCCCCTACTGCTTGGAAGGTGTGAGGCAGCATTCGCCAGGGACCAGCACCAGCTCAGTCTCGCCCTTAAAGAAAGAGGACAGAGTGGTGAACGTGCTCTGGACATGTTTCCAAACTTTGTGCTGGAATCTAGAGTGGCCAGTTTGCCTCAGGGGTGTTCACATTTCCACATCTTGAAGAATCACTGCACGTACCTTGAAGGATGACGAGGTGGGTCGACTCCCGTGCAAGGCTAAGGGAAAAGGAGACTAGAGGACGCTCAACCCCTGCTTTCCCCTGAGGCCCCCAGCAGAAGTCACCGCCTCCACAACTTTCTGGATCCGCTCAGACCTGGCCTCTCCCACCTTTGAACTCTCACAGTATTTGATGTTTACCTCTTTTCCAACTTATTTTCTTCTTCCTTCCACTGAGTGCTTTTCTTATCTTCACAATTAGGTATGGCTGTGTCTTACCCACCCTTTTATTCCTACATATCTAGCACAGAATGGACAAGGAACGTACGCAGCTGTGAGATGCAGCCAGCTGGGTTCTGACAGTGGATGTGGATGTATTTGAGGCAGTCAGGGGCAGGGCCCAAGCCAGAAGACTAAGGAGTGACCGCCTAGAAGTGTAGGCAGGGGCAGGGGGGAGGAAGGAGCAGTCTTTGGGGATGCAGGAGATAAAAGTCAGACATATCATTATCAGATGCCTGAAACACACTAGCAATGGCCAACATAGCACAAATCTGATCGTCTCAGAATGGCAGTATCCAGGGAAGAGATCATGATAGAGTCATATTTATATTAAGCCCTTGTGGATGCTTATTCTGTGCCAGGTAGGGGGGAACACAAAGAGGAAGAAAACAGTTATTTCTTGCACACCCTCCATGTGTCAGGCACTGTGCTAAGCTCATTCACACATTATCTCATTCACCCTGCAAGGTTAAGCATTCTTATATCCAATCTACAAATGGGGAAACTGAGGCTCGGGCAAGCTACACAACCTACTCAATACTCACAAAGCTGATGAACAGCACAGCTGGGATTCAAAGTCTGGTGCGACTCAGAACCCAGCCTTTTCCCTGTATCTACCACGTGGCCTGTCTTCACAGGACTCTGTGTGGCAGGGGACGAGGATGTGCACACTGCCAGCTCCACAGCCAAGGTGTGAAGAGGACAGCAGGATGAGTAAGACCCTGCTCTACTTTAAAGAGGTCATCGTCTAGTGGTGAGAATAAGGAAATCACAGTGTAGAAGGAAAAAGGAAAAAAAATGAGAAAAAAAAAGAGGTAAGGATCAAATATTATGGGAGTTCAGAGTTCATAAGAGAATAGTGCTCAAGTGTGAGTGGAGTGATCTGTCTGGGCTACCCAGAGAAGGTGACTCAAGCTGGTTAGTGAAAAATAAATAGGATTTCAACAGACAGAGGACCTTGGGCAAAATCATACAGGTGTGTACAAACTTGGGAATTTTGGAAAATGCCAAATAGTCCAGTGTGTAAGGGGCAGGGATGGTAGGGAAAAGAAGTGACCCAAATATTAGGAACTTGCAAGTAAGCAGGAAGCAGTTTAGTTGCTCACTATCCTCATTAGAACGGGTGGCCAATTCTTTAAAGTAGAGGTTGCAAACTGGGAGCGTGTTGACCAGGTCTGGCCTCTGGGTATGTTTGGTTTGAATAATATTTTTTAAATTAGTAAGCTTCACATAAAAATCCAGATTTATGGGTTCCCTTAGAAAACTATAAGCCCAGCTATATTGAGCCCTCCTCCCTTCAACATGACAACAATTGTTTACAGCTGAGTAGCGGTTGCCAGTTTGCCATAGTCCCCACCATTCCCTAATCTATGACACCAACTGCTTCATTCTTCATTCATTACTGTGAACAGACATCGGAGAGTATGACTCCTGATTTAAATACAGATTCTTTTGTTTGTTTGTCTACTCCCTCTCCTGTCTCTACATTGTGAACCCCACAGGGAGCAGGGGCTTCCATCTCTTGTTTACACAGCTATCTCCCTAGCAGAAACAGTGCCTAGTGCATAGGAGGCACTCAGTACATAGCTGCTGAATGAATGAATGACTATACCCAGAATTTGACTCCCGGGTAGTGAAATGCTTAGGGTCACTTTAAGCCCACCTGCTGTGCTTCAGCCCAGAATACATCTTCCAAGTGAGTGGCAAACCCTTCACTCAGCCACTCCTCCGTCCAGTCGCGGGCCCCGATGGCTAGGCCAAACCAGGCGTGAGCAATTTCATGGCAGAGACGGGTCCCACAGAGATGGCTCTTTCCTGTCAAGGTGCTCTGAGAGAGGAAGATGATGTGTGGGCTGTGGATAATGGGGGAGAAAACACATGGAGTCTTGTTAGAGCCTGTCCTTGTGGCCACCCCATGGGGCAGCTTTTGTAGCCTGGCGAGCCTGTTATTATCATGTGCATGCTAGATCATGACCGATAGGCTTGCGGCTTAGATGCTTTTAGACATAAATAAAGTGGCAGTTTACATTTCTGGCAGCAGTTCAGGTTGCCGTTTCTGCCAAGCAGTTGTCTCCGTCACCAAACGGCTATTACCTGTAATAAGTAAACTGCACCAAAGTTTTACACTGAAAAAATTACAAGGCAATGGAAGCATTTACTCTGAAATCTGGACTGTAAAAGAAGAGCAGGTGTGAGAATGTGAAGCCCATGCTGTCAGGAGGGTGATCAAAGAAGACCCTTCAGCCAAAAATCCGAGCAGCTTACAAACAAATTGAGAAGTCATGCAGAAGGACAGAAAAAGCCAAGAAGAATGGAACCAAAAATTTTCCATTTCACACCAGGGCTGGTTATGGAGTTAACAAACTAACAGGTGCCATGGATGGGTGAGGTTTCCAAGAGACTCAGATAAAGGCCGAGTCTGTGCAAGGCAAAGATTTCAGTGGTATCTGTAGGCGCTTATGGATTCACATGACATAACAAAGTTATCCTGAGAGAGAGAAAGAAGGCAGGGAGTTAACCCACCCAGGTGTGCAAACGGCCTCAGGGCTGGCACCAGACGGGGAGATTTATCTAATCTCATTTTCCATACCTTGTTTTAAAACCCAAAATACCACATTAAACTTTCATAGATGAAATGAGAAGAAGGGGATCTAAAGAAAGAGGAGGCCAGTAGAATAACTCCGATGCACCCACCTTTGGCATTGATCGTTTTTCCAGGACTTGTTTACAGTCTTTCTAATGAAGAATTTGCTCTTAAAAAATCTCTCCTCCATCAATTGAACAAAAACAGTTGTGAAACCTTCCAAATTAAGAAACTGTACACACCGGTTCCTTTTTTCAAAAGCCATTTGTTTGCCATCATGTTGGCTCTGCACAAGCCAAGACTGCTTGCAGATTTTTCTTCCGCCCCCACAGCCACCATTAGAGAAAACCCCACCTATGTTTCCCTTGCACAACATTACCCATTCAGCTCAGAGAGCTCAACTGCAATCGAGGGAGTCATGTCTGCCAAAATAAGACAGCTTTCATGTGAAATAATAACAGGGCAGGCACGTAAATGAAAAAGCATCTGCCAGGTACTCCGAAGAGTCCACCGGAAACCCCCAGAAATTAAAAGTGGAGTTGGGGGTATTTAGGACAAAGGGGTGCAATGCAACAGGCCCCAACACTAGTTCTAATTTTTAAAAAAACCCCAAAAAACATGGAAGGAAGGAAGACCTGGGAGGCACCGGTGCTAAACTTCCTTTTACTGAGAAAGTCACCCCGTTGCGAAGACAAACTGTAGAACCTGGCATTTTCAAGTAAGTGACCCCTGGCTCTGGCATGTGCAGTGCTACAAAGAAAAGCCACAGAAATGTACCGAGTAAATAACATTCCAGACATACTGCTGGCAGCAGTTCACCCTTTTGGCTAAAATAAAACAGAAGTAAGTTCAGGCCTTGTAAACAGACTCCAAGGCAAGCCTGCATGGGAAGGGTCCACCAGCCAGAGAGAGACAGACGTGTGCACGTCCTCACAGAGACTGGATGGCTGAGTGTCTGCGCAAGCCAGGAAGTTTCCTCAAGCTGATGACTGTGAAATCGCAGCAAGACTGTTCACGAAGAAAAAGGCTCCACCACTACGCTGTTTTGTCCCAGTGTGGAAGCCTAGCCAAGGCCCATTTGTGCAAATATAAAAGTCTGCGAGGGCTTGAAGGAATGCACAGAAGCAGCCGTGTGGGGGTGGCATTTCATATTCCTGCCGTTTCATTTTTTTCCCTTGAACCGTCCTTGCTGTCTCCACCAGACTTCCTTCCCCACCCTTCAGTACTGGGGAGGCCGGTCCCCAGCCTCGCTGCATCGTGGTCAGGCTCAGGACAGACCCTGGCGTGACTGGAATTCAACCTAAACTCCCATTTCCCATCCTTAGTCCTTTCTTCTGAGCCGGGGATAAATGTATTTCCTACTGTCCTTTGAGGGAGACTGAAGCTTAAACATCCTCCCGGATCGGAAGGAAGGGCGTTTAACTTGACATAAATTACCCTATTATCAGTGGAAAACATGACCTTGTCCCTGAAAGGCAATTTTCTGGTTGGGAACCTGACTCTGAACCCTCCAGCGTTCTGTTTTGCCCTCTAACGCAGGGTTGTACTTATTGGATACTCCGGGGCTATGTCTCTATGAAGGAAATGGCTTCTTTCTTAAAACTAAATTAGGAACATGGAGTAAGGTTTTAATAACCTTCCTCGAGGGCTGTTAACAAAATTCTGACATCAAAGGACTCACAGAATATTCTTTCAAGGAGAATTTCCTTCTCTCTTTGGACCCTAAATGTCAGAATTTCTCATGTTAAGTTGACTTTTAAAACCCCTGTCTTTTTTTTTAACTGCTTTCTTCAACGGTGAGTAAAGAAAAGTACAATAGTGTTCCTAAGCTCACTTCAAGGCGTCATACTAAATATTTCTTTACCAACAGATAATCTATCCACGTACACCTTCAGAACAGAATGAACATTTAGAATTTTCTACTCCTACCTTAACCTTGATCCCTACGGCTCACCCCCGGGCTCAGGTTCTTGCACGCTCAGAGTCTCCCTCGTGCTCGCAGCCAGCCAGTGGCCAGTCTCCACTCTGACAAGGCCCACTGGACGACGGGTTTCTTTCCCCCCCGAAAGGGTCTGTGTCAACGGCCTCTACAAAAGCCAGATTGTCGACTCATCACCGTTACAGAGGAAGGGAGATAATCCCTTCAATGACATCTTCATCCTAAACACATTTCTTTCTTTTTTTTAAAAACAATCACAGTTTATCATTTTTCCCAAGT
Organism: Daubentonia madagascariensis; assembly: GCA_023783475.1. Taxonomy (NCBI): domain Eukaryota; kingdom Metazoa; phylum Chordata; class Mammalia; order Primates; family Daubentoniidae; genus Daubentonia; species Daubentonia madagascariensis. The sequence continues at coordinate 395,504 of JAKFHU010000573.1, forward strand.
AAGAGATGGGCCGGAAAGTGATATTTTAATTCTCAAAAAGCACAAGCCCTCTTGCTTGTATTCGCCACCACAAATTCTCTTTGGCTACAGCGGTGGAGGAGAAGGGCGTGGGCAGGCAGGGGTGGTGCGGAGCCACGGCAGGCCTGTGTTGTCATTCTTTCCCTGAGACCACCGGTGGGGCTGCCTCCTCCACAGAGGCCAGGCATGTTGTACGTCTGCCGCCTGGCCCCTCGAGATTAAAAATATCATCTGGTCTGAAGACAGTTTCTCAAGACCGCTCCTGAACACTACCTACCCACCCAGATTAGAATGCTGTGTTCGTTAATTTAAAGCATGTTTCTAGCAGAGGAGGCAGGAGCACCTTCATTACTCCCAGGAGCTGCTCCGATCCTTCGGGAGGAATTCAATTTGGAGCGGAAATGGAGAATTTCATCAGATCCTAAGTAGGAGCTGGTGTTTGATTTATTTCTGCTTTTTCCAGGGAGAGCTGACCAGCGTGGCCCATCTTGCTGCTCAGGGAGCCATACAGCACTTAGCGGCTCCAGCTAGATGCTGCTGCCACTGCAGGTCAGTGCGGGCTGTGCGCTGGAGAGCACAGGAAATTACTTTTGGTTAAGGATAAGAAGAGCCCCGAGGCCACCCCTCCTATTATACTGAAGCAGATCCCAATTCCTCTCATGGGGAGCAAATTTGCTTTTCATACAGATCCTCAGGAGGCCTCATACAGACTTATATTTATCAAGCTTGAGCTTCTTGTGGGGTCAACACTTTTCACAATTTCAACAACATGTGGAGCCCAATATCCCATGATAGAGAAGAAGGAAGAACCAAGAAAGAGAGAAGCCAGCCTCCTTTCCCTCTAAGGTCAAATGGGATAGGTCTAAGGGTCTTATAATCACTTGAAGGCAACTTTTGTTTGTGTGGCTTAATTACTTGCTAATCTAAATTGGACAACTGAAATGTAGAGACTCATAGTAGCTTGCGGGCAATCTGAAAGGGAGGACAAATCCTCATTACCCCTCCCTCAGGGCCATAACATGTTTTCTCTTTCCTTCATAAGGTGTGAAGTGGTGTATGCCAACACTTCACCGATGCATTTACAAATCGAGTGCTCACTCCTGCCCCTTTCTCTCCTAAATGAAATCCCTAGCCCCCCTTCCCTGAATGCAGTCGAACATAAGGGATGCATCTGTTGTCTTGATGGCAAAGGGGTGGCCCAGATGACCTGGTGGGACCCTCCTCCTCTCTGGCCCTGAGACTGCTCAGTTGGGAACAGTCATCTTCCATTTTCCTCCTGTGCACCTGACTGCAGTCACACAGTGTACATATAATCTTTAAACGTGAGGCTTAGGAGATGAGGGAATATTATTTTGGGGCTAGGGGACTTTCGGTAGCCTGAAGTGGAAACCAGTTCTGAAAACCTGAAGAAAACTTGCTATATCTGATCAATGTTTACAGGGATCTAGGTCTGAAGGAAAAGGCTAATGTTAGTTGGTATAAGTTTTCCTTTAAAAAATTCCTTAGAACAAATAGACAGTAAAACATCTACTCACTTAGCTAAATGAATTTTGGCTCAAACTGTTAACATCGCTATGGCAGAGAGTGACTGAGAAAAGCCCCAGGGCCACATTCCTTACAGTGGTATCAGAAACATCTCCTCCTCCTAAGGACTTACATTGTCCCGTGTCCGTGTCCGTGCCAGGCACTGCATTTACACACTCGTCTCTTTCACCCTCCCCACAACCTCAGGATTTTTATTATTAGATTTTATTATGATCTCATTTTATAGATGATGAAAGTAAGGCACAGAGAGGCAAAGTGACTAGCCCAAGGTCACACAGCTGCCAAGTAATGGAGCCAGTATTTGAACTTACACAGTCTTGACTGGGAAGCCTCACTGGGACCCATTCTGCTGGGCTCCCATCCCCCTGTGCCAGCTCAGGCCAAGCGGTGCAATGATCATGGTTCTCCCGGGAGTTCTATTGTCAGAGTACACCAAAGGGAAGCCACTAGCGGTGTCCTGGGACCTCTGTTCCCTAAATCTACATCAGAACTGGCCCAAGGTTCCCAGGCCTACTGATCAGCAAAGCTTCATCCTCTTCCTGGTGAGGGCAGGGGAGGGAAGGCATGGGAGATCACCATGGGCCGCCAAAGAGCCAGAATTCCCAAACCCAATGCCTAGTTCTTCATAACCCTGTCCCATGCCGGGAGTCCCTGGTGGGTCACTACAAGGGCACACTTCAGAGAAGCAGGTACAAGGGTGCTTAGGTCAGTCCCTAGCGAGGGACTCCTGGAGCCCAGGAAAGGCACCACACCAGTCTGCCTCTCCCCCGCCTCTACCTCCCACCTGTTTTTGCCAAAGCCTGATATTCTTTTCAAATAGAGATGGTTTAAAGTGGGTCACAAACCCAAAGGGCTGCAGAGCCAAGAAGATAACAAAACGAGGGCAGCAGATAACGAGATGGGTGATGTAGATAAAGAGATGAGGGAAACGGGGAGAGAAGTAGAGAAGGAGACGGGGAAGGAGAGAAAGAGACGAGGGAAGAAAATAATAAGATGAGGGACGTAGATACAGGTAGCAAAAGGAGGAAAACTGACAAAGCAGGGAAGGCAGACAACAAAAGGAAGGGAGCAGAAAACAAGCGTGGAAGTGGCTAACGAGATGAAGGAGGTAGAAGTGGAAGTGATAATATAGGGAAGCAGGTAACAACAGGGTAAGTAGACAGCAAGGTTTAAAAACACTGTGGCAAGGCAGAGGAGCTCCAAGTTCATAATCTCTGGTTTGACTCCTAAATTACCTTAGGAGAACAGGTTTACAGTTTAATTTCACATGGGGGTGAACATGACTCATACCTCGATCCCACCAGGGTTGATGGTGGGCTCTCATGGGAGACAGGGAAGGGCTCCAAAGCAGAGGGCAGATGACCGTGGAGAGGAAGGAGGCATTGGGGGGGAGGAGCACGGACGAGGGGCTGGGGGCACCAAAGCATCGTTGCCAGCTTCACAATTTGGTTTAGTGTTGGACTTGGCCTATTGCTAATGGGCATAACAACAGCACGGCAACAACGAAACACAGAGACCACCTTTGGCTCCGGCAGCTCTGCAGAGCCTACGGAGTGCTTAGCTATCGGTAAGCAGAGCGGTGGACACTCTATTTCTGTGCGCTGGGCAACACATCCAAACAGAACATTGTCTAGACTTCAGCCCTGCATACTAAATGGGGCAGCTCTAGTGCTCAGCTGTCATGGAGTCGGTCACACCTACCTCGGGCTGCCCTGCCTTAGGAAGTTGGTGTCTGGTGCTTATGGTCATCAAAAAAGCTCAGTAAAGCTGCAAGCAAAATGTCTCAGGTTTTAAAGCTAAAGCATCAGAGATAAAAACAGTACTTGATCGAATTTTCCAACTAGATTTGGACTCCTTTCCCTCTTTGAATCTTAAAATACATGTTCTGCCTTAAAGTACACATTCTAGAATCTCATAGATAAGAACAAACAAATAACTTTTTTTGAAGTTACTGAACATTCTGGAGACTATACATTTTGGACACCAGGGGACACACCCATACCCACACTACATGAACAAATATTTATGGTAGTTGAACATGTTTTTTGGATCATCTCTAAATTACTTATGAGCTGAAAGCTGTGAGTTTTCTGCAGGATCTGGGGAACTCTTCCGGTAAGTAAGTAATTACCAATTAAAACATGTTGGCAGCCTCCATTGGAGCACATGGATGACAAAACGTGATTCCCTCCACTCCCTCACCTCCCCACGTCCCCCGCCCATCCTCCCCAACCAGGGTGATGATGTTTGTTCCCATAAAAAGAGCTAATAAAATTAGCCTCCACTGTGATACAGGGAAAATCTTTATTTAATAAAATAATGCATTTTACTTCAGTCCCAGAACAGCAATAAAATGGCACAACTGAGAACCATAATAGCTCATCCAGTTGGTTTTCACCGCATGTGTAAGAGTCTGTCATTTGTGGCCACGTGGGAGCCTGGAAAGCTGTTTCATGAAGGGACATGTTGGGGCAGCTTGCAACCACCCTCAGCAAGAACAGTTTGGTTACTGGTTTCCTTTGAAATATACTCTCTGGACGCACAAATCAAGTCTCCCCATGTTCTTTGTCTAGAAAAAGAAGTCATGGGGATTTCCCAAAGAGTATTCAGAATTTAATTGGTGAGGGAGGCATCGGTTGTTTCCATAACTGAGAGCAAGCATCCAAGCCCCAGCCAGGCACTCTGGGAATCTGAAAATCCAAGACAGAGTCAGGAGTATGTTTAATTGCTCTGCTGGGGGCTGGTGAAAGCACACATGAAGCAGAAAGGCTGGTCTGTACAGCCATAGGCCTGAATGCAACAGATGTGCTGCAGACTGATAGAGAGTTCTAGAAGCATAATGTTGGTGTGGAAGAAAGTCCAGGTTACCCCCTGCCAGATAATCACACTGTCAATTAGATTTCAAAGCAGGAAGTTACTTTGCATAGGGACAAGCAACAGAGCTGCCTTAGGCATTAGAGTCAGTTCTGTAACTAAATCAAAGTCAGATCCAGGAAAAGAGGAAGGAAGGAAGCTAAGTTCAAGTGTTCCCTGACAGTTGGGTGGAAGCGGCAGCGGTGATGAAGATGATGATGGAGAAGAAAGATTAGAAAAATAAAACAATGATGACACTAAACACTTAGATACTGCTTACTTTTTCCTCGGGAATGTTCTAAGTATTTTATGTTCACTACCTGGTTCAATTCTAACAACCACCCCATGAGGAAGAAATTACTATCATCCCCATTTTACAAGTAAGTAAACTAAGCCACTGAAAAGTTACATGACTTGTGTAAGATGCCACAGTTAGTAGGTGTCAAAGCTGATCCAAACGCAAGCAGCCTGGCTCATATACAAGTTTTGCTTAATCAACATCAGCATGTATCAGAATCACCTGGAGGTAGGGTTGCTAGATGAAAAACAGCACACTCAGTTAAATTTGAATTTCAGATAAACAACGAATAATTTTTTAGCGTGTTCCAGCCGTATTTGCTAAACCTGGCAACCATACCTGGAAGGCTTGTTAAAACAGATCACTAGGCCTCACCCAGAGAGGGTCTGATTCAGTAGGCCTGGGTGGGGCCTGAGAATATGCATTTCTATCAAGTTCCCAGGTGATGTTAATGTTGCTAGTCCAGTGACCACGCTCTGCAAGCTACTGATCTACACCATGGTGGCTGCATAGCAGCATTAATTTTTTAAAAAATTCATTGCCAAAGTTGATAAGTGGGAAGATTTTACCTAGAAATCCAGATTTTCAAATTATATTGAAAATTTGAAAGATTTGGCCACAATAGGCCCACATTCTTTTTTAGGAGCTGACACTTAATAGTTATTCTGTTCCAACACACATATACACACACACACACACACTCTCACACACAGGAGTCTAATGCCAAAGGGCAGTATTGTATCATTTCCTAAAGACAATACTAAGCTAAGCATTATACATCATTTCAAAAATAAGAACATATAAGGTCCCTGTTATGATTCATGTAGGTTAATTCTGCGAAACAGGCAAAGTCTACTTGGGAGTTTCCCATCGTAGACCCACATTCTTATTTAGCAACTGCAGTAGAATAGCAGCTGGCCCTTTTAGAGGGGGCTCAGGCTCTGCAGTTCGCTGTGGTCCTCACCATTCCCTCCTGTCTCCCCGCCACTAGCCGAGTCCACTTGTCATTTATAATCATGCATGTGCTTTTTTTCCTTCTGATAGCAGGATAAAGAGAAAAGTGAAATATTTCTTCTATTCACATCTCTACCGAATGTAGACAGAGAAGACCTAGTGTTTCTTAGAGGATGCTCTACCCATTCACTAATTTATGTTTGCTGCCTGACCCCTGATAAGCACTTGGACTTAACGTCTAGTTTTTCTTATGAAAAATTCTACTATCAACCTTGTTTATGGCTATAAAATGATTTAGCAAATTCTTGCTTCATGGAGAGGGCAAAGACACAAACTTCCGCCCAGTGCAGGTCAGTCACTACAAATTCTACGTTAGTAAACGTGGAATTAATTAGGTTTATTGTATTTTTGAAATCCAAACACAGTTTCAATTACTACTAGACACTAATGGCTTATAATGAAGGCAAAGCTTGTTAACTAAGCAAACAACTGGCATGTTTGTTTAAAGTGTAAATAGAAGGAAAATTCATGAATTAAATGAATCAATTCGCTGATTGTTCTCCCTTGGCTGTAAAGGAGCATTCAGCTGCCACAATATATATCACCACCTTTGTTAAAAGGATTAGCCTGCTTGGGTTATCTTTATCCGGTCAGAGATCGTCTTAGTGGTCAGAGATCTTCTTAATGGTCGCTTACAAGGTAAACGTCTCTCTTAATTTTTCAAAGTACTCATCTGCATCAATAAATGCCATTAAGGATAAGGAATCACCTGGCTTTTGGGGATTCATAAATAATTGAGCTTTTAAGAACAATAGCATATTTCCTAATCTCAAATTGTGACTGTGACTCCACGGATAGACCAACACAGCATGCTTGCTGAGATAAAGGGACAATATGCCTCATATTTTCCACGGTGGTCCTAGAAAGTATGGGACAGATGGTCATTCTCAGAGGTCTTCAACTTAACAGCATTTCCGTTTAAAAGGTAATAAACCTCACCAGGAACAAAAATAAACAAGAGGTTTTGCTCTCCAAAGTCTCCTGGTTTTAACTAACCCTTTCATTTAAAATTACGAGCCCTGTATTTCTTCTCTCCAAATGGAATGCATCAGATTTATGGGATATCTATAGCTAAATCCCATGTCTCTGGATGGTTCCCTTGATTCATCATTCCTTGGATCTGTTCACCATGGTGAAAGCGTGGGCAAGGATCACAGGAATTCTTTTCCTTCTAAATAATTCTTCCTGCCCATGTCCCCATTCCTACGTGGTTGCCTCCTTGTGATTTGAAAGGCACCTGGGTCTGTTTGGAATGTATTCAGCTGCAAGTAACAGAAAATACAGCTAACAATGGGACATGCAGGGGAGGTTTTTCTTTTCTTGTAACAAAACCTCTGGAGGAGGGCAGTTGCCAGGCTTGGCTCAGTGACTTGGCAATACAGTCAGAGCTAGAGGTCTATCTCCTCACTCTTTGTCCTTACCATGTTTGCTTCTTTCCTCATGCTCGCTACCTCGTGCTCGCAAGCTGGCCACCACCGCTCCAAGCATCATGTTCATGCTCAACATAGAAGAAATGTGTGTGTGTCATGCCAGCAACACTGATCCCTTTCATCAGGAAAGCAACTTTTCCTAGGAAGCTCATAGCCAATTTCCACTCTTTGGTTACCTCTAGCTATAAGGCAGCATGGCAAAGGTGAGTTTTGGTGCTTTCTGATTCTACTGTGGAAGCTGGACAAGGAATTGGGTCCCACGTGAACAGCACCCTAGCATAGCCCTCTTTTTCATAAATAGTAGAAAGTCATCCCTTGGGTTATCTTTTAGAATGCGAATACTTTAGGAAGGGATAATACACTCAAATAACTCACACTGGAGTGTTAGTAACATACCACATTATGTCTTTCTAGGCAGGAGCCATTTTGAACATGGGGGCTGCAGGATGGGCAAGTAAGGGCACCTCAAAGACACAGGCTACCTATTTCCCAACTTAACCTCATGCTGGCTGGCATTCATAACTTAATTTTACCTTCATACCCTCCACAGACGACCAAACACCTTTAAAGCTAATGGCAATACTATACATTATAGTGGCTTTTAAGAACTCAGGCCTTGGGGACAGAACCCTGGGTTTGACTCCTGGCTCCCCCACTTGCCAGCTGCATCACTGTATTACTTTCCTAGGGTGGCTATGACAAATTACCACAAACATCATAGCTTAAAACAACACGAATTTTCTTTATTTCACTGTTCTGCAGGTCAGAAGTCTGATGCAGGTCTCACTGGGCTAAAATCTATGCTGCCAGAAGTTAGGACACTTGCCCTTGAGTGTGTGCATCAGGTGTGAGGTGACTGCAAGGGGCACAGGGGTCTTCTGGGGTGCTGGTCATGCTGTCTTTCCTGGTCAGGGTGCTAGTTACAGAGGCATATTCAGTTTGTGAACATCCAACAAGCTGTATGCTTAAGACATACACTTTTCTGCATATAGTATACTGCAATGAAAAGTTAAAAATAAACAGACAAATACCCTGGGAGGTCTGCAGCTTCTTCATGGAGAAATTAAGGCAAAGATGAAGTTAAAGCCCTGTCAGTATGCACAGAACTGAGACCAGAGACTGGGCAGCCTACCCCCTAGTCCTTTTTAATGTATGTGAGGCCAATTTCCAACACTAATTATATATATTTTTTAAATCTCTTGAGGACAGTTTTTTTAAAATGTTCTTTTGCCATAGAATCACATTTCCATTCAAAGAGAAAGGTACCTTGTATCCTTCAAACACACCTGTGAAAACAGAACTGATACTGTCATATATCTCTGTCTGCTTCGTTTTCTTTCAGACACAGTGAAAAACATGCCACAATAATAAACCCCTTTTCCGTCCTGGCCAGCTGGAAAATTACGTTATGATTGGAATGACATCATTCAGCTACGACACTGAGCCAGCGGCTGCTCTGAGAAATCTGGGTGAGACAGCGACAGCATGGTTGTGAACGCCACTCAGCAGTGAATCCCACCCTTTTTATTAGCAAATGGCTTTTTTATTGCCATGACATTTTGAAAATGAAACTGTGACACTACATTGTCTGAGGCCGTTGATCACCCAGCATCCTTTATCTCTGAAATGAACCACATTGGCCAGGGGTGTCTTGTTTCAAAACAGGGAAGACAAGAATGAGGCTCAAGGAGAGCCCATTTTAAATAACTAGTCCCAAAGGGGGAAGACCAGAGGTGAGGGCCAAGGCAGCGGTGGCCCCCAGGGGATGATTTAGCATTCCCTCTCTCTCTCTGTCAATTGTTTCTAAAGTGATCTCAAGTAGTAGTGATAATAATACCATAAGTATTATGGATTAGTATCTACAATAATACTCTTTTCTGTGGACTATTGATGTTGTATCACATAATACTCCAGGCAAAACCCCAGCATGCTTATTAGGCAAACATAACATCATGATGAGGCCCCGACCCTCCTCCACCTTTTCAAGTTTTAGGTTGAACCATATGACATTGCTGATTATGTGACAATTTTCAACCTCCCCAAATGGGCAATTTCATATGGCTCATCCTAATAGACTGCCTGTTCCCCCATGACCCTTCTCTGCAGAAACACTGGGAGTTTTGTCATAAAATGTAGGGATATGCCCATGCTTCTCAAGCAACAGAGAATTAGAAATGCTGCTGCACCTCACTGCATAGAAGTACAGATGACGTGTCCAGGGCAAATGACTGTCCTCAGAAAGAGCAGTACCCTAGACCAGTGCCCCCTCTGTCCTTTGCCTGCTCAACGTGAAGCCAGGTGCCTTAGGTCAAAAGCACATCCTCAAGTCAACAGCAAAAGCAGGAGGAGTGGCCAGAGCAGGGAGACTGGAACACAACTGGCCCTGACCCCGGAAGGAGGCTGAGAGGACCTGCAGCTGATGTGCTGCATGCCAAAAGGCCACACCTGCAAGCCAGAGGCAGGGGGCTATCACTGCCAAGAGGCTGGGATCCTAACTGGGTAGCTGCATTCCAGCTGACCAGTCCGTCGTGGGTGCCTGACTCTTGCGCAGGGGAGTGAAGGGCCCAGGTAAGAGAAAGCACACTGTTTCAGAGCCGCTCACACCAGGGTGAAGATGCAGGCCATACTCAGTCAGCTAGCTGCCAAGGAGGGCTCTGGGAAAGAGCACGGGCTGGTTCTGACGGAGGACGAGAGGTGAGGGGGAAGGTGAGAGTGTACAGAGGACCGTCAAGGAGAAGAAAACTCGTCCGGGGAAGAAGAGTGAATGGGGCAGTGACCCGTGGATTCAAAGGCCTGCTCAGAGCTGGCTCACAGCAGTCCTCCCGCAGCCGACACAGGTGGGACAAGGTCTGGGCTGCAGAGATGAGCTAGTGCTGAAGCTGGGAAGGTGTGGGGCAGGTTCTGGAATCCCTGGCCACGTGATTCAGAAGTTCTCTTGGAGGCCCCACGCCTTCCCATTCTCATGTGAGAAAACAAGACCCAGAGAGCCAGAGTCCTTTGTACCGCAACGTGGGAGCTGCCTGTGGGCTACAGCTAACTCCCATCAGCTCTAAGTCTGCAAGGCATCTTATTCAAAACTGTTTTACAAAAGCCCAGTCACGTCAGAACCGACAGAGACCCCTTGCCTGAAACTGGCGACTTATCTGAAGCTAGAAGCTTGGGGTAACTTAGGGCGGAAATCAGTTGTGTGCCACCCTCTGCAGCCACCTTTACAAATGCTTCTGGGATGGGTGGTACACCGTGTCACAGCAGCTGACTACAAAGATGTTCACTTGGCCTTTTCTTCAGCTGACAAAGGGCTACCCTTAAGGAAAGTTTCAGTTTTTTATTTTTTATTTTGGTGGTTGTTGTTCACCAGTTTCATGTGGGAGGAAAATAACAACAAACAAGAAAGAGAAAACATTTCATACTATTTTCTAAGCACAAAAGGTTGATATTTTTCACAGTTGTATAACTAATGATTTACCTAATTGTCTCCAAATTTTCTCTCTTGTTCCTTCGCTCTTTTTTTTTTTTTTTAAGGCTCCAAAAATTCACCTTTGGTTTGAACACATCTGTGGGAAAAAAGCCTGGCATAAAGAAAAACCGGGTTATGCTGGAGTGTCAATGTGTGTAACCTTAACTACAGCATGTTTGCTTTTGCAAACACTGTAGTGTATGAAATAAAATATTAATAGCCATTACCTCAGTTCTTCTGAGAACAGACCTGAGTCACAGTTCTCGTGTGGCATGATTTCCACACACGCACCTCACCGTGAATGCTGCTCACGTTATGAGGCGATGGAAGCCTCAAAGCCAGCAAGACCAAACTGAGTATGTGTTTTTATTCCATAATGTCATGGGGAATGTTGCTTGTTTTGGAGACCAAGTTCACTTCTCCTGAATTTACCACCTATTACACATTTTAAGACTAATCACCTAAAAATGTACTAGGTGTGATGGCAAAATTATTTTTAACTTAGAAAGGAAAATATTGGAATAAGATTAACATCTCTGTTATTTATCAGCGGCTAGGTTTGCAATCACTCAGCTGAACTCGCTGACCCTCGAAAGCACCAAAATATTTGTGTTAACAAATACATTTCCAATGCCTCATATTTGTGCATTGCAAATGGACATAATTAGATTTTAAGACTAAAATGGATGGTGTTAACTACGCCAAACACGTTCAGCTTCCTGGGGGCTGCTGGTAGGGTCTGGTTTCCCCTACTCTCCCTCTGTGTGGCCACTGTCTTCTTGATAAGCTCTACGCTCTCAGTGGCCTAAAAACCAACTGTTTGACAGTTTTGTGTATGATGATTATACAGCAGAGTTAAATGAAAGAATGAAAGTCAAGCAGCCAGCCCAAAACCTGGCACACAGTAAACACTCCACAAATGTTAGCTCCCTTTTTTCTTCCCCGCATCCTATGTTCTTCCTTAGATTGATAAGTGCTTTCAAGTCAGTGTTTAGAATTGATTCTTCAAATCCCCCATGAGATAGTGTAAAGTGAACATTCCCCTTTTATTGGCAAGGGGCCGAGAGGGGGAGGATGGAGAATTTTCTCTGTGGTATGGGATCCTGGCATGGTCTGAGATTAGACCAAAGCTCTCTCCGCCACAGCTTAGCAGTGGGGCTCCTGGGCTAAATTGCTTCTTTAGGTGGCCTGCCACACCAAGGTGTGTTTTTTAAATCTGTGCAATAAAATTTAGTGTGGTTGGAGAGGCGGCAGTGGACGGGAACCCACCCACAGGCAAATGACGTCAAAAAGCTAGAGGGAAACATTGGGCTTCTGTGTTCTCGAGAAGCTTCTGCTATGTTAAGCAACCTGAGAAGGAAGCTGACTTTCCATTAAAAAACAGCCACTTTGGCAGTTGTCAGAGACAGCCTGGTGTCTTATACTTCCCCTCTCAGGAAAAGCAGGGAAAATAATTTCCATAAGTTGGAAAGGAAGAAACCAGGAGTTCAAAGAATCTTTGAGCTGGAAGGGAACTTGAAGGGCATTTAGTGTAACCTCCACCTTCAAGAGCAAATAAGGAAACTGAGGCTCAGAGCAAACTGGGGACTAATCCTCACCCCTGGATTTCCAAGGCAGCCTGCCCTCTATGCCATGCTGCTTTCACAAAGCCAGCTGCCTGCACCTTGGCCAGCTGTTCAGAAAGGAACAGTGCCTCGAATTCCAGTCTGTATAATTGCTTCAATGGAGGCTGACAGATGGCTGGAGGGAGAAATGCCCTGTCCCACTCAGACCCAGAGACCAGAGATCTTGCTTGGGAAGAGGCTCTGGGAAGGCTGGTGTGTGTGTGTGTGTGTGTGTGTGTATGTGTGCAAGCGTGCACATAAGGGGCACAAAACTAGACAGGCCCGTCTCTCTTACACCTTTTCTTACAGAAAACAATCTGATGTGTGGACTCTATAAACTGGAACAGCTTTTCCTTGCTGGTCTCTGAGGCTTGGCCCACACTGTCTACATACAGAGGGGCTTTCTTGTTAACACATTAGCCGCCCCTGATCTAGGGACCAGCCACTGGCTCTCTTAGTTCTACAGTTTTCTCCTCTGTGAAAGGGCTCAGAGCACTAGCTAGGGGATGCCTGTGGAGCAGTGTGCAGAAATCACACAGCAGGGCTGTCCACACATTCCACACCTGCCCACAGGTATGAATCTTCCCTGTGTCTTCAGGAAACCAATGGTGTCTGATTAAAAAAATCCTGTGACGTCACTCACAAAACTGTATTTTCCACAGGAAATCAACTCTCCCACCTGTGACCTGCCAAAAGGGAAATCCTTCAATTAATAAAGTGAATAGTAATAGCCTTATAATTTCTAAAGGCCCTTTATATCCATCTTTTCTCTGTGTTTTAAATTGAACCTCAGCAGCGTTGTGAGGGTTGTGGGCTTTTGTTCCCTTCCGATGAGGAAACAGAGTTTCAGAAGAAGAAAAGATGGACCCAGAACCACAAGCTACTACGTGGCAGGCCCAGCTCTCCTTTCTGATAACACTCAGATGTGCGCACGCAGGGATCAGCTCCGTGTCCGTGGTTCACCAAGTGATTTCATTGAGGGAACATACACACTCTGAGTCCAAGATTGGGCCGGACAAACAGGACATAGGAGGTGGATAGTGATGCAGAACCATTCAGTCATTCAGCAAGTATTTACTGAGAGCCTACTAAGTGGCAGGAACTGTGCTAGAGGCTTAGGACACATTAACAAACAAAAGGGCCGTGGACTGGGTCCTCATGGAGCTCACAGTCTAGCAGAGGGAGACATTCAATAAACAAAATTCTTTACTTCTTTATTCTTTTTTATGTCATTCACTTCTTTCCCTATCTCAGTTCCTGCGTTTCCATGGTAGAAACCTGGAACATGTTTGGATCTGCATCCCACTGCATTACCCCGCTGCATTATCCCGCTGCTCACTCCTGTCCTCTGCGGTGCCCCAAACCCCTCCCCAAGGCCTCGCTCTCTACTCCCTGCAGAAATGACAGGGATGATGGATGGCTCCTCACAGTGTCTGATTGCTTTAGTCTGAGTGTTGGCAGTTGTTAGCGATGGGTGTCTTTATCTGATCACTGATAGATTTCATTATTTGTAGCTTTCTAGCATGGCTTTTACTGGAAGTCCTGTGTGAGTGTAAGTGTGAGTGTGTGTGAGTGTGTGTGTGTATGTGTTTCCCAGAGTATATTTTATGATAGGTTTTAACAGGGTTGGGGCAAAAGTGCAAGGTAAGCAGCTTTCCAATAAGGGTTCAATGATACACACAGGGAAGGTGCATTTGAATGACAAGGCTGTCCATCTAAATATAACTACAGAAGCGAAACGACAGAAGAACATGTATTTCTACTGTTTTCATTAAACTAGAATTTTAAATCAAAATTTTTATTTATTTTTTTCTTTTTTATATGCTACTCTTAGTTTCTTGCCCCATAGGCTGGCTCCCCCATCTCACCTCACTGTCATTTGGGGATTGGGACAGTTATTTAATGCAATCCCAACCATAATTATGTTTATAATGTTTTAAAATTACCTGTCTTAAACAATATGTAAGTGGAGTACAAAGAAACAATATTTTAAATTTTTTAAAAGATCATCAATTGCTCTTGAGCTTGTTATTGAGATGAACTAAACACATTCTTTCATCAGAAAAAAAAAGATGAGAAGAAGAAATCGCATAAAAGCGTAAGTAGCAACTCAAAAATTATTTTCTTGGTTTATTTTATGTTGCAGCTACACAAGCCATCCCTCTTTGTGTGTCCATCAATAAGATATCTGTTGTGCTTTTGTACAAAGAACAAAGATGCTTTTATCAATTCTCAAAAGTCTGTAGGACAAACCATTCATGCTGTCAAACCCTCTAAAACCCTTTCAGCAAATAATGAAATCCATCAGTGACAAATGTCAACATACTAATTTGTTAAATGCAAAACAAAAGCAACATTCAGACAAGGCGCTTCATTTCATGTTATATCAGCACTCCAATTTGTACCAAGTTTATGGCAACCCACAGATCATGCAATATTAAACAGGACTGTATTATAATGACTAAAACTGGAACAATAAACTGCCCTTAGCTAGAATGCTAATAGTGCAGCTGAAATACATGCTATAATTCTAGTACATTCAACTCCTTCTAAACTACTAGAAATTCTACAAAGAGACCTATTGCTAATAAAGAGTTGGTGGTATAACCCAAATATATGACTTTCAGATAGATAAGAAAAGAGACTTGAAACACAAAATTGAAGTCCTGGAGAAGACCTTAGATCCTACTTAGGCCAACACAACCAATCAGAGCAAAATGAAAGGAATGAAATGTATAATGATAGGATCTTCGATTTTTATTGTTGATCATGATATCTTTTAACTGAGACTACCATATTCCATAATTCTTGCAGAATTTTACAAAAAAGCCTGAAGGAAGCAACAGGGTAGGTGATGCTGAGGTGCAGAGGTCTATCTGCAGGGTGAGAGGAAGACCCTCTGAATAATGTTCCCCTGCGATTTTTAAAAAACTGCTTCAGATAATGCCTAGTGCCCCAGAGGACTCAAAGCATAACTGTCAGAGACCTAGTGAGTCTGGCACAGGCTTTGGGGACAAACACACTTGAGTTCAAATTCTGGCTCAAGTGCATGATAACTGTGACTTCAGGTCAAGTTCTTTACCTCTCTAGGCCTCAGTTTCCTATCACTGAAATGAAAATCACAACCACCTTGCAGGGAAGCTATACAGATTCCTAGTGCCATGTATGCGGTGGGTATTCCACACAGTTTTGATACATGAATGCCTTGGTCAAGCTTCCAAAGATCATTTGTTTCACCTCCTTTACTCCTGGAGAGATTAACTGGGCTTGTGGGCAGCTCAACTGAAGATGTAGGAAAGGGCACCATTTTGGACAAAAGGAAGGCTAAATTGAGTAGTTATGGTATGCAGTTATCAAATGACAATCAAAAGTGTTTTAATGATATTTTTTAAAGTATATCTAGTTGGATTTTCATGTATCTTCAACCAATTCAATTACCATAAAGAGATGGTGAGGATGACACCTGCTGTGTAGGACAGATCCCTTTGCTACTATTTTCCCTATAAGGGGACCTGCTGCCCTGCGACAATCTTTAAAACAGGCAAACAATCAGAGCTACTTCAAGGAAACTGAAATGCAAAAAGCTACCAAGAAAAGTTAAAAATTAGCTTTAAATTTTCTTTCACATGACACACACACACAGAGGCGTGCACACACACCTCTATCTAATTTTCTTAGATAGCATATTCCTATCTAAGAAAATTCTAGGAAACGGAGGGTCAGAAAATGTATGTACCTAAATTGTGGTAAAAGAGATAGATAATCACATCTTTGTAGAAGTCACACAAATCACTACTGCTGATGTCTTGGGTAAATTCCCAATTGGGCAATTGCCACCTGCCTGTCTAAAATACCATTCCTTGCCATTTCTTTTGGATACAAAACATTCCTGTGCTTCTAGTCCTCAGTGGAAGTGTGGTGTTGGGGGAGACATTAAACAGCTGCCGTTTCACCTGCACAGTAACCTGTGTTTTAGCAGTTGACCCTCCTCACCCTACTCCCGCACTGGATCCTGTTTGCTGAGCTGGGGCACAACACATAAAGCAAGATCCAGTCGTCTTTATTAGTTTCCTTTCTCAACTGCTGAACATCATTCACACTGGACCCTATTAACCCTTCCTCACCCCTTTCTATACATATATGTGTGTGTGTGAGAAATATTAAATGACATATCCACTGGGAAACAAGAACATGTCTTTTTTCCCTGCTTAAAGACTCAGTCAATTAACAGCATACCCAAGTCAACTCGAAGTTCTTGATACCCAAAGTGTAGTCTGGGACCAAGACTGTCGGCATCTTCTGGGCTCTTATTACAAATGGAGACTCTCAGCCCCCAGCTCAGAATGCTGAATCAGAGTCTGCATTTTAACAAGATCCCCAGTTCTTTCACATACACGTTAAAGTACCTTCTCAGCACTGTCCTAAGTGAAAAGTATATGCATTCTAAGTGAAAGTGATTGAAGAAGCTCATTTTATTCCCTTTTTTCTCATGGATAGCAAAAGGTGTATGAGACATTGAGAAGCAAGGGGGAGTCCTAGAGACTCACGGGTTAATCCCAGATTCAGGAGATAAATCTCATGTTTAACAAAGATCAGATGAACACTGACAACGTGTGGAACCTGGGGCCAGGTGCAAGGGATTTAAGGATCAATAAGAACAGTGCCTGTCCTCCCACTTAAAACATTCACTATACCATGCTAAACTATACTATACTGTACTAGCTTAGGTTATTACAATTGCTACAATGAAAACATGTATCGTGGAGTAAGGGGGCACAGAGGAAGAAGCAATCGATTCTTTTTTAATTTCAGCAAACTTGAATATTCTATTTTTTTGTCATTCCCCATTAAAAGCCATAAACATAAGTCAACTCCGCATGAGTCAGAGAAGATTATGAAATTTTGATTTCCTGCTTATTGACAGTGGGTAACACATTTTACTTAATTGTTTTGATAATGTCTCCCATCTAACCACTTACTGAAGTGATGTTTCACACTATTTACTCAACTTTGCGTGACTTAGAAATAGAAACTCAAATGGCAACCACCTCTTGACACGAGGGAATACCGGAATGGTCAGTTTTGCCAAGGTCTGAGAGAAAGTGGGCTGCTCCAAGCACGGCCACCTCGTAGGAAAGGGTTGAGCAAGTTCTAAAAAATGGGCACTTGGAAAGCGTTCTACATACTTATGAGTCAGATGTGTCTTCACTGCAAAGCTTCGTGATTTTGTTTAAAGTCAGTTCCCGGAATTGCAGATATATCCAGAACTCAAAGCTAAGTAGAAAACACACTCTAAAGCCAAATATAGATGACATTTGGATTATCTACATGTCCCCCACTCTCCTCACGTGGGGGAAAACTGAAAGTTGACTAAGACACAGACATGCAGAGAAAAATGTTTCAAGGAATTATTAGTATTGGATACTCTTCCAAAGCTGATAGTTTGTTTCCCATGAAATCTTCTATTGGAGTACCATAAAACACATTCCTAACATAATATGGGGCAGAAGCAGAGACAAATGGGGAAGATGATGATGATGGAAGAGATCCTCCTGAGAGCAGGGGAAGCACAGGGAACACCTGGAAGGCGAGGCGGTGAGGAAAGGACAGCTCTGCACTCACCTCCTTGCGGGCCGATGAATCACCAGCCCTCAACAGGATACCATCAGGCCCTGGGGATGATATTGTTTTGGTCCTTGAAAGTGCAACTTGAAGAATAATGTTTACATTTGCAGGCTACCGCATCATCACAATCGCTTTGGTGCCATTAGATTAGAATACTCATAAATCATGGAATTTGGTTCCTAAAAGGGCTGTTTACCACCTCCTTTTACCCAGCAGTCTCATTCAACAGAGGAAAAAACTCAGGCTCAGAGAGGCCAAGTCACATAGCTAGCTAGTTGGTGGCAGCCAGTAGTCAGCAGTGGCATTCATGCCCTGACTCCCAGTCACAGAGCTGTTCACATGACAACAGTGGTTCCAGCCTGGGCTCCCCTGATCTCTTCGAGTTCTCCAAGGCCATGAGCGTCCATGGACTATGTTCTGTATTTCAAAAAATTCAACTGAATCTATGTATTTTCTGGGAAAAAAAGGCAACACATTGACCAAAGCACCAAGTCTCTGCTTTGGGCTAAATTTAACTCAGTGTGTTAATTCTAGTTACAAAGAAGGTAAATTGGGACTCAAGCAACATAAATTAAAAAATTTTGTAACACTAGGCCAGGTGCAGTGGCTCACACCTGTAATCCTAGCACTCTGGGAGGCCGAGATGGGAGGATCACTTGAGCCCAGGGATTTGAGGCTGCAGTGAGCTATGATGAGGCCACTGTACTCTAGCCAGCGCAACAGAGCAAGACTCTGTCTCAAAAAAAAAAAAAAAAAAAAAAAATTGTAATGCTTATTGAAAAGGGTTGTCTGTACTTTGTTCCTATTTCTTGTTTTCATAACTTTAATGATAAGGTAATATGTACACACTAAAAAAGTTTTGGTGTACAAAATTAGCAAATGAAGATGAAAATTCTCTTCCCATCAGTCCTCCACTTGGAGTCTTTCTTCTCCAAGGTGACCAGGGTTATAAGCTTATTGTGAAGCTTTCCGGAAAATATTTTTTAGGTATTAAGGACAAATGCATGATGGACATTTCATCTTGTTTCTTCAGGTGACACTGTGTCTAGGAGCTTGTCCCACATTTGGTCTACCCCATTCTTTTTAAAGGCTGCACAGAATTCCACCGACACGTGCTGCAGACTTACGTGGTTTCTAGAGCTTTGCTTTCACCAACCGTGCTGAAGTAAACATTCTTGCCCATTTACCCACCTATACTTTGGTGAAATTCCTAGCAGTGGAAGGGCTGAGTCAAAGAGAACATGCTTTTCAAGCTTTAGTAAATATTGCCAAGTTGCCCTCAAAGAAATTACAATTTCCTTCCCCCCCAAAAAGTAAGTAAGGATGCCAGTTTCATTTGCCCACTTTTCTAATGGGTTATATTGTATTTTTATTTGGGGGAGAGAGATTTTTAAAAAAATTTATTTGTTAGAATACTTGATAAAATAAGGAACTTAGCCCTTTATTTGTCATGTGTTACAAATGTACCCCATCTGTTGTATTTCTTTTTGCATTTCTTTCAATGAAGAAGTTTGAAATTTTTACGTAAACATGTTGATCACTATTTCTGTTTACAGTTTCTGAATTTCATTGACTACAAAGTTTCCCACATATCAAGAATATAAATTTATTCATGTTTGTTTACTACTATGGTTAGCTGTCTATTTATTTATTTATTTATTTGAGACGGGTCTTGCTCTGTCACCCAGGCTGGAGTGCAGTGCCACTATCATAGCTCACTGCAGCCTCAAACTCCTAAGCTCTAACGACCCTCCTGCCTCAGCCTCCTGAGTAGCTGGGGCTACAGGTACATACCACCGTGCCTGGCTAACTTTTTACATTTTTTGTAGAGATGGGGTCTCGCTATGTTGCCCAGGCTAGTCTCAAACTCCTGGCCTCAGGCAATCCTCCTGCCTTGGCATCCCAAAGTGCTGGGATTATAGACGTGAGCCACTGAGCCCAACCTACTGGGTTTTTTTTGTTGTTTTGTTTGTTTGTTTTTTACATTTAATATTTGATCTGGAGTTTATTTTGGTGAAAGAAATATGGTGTGCAGCTCAATTTTCAAATTATTAATCAGTTGTTTCAATAATATTTATCAATCAATCCATCTTTTCTTCACTGATTTGAAATGTCCCTTTATCATATAAAAGATTCTAAATGTATTTGGATCTATTTCTGGGTTTTATTCTGTTACATCCCAAGTGCTTAATTCTTCTCCAGTAACAAAATCATTCTGATTAAGGTATCTTCATAACAACTTTTAATATTTGATAGAACTAGAACCCCTCATTATTCTTCAAAAAATTTTTTCCTATTGATTCTCATTCTTATTTTTTCAGATGACTTTTTTTTAACTTTTCTAAAATATGTATTTACATGTATGTGATCTGGGAAGTTTACTGAGGACAACCTATATACTTCATATCTTACATTCAATTTTTGGTACTTTTAAATGTAAATATTTTATTTTAGAATAGTTTTAGATACAGAAAACTTGTGAAGATAGTACAGAGAGCACATTTGTCACAATGTACCATACTAATACAATTAACCCATATTAATACATCATTATTAAAGTCCATAGTTTATTCCAATTTCCTTAGTTTTACTAGGATACCACAGTACATTCAGCCTCCATGTCTTCTTAGGCTCCTCTTGGTTGTTCTCAGACATTCCTTGTTTTTGATGACTTTGACAGTATAGTCAAGTATTTTATAGATTGTTCTTCAATTTTGGTTTATCTGATGTTTTTCTAATAGTTAAAGAGGGGTTATATGGGTTTTGGGGAGCAAGAACAGAGACATAAAGTGCCATTCTCATCATATCATTTCAAAGGACATGCTATCAACGTGACTTATCACTGTCGATGTTAATCTTGATCACCTGGCTGAAGTGGTAATAGTGTTTGTCAGATTCCTCCATTGTAAAGTTATTCTTTCTCCCCGCTTTCCATACTATACCTTTTGGAAGGAAGTCACTATGCACAGCCCACACTTAAGGGGGGGGCATTATGTTCCATCTCCTTAAAGGGGGAAGTATCTATATATAGTATTTGGAATTCAGCATAGAAGATTCTCCCTTATTTATTTATTAAGTAATTTATTCATATTGGTATAGACTCATAGGTATTTCTTGTCTGTGCTTTTCTAAATGGGAGCTCTTCTTCCATTATTTATTGTTTGTAAAGCAGAAAATTAATGATTTTAAAAGAAATTTATTTTGTAACCACCTATCTTACTGAGTTGTATTGTTTCTATTTTCTACTCAGTCGATTGTCTTGGGTTTCCTATGTATTTTCTGCAAATAATGATAATTTTGCTTCCTCCTTTCAATAATTATATCTCTTATTTCTTTGACTTATCTATTTGTATTGTGTAGAACAGAGATAGGCAAACCTTCTCCATAAACGGCCAGGTAGTAAATATTTTAGGCTTTATTACATACAACCTGTGTCACAACTATTCAATTCTGCAGTTGTAGTATGAAAGAGGCCATAGACAATATGTAAATGATTGGGCAATGCTGTGTTCCAATAAAACCTTATTTGCAAAAACAGGCACTTATTTACAGGTGGTAGTTGTGATAGTTTACTTACCACTGGTCTAGAATCCAAATATTATTACATAGTGATGATGATGGTGGGTGCCTTCTCTTGTTTTAATTTTGACTTTAAACAGAATGCTCTTATGTTTCATTAAGTATAATGCTAGCTTTTGATTACAAATACACACACGCAAACACGTACAGTTTACATGATGTTAAAGAAATATCCACATTGGCCCATTTTCTCTAAAAGTATTTATTAGGAATATTGTTGAATTTTGTTAACTGACTTTTTTCGAAACTGCTAAGCTTTGACACCTTTGACCTATTTATAAGTACTGTGAATGGAACCATCCTAACACTTTTAGGATAAAACCCACCTGGTTTTGGTTTATCATGCTTTTGATATGTTATATGTTACTAAATTATTTTTAATTGTTTATTGTTTTTACATTGATATTCATAAACAGTTTATAGTATGTTATTCTGACGTGTCATGCCATGGCATTTGTATTTTGCTGGCTTCCTATAAATGTAATTTGAAAGTCTTCCTTCCCATGGAAATGTTTTTACGCTTAGAACTTACCTGTTTGTAGAAATTTTGAGCAAATTCACTTATGAAACCACTTGGGTCTGGTGTTTTTCCAGGGAAAACTCTTCACTAACTTATTTTCTTCCATGGGTATTGTTTATTTAGGTTGTCTAGTAATAGTTCCTCTGGTATCAATTTTTGGTGATTCATGTGTTCTTAGAACATCATTTATTTCAGTCAGATTGTCAAAATTATTTGCTGAAAAGTTCATGAAGTACTAGTTATGATTTTTTAAATTTCCTCTGCATCTGTTGTTGTTTGTCATTTTTCATTTCTAATCTTCTGTATTAGTGAATTTTTCCCTTTCCCCACTTAATAAAGCTAGCTAGTGTTATCTCTGTTATATTGGCTTTGGTAAAAAATCAACTTTTGGATGCATTTATCAATTCTGGTTGGGTTTTTTTTTTTCATGCTTTCTAATTAATTCAAGCCTGCCTTGATCTTTACTTCTGCATTCTTTAGGTTGACTTTATTGTTGTTTTCTAACCCCTTGAGGTGTGATATTGGGCTATGAATCTTTCATCAAGAACAATTTTAGTGGTTTCCCATACATTAAACTATATGTTGTTTTCATTTATGTTATTTTCTATATATTCTGCAGTTTGGGTTTAATTTCTTCTTTGACCCAAAAGTTAAGAGAGAATGTTTTTTGTGGGAGAGGGGTAAATTGTTCTTCTTTTATTAGTTCCTAATTTTATTATTTTATTGCATGTGGCCAGAGATAGTCTTATTTCTACTTTTGAAGAACTGATGGGCATTTTTAGTAAGTCCTCAGAGATGATTAATTTCTACAAATGTTCCGTGAACTATTAGTATTTTATAAAGCAGACAATTATACAATTTACATTTTTCTTTCTAAGAACAGAGTAAAGTTGTGTCTACATTAATGGTTTCTTAGGAACAGGTGACCTGTCTTATTCATGGTTGTATCTCTAATACCTGGTACTGTGCTTGGTACATAGCTGCTGTTCAGTAAATGGGTGCTGAATGAATTAATGAATTAATGAATGCTGCCTGTATTCAATGGTTTATTTTTCTGACGTTAACTGACTCTGGATAGTCTCTCCTCACGCCAGCACAAGACTGATGGACTATGAAGTCATTCATTTTCATAGGGATCCATGGGAAAATGAGCCAATAAGAAAGAAAAGTATTAGGTATGTAGTTGTTAAAAACCAGGTCTATATTCCTCTTTTTCTCAAATATCTTCTCAACTCCTCATTTTATACTCATG
The DNA here is from genome assembly GCA_023783475.1 of Daubentonia madagascariensis. NCBI lineage: Eukaryota > Metazoa > Chordata > Mammalia > Primates > Daubentoniidae > Daubentonia > Daubentonia madagascariensis. Next base: position 418,699 of record JAKFHU010000573.1, read on the forward strand.
TATTAAGGCTCAAGTTCTGACTCATCCATGAAATCAGGCCACCTGAGTTCAATGACTCTCCCCTTTCTCTACTCTGGTGACCTTCATTGACCACACTCACTTGGCATTCAATCCAAACGGCCTTACATTGTTACCCAGATGTTTTATGTATTTGTTATCTTCCTGGTAAAACGATAAACAACTTGAGAACCTTATGTTCCTTTCCATTCTATAACACACTCAGAAGGGTGTTCAAGAAATGCCTGCTGTATCAACAAGAGAAAAGTTAAGAGAAAGTAATATCCTGGCGCATGGTTGCCATTCGACCTCTTCATGGTCTCATGACTTTAGCTACGTATGTAATTTCACATCTCTGAGCCTCAATTTTCTATTAATATAAGGGCACACGAAAACCCTGTCAAGGCTTAAGAAATGTAATAGTTTTGTCATATATTTGATTCTACCAAGGAGAGAGAGAGGTAACCACATTAAGAAAATAGCATAAAACATTTCCAGTTGGGCAAATGACAACAGCACCATCACTCTACAGTCAGCAACCACCTTGCAACATGGTTTCTTTCTCCTCCACCCTCCAAATGTGGCCATCCCACAGAAGCTCTCCCCAGCTCTCACTCTTCCATCTTGCTCCACTCAGAGAATATCAGTTGTCACTAACATGTCTGTCTCTCAAATCTGCCCCCTTCTGGGCCCATCTCTTCCAAGCAGCTCTAGGCAGCCAACCATTTGTCGGATATTGCACTTCTGGGTGTTGTGCTGGTTCTTCACATTCAATTCACCTAAGCTCATACATTGACTTCCCTGGCCTCCACCCTGCAACCAACTCTTCCCCTGACATTCCTACTTGTATTAATGATCTTGCCATTCTCCCCAGAATCATCTTTGGTCCCGTCCTCTCCCTTAACTCCCACACTCAATCAGTTGCCAAGTCCTCAAGTATCCACCTATCCACCATCTGGAATCCATTCGTTTTTTTCTATTCCCATCCTTACCACCCTACTAAGGCTTGTCTTACCCTTGGGACTACTCTAATTGCTTCATAACTAACCAGTTTCTATTTGATCCAATCTATCCTATACAATACTACCAGATTAATCTTCCTACAGTACAGTTTGATACTACAAGACTGATTAACTGCCTATCATGTCTCTGTGTTGGCTCAATTAATCAATCAACCACAACTAATTCATGTCATTTCCAAAACTATTTGATATAGGATTTAGAGATATTCATTAGTTATCAGCAAAGGGACGCCTTCAGAACTGCTCTGGAGTCAGACTGGATTCATTTCCCATCTGTGTCATATATTACCAGTGTCCTTTGGCAAATTAGTTAACCATTCTCAGTTTCTTCAACTGAAAAAAAAGAACAGTAATAATAATTGTCTAACATTTAATGAATAAATTATTACATGCTATGATCTATATATGTTGAATCTTCAACCATCCCTATGGGGTAGGTGTTACTTTGATCCTTATTTTCCATATGAGGAAACTGAGCTTCAATGAAGTTAATTAAGTACCTTGTCCAAGGTGTCACTGATAGTAAATGGTGGAGCTGGGGCCTAGAACTCAAGTCCCTCTGACACCAGAGGTACTTGAAGTCTTTTTTTAAAAATTAAATTAAATTTTACATACAATAGAATGAGCAAATCTTAAGGGGATGACAGTTTGACAGGTCCTGACAATTGAATATACACAAGTAAACATTTCCATTACTTGGACAGTTTGTTCATGCCTCATTCCAGTCAATCCCTACACCTACCCCAAAGACAACTATTGTTCTGAGTTCTGGCACAAAGATTGATTTTGTCTATTCTTGAATTTCATATAAATGGAATCATATAGTACATATTCTTTTACATCTGGCTTCTTTTGCTCAAAATAATGTCTCGAGATTCATCCATATTGTTGTGTCACTGAATAGTTTATCCCTTTTTATAGCTGAGTAGTATTTCATTGTACTAATATACCACAATTTATGTATTCATTTTTCTGTTAGTAGGCATTTGAGCTGTTTCCAGTTTTGAACTATTAAGAATTAGGCTAAGGCTGGGCGCAGTGGTGCGCATCTGTGGCCCTAGCTACTTAGGAGGCTAAGATGAGAGGACTGCTTGAGCCCAGGAGTTCCAGGCTGTAGTGCACTAAGATCACAACTATGAATAGCCACTGCACCCTAGCCCGGGCAACATAGCAAGACCCCATCTCTTAAAAAAATTAGGCTGCTATAAATATTTCTGTACAAGTCTTTTCGTGAATATATTTTCATTTCTTTTGGATAAATTCTTAGGGGTGAAATTGCCTGGTCATGTGGTAGATATATATTTTTTAAATTTCAAAATATTAAAGGGGTACAAATGTTTTTGGTTACATGAATCACTTTTGTAATGCTTCAGTCATGGCTGTAAGTGTGCCCATCACCCAAATAGTGTTCATTGTACCAGTTAGGTAGATTTTCACCCATGCCCTCTGCCTCTCTCCCCACTGCTTGATTTCCACTGAGTTTTACTTCCCTGTGTGCACATGTGTGCTCATTGGTTAGTTCCAATTTAATAGTGAGTACATATGGTGTTTGTTTTCCATTCTATAGAAACTTCACTTAGGATAATGGTCTCCAGTTCCATCCAAATTGTTGCAAAAGGCATTAATTCATCCTTTTTTATGACTGAGTAGTACTCCAGGGTATACATACACCACATTTTGTTAATCCACTCATGAACTGATGGGCACTTGTGTTTATTCTACATCTTCACAATTGTGAATTGTGCTGCAATAAACATTTGAGTGCAGCTGTGTTTGTGATAAAATGACTTCTTTTCCTTTGGGTAGATACCCAGCAGTGGGATTGCCGGATTGAATGGTAGGTCTACGTTGAGTTCTTTGAGGAATCTCCATACTGTTTTCCATACAGGTTGTACTAATTTGCAGTCTCACCAACAGTGTATAAGCGTTCCTTTCTCTCTGTATCCATGCCAGCATTCATTGGTTTTGGACTTTTTAATAAAAGTCATTCTAACAGGGATAGAATGATATCACCTTATTGTGGTTTTAATTTGCTTTTCCCTGATTAGTGTCATTGAGCATTTTTTTGTATGTTTATTAGCCATTTGTATATCTTCTTTTGAAAAGCTTCTGTTCATGTCTTTTGCACACCTTTTAATGGGGTTGTTTGTTTTTTTTCTTGCAAATTTGCTTGAGTCCTTTGTAGATTCTGGTTATTAGCCCTTTCAGATGTACACCTTGTGAATATTTTCTCCCATTCTGTAGGTTGACTGTTTGCTCTGTTGATTATTTCCTTACCTGTGCAAAAGCTTTTTAACTTAATAAAGTCCCATTTATTTATGTTTCTTGTTGCTGTAATTGCCATTGGGGTCTTAGCCATAAATTGTTTGCCTAGGCTAATATCTAGAAGAGTTTTTCCTACATTTTCTCTAGATTTATTATGGTTTCATGCTTTAAATTTAATTCTTTTATCCATCTTGAATTAACTTTTGTGAGTGGTGAGAGATATGGATTCTGTTTCATTCTTCTGCATGTGGCTATCCAATTTTCCCAGCACCACTTATTGAATAGGGCTTCTTTTCCCCAGTGAAAATTGTTGTCTGCTTTGTCAAATATCAGTTGGCTACATGTGGATGGTTTTACATCTGGGAGCTCTGGGTTCTGGGTTCTGTTCCATTGGTCTATGTCTCTATTTTTGTGCCAATACCATGCTGTTTTGGTTACTATAGCCTTGTAGTATAGTTTGAAGTCTTGTAATGTAACATCTCCAGATTTGTTCTTTCTGCTTAAGATTGCTTTGGCTATCCAGACTCTTTTCTGGTTCCAAAAGAAGCATAGAATTATTTTTTCTAGATTTGTGAAATATGACATGAGTATTTTGATTGGGATTGCATTAAGTCTGTAAATCACTTTGGGTAGTATGGACATTTTAACAATGTTGATTCTACCGATCCATGAGCATGATATGATTTTCCATTTGTTCATGTCATCTGTGATTTCTTCCCTCAGTGTTTCATAGTTCTCTTTGTAGAGATCTTTCACTTCCTTGGTTAAGTATATTCCTAGGTATGTTATTTTCTTTGTAGCTTTTGTGAATGGTATTGAGTCTTTGATTTGACTCTCAGCTTAACTGTTACTGGTGTATAGAAGTGCTAGTGATTTGCGTACATTGATTTTGTAACCTGAGACTTTGCTACATTTATTTATCAATCCTAGGAGTCTCTTGGTGGAGTCTTTGGGGTTTTCTAGATATAAGATCATATCGTCAGTGAAGAGTGATAGTTTGACCTCTTTTTTCCTGATTTGGATACCCTTTATTTCTTTCTCTTGCCTGATTCTCTGGCTAGGACTTCCAGCACTATGTTGAATAGAAGTAGTGATAGTGGGCAACCTCGTCTTGTTCCAGTTCTTAGGGGGAATGCTTTCAACTTTTCCCCATATAGTATGATATTGGCTGTGGGTTTGTCATATATGGCTTTTATAATTTTGAGATATATCCCATCTATACCTAGTTTGTTGAGGATTTTTATCATGAAAGGGTGCTAGATTTTGTCAAATGCTTTTTATGCATCTATTGAGATGATCATATGGTCTTTGTTTTTGCTTCTGTTTATGTGGTGAATCACATTTATTAATTTATGTATGTTAAACCATCCTTGCATCCTTGGAATGAAGCCCCCTTGGTCATGGTGGATTATTTTTTTGATGTGCTGTTGAATTTGCTTTGCTAGTATTTTATTGAGGATTTTTGTGTCTATATTCATCAGGGATATTGGTCTGTAGTTTTCTTATTTCGTTGTGTCCTTTCCTAGCTTTGGTATCAAGATGATACTGGCTTTGTAGAATGAGTTGGTAAGGATTCCCTCCTTCTCGATCTTATGGAATAATTTCTGCAGCATGAGTACCAGTTCTTCTTTGTAGGTCTGGTAAAATTCGGTAGTTGATCCATCTGGTCCAGGTGTTTTTTTTTGTTGTTGTTGGAAGATTTTTTTATTACTGCTTCCATCTCACTGCTCATTATTGGTCTGTTCCAGAGTTCTGTTTCTTCCTGATTGAGTCTTGGCACGTTGTGTGTTTCCAGGAATTTGTCCATTTCCTCCACGTTTTCTAGTCTATGTGCATAGAGATTTTCATAGTATTTGCAGATGATATTTTGTATTTCTGTGGCATCAGTTGTAATATCTCCTTTTTCATTTCCCATTGAGTTTATTTGGGTCCTATCTCTTCTTTTCCTGGTTAATCTAGTAAAAGGTCTATCAATTTTGTTTATCTTTTCAAAGAACAAACTTTTTGTTTCATTGATCCTTTGTATTTTCTTTTTTGTTTTCCATTTTGTTTAGTTCTGCTCCAACTTTAGTTATTTCTTTTCTTCTGCTGGCTTTGGGTTTGGTTTGCTCTTCCTTTTCTAGTTCCTTGAGATGTGTCATTAGATTGTTAATTTGTAATCTTTTTGTCTTTTCGATGTAGGCATTTAAGGCTATGAATTTCCCCCTTAGGACTGTTTTTGCTGAATCCCATAGATTTTGATAGCTTGTGTCCCCTTTGTCATTCAGTTCAAGGAATCTTTTGATTTCCATCTTAATTTCATTATTGACCCAATAATTGTTCAGCAGAAGGTTGTTTAATTTCCATGACTTTGTGTAGAATTGAGTGTTTCTCTTGGAATTGATATCTAGTTTTATTCCACTGTGATCTGAGAAGATACATAGTATGATTTCTATTTTTTTGAATTTGGTGATATATGTATTGTGGCCTAAGATATGATCAATCTTGGAGAATGTTCCATGTGCTGATGAGAAGAATGTATATGCAGTAGTTTTTGCATAAAATGTTCTGTATGTGTCTATTAGGCCCATTTGTTCTAGAGTCCTGTTTAAGTCCAGTGTTTCCTTATCTATTTTCTGTGGGATGATCTGTCCAGCTCTGTCAGTGTGGTGTTGAGGTCCCTGGCAATTATGATGCTGTCATTATTGCTTTGCTCAGATCTAGTAGAATTTGCTTTATGAATCTGGGTGCTACTATGTTAGGTGAGTAAATATTGTTATGTACTTCTTCTTGTAGGATTGTTATGTCTTCTTGTTGAATTGCTCCCTTTACCATTATATAATGACCATCTTTGTCTTTCTTTACCATTGTCAATTTAAAGTCAATTTTATCTGATATGAGAATGACTCCAACTGCTTTCTTTTGGTTTCCGTTTGTGTGGAATATTTTTTCCATCCCTTCACCTTGAGTCTGTATGAGTCCTTGTGGGTTAGATGTGTTTCCAGGATACAGCAGACACTTGGATTGTATTTTTTCATCTATTAGATATATGTTTAACTTTGTAAAAATCTGCTAAAAAGTTTTCCAAAGTAGCTATATGATTTTACACTTCCACCAGCAATGGATTAGAATTTTAGATGCTCCACATATCGGCCAACATTTGGTAAAATATTAATATTTTATTTTAACCATTCTTACTCACCCATTAGCCATTCTTATGGGTATATATGGTATCTCATAGTGGTTTGAATTTGTATATTCCTGATGAATGATGATTTTGTATAGCTTGTGAAATGTATTATTTATAAATCTTTTTTTTCTTTCTTTTTCTGAGGTGACTACTCAATTTTACCATTTTAAAAATTGGGTTATTTGTTTTCTTTATATATTTTGAATAGAAGCTCTTTGTCATTTACAAGTAATGTGAATATTTTGTCTCAATCTATAGCTAACCTATTCATTTTCAAAAATTCCTAATCAGAACTTTTAAATTTTGCAATTTTATCATTTATGGTTAGTGCTTTTTATGTCCTAAGAAATCTGTATGTACTCCAAGGTCTTGAAAATATTTTATATTTTCTTCTAGAAGAGCTGCAGTACTAGTTTTCATATACAGACCTACAATCCATCTCAGATTAATTTTTATTTACGCAGTGAGGTAGAGGTTGAGGTTCATTTATTGCCATAGGGATATCTAGTTTTTTCAGCCCCATTTCCCCTATTGAATTCCCTTGGCATTTTTGTGTAAAAACAATTGAGCATATGTGTATGGGTCAATTTCTAGATTCAGTATGCTGCCCCATTGATCTATTTGTCATCCTATGCCAATACCACCCAAATTGTCAAATTGCGCATTGGTTTTGCTGCAGTTTTAGTTCAATTCAGTTTACCACTGGCTTCAAAAAATTTTGAGGTTGGAATCAGTATTTTGCCTTCAATGGGTCCAATTCCAAGAAGAATAAGATGTTGGAATTACCTTGCAAGGATTTTAAACCAACTGTTATTTTAAAATGCTTCAATAATCTATTATAAATTCTTTGGAAATAAACAAAAAATAGAAAATCTCAGCAAAGGAATAGAAATTGGAAAAAAAAATCAAACAAATGGAAATTATAGAGCTGAAAACTCTAAATTTCTCTAACTTAGAAATAAAATTCATGGGATGGACTTAATAGCACAGTGGAGATAACAGGATAGAATCAGTAAACTTCAAGGCAGATCAATAAAATTTACCCAACTTGAATAACAATGAAAAAATAGATTGAAAAAAATGAACACCGTTTCAGGGCTTTGTGGGAAAGTAATGAAAGATCTAAATTCACATCATCAAAGTATGAAAAAGAGAGGAAAAAGAGCATGGGATTGAAAACGTGTTCATAGAAATAATAACTGGAAGGTTGGACACAGTGGCTCATACCTGTAATCCCAGCACTTTGGGAGGCCAAGGTGGAGGATCACTTGAGGCCAGAAATTTAAGACCAGCCTGGGCAACACAGTGAGAACCCCATCTCTACAAAAAATAAGAAAAATCATCTGAGCATGGTGGCATGTGCCTACAATCCCAGCTACTCAGGAGACCGAGGTGGGAGGATTGCTTGAGCCCAGGAGTTTGAGGCTGCAGTGACCTATGATTGCAACATTGCACTCCAGCCTGGGCAACAGAGTGAGACCCTGCCTCAAAAAAAAAAAAGAAAAGAAGAGAAATAATGACTGAAAACTCCCCAAATTTAGCAAAAGACATAAACCTACAGTTTCAAGAAGCTAGACAAATTCTAAATCAGATAAACCCAAAGGAACTTCTGCCAAGATACATCATGATTAACCTTCTTAAAGCAAAAGCCAAAGAAAAAAATCTTGAAGAAACAGAGAAATGACACATTACCTATAAAGAAATATCTGTTTGAAAGACAGTGGTTTCCCTATCTAAAACCATGGAGGCCAAAAGGAAGGTGACACGGTATTTTTCAAGTGCTGAAAGAAATGTCAACCCTAAATCCTATACATATAGTGAAACTATCTTTCAGAAATAAAGGGGAAATAAAGACATTCTCAGATGAAGGAATATTAAGACAATTTGTTGCTAGCATACCTACCCTTAATGAATGGCTAAAGGAAACTCTTGCAACCAAATTATAACAGGAGAAGGTTAGGACATTCAGAAGGGAAAGAAGAACAGAATGGGTAAAAATAGAAGCAAATATAATAGACTATCCTTCACCTCATGGGTTAAATCATATTTTATGGGTGAATCAAAAGTTATAAGACTACCTAATGTGATATTCAATATATCTAGAGGAAATACATAGGACAAATATATTATTTAAATGAGGAGGATAAAGGGATCTAAATGTAAGGGTTTTGCACTTCACTTGAAAGGTTAAAATGTTAACAACAGTAGACTGATAAGTTACATACGTATATGGTATTGCATAGAGAAACCACTAAGAAAACTATAAAATGTGATATACTAAAAAATAATAATCACAATGGGAAGCAAGAAAAAAGAAACAGAAGAATGACAGAGAAAGAAACATAAAACAAATAATATAATGGCAAATTTAAGCCATAACATTTCAATAATTACATTAAATGTAAATGGTCTAAATGTACTAATGTATAGAAGAAACTGTCAACAAATGCATTTTAAACATAACAACATAGGTAGGTTGAAAGTAAAAGGATGGAAAAAGATATATTATGTAAACAGTGATCCAAAAAAGCAGGAGTAATTATATTATTATCAAATGAAGTAGACTTCAAAGCAAAGAAAAGTACAAGCTACAAAGAAGATTGCTCTGCCAAGAAGATACAGCCATCCTAAAAGGGTATGCGCCAAACAACAGAGTTTAAAAGTACACGAAGTAGAAACCAACAAAGCTGAACGGAGAAATGGGTAAATCTATAATTGTAGTTGGTTACTTCAACACCCTACTTTCAGCAATTGGTAGAACTACTAGACAGAAAATCAGTAAGAATCTAGAACTGAGTAACACCGTCAACCAACAAGATCAAATTGGCACTTACAGAACACCCTACCCAACAGCAAAATACATATTCGTTTCAAGCACCCACGAAATATTTACCACAATAGACTCTGGTTCACAAAACAAATATTAACAAATTTAAAAGAACTGAAGTGATATATATTCTGTGACCATAATGGAATGAAACTAGAAAGAAAACAGTAACAAAATCTCCAAACACTTGGAAATTAAACAATAATGCATAATAATGCATGGGTCAAAGAAGTCTCAAAGAAAAATTTTAAAATATATAGAACTGAATGAAAACATCAAAGTCTGTGGGATATAGCTAAAGCAGTGCTGAGAAGTAGATTTATAGCACTAACTGCTTACATTGGAAAAGAGGAAAGATTGCAAATCAATAATCTAAGACCCTACCCTCAAGAAACTAAAAAAAAGACCAAAATAAACGCATAGCAAACAAAAGGAAGGAAATATTATAGACCAGGGTATAAATCATTGAAACTAAAAACTCTCAAAACTCAATGTTAAAAATCAAATAATCCAATTAGAAGATGAGCAAAAGACATGCACAGACACTTCACCAAAGAGGATATACAGATGGCACATAAGCACATGAAAACATATTCAACATAATTAGCCATTAGAGAAATGTAAATTAAAACCACAATGCAATATCACTACATACCTATCAGATTGGCCAAAATAAAAAATAATGTTAACACTAAGTGCTGGTGAGGAAGTGGAGAAACTATATCACTCATATACTGCTGGAAGGAATGTAAAATGGCATAGCCTCACTCAGAAATAGTTTTAAACTAAAAATGGACTTACCATATGATCCAGCAATTGTACTGTCTTGGGCATTCATATAGAGAAATGAAAACATGCAGAAACTTGTACGTGAATGTTCACATCAGCTTTATTTATAATAGCCAAATAGTGGAAACTACCCAAATGTCCTGTAGTGGTAAATGGTTAAACAAACTGTAGTATATCCATAGCATGGAATTCCACTCAGTAATAATATTGAGACATATAACAGCTTGAATGAACCTCAGCGAAATTATGCTGAGTGGAAGAAAACTAATTTCAAGCTGGGCATGGTGGCTCATGCCTGTAATCCCAGCTACTCAGGAGGCTGAAGCAGGAGGGGATCACTTGACCCCGGGAGTTCAAGGCCGCAGTGAGCTATGACTGTGCCACTGCACTCCAGCCTGGGTGACAGAGTGAGACCCTGGCTCTATAAAAAGGAAAAAAGAAAAGAAAAAGAAAAAAAGCTAAATTCAAAAGGATAGCTACAGCATAATTCCATTTATATAACATTTGTGAACTAACATAACTATAGAAAAGGAGAACAGATCAGTGGTTGTCAGAGGTGAGGGATGGAGAGCTGGGTAGGAGGGAGGGGCAGGTACAGCTGTAGAGGGGTAGCATGAGGGAGCCTGTGGTGATGATACAGTTAAGTATCTTGATTGTGGTAGTAATTATATGTGGTGGTGGCAGCAACATACATGATACAATTGCATAGAACTATACACATATACAGAAATTAATGCATGAATAACTGGTGAAATCTGAATAAACTGTGGATTGTACCAATGTCAATTTGCTGGTTTTGGTATTGTACTATAGTTAACGCAAAATGTCAAAATGTTAACATTGGGGAAGGCTGAGTGATGGGTACAAGGGACCTCCCTGTACATTTCTTTGCAACTTCCTGTGACTCTATAATCATTTTGAAATAAAAAGTAAACACACACACACATGCACAGTAGAGTTCTTCATGTTTCCATCTCAATTTATCCTCTGATGGATCAACATTAAGTGAGCACTATGGCCAAAAATGTTTAAAGTCTCATTTTGTGGAGAAGGGAATAAAACTCTAATTGGCCGACACAGTCACCTCAGCTGTTATGGCTAGATTTTCTTGCTCATATTTCATTTTTACTCCTTTCCTTGTCATTAATCAAATTAGGTGCTACTGTAATTAAAATAATCCTCCTTTTAATATGTAATATTGGAAAAAAGGTGAAAGTTTGGTGAACAGACATATTTCCAATAGTCAGTCAAAGCATACAATGGCCTTAGAATTGGAAAACTTTCAACATGACAAATCCTTTCCCAATAAAACCCATTGCTTACTGCCTAATGAGGGAAATTTCCAGTGTTTACAGTGCAGTTCTGTATGGGCTTATTTCACTTAAACATGCAGAGCCTTAGCTTCTCTGTCTAGGCTGAAGTTTAAGAAAAAAGCCTAGTTTGCCTTCATTACTTCAGATATGCTGACACCACTCTGTGCATAGGTCCATCTGAGAGTGTCTGTCCCTGGCCAGGAAACAGGGGACTGAACTACCTCACTGATTTGGTCTTCCAGTGTGACTTCCAGTAGAAAGTCATGAAAAGTCAATAGCAGTAAGACTGACATGGTACCTACTCTCAATCTAGTAGGGGCCTCTTGATAGGTTTACATCATTTCATTTGATCTTTAATAGTACTTATGAAGTAAGTAGTGTAAGCCTCATCTTACAGGCAACAAAGGCAAGGATTGGAAAGGTCAAATGACTTGCCCAAGGTCACAAAATACCAGGATTTCCAACTCAAATCCCATGCTTATTCCACTATACCATGGAATTCCATCTTGTGTGAATTAAACTATACCCACTCACAATAATAAAACAGAGATTAATAACTTAAATAGTACCATGAGACAGCACTTCACATATATATTTCATCATGGGTTGTACCTTAATCTACATTATATATTCATATTACACAACAGATTTATATAAACAAATCCATATATAGTTTATTTTGTGGGTACTTTAAGGAATTTTGGGGATAGTTACATTTATTGGGATTTTATATTTATAAGCTTAATTACAATGTTGTACAACCCTTGCATAAAATGTGACCATGATGTTCCATAACAATTCAACAATACAAAGCAATAGGGAACAATCATACTGTAGGAAATCAGGCTATACCCTTTTTCTAAGAAAATCTTACATAATATCATCTTCTTTTTACTTCTCCTAATTCACTAAGCAATATGTTCATTGTAGAAAATTTGAAAAGAAAAAAATCCCATAAAGCTAGCCCATTTCTATTCTGGATTTTAAAAATTATCACAAGTTTGTCTTCTTAAATATGTCATGTTAACTAGTAGAATAATCTACTTCAAGGAAATTAGTAAATGCTTAGGCTTATAAACCACATGAATAAAAAGGATTTTTAGCTTTTCCTGTAGGGTTTGATTACATAGGTATCTTTTCTACAGCATTAAAATTGGGTTTTTATAAATTCGGTTTATGGACATTTTCTCAGGAATGTTTATACATCCAGCAAAGCTCACCTGGCCCCTGGCTATATTTTGTTGGTATACTTTAAAAAGTGCCAAGAAAATTCCATTGCCCACCACCTGATAGATGCATGTTACTTTTGCCTCTCCTTTGGGTTACCTTTTTCATCAGTCAGTTTTCTATTGCTCTGACCCTTGGGTTCCATCCAGAACTCTCAATTTTCCATAAAGCTTTGTGGTTTTAATTTTTACCAACATTTTTGGTTTCAACTCTACTAACCTCAGGTCGTGCTGGCACTGACCCTGGCCACTGAGCCAATAGAGTGAGTGTGGATTTCATAATGATGGGTCAGTTTTTTGTTACTGAACAGACAACGTGTTTCAGATCTTCTGGCACTGCCCTGATTTCATACAATTATATCCCTTTCAATAAAGGAAACTCTTTAAATATATAACCAAATTAATTTAATTTTTGTGTTTTATAAGACTTTTCATAAAAAAGCTTTCAAAAATCAGAAAAAAATTTTAAGGCCACACGTTCCAATTTTCAGTTAGGAAAATATGATTACTGTACATGTATGTTACCCGCTTGATCTCTCTATTCCTTCCAGTGGTTCTTAACCTAAGGGTGCAAAAACACCTAGAGGATTATGGATGTGTTTTGGGTTGACAAAGTATTCTGCTCAACAAAATCCACATTCTCTTCTCGTTCCTGGACTCACGGTGTTAGGCCACGTTTCCCAGCTTCCCTTGCAGTTGGGTGCAGCCATGTGACAGTTCTCGATGAGGAATGTGAGTAGGAGTGATGTTAGCCATCACCAGGCGTGGATCATAAAAACTTCCTATGTGTACTCCTCCAGGCCTTTTCCCCTTAACCATTTGCATGTCAGTAGATAACTAATACAGGATATTTTTAAATTTTTTAGTACAGAATAATAACAAGGCCAGCAGCAAATATTAATATAGCACTTTGCACCAGTCCCTGATTTAAGAGCTATACATTAATTAACTCATTTCACCTTAATGACCCGGTGAGATAGGTACTGTAGTAATATTGTCCCCATGTTTCAGATAAAGAAACTGAAATGCAGGGAGGTTAAAGAACATCCCCAAGATTACACAGCTAACAAGTGGCAGGGCTGGTGTTAGTACCCTACAGTCCTGTGCTCCATGCTGTACTGCTTCCACTATATTCCAATTCTTTTCAAATGGTAATATGTGTTTCATATTTTGTGATTATGCCAAGTTAGCCTAAATATGTATTTAGTCAGAAAGTCCTTACTGGCTAAAAGAATCTCATTTTCCACTTTCCTGGGAGTTTAGTTGGGATACCACAGGCCCATTCCTTACAAATTCATTCTTTAGCTGGTAGAACAGCTATCTTAGGTTTGGGTTTCAAAGTCTCCCTTAAGCATCCTTAATTGTTCTTCATTAACAATTTTGCCCAGATGATAATTAGGGACAATCTGAGACAAAAGAAAAAATAAACAGGGTTATTAAAAGGGATTTCATGGTTTCCTCCTCTCGCCATTTCTCTCAGAACCAGGAGGGGAAAGGCTTCTCCCTGGGCTTGGGGCTTGCTTAGTGCTGGTGAGGACAGAAGCCCACAGGGGAGACCCAGGCAGCGCTCTGCCTTCCAGAGCAGACGAGCATGAGCTAGGGATGCTCCTCGTGAAATTCCAAAGTGGAAGCAATCCTTTTTGGGGTCTAGTCCTCGGGGTACAGTCCTGGTGAATGAAGTGGTGACCAGAAGTTTGCCCTAGGTCCCAGTTTCCAGAACCTTTGCCTGGGATGGAGGTCCCACAATACCACCATTCTGTGTGATCTCCTCACTCCTTCTCTCCGTATGGTCTTTAGTGTGTCAAATAATATTTCTTGGATCTTTATCTCAACCCTCAGCTCAAAGCTAACATTTTTAACTAATGTCTTCTGCCATCAAGCCAAACTGTTTCATAGGAGAAAATTCATGCTCTATAGATAGATGAAAGAAATATATTTTTCTGATATTTAGAATTATTCTCATAACTTCATCATTTTCATACATAATGATCTATACTGTTAAACTAAAATTTGGATGGAGAAAGCCTCCGTACTGGCATACTTGAGTTCTTACATAGGAACTGCAAATATTCATGAATCGTTTTTTAATTTTTTTCTTGCTCAATTAAACTCTGTTAAATTTGTCTAAAGTTTTTCTTTTAACAGATCTGGTGTCAGAAGTGAGGATCCAAAGTAAAACTCCAGTGACTCCCAGGACAGCAGGCACCCAGGTGAGGCACCCATAAAGCCAGTTGAGCTCGCTGCCCTCTTGTTTGCAACTGGGAGTTATGGGTGAGTTTTCTCTCGGATTCCAGGCTCCACTAATTTGTATCCTGAACTCTCTCAGTTTATTTGAGCAATATTTAGAATGGACTGGGTACAGGATCATTAACTGGATTTGACTCAGAGGCCTTGGACCTCAGGTAGGTACCTTTCTGATAATGTGTTAGTTTCAATCCAAGGAGTCTTGGACTTAACCTTCTGGGACTCCAGATAATTTTATATATAAAAATTATGGGCCAAAAATGTGTATATTTTTAGAAAAGTGGGTTAATCTTACTAGAAACAACTTAGAATTAAGATAGCCACAATGGGGAAGTTTTAATTTGGATTAAATTGTTCATTTGTGAGTCATATTAGAAAAAAGGGGATCAAAACCCCCACAAAAACAACGGGATGTGTTCTTTAATAGGTATGCAAGGCATCCAAAAGACTAAACAAATCAAAATTTGTCTCCTTAAAAGATTCTTTGCAAAAAGCAAACAAAAATTTTAAACAATAGACTAGAGACGTGACAAAAGAGGACTGTATTCTGAACTAACCCTGACTTTTCCTTATCTTTATCCACCTCTACCTAAATACTCTGAATCCACTAACCTTTTGACTAAATTATCTTTGCACCCTGAAGAGGATGAAAAAAGAGAAGTTAGACAGACAAAGTAATACCTTCTGATCAGCCAGGCCTTGCTGCCGTAACCATCTTTACTCCGTGGTCTAAAACTCAGCTTAGAGCCATTGTGAAAGGCTTCCCTAACCCACGGGGAAATCCTCAAAAATTTACTGAGGAATTTAGAATCCTCGTAGGACCTTGCAATCCAGGACTCCCTGACCTTTACTGATTTATTCACATGATATTGGCACCCAGCAAAGCTCGAAAATTGGTGGCAGCAGCAGAATAGGACAAACCTGAGGAGGATATTAAAGACTCCCCAAAACCTCCTCAGGAGAAGGGCTAAAAGAGGATAGAAAATTTGCTGAAAACCTTTTAGATTCAATTCTTAAGATTTTTCCATAAACAATTGATTGGTTCATCATACAATTTTGCAGAAGAAAAAAGGACAAACCAGTTTCAGATCACAGAACTCGCTTAGAAGCACTGTGAAACATTCTGGGCTCAAAATACAAAAAGGAGTATTCCCTGCAGGGACTGGAATGGCATTAACTGCTCTATTTATAAATGGACTCTGTCCTGAACACAAACCTGGATGGGAAATTTCAGCTATGACTGAATTGGTAGCCTTAGCTGAACATACTGACAGGACTCTAGAGCAAGAAAAAACCCAAAAGGCTAACAAGCTCTCTCTCTCCAGTTACAACAGTTATGGGAGCTAAGACCAAAGGGTCCTTCTTTATTTTATATCACAACCAAGAGATCCTAGAACAAAGAATTCTTTACCCTGAGATGTCTGCCTTCACTGCAAACAACCAAGACACTGGGAAAGACATTGCCCACTTTTATATCAGTCCACCAATAAGCCTCCTGCTGTTAGGCCAGACTGTTTCACCACTAGAGGAAGCCCAAGAGATCTTAGCTCTCATGATGATAATCAACACTGGTGAAGCTCCAAAGTATTCTCCGGTAAATTGCTCCCTGTAATTCCTTAAATAAACATGGAGAAGGGGACTCTTGTATAATCCTGGTAGATACTGGAGCCACTTTATCTACCATAAACCCCACTTTAATAAGCCAACAAATCCCTCAAAGTAAAAAGGTCATATCTGTAGTGGGGCTTTCAAATTAAGTTTAAGAGGTTCCCATATCTGAATCCATCCAATTGACTTTGGGCCTATTTTCAGAAAAACATACCTTTTTACTATGTGATACTGCTCCAGTAAACTTGATAGGGTGACACTTACTTTCAAAAGTAAAAGGGCATATAAAATTATCCTCAGAGAGAGAAATAATCTTCAAGTTTCCTGACTCTTCTGAACCAGAACGGTTATGCTCTCTACAGGCAGAAATTGATAAGAGCCAAACTCAGGCCTGTAATACCCATGACCTTTCTAAAATACCAAATGTTTATGGGCCTCTTCCTCATCTGATATAGGAAGAATTAAAAGTGTGGAACCTATAAAAATCCAAATAGATCACTCTAAATCTTTGTCTAAATTACCCCAATATCCACTAAAACCCACAGCAATTCAAGGGCTTTCACCAATTGTAGAAGATTTAATTAAACAAGTACTTGTAGCTCCACGTACTAGTCCTTGTAACACTCCAATCTTACCATTTAAAAAACCAAATGGATGAGGTTCGAGATTTACAGACAATTAATAAAATTATAATACCAGGGTTTTCTGTAGTCCCAAATCCTAATACTTTATTATCTAACGTATCTGCTGATTCAAAGTGGTTCATGGTAACAGACCTCTGTTCTGCCTTTCTTAGCATTCCAGTTCATAAAGAGAGGCAATACTTGTTTGCCTTTACTTGGAAAAATCAGCAGAATACCCAGACCTTAATGGCACAAGGGTTTACTGAAGCCCCTTTGTATTTTTCCCAGGCATTGCATCAGGACTTAACCCTACAGTTTCTTTAACCCTACTCTTATTCAGTACGTATTAATAGATGACCTGTTGTTATGCTCTCCCACTGAAGTTCTAAAACTGACTCAGTTTATCTTTTACAGCAACTCACACATAAAAGTCACAAGGCTTGGATGGAAAATCTTCAATTTTCAAGAGAAAAAGTCTACTATTTGGGACATGACTTAACTCCCGAAGGATTTCTCTCTCACCTGAGAAATAAAAACTATTCAAAGTTTTCCTTTGTCTGCAACCAAAGACAATTAAGAGGTTTTCTTGGACTTGCAGGATATTGCAGATCCTGGGTCCCGAATTTTTCCTTAATAGCTTCACCATTGTATGAGCTCACTGGAAACAGTCCCAGAGCCTTTACCTTGGGAAGACAGTCATGAGCAGTCTTCTACCCAAACAAAATTGGCTTTACAATAGCCCCAAGCTTTAGGACTTCCAAATTACACTAAACCTTTTATCTTATTCGTTCATGAACGTAACAATCAGGCACTAGGAGTTCTTACCCAAGAACGTGAGGGAACACATAGGCCCACTGCATATTATAGCCTGCAATTAGATCCGATAGCTAAGGCATATCCTAAGTGTCTAAAAGCAGTAGCAGCAGCAGCAGCAGCAGCAGCCAAGTTGGTAGAAGCTTCATCTGAGCTGGTATTAGGGCATAAACTTAATTTGCAGATCCACATGCTGTGGAAAGTCTATTAAATTCTAACCAAGCTCAGCATTTTTCAGCAAGTAGACTAATATCTTACGAAATTCTCCTGTCTCCTCCTAATCTCCATTTAAACACTGCAACCTACTTAATCCTGCTACTGTATTAACTCTGCCTGATGATGGTGAAGACCACAATTATGTAAGTGTAGTATCAGAAGTAGTGGTCCCTCGTATTGATTTACAAGATACTCCACTGCATGATCCTGAGTTAATACTTGCTGTTGATAGGCCCTATGCCAAAAACTCAGAAGGAAAATATCAGGCAGGGTGCGCTGTTACTGCCCAATATGAGTAAATAGAGAAGGGAACTCTTCCTCAGTTTCAGTCAGCTCAACCCTCTGAGGGTTTTGCTCCCACCTGAGCTTGTCATATAGTTAAGGACAAGTCAGTAAATCTTTATACAGAGAGCAGATATACTTTTGGAGTAGTACATGATTTTGGCATGTTATGGAAACAGTGAGGGGTTCTCATTTCTAGTAAGACCCCCATCAAAAACAGACTCCAAACAGATAAACTCCTTTCTGCTCTCCTGTTACCATCAGAGATTACCATTATTTAAGACTAAAGCTTATACCTGAAAACTGAACCTGAATGTCAAGGGAATGAATGCCTTACCAGATTTTTATGCTAAATCAGCTAGTGCTAAAACTGTTAGGATATACAATTTGAATGAACTCCATAATATTGATCGAAGTTTCAATTCCCTTATGATGACCCATTTAATAAACAGTGCAATGTATCTGATTTGGAAAAACAAAATTGGTATCTGAAAGGATGTAAATTCAATGTTAAGCATGGATTCATGGAGGGCCTGATGGCTGCCTGGTCCTTCCTGAGTCTTTGAAGCTTTCACTGTTAAAAGCCCTACATTCCACAATTCATTATGGAACAGACAAAATAATCCAAATTATTTAAAAAAACTGGTGGGGTCACTATTCCAAAATTTCTAAAATGGTTTATAACCAGTGTTTGGTTTATCAAACTCATAATCCTGGGAAAACAATCAAAATTTCACGTAATGTATTTTTGCCACCTGATGGACCATTTGAACATTTACAGATGGACTTCATTCAGTTGCTACCCTCAGTGGGGTATCAGCATGTTCTTTTAATAGTTTGTATGTTTTCTGGTTGGGTAGAGGTTTTCCAGGTAGGAAAGTTGATGCTGTGACAGTAGCTAAGAAATTATTAGAAAATGTATTTCCATTATGGGGCTTGCCTAAAGAAATCTCCAACAATAGGGGGACTCATTTTACTGGGCAAGTTATTATATAAAGCAGTTAAATAAAGTGTTCTGAACACAATGGCACTGCCATTGTCCCTATCATCCTCAGTCTCCTGGAAAGGTAGAAAGAACAAACAGCATTTTAGAACTAAAATGGGGCCAGGCGCAATGGCTCACGCTTGTAATCCCAACACTTTGGGAGGCTAAGGAAGGAAGATTGCTTGAGGCCAGGAGTTTGCGACTAGCCTGGGCAACACAGCAAGACCCCATTTCTATAAAAATTTTTTTAAAAATTAGCCAGGCATGGTGGTGTGTGCTGTAGTCCCAGCTCTACTTGGGAGGCTGAGGCAGGAGGATCACTTGAGCCCAGGAGTTTGAGGTTGCAGTGAGCTATGATTGCACCACTGCATTCCAGCCTGGGTGGCAGAGTGAGACTCTATCTCTAAAAAACAAACAAACAAAAACCCTGAACTTGGCAAAGTTAATTGAGTAAATTGGGTTGTCTTGGCTAAAGGTACTACCATTGGCTTTAATGTCAATCAGATTCACTCCCACTGGAAAACATAAATTGACCCCTTATGAAATAGTCACTGGAAGGCTTATGCCCCTAATAAAAGAATCTCATGCATCTCTTGCTCTCCTAAACTCTGATATGACTAAATAATGCAAGGCTTTAATGCATTAGGCCAAAGTGTATTTTTACCATGTAAAAGAAGCTTTTCATGATCTACCAACTGAGGATAATCAAACACTTCATAGTCTATAACCTAGAGATTGGTCTTCTGGGAATAACATCAGAGGAAGACTGCCTTTGAACCCCATTGGAAGGGGCCATCGAAGTTCTTCTCACCACCCACCCTGCAGTGAAGCCTCAGGGCCTTGAACCTTGGGTCCACATCTCACAACTCAAAAGGGCCCCTTCAAGACTCTTGGAACCCTACACCTGTTGGAGACTTTAAGGTAAAGTTGACCAGGGAAATTTCTCCCCAGAAGCAAGTGGCATCCTAGATGTGGACAGCTTTCCCAAGATCATGGATCAAGACTTCTCTGCCATCGTGAAAGTCTTATGATTTTCTCCTTTTATTCTCATTTATTGATACCTTAATCCTTTCCTTTTCCCTACAGGAAAATCCATGGGACCATAATCAGTGGATGGCTTTAGCTCTGGCTTATTCTCTAGAACAAAACCAGAGCAACTGATGGGTTTGTAGGCAAACACCAAAAAATCAGAAAACAATCCCACTGATACCAATGTCTCTCTGTGTTCCCAATCAGAGTCACTCTGAAACTCCAGAGGAAGAGTGGAAAGCTATTCTTGGTATTTTAACCATCACTGCTACTTGCTTTCCTGCACTTGCTAGAAACAACACTTTAACTTTTCCAATTAATAACCTGGTAATTACGAAATATAGAAAACCCATCCAAGTGATGCCTGGAAAAGGTATATTGTGCTTCCAGACATCACACATTCAAAACGTGGGAATTACTTATGTGGGTACAAGTAATTGCTTGTATAATGTCACCTGATTAAATCCAGCCGGGTTCTTTTTTACTAAATGTGGTTATACACCCTTGCAGCATGCTATAAAGGGGCCACAATAAACTAAATTTCCCACTGCACCCTGTTCAGGAGCTGTGCAGATTTATGGGCAAATTTAACTGACCCCTGCTCAAACGCAACTAGGTGGCCCTCTTTTCCAATCCCCAAGGGTCTATATTGGGTCTGTGGAGAATCTCCTTACTCCATTCTGCCTCCTTGTGGGTTTGGATCTTACCTTTTGGCCTGGCTCCCTCCTGCCTTCAAATAGGTTCCCCTGAAAATTCCCATAATAGCTCCTGTGATCAGAGGCCAAAACAGTCAATAACCAAAATTAGCACCAATCTTGAAATAGATGAACATAAACTATTTTCCACTGTAAAAAGACTCCAGTGGAGTTCCTGGGGGCTCACTTTTGGCAGTAGTGGGTACTGGTTGTACGGAACTTAAAACTAATCCATAAATTGGGAAAATTTTGGATTTTGTAGACAATCACACCTTACAGGGGTTCAGATAGGTAGAAGCTACTCCCCAAAAGGTGGATAATAACATATACATTCAACAAAACACTTAATTTTAGATTTCCTCTTCACTCAAGTTGGGAGCTTATGTTTGGTATTGACCAAAACCGAACACTACATATCTCTCTCCTGATTTTATTACTACAGAAAGCTTAATTTAAAAGATGGCCAATACTGCTGTTTCCTTAGATACTGCCACCAAACACATTAAGGAAATTAATCTCTCAAGAAAAAGGAACACATAATGTATTTATGCAAGCGTCTAATAGTTGGTCTGCAAGCACCCTAAGTGGCAGATGGCAAGGTTGGGTTTTCCGAGGTTTTCTAACCTTTATATTTCTGCTAGTAGGTCTCTTGGCTAACAATGAAAATGGATACCTCTTTCAATCAGACCATTTTACAGAAATTATAGTTCTTAATCATGATCACACCCTGAACAAGGAATATGACCAATTAGACTCAATCTTGTTGAACTGCCTACATTGCCTTTATAACTTTGGCTTGTTTGATTTGGTTCAGCTGGTTTTACAAAAACACTGTTAAGAAGTACACATTGGTCTTCTGATATTATCTTCTTGGTAGTCATCATAATAGTCCCACTGGTGTGCTGTATCTTCTCTAGTCTTAAATGTTTTGTATGCAGCCATCCATTGAGCGTTGAATGGTTTCACTTCGACTAGGTCAGCAAGAATACAAAGAATTATTCACCTGGTTTGACATTGTGACTTACAAATTCCATACTGAGACCAAAGAAGACTTGTAAATTCCACACTTAGACCAAATAAGTCATTCACAATGGTAAGGGAGAGTGGTATCAATGCCCCAAATTTTGCTCAATCTCTCAAAATTGAGAGGCTGACCAAAAGGGGGGAATTGTTAAATTAAACTAAAATTTGGCCTGGCAAAGCCTCCGTACTTGCATACTTGAGTTTTTATGTACAAACTGCAACCTAACTTAGTATGTAAACAAACTGAAAACGTAACTGAGGAGTATGCTTCTGTAATCATAGCTGAGCCTCAGCCAATCACAGCAGCCATGCTTCAACCACTCACAGGTGGCCAACTGTTCAAACCAGGTTCAAATAAGGCAAACACCAAGCTGTAACCAATCCAGCTGTTTCTGCACCTCACTTCTGTTTTCTGTACATCACTTTCCTTTTTCTGTCCATAAATTTTATCCAACCATGTGGCAGCCCCAAGAGTCTCTCTGAATCTGTTCTGATTCTAGGGGCTGCCCAATTCACGAATCATTTACTTTATTCATGCTCAAACTCGGTTAAATGTAATTTGTCTAAAGTTTTTCTTTTAACAATACTCATAAACAATACTTTCACATCATACCTGAACAGAAAGTGAAGTAATTAAAAAGGATGTGGGTAAAAAAACAAGGGTATCGAGTTAAAAAATACACCCCCTCTCCCAGCTCTCTAACAACTCAAAGGGTAGCCAGAAAGGTCATTGAACTTTACCCATCAAAGGAAATCAGTAAGATAAGACTAAATCTTGCAACTGTTAATAAACAAAACCTTAATGATACTTCATAAAACTTCTAATTACTGGCAGCCTATTTTCCCACCCTTGGCCTGGGAAATATTTACAGAGGAATTCTTCAGCCAAGAATCCATCCATTCTTGAGCCTCTTTCCCAACACAGGTGAAAGGCACAAATTCATGTGTGACAGGGATATTATAAATAATATAGTTGCCCTGTTAAAAAATAAATAAGAAAATACTGATTAAAATGTCAATTCATCAAAGAAAGTCTGCCTTCTGTATCTTGTAGTAATTTAGGGCTCAAAATCTTCTGAAAGCCTTTCTGGACCCTTCAAAAATATGTAGAGATTTCCGTCTCTGGTTTTTAAGTCATGGCATGTGTTACTGGGAATCTGAAGAGCTTTTCCACGGCTCCTTCCTTCATCACACTGAGTTCCTAGTGGGTTGGGACCAAGCCATATTTCTTCTGGCCTTTAACACGAAACAAAAAACAAAAAACAAAAAGCAAAAAAAAAAAAGAAAAAAGAAAAAAAGAGAGTCCACATGTCTTAGGACACAGTGAGTTCTTTGAAACCAAATGGAAGCAGAATTACTGTCCAATCTTTTAAGTGTGTCATGGATTGATGAGTCAACATTTGAAAAGTGCTTGAAAGTTCTCAGACGAAAGACTACAGATCTGCATAAAGTATTATCATTATAAAAATAACTCAATTTTCCTGTGGCTTTTTTTTTTAAGGAATGTTCTTTTGGTTGCTGTTTGTAACCAATTTTTTCTTTAAAAAATAACGAAAACATCCAAAAGTGGGAGATTCATGTAGAAGAATATTAAATCATCAGTACTTTTCTTAGTTTAAAAAAAAAGGGGTGGGGGGAGTGGGTATTGAGCAATGCCTGTATTGCTCAATATCCACTCAAGGTGCTGCCTGGATGTAATATTGGAGAACCGTATAATATACTTTTTCAAAAATTTTACAATCATACTTAATGATCTACAACAAGAAAATTTCTAATCACATTTTCTTCTTTTTTTCCTATTCAACATTAAAGGGAACCCATATTCTCCATGATCACAAAAAACATAATTCTTTGTCATATACTTTACATGTTCCCTATCATTCTTTCTTTTTTTTAAGAGAAGCAGTATTCTACATCTAGGGTATCCACAAGAAGGAATGTACTTAATCAATTATGAAGAGTTTATTCATCCTCCATTGAGAGTAGGACATATAATCTTACTTCACTGTGTCTAGTGGCTGTAACTAGACTGAATTATATCAGAAATATATCATTTACTGAAACTTTCATTTACCTGAAACTTTTTATAGCATCCTGATGAAACAGAGAATAAGATATTATTGTATAAAAGAAGTTGCTTGAAAAAATTATATTAAGTATTTTCTTACCCTTTATTAAAGCAATGTATTAAGTAAGTAAGTATAATAGACCAAAGGAAACTAAATTTGTTCTTTGTGATCCACAAATATCTGCTGAGATTCTTCAAGTTGACGATTGACTTCTCATGAACAAACCAGACACAAAGGAAGAGAAAAGTGATATGAAGAGTAGCAGTTTACCCTCTTCTTTGTTCCTTCTGTCATCTTAGGCAGAGTCCCTGGCTTTCTCAGAGTTACCGCCTAACCACTCACACGATTGTAATTTATTAAGGTATGCTCTGGCTCAAAAGATGTCAGGTGCTTTCCAGAGTGATGAGATAAAGACACACACCACACATTTGTTAATTCCAAAGAATCCTGGAATCAGAACTTTAAAATTATATTCTTGGTCAAAAGGTATAACGCTGTCTTTCATATTCTTTCAAATAAGAGAAATAAAAATAGAGGTTTTGGGAAAGCATTCAAGTATTTTAGCAGGGAGGTTTCTCCTAAGTTTCCTTTGGCCACCAAGCCAAAGCATTTTTGACAGATAATTGGACTAGAAATCTTGCCCCTGGAAACCATCAGCCAGCATTCCCACCCATTAATTAGGTGATTCATTTTCATTTTTTTCCCTCCTGGTTTTTTTCCCTGTATCCGTTTCCCACCCTTTCCTTGTAGCTTTTTCTTTGGATCATCTATACCTCTGCTATCCTCCTCAATCTATTTATTTGTGTTATAACTCACTGCCGCTGGATATATTTCCTTTTCTTATTGCCTCTCCTGGCCTCTGGGTTCCTCTTTGACAAATCGTCCTGCCTTGCTACTCAACCTCCTCCCTGCAAAGACCTTAACCATCCTGCAAGGGAGAAAGCTCTCTGGAGGCCTCCGTTGACTCTCCAACTTCCCGTGATTTTTATTTCCCTTAAAGTTCTAAGGCACCAATGATTGGTACCACACAATTAGCACTTAATTATTGTTTGTTAATTGTTCATGTCTTTTCTTTCCAATTGAGTAGGCACCTACTCAAGGACAGGGAATACTTTATCTAGCTCTTAAAAAATATACTACCCATATATAAATTTAACAAATAGTTCATGGATTGAGTAGGATGGTGCACATATCTCGTGGAAATAAATTATAGCCTCATTTGGGGAAAAGAGGATTGGAGGTTATCTGAGTTTTAGATATTTAAGCTCTTTTACTCAAAACCATAGCAGATACACTGGTATAAGAAACTCAGTAGGAACATACCACTTTTGCCTTAAAGAGGCATTTCTACTGCTTCATCAGTTAATGATAATATTATGTGGAAGTTAGGTTTCAAAATCCTTCCTAGGGGTTCTGAGTACATGAACTCACGAGCCCTGGGTTTGAGCCCATTTTTGCCATGAAATTATCTGAGTTGCTATATAAAGCAACGTTTCTTGGCCTCAGTTTCTGCCTCTGTAAAATGAGGGGGTTAGACAGATGACCTCTAAAAACCAACCAAACCAAACAAAAACAAGACTAAAGAATGACTGGTGCCTCCATTTAGATTTTTACCAGGGTGTGTGATGGTTCAGCCAGCCATCAGTCTATTTTAAACACATGCCCTGCTTGGAAGATCACTTATTCATATACCCAGATAAATGTTATTCCAATAAGACCTGGAGAAGAAGTGATATGGAAATTTTAGGCGCTACTTTTACTGTCTCTAGAACAATTTACTTTCTACAAATATCTTATTGGACTATGAAAAACTAGGAAGAAAAATCTTCAATCTCTCATATTTCTTATTACTCTATGAGATACAAGATAGGAAACATACCAAATGAACTTCAGTACCAGCAAATATCAGATAGGCAAAATAATTTTAAGTCTGGAATGATTAGGTTGATAAGGGGTTGCAGAAATTCAAGTGTGCTGGAATGCCAATCTGACACTCCAACATTAGCAAAAACAGCACATGCCAGAGCTACTTTCTTAAATCAAGCAATCTCGGTGGTAAAGGAAAAGGGATCAAAATATCAAGATGAGCATGCCATTGGCTTGAGGTATGTGTCAGATTTATTGTGGCCGAGAAGATTAAAATCAGCCACCATTAAGCAGGGTGTGTATATGCCACATTCAGATGTCAGGAAGTCTGAAAATTATGTGATCAAGCCAGAGAGGTTCCTGGGTAGATGATAAATAAAGGACATGTTTAAAACAGAAAGGCTGATAAAGTGATCGTTTGAGTCGTGGCATTACCTGTGCTTATGGTTAAGAGAGCAAAGCTAAAGATAGCAAGATGATTCAAGGTCACATGAAAGGACTATAATAAGAGTGAGTAGAAAGGTTGCTGATGCAGGCTCAAAAATATGGTGTCAGGGTGGAGCATCAGAATGCCCTCCAGGCTACAGACTGTTTCAGAGAACTGAATTGGGAGTCACGCCCATGTTATGGAAGAGTTGGGGAGGAGGCAGAGAGGAATGGAGAGAAAGAGGAACAGCCTACATGTGCACTGAGAAAGGACACTAGTTCATGGTTGAGGACTGTGGTGTAGCCCAATCAGGGCAGAGGGAGGTGGGTGACAGCCTGACCACTCTTCCCATCCTTCTGAAGGCCAGCCAGCCACAGACAGACCTCAAGTAGGGCAGCGATCCTTTGAGGCCAAAGGCGGGTCTATAAAAACTCAGAAGATGGCGACTTTAGTTTTTCTGGCTCTTCTTTAGAAACCACATATCCACTAACATTCTACTTCTTTTCCCACTTGGCCAACCCACATCCAACTTATATATTCACTATCCATGAAAGTCACAGCATACATCTAGTCATCACCCTCTACCAGGCACCAGTGGTGACTCTTGCCTCAGGCGAGGCTAGGTCACTGCTAAATTGTGGCATCAGCAAGCTTGGTTTACTGGAATGTGTAAAGAGCTCTGCCTCTGCGCTCTCTGGGTTCAAATCCGAGTCTTCCCATCACCAGTTCTGGGACCTTGAGGGAAATATCTTAGTCTTTCAACTTTTCTCATTTATAAAATGATAAAATAAATACTCATCATTTGGGGTGTTGTTGAGGATTGAATAGGATTTGAATGTATGCAAAGCACTTACCATGTGCTGGGCATGTGATTGGTGGTCTAGAAATGGAAGTGATTATGATTAATTCTCAATATTCTTCACCTTTAAAAAAAAATCATGTTTTGACTGTCCTCTTTCTCTTTTTAAAAAATTCATGGCTTGAAATCCTTTCCCTGCCCAAGGACCAAGTGCCCTATCATGTTCCATCTTTCCTATTAGGAAAGAAATCAATTTGAAAATGTCACTCATATCAAAGGGTCACACTTAATATTACAAACTCAAAAAGCAATGTGTATAATGGGATTGGGCAAAGATTACATAAAAGAATAATTTGTGGGGAGATATTCACAGCAGATAGGCTGTCCTCAAATAACATTCTATAGATAAGTAATCATTCATTTTGCTTCTGGGTAAGATGAGCCTTATCTGGCTTTGATTCTACATCTCTATATGCTTCCTTTTATACTAATTCAATCTAGTTTGAAGGTAAATGGTATATCCAAAAAAAAATTACCCATCTCATTCTACATGGCTGTGCCATCCCACAGCAAATGATTGCCAAGAGATACTAGTAAATTTTTTCCAACCTATGTTTCACCCAGACAAAGGGCTGAATGGAAACTCAATGAAACAGATAAGGGTTGACAACTCAGGACTCCAAACAAGTTTTTGGTTAAATACAGTGTCAGAGGCTAATCACTAAACACATTCCACCCGACCTAGAAATAGGGCACTCACTAATAGTCAACAATTCTCAACCTGATCAAAAACTTGGACTTTTGGACACATAAAATTAAACTGGACACAAAGGCTATTGCCACAGCAACATGGACAAGTTTCAAAAATATACAGTAAATGTTTTGAGAGTAAAAAACAAGCTGCAGGTCCCAAATGACACTGTTCACATTAAGTTTTAAAACATGCCAAGCAATGCTAAATACATGTTTTAAAACATACACGTATGAAGTAAAATAATAAAGATAGGTATAGGAATAAAAAATGATAGTGGTTGCTGGGGAGAGGGGCAGGGAAGAGAATGCAATTGGGAAAGGTAAGACATTGTACTGACCTGTGCAGTCACACAGAACCCACATGCCCCATGCTTGGTTTAATGCTCTGCCATTGCTGTCTTGAAACTTATTAACGTTATCTTTGAATTTATGCTTTGTAAGTGAAGTCCGATGTGGCAATGGAGCATGCATGTGAGCAAAGGGGCTGCACGAATTATGTGTGTCTGCCACCATTCCTTGCCACCCCATCCACACACAGCAGTCGAAATGCCCATGAACAAAGAATTCTGGTGTACCCACCCGTGGGGGAGTTCAATGAGACTCCAAGCGAGTACGAGGTAGCTGTGTTACATCTTAACACTGAAGAAACAGATGCTGACAGACTCAAGAGGCTCTGCTTTCCATTTGAACCACTACATTCTTCAAATGAAGAAAGAAGGCAATAGCAGAAAGACAGCAAAAGCATTTTAAGAAACACCAAAGACCAAGAAACTTTATCATATAATTTCTTATTCTTGTTATTTCCCTGTATTAGGCAACAACTATACTGAAAATGATGGCATAGAAGGAAAGGGAGAGATAAGACAACTCATAGTTCCTTTTCCTTTTAGTTTTTCTTTACTCATCAGCCAAAGATAGAAAGTGTTGGTAGAATGTATGTTTATCAAGAAGTGAAATAAAAAGTTGAGTTAGTTTTCTGCAGCCTTTTCACTGTTCTGGTAAGAAAAAAATACATATGTACGTATGAGCTATGAAAAATTGTGTATTATAATTTCAATGACTGTATATGAGTTAAATGTCCTTATATTTACACTTAAAATTAGCTTTGCACAATATAAAGATGAGTGGTAAAATTCATGCTAATAATTTAAAATTTTTTTCTTTACTTAGAATAACATTAAATAGCAAATAAAACACACTATAACAACTTGAGAGAAAGAGACTGAAGAAGAAAGGGAAAAGCTTTATATTAATACCTTTAAGGTACTCTTCCCTGCTTCTCGAATAGGGGCCCCACATTTTAATTTAGCACTAAGCCCCACCAATTATGTAGCCAGGCCAGGGAATACTAAACTACCAAGTTCTCCCCATAAGGAAGTCTGGCTTCTAATAGTCTGAGTGTTCAAATAATTGGTGTTATTTGTATTTAGGTGCATCTTCTGGCCAGCATCTCAGAAAATGTAGTTTTGAATACATGCTTTGAAAAGAAGAAAAAATTGATAAGTTCATGCCATCTTTAAGAGACGGAAGAATCTAATTGAAATATAAACTTCCTTTCCTAATGTTATTTGGCAATGTTAATCACATTTTCTTCTGAAGCCACTTTTTCCCTGAATATCAATAAGTAGATATAGTCATACTATTTTGTGAAAGTACCTTGAATACCTCTGTAAGAATGTGTATGTCTGCATGCACTATACACTCAACACAGGGGACCTTAGAATAGAACCAAAGTTCCCTCTGAAGCCTAGTTCTGGGCTGTCAGTACCTCCCTAGGGCTTCTTCCCAGGTTCCCAGTTAGGAACTGGGGTCTCTGGTTTTACCTTTATCCTACTTAGTGCATTTCACAAACATTTCTCAAATGGCTCAAAAGGCTAAGAGCCATGTGATATGGAACTGTAATTGACTGAAAAATCAACGTTTTAAAATGGATTTTCTCCAAAGTCAGAAAGCAGGGTCCTTGTGATCAAGTGAATTGCAGGTGTTCTCATTCTAAGCTAACAGCCCTCCCCACACTGGTGAATTGCACTACATCTGGTACATCTCAGTCTGGAAAGAAGATGAGGTCACCTGTGGCCTCCAAACTGCTTTACTGGGGAATGAGTGACACAGGCCTGCCTGTCCTGGCTGTTATGATCATTAATGCTAATGGAGCTTAGAAATTACTGATTTTGGTCAACTATTTTACCCAGCACTGGGTTTGTTTATTTGCAGCTTTGGAATTTTCCTTAATAAATAATCAACAAATTCTTAAATTGGTGGTCATTTTCTGTAGGCAAACCTTCAGAGTACTCTGTCAGAATGGAAAACAGCCAGGGGAGCATGGGTTGAGGAAACAGGAAGGATTTATATTATAAACATGTTACTGTCCAGCCTCTCATTTTCCTGGCTGGTCTGAAGTTATAGCTTTATTTGATACTTTGACATGGTTGAAATGAAAGGCAACTGGCTTAAATTACCCAGTTATAGGGAAGTAACTGCACCAGTATATAAAAAGCCAGGTTCATTCACCAAGAAATGTTTGTTCCTTGATGTTCCAAATAAGAACAGATCCTATCAGGGCTGGGAGGACGTTCTGGAGGATGATAAGGGGTGCTGACCACAGTTTCATTCCTAACTTCAGGCCAAGTTATTTGGAAGGGGAGCATTCGGTTGTCCTGGCTAAAAGGCCAGGTGTCTCTCAGGCAAGAAAACAGTCTGACTAAAAACGAAATCAGACAGAAAGACAAATCTATTTTTCAGAACCTAAGGTGAATTTTATCACTTTTAATGCATATTCAAAGAATTTGGGCTATGGAAAGTAGGGAGAATGCCTTGGACACAGTATTTTCTTTTCCTTTCCAAATCTCGCGGAACAGGCAGACATATGTGTGGACTGTGGAGGCTGACATTGAAGTGACCTCTGAAAGCAAACACCCCAGTGAAACTGTTATGTAAACTGAAATGGCTAGACATTCCAAGCCACTGAGACATAGAGAAGGCTGTGCTAATGACAGCCTGGCACCTGGAAGTAGCAAGTACTTCTGAACAGAAAGGGGACAGATGCAAATCCTCTCTGATTTTACATAAAGGGTTGGATAAAATTTTGTAAGTAATGGAAATCTAAAATAGTTTAAAATTTTAGAGAAAGGCTTTATAAGCTTGGTAGGGAGTAGAAGGAAGACTTTGCTGTTTCAAATCTGAATGGCAGGAACTAAATTTAATCAAAATTGCAGGCAGCAGACTGAAAAGTATATAATACAATATGGACTAATGTGTCATTAGCTCATCTTCAGTAAATGAGATTAGCCTCCAACAGCATCATAATCAGATCTTGGAATTTTGCTGGGTTAGATCTATGTCCAAAGGACATACGGCCAAAAATAAGTTTGATGCATTTCACAACAACATTTTGACTTATTTAAGTAAAGCTGCTAATAAAAAATGCTCACATTTTATAAACTGATGGTGAGTCATCAAATTCTTCAAAACCCCTTAAGTAAACAATCTAAAAAAATCCAATTTGAACCATGGTTAGATTAATTCTGGTTATATTTTTAATCAACCAATGAGCTTTATTTTGGTTTTAAAAAGCCATACATTTGATGTGCTTCACACCAAAAATTTGCATATTCAAATGAGTTGCTTTGTAAAAAATCCTCAAATTCCATAAACTGACTGAAGTCATCAATCTCTTCTAAGGCCTTTTTTTAAAGTAAACAATCTAAAATATTCTTTTTGAAAAGTGGCTTCACTGATGCTTGTTACATTTTTAATGAACTAATAGGCTTTATTTGTAAAATTAAAAATTTGGTTTCCAAATGCCATGAGGCCTGGGTAGAATCATCAGAGAGGAGCCCTGTATTTCCTTTGTGCATGAGAGTTAATAGGATTAAGGCTTGAAGAATTGAATAAAACCCTGAGCTGGTTAAGATGGATGTATCGCATTTCAGGGTTCCCATTTCACAACCGGCATGCCCCACATTTCACAAAATAAAACACACTGCTGAGCTTATTTAAATGATTCTTTAGAAATACGTTGATTTCGGAAACTTTAAAAGGGAACGCGTGTCCATTTCCTCTCTCGAGCCATATGGCTCTTTGTGTCCTCAGCCTGCCTGGCTTCAGGCTGACTCCAGCTTCACGGTCAGCAATTCCCTGCTATGGTCCAGTTACGTGGAAAAGAGAGGAGAGGTTTTTGTGCTCAGAGAATTTTTGCATATGAATTAATAGTTTCTAACTTTCACAATGATGCGATTTGCACTGGCCCTAACTTCTGTAAAATGTAGCATATCTAGGCTAAAATGCCAAAGACCTGTTATCTTCCTTCAAATCACCTAATGGAACTGGGGGTCTGCTGCTTTCTCCCATCAAGGTGGTTATTATCAAGTATAATTTGTGGTTGGAAATGTTTGGCATTCCTGTCTAGCAGTAGCCCAGATTGTTTAGAATAGATTCTTACATAGGAGTTCCAACATCTGTCCGTTTTAGGTCGGATTTCTATGAGAACCTATGCATATAGTCTCTAACCATATGCAGCTGTCCCAGATTAAATAGGAATGGTTTCTTGCATTACAGTGACAACAAAGGGTCAAGTTTAAAATTAAGAATATAAAAATAAGGCTAAGAATGGTAAGCAAAAGGCATCCCCACTCTACAAAATGCCAAGTAATGTTACCAATTAAGAGTGGGCTTGAAGGCTGTTTAAGTGATATCCTAGCAAAAGACTCATTAATTAGCAATTTATAACACAAATATGCCTATGGACTAAAATGCTGCATTTCAATTTCATTGTAGATTCCTTTCATTTTGAGAAATCTAGTTCGTTTGAAGTGAAGAAGAGTGCTTATTAAATGAAAGCTGTATATAAAACTGCAAAGAAACATAACATCAAATTTTGGAAAGGAAGTTAAAAAAGAATTAAAACAAGCTGTGATGATCTTAACAAAGACACACAAAACCTGTTACTAGGAAGAGTTGTTTGGCCAAATTTCCTGTTTTTTCCTAAGTCCTGGTTTGTTTTAAATATGTCGTCAGCACACAGTTTATTACTGTTGGTTAACGTTTCTACATGTAAAATCCAGAACTGTTCCCCAGGACTTCTTATTTAAAGATATTCCAAACAATGTGAATTTTCTCTTTCTTCTCCAGATTATGGCTTTCACCATAGTTAAGAGATGATAGGCCATGATGTAAATAGTTGAAAATTAGTATTAGACACTAGAAAATTACTCAAGTGTGGGTTAATGAAGGAGTCATAAAATGAAGGTTGCATAAAATATCTCTTTAACCCTAAACAATTTTAGCACAAGGTTCCAGAAATCAACATGGACTATTACAAAGTACATCAAATCAAAGCCACACAAGTGTTGCTGATGGCTCTTTGTTTTGTTTTATTCATGTTTAAAAAAATGTCTCCTCTGCAAAGACATATTTGGCTCTAACAGCAACCTATTATAAAATTAAAATAACTGAATCATACCACTGTGTGTGAAATGCAGGGAAATAAAAATTCCTCCCTTGGGAAAAAAGTACAAAACATTAACATTTTTCTAAGTATTTTATAAATTATGCTGCTTTATTAAACACATACCATTAGAAGTCTCTTCTATTACTGACAACACTTTTCTTAATGGTCTTTATATGTTTAAATAAATGGCTCCTGAAAATGTGCATTTATATTATATAAATAAAACCTTAATTAATATAAACATACCCAGATATAAACTTTTTAGAAATGTCAGCGTAAAACTTTCCAGTCTAAATAAATCCTCTTATGAATGGTCCAGCAAAGCAATTTTTAATGCATTTTTTTTTCCCTCTAAAGAGCTCATAGAGATTTACAGGCACAATCCAAAAGAGAAACCAAAATAGCTTTGATGAAGACTGAATGCCTCATTCATGTAATAAGCAACTCTAAGTGATGTCCAATAGATGGAAAAATTTTTTAAACCAACTAATGCCATGTGACTTTTTTCTTTATAGTACTTACTATTATCTCACAATTATCTCGTTCATTTATTCCTCCTGTTTATTGTTTGTCTCCCCCTCTTGAATTGTAATCTTTCTGAGAGTAAAGACCATCTATGTCTTGTTTTCCGTTCTCTCTCTAATACCTAGCATAGCACTAGGCACATGGTAGATGTGAAAAGTGGCCCACTGAGGAATTCATGAATGGTCTGATGAGATAAAGTTAAAACAACTCAGTTATTTCAATGTACCTCACTTCACCCAAATTGGCCCACGTGACAGAGCGTCTAGCTATTTTCCCCCTTCTTCCTTAGTACCCCCAAGTTTCCACTGAATACATGGCCACCTAGAATAAAGAACTCATTTGCCAGCCTTCCTTGCAGCTAAGCGTCACTAGGTTTGAACTGATAAGACACAAGCAAAAGTACTCTGCAGCAGATTTGGGAAAGATCCTTGAAAGACAGCTGGTTCAAGCCCTTCGCCCCTTCTTCTTCCTGCCTTCTTCCATCCTGCTGCCTAGAATGTGCATATGATTGCTGGGGCTCCAACAGCCATTGTGGACTATGAGTTGACCTTGAGAATGAAAATCATAAGCTAGGATGGTAGAGCAGCAGTACAGAAAAGGCTGGGTTCCTGCCACTGCAGAGTCCCACTCTGCCCTGGCCTCTCTCTCTCTGCCCTTCTTTTACATGGGGAGAGAAATAAACTTCTGTCTGTCTTAAGTCATTATTATTTTTAGTTTTCTGTTGCAACCAAATCAAATCTTACCATTACGTTTTTGAAAATAATTTGAAAAACAGGCCCATGTAGACTTTTTGTATGTCTTCTTAAATTTATTATTCAATAAACATACTGAGAACTCATTTCCAATGAATGAGCAAGTATTTGTGAGCACATACTTTGTCCCTAGAATTAAGCCTGATACTACGGGAGATTATAAAGAGGTTCAAGACTGAGTTCTTGTCCTTAAAAAGTTAACGATTTTGCCAGTGGAAAAGGACATGCACACACCATCCATCCCCTCTTCCCAACACACCCACCCAGAGGGAACAACACAAAGCAACAAAGAACAAAGTACAAAATTTTGCGGTGTGATTGCTGTTGTGGAGGGAATTTAGAAATCAAAGAACCAGTGAGGATGGGCATTCTCAGGGAAGGTTCCAGGGAGGAGCTGGCCCTTGAGGTGGGCCTTACACGAGGGGCAGAACCTGGAGAGGCAGTGGAAACTGGCTGGGTGGGGACCAGCAGCAGGGAAACCAGTATTTCAGTAATGAACACAGCATGTTCAAGGAGACTGGAAGGAGGTCAACCAGATGTGTGGCCTCTAGAAACAGAGCCCTCCCTTTTCTCAGAACATGCTCTCTCAGCCTTGAAGAGAGTCCCCGTAAGGGAGGGCTTACCTCACCATTCACCCCACATTTAGGAGATGAATCTCTGCTCCAGATTCTCCCTGCTGTGCCTCTAACACATGCCTGATGTTGCTAATGATTCCCCTGAGACTCCCCCTGACATATACCCTAGGTCTATACCCTAGGCCCCTGCTTTTCTTTGGGGATCTTGCTCAGACAGCCCAGTGATGACTTCGAGAGAAATGTGCTTCTTCCTATGCAACAGGCACATGCGAAGTCTCACGAACATACCCTGATGAGGTGATTTAAATTAAACTGTTAGGTAGAGGTGGTGTGCTCTGCCTCCTATGTTGTGAAATAGTAATAAAGCAATAGAATGACCAGTCATTGCTTCCAAAGAAGAGTCCAGGGAATTCACTTACTCACAAACTAACCATGATCATAGGATGAAGCAGCAACTTTCCTAATAAGTTCCTTTTCAGCTTCTTCTCATAAACAAAGCCATTGTTGTTTTTAAAATCCAACCAAACAACAAACATGTTTGAGGATCAGGAGAGCACTGTCTGGTCTAATGACAGACTTGGGCAGTCTTCATTCACAGCACGTGTTTTGGAAGAGCAGACATTGTTAGGGGCACTGAGCAGCCCAGATGACATCAGTTAAGTGGAAGGATCACTACGGAATCAGGCTGCGCCAGGTCTACTATTGGGTAACGAAGCACGGGCTGATGAGAGGGCCAGAAGTATAACAAATTACATGACATGTTTTTATATCAGGGGGTTAGAAGCAGTAAATAAAATCTCTGGGGTCTGGTCTAAGACAAATGAAACCAAAAGACTCTTGTTCCAAAATTGGGCTTAAAATGGCTCACGGAAACCAGCCCTGACAGCCTGGGGGAGCAGGACAGCACGGGACAGGTGTGAGGAGACTTGAGTGCCCCAGTCTGGCTCTGCTGCCATGGAAGTCGTTGACCTTGTTTTCTTTATCTGTAAATTAAAGGAGTTTGACTGGAGATGATCCGTCCCTGATACCTACTGTGGCTCCAACAATGACTCTATGCCAGTAATAGATGAGCACACGGGAAAGAAGGAAATACATTTTTCTCTCTTCATCTTTTTTTCTGCCCATTACCATTTCTCCATATGCCCCAAATCCTATTAATTTGCCAATTAATAAACAGACATCCTCAGTTGCAATCGCCTCTCATGCTCAGCGAATTTCATGCTTGTTTGGTGACAGCAGCAGCTGCTGCTCGCCTCAAACCACATCCTTCCCCTTCGTCATGAGGCCTCCTCGCTAGCCACAATTTGCCTTGGCCAGAGCTCCCTCTACGTCAGCTTCCACCAGAAACTGCCACCCATATGCAGAGTTCTAGTTCATCAGCCTCTCTGAAGCAGATCCAGCTGGCCAGAGCAGATTCCAGGTGGTCAAGACCAAAGAATTTCATAGCATTGCTGGCATACTGAATCTGAACAGGGCCACAAAAAGCATCTAGTTTGACTGCCTCCAGTTGTAGATGAGGATGCTGATGGCCCAAGAGGTTTATTTATCTGACATGGCCTATCCAGATCTAGAAGCCAAGTCTCCTGACTCAAAGGCCAGTTACGATTTTGAAATGGACAGAATTAGAAGCTACTGAGAGCTACTATTTATGGTATACTCTGACCCAGGCACTGTGCTAAGTGGCTTCTTAAACCTAACACGTACAAATGAACTCGGGACCTTTTCTCCAAATCTGCTCCTCTTCCTGTCCTCCCTGCCTTAGTCAATGGAGCCCCCATCCATCTAGCTACTTAGGCCAGAAACCTGGGGGTCATCCTTGACATCCCCCTCTTCCTCATCACTTCACCACATAAAACGCTTCAGTTCTGCCTTCTCCAGAGTATATATTGCAACTCTCCAATTGTTCCCACCAGCACCATCTCCATCCTGGTCCAAGCCACTGTCGCTTCCTGCCTTGACTGTGGCCACACCTCTAATCTCACCATTCTGTTGCCACTGCTCCTGTCCCTGTCAATCCATCCTTCAACTAGAAGCCAGAATGATCTTGTAAAAACATAAACCAGATCACATCCCTCATGCCACTGCTTTAACCCACTGGTCTTCCCAATACTTTTAGGGCAAAACTCAGATTTATATAAGGCTCTGCCTGGTCTGGTTCCCACAAGATGTCACCAGTCTCATTTCACCCCAATCTTCCCACAGGTCACTAAGTTCTACAAATACTTTTGGTTCCTCCAAAGTTCCAAGCTCTTTCCAGTCGTAGGCTGTCCCTCTGTACAAAATTCTCTACTTTTTACTCCTGGCCTGGCTTACGACCCATGGCCCTTCAGATCTCAGCTTGTACATCACTTCCTCAGAGCCACCTTCCCCACGACCCTGCCAGGAGCCCCTCATTTAACCCTGTATTTCTCCTGTGTAGCATACACCAGGATGGAACAGGCTGAGAGGAGAGGTAAGAGATACTGAGCCTTGATGTTTAGTTGATTCATTTGGAACAAATGGAGTCTGCGAAAGGCTGAAAATGGCCCCACAAAAGATATCCACATACTAATTCCTGGAACCTGTGAATGTTACCTTTCATGGGAAAAAGCAAAAAAAAGAAAAGAAAAGAAAGAGGGTCTTTGCAGATATAATTAAGTTAAGGATCCTGGGTTAGGCAGATTATCTTGGATGATCTGGGCAGGCCCTAAATGTAATCACAAGTATCCTTATAAAAGGGAGGCAGAGGGAAATTTGACAAACAGAGAAGATGGGGATGTAAAGACAAGGCAGAGAGAGATTTGAAGATTGTCTTAGTCAGTTTGGGCTGCTATAACAAAGTACCACAGACTGGGTGGTTTATAAACAATAGAAATTTCTCATAGTTCTGGAGGCTGATAATAAGAGATCAGTGTGCTAGCATGGTTGGGTTCTTGTCGAAGGCCCTCTTCCTGGTTTACAGATGGCCACCTTCTCATTGTATTCTCACATGGTTGAGAACACAGAGAGAGAAAACAAGCACATTTGCATCTTTTTAAAAAGTACTAAGTCCATTCATGAAGGCTCTACCCTCATGACTTAATTACCTCTCAGAGGCCCCACCTCCTAATACCATCACATTGGTGGATTAGGATTTCAAGATATGAATTTTAGGAGGGACACAAACATTCAGTCCATAGCAAAGATGCTGGCATTGAAGACTGGAGTGATGTGGACACAAGCCAAGGAATGCCAGCGGCCAGGGAGTGTGGCCCTGCCCATACCTTGATTTCAGCCCAGTCATACCGATTTCAGACTTCTGGCCTCCAGAACTGTGAGAGAATCGATTTCCATTGCTTTTAGCCACCAAGTTTGTGGTAATTTGTTACAGCAGACACAGGAAACCAACACAGAATCTGTAACATTATTTTGCTAAAACACATCTGGAAAGGTTTTACTCCCTCCCTACTTCCCCCATCTGCACTGCACCACACACTGTTGAGCCACAGATAAACATGCACCTCCATTCTTAACACTATCTCTACTATACGTTCCTCAGGTCAAGAATCAGCAATGAAGAATTGTAAAATCGCAAGGCAAAACAATGTAACAACTAACTATAAGGTTACAAATACTTTTTTTTTTTCCAAACTGGGGCTAAAAATGCTTTTTTAATTAAAACTAGGGCAAAAAATGCTACAAAGCCCAAGACTTATGTGAAAACCAAAGTAAACGATGTCTTAACATCCCTTCCAAAATGTTTTTGGATCCACAGATATCTGCTGTTTTCACTTTTATAATACCGTAAATAATCTGTAGTAAATAAACAGCTGCTTTAAAATAGCTAAAAAATCATAATGCATGAAATTGGAAGACTTGTACTCACAAGTTCATCTTTCATCCTAACTTTGGGTTCTGCCTCATATATTAGGGTTTGGACTTGGCAGACTGATAACTCATTCTGCTTTAAGACAATCTGTAATTTTATAAGATACCTAGAAATATAAATTTTAATGACTCATTTCAACATCATAAGAAGTCAAATAATATTCATAAGGTGAGACAAACTGTGAAAAAACACAGTTTAACATACTCTCAATATTCTCACCCAGAGGACAGGGAAAAAGCTGTCTTGCCTGAGCAGCCATCTTGCTATTATTCCATTCAGAGTTTCCAGATGGGAAAGGGATATTAAGTTGTTGGAGATTAATCCTGCCAAAGGAAATCGGAAATTTTCAAAGCTGTTGTCAATATGGCTCTGCAGTTTAAGATGAACATTCAGGAGGTGAATTCATACCAGTTACAATATGGTTGAAGAAATGACTATCATAAGAACTGCTGTAAACGAGCATAAACAAGAACTCAAGATGACGTGAGGGAAAGAGAAAATACAGTTGAGGGAAATAGGCGAGGTGACAGAGGGCAAAGCAGAAGGGTGAGGATATTTCAATGTAAGAAAATCTCCTAAGCAAAGATATTCTCAGAGAGCCCAGAGCAGCTTTGGGAAGCAGTTAGAAAAATCAAAAAGTACTTCACTTATCATAATGTATTGAGAGCAAGAAAGAACTTTAAGTTCAACTGCCCCATTTTATAGATGAGAATCTGAGGCCAAGAAGGGTTAAGTCACTTCCCCAATGACAAGCAGCTGTTCAGTGACCAAGCTGGGACTCAAACTCTGGCCTGTTAGACCCTGCTCTGGTGTCTGCTGTGCCACGAACAAGCCCTCAGTCTCTCCACATTTATTTCAGACATCAGAGCTCGTAGAGGTGTGTCTACCAGCTTAAATAATGACAAGCTACCTTTTATTTCTTAGAGACAAATTAATTTTTAAGCACTGTGA
Organism: Daubentonia madagascariensis; assembly: GCA_023783475.1. Lineage (NCBI taxonomy): Eukaryota > Metazoa > Chordata > Mammalia > Primates > Daubentoniidae > Daubentonia > Daubentonia madagascariensis. Next base: position 458,838 of record JAKFHU010000573.1, read on the forward strand.
ATCTATTATGTAATGAGTTACTTTTACCTGATTGCTTTTTACCGATTCCTTGCAATATGACACTCAAACAGACACAGCATCTTCCTGCTCCTTCTTTTACCCTTCACCTCCCCTTGATCTCATTGGTGGTAGATAGCTATTTGGCCAAATTATCTTCATTTAGACTCTCTAGCTTTTATACCTGAGCCCTTACCAGCCACCCTGAAAACAGCAACCTGTGTTGATGCTGTACCTTTGCTAAGTGCAGACAATGGGCAGGTGTGGGCGTGTGCATGCTGGTCTGTGAGCATGTGGCCTAAGTCAAATGCACCAGATGTGGCATGTGCCCAGCCGTTTGTGCTCAGGGGCATTAACCTCTCTGCTGCTGTGCCTCCACCCTAGAGCAGGTGCCTGGAGAAGCTGGCCTCCCCAGCTAGAGCTTGCTTCTTGCCCTTTGGTAGGCAGAGGGACTCAGGGTGTGAACAACCCCAGGCATGAAACCCATGTGTAAGTCCCATTGCTGAGGTTCTTATTTTAATGCTTCCTCAATGGTAATAACTGATGACAGAAGCACTCCTGTCCTTTGTCATATACATTCTTTGAATCTCACCCCAGAATCCAAGAAGACGATACCTATAAGTTTGTATAATGTAGTTTATATAAAGATAAGTTGCAAATATATTTTCTCTGTCTCTAAACCATCATTTTTCAAACTTAATGGGCATTTGGCCCACATGCTAACCACCAATTCTAGGCAAATTAAAACAAGATCCCTCACAATTTTTAAATGATAAACTAAAACATGGCATTCTAAAATTAGTATTTTAAAGAATAGGTTCATATTAGTGAGAGGGATGATATTATTTATAGCATTTAGCTAATGTATATCTGACATTATATATACAATGACAAACCATTTGTTATATGTATAATGACAGCTTGAGCTATATTGCAGGTAGTTTCCTTACTTTTTATTTCTTCTAAATTAGAAAATCCTAACTTGTATGTACAGTTTGTCTGTTGGCTCTGTCAGATACATTTGGATGTTCAGCTTCAACACAGTCCTAGAAATTATGAGCTGATTTCTCACCACGGACCTCTTTCAGTGCTTGGTAAACATAAATTGATGAGCACATTAGATTCAAGAGCTGGAAGGTTGGGTTGAATGTTCCATCAGGGAAGAGAGCAACAATCAGATGCCTAATATACTTTTTGGTTGCACTTGGCAAGCATGTTCCAGCATTTGGACATACTATCAGTTCTTTCTTTGACTAACAAATAAATAAAAATCCATTTGTTCAGCAAATATTAGCTACTGGTGACACTGACAGGTACTAGAGATACAGTTGAAAACAAGAAGATGGTCTCTGTCCTCACAGACCTATAACAGGATTTCTTATACTTAGCATTAAAATCTTACGTTCAGCCCTAAAATAGCACATCACTTGAGAAAGCCATCTAAATAATAGAAATGGCTTCTACAGACACTAATTAGTGTCATAAAGGTATGTTTTTAACTCATACCACATTCCACAATCTTTTGTGAGGCACTTTTGCCTCCAGTATGTTATGTGCTGCCCATTTTCTTCATTTTTATAGGAAACTGTCAAATTTTTCACTATTTCTTTCAATTATAATCGGGGTCAAGAGGCATAATACAGACCACCACCTGTTCTCTGAAAATAAAATAATGTTGTCTGTCACATTCCAGTGCAACGTCTTTTATTCATGTAGCAATGTCCTTTTTGTCCTTCCTTACCTGTTACTACTGATCCCAACTTACCTTTTTCATTCTCCTTCATGGCTTACAATGTAATCATTAACCAAACCAAACAAAGCATTCTTCTCTTATGATGTGGATTTTCATTGAACAAAAATTCATCAAGCAATTCTTTCTCATTTAAGTACTATGCATATGCCAAGAGTTGATTCCTAATCTGCACATCACAGGTTTTTCTCAAATGTGAAGTAGAAGATCTGCTAGAGTATACATATGATAGTAACTGCTTTTGTGCACTTAGACCATAGATATCATGCAATATCCATTTGATAAAGGAATTTTGCCAATACCCTATTCTGCTTTTTCTGAACATTATATTTGTCATTAACTTTGAAGCTGATCTTATTAAGCTTTTCAATAGTAATATGACTTGTACCCTGTTTTCTCTGTGTGGAGTAGAGCTCTGAAAATTGTCTTTGTCATTTTGACCTCTTTTCTGATATCACTGTAGAATTCATCAATCTCATTTTGAAAAGCACAATTTTGGATTTGTTCTAGGAAAACTTAATAGGTTTACCTGTGTTATATTTAAAAATAATAGAAAAGCTTCAATGACTTCATGCCATTATTTGATAAAAGGACAGTACGCAGTGAAGTGGGGCTGAATGGACTGTGGGTTCAATAAAATCTAATTTCAGATATTCATCACTATTCTTTTTTCCTTTTTTGGTTGCTTGTGTTAAGTCTTCTTACTCAAGGAATCATTTGTCCTATCAGCTACAAATACATATTCTATATTTGCACTGGAGTCCTATTCACTATTTATAGTTCTAACATTTTTATGAGTTCTAATATTTACCTCATTCATTCTATCTCTACTTTTGCCCTTCAACACTGAGCCATTGAGCCATTTTTTGGAAATGGTCTACAATACCTATAATCAATGAAAATTTATGTGAACAATAATGTCAGACAATGTAAAAATATGCTAGCTGAGATGAACTGCACTCAGCTGACCAAATATTAGCCAAGACAGAGTGATTAACAGTCTTTCTAACCCATACACAATCTTTAAGAAGATAAAGATTATTAAGAACAGATTCCTACAAAAAGAATAATTCATGTTATTTCTAATTAATAAAATGTGTGTGAATAAAATGACTTCACTGATTTTTCCTCTGAAACTGCCAAAGCACCTGCAGGTCACCTGATAGACTTGGCGGGTGGGAGATCTCTAGTGGTCTACAAGCCACATTGAGAAACTCTGCTTTCAGCTTTCCAGCTTGCCTTAGGTCTGTGTAACACGCAGGCAAAAGGTGTCATGATTTCAAGTCCCACTGTCAATTCAAACTGAACTTCTTGAAGACATGTTTGTCTTCACTCCTCATTCCTTACCCTATGCCCAATTTCCAGCCACTCTTCTTGCCACCCTGGTCTATGCACACCTCTCCTCAACATCTCAAGTCAGGAAGCTTGGGATAACCCCTGCTAGGCTTCTAACATTGAATTAGGGTCAAATCCTACTGTTGTTCTTATAAGGCAGTAGTTCTCAACCTTGGCAACTCATTAAAATCACCCGGAGAGCTTTAAAAAATTTTTAAAACACTGCTGCCTAGACTGTACCCCAGATCAATTTAATCAAAATCTCTGGGTGGGGTCCAATTACCTATGTTTTTTAAAGCTTCCCTGGTGATTCCAATGTGTGGGCAGGATGAGGATCACTGCAATAAGGTGCTACCATAGGCATCTTCCACATTAGCTGCTCAATTATGCCTACTGGGACTACCCTTGTTCTGGATTCATCATCTCTCACCAGGGTAACTGTGACAAGCTCTGTGTTGGATTCTCTGGATCTAGTGGCAACTACTGATGCTGGTTCCTTTTACATCTATTATCATCACAGTTCCCAAAATGGTCTTCGTCATCTTTGCCTCTGGCTATGTTACTCTCTCCCTCCAGGACAATGGTTCTCAACTTGACTGCATGTGGGAATCACCAAGGCCTTTAAAGTACCAATGTCTGGACTGCACCCCACATCAAATAAACCATCACCTTCAGGGATGGCAACCAGGCATCAATGTTGTTCAAAATTGGCCAAGACTGAGAATCAGTACTCTAGGACATGCAATATAGAGTATGACTACCACATCCAGGTTAGTTTAGCTACCACTATTGAGCTTGGTTCTGAGCTTCCTGACATCCATTCTCAACAAAGAACTTCTTTCTCTCAAGAGCTTACAGTCCACTGACAGAGACAGACTCAAAAAACTAATCATTAAATCACAGTGATGTAAGTGCTAAAACAGAACTACTAAAACTCTTCTGAGGAGGGAAGAAGTAACAGCCAGTGAAGTTGGGAAGACTTCTCAGAGGAAATTACGGTTGAATGATGTCTGGAGGGATCATCCTGCCCAAACAGTGAGCAAAAGACAATTTCTTAGAAATGTACATTCACCTTTTAAAACATTTTTATTTTTATTATTGACATACCCTGACACATAATATTTCCATTGTGTATTTTTGATCTGTTAGGTCAGTGCTTTCCAATCTTTTTAATGCCATGATACACAGAGAAAATATCTGTATATTCCCTGATTAAACACCAAGGCTCCTCGTGGCTGGAGGAAACAGACCTGAAACTCTGGGTGCCCCGGTCCCTCTTGGCCACTTGAGAGCTGAGGGCGACTCTATCTCAGCATTCCTTTAACCCATCTGTGAACACCAGCATGCCAAGGCATACCTGTGAAGATGCTCCTAATTAGGATGCCTTTGGCTACCAGTAACAGAAAAGCCAATTCAATCTGGCCTGAACAATGAGGGGTCTTACTCTCTCATACAACAGAAAGCACAGGGATGAGCCTCCAGGTGTAGAAAGTCAGGGCTCTGCTCTGCTTTACCGTTCTCTTAGCTGTGCCTTATTCTGGGTATTGGCTTTGTCCTCAGGCTGGTGCAGGATGGCTGCCACATTGCTAGGCATCATGTCCTGATGTGACAAGGTTAGGGGAGGAAGAGTGGTGTCCTTCCTTGTACGTCTACCTCTCTCAGTGAAGAAACCTTTCTCAGAAGCCTGCAGAAAGTTATTCCTCGTGTTCCCTTGGCCAGAATCATGTCAAATGTCCTTCCCTAACCAAATCCTTGGCAAGGGGAAATGGGACACCATGATCGGCTTAGATGAACCAGGATGAATTCTTGGCAATGTGGACAGGATTCACCTTCTCTGAGACACATGGGAAGGGGTAAAGAGCCAAACAAAATCAAGGCTCTTCCAGCAAGGGAGAGAGTGGGACTGGTTGTTGGGTAGGCAACCAATAGGGTCTGCATCCTATCAGAAAGAGGCTGTACAGCACGGTGCTTAAGGGCACCACTGTGGAGTCAGGCAGCGAGCTCAGACCCACTCTACCATTTACTAACCGGATAAGTGGGCCTCAGATTTCTTCTCTCTGAAAAACGAATGATAAGAGTTCCTAACTCAGGGGGCTGCTGGGAGAATAAAACGAGGATTAAATGTACAATGCTTAGAATAGACTCTTACATACTGCAGCTCAATAAATGTCAGTGGTCATCTCTGTAGTGTCTGTCATAGGTTCTAAACAGCTAACAGGCAGGACCAGATCTGTGGGCAAGAGGCGTTTTCTCTGATTAGCACTGAGCCAGTGCCACACTCAATTAGACATTCAATAAGCTCATTTTTTTTCTGCACATTAATAATTTTAAAAATCCATGTCTTCTTATTGGTAGCATAAAGATGGTAATGACTAAAAGGTAACATTTTACAATTGGAAATACTGCAAAAAAAATCTATTGTTCCCTGGGAAGTATATTAAGAGAAATATAATATTAATTATTATTTACAATGAATATTTATTGAGCTTTTACTATGTGCTGGGGACTGCTATAAATACCTTACCTTATTATCTCATTTAATCCTAAAACCAATCTATGGAGTCAGGTTTATCAGTAAAACACTCTTAAAACTAACCCCAAACAAAATATAGGTTTGTTTTTAAAGTGTGAGCTTTTCCACAATGGAATGTTAAATGAAAATTTGAGCTACCCAGTTTCCAGGTCTAAGACATGCTTTCTTCCCTTCCTATCCCCCCATCCCTGTTTTAGCATTTCTGAACTCAGGATGCATCTTACAATTGCTGTTTACACTTACTATAACAAACGCTGTCCTCCTTCTCCCTGGGTTGTTATTAACTTGGTGGGGCATCCGTGGAAGGGAGGAGGCACAGCAGTTACAGCCCCCTCGGAGTCAGGCTCCATGTTTTACTCATTAACCAAATATATGCTGATGAGATGCTCTCTTCCACAGAGGGCTTTGAAATGGGAACCTAATGACTAATTGCAGTATTACATTTCCCCTGGTGCTGGTAGCCGAAGAATTCCCACTTTAAATTGTAGAAATTATGTGAAATTATTTGGGCCTGAACATTAAAGACTAAGTGATATGTCCCCAATCCTGCAGGTGGTTTATAGTCAAGATTTATCACTTTGCTTCAGTCCAGGGACCAAGTAAAGAACTAGAAATTCAAGAACACTATTTAAATCCTGGGTCTATCATTAATTTTCTGGGTTCTATATGCAGTGACTGGAATGCCCTGAGCTCTCCTTCTTCATCTGTTGAAAGATATCAACTATCCCTACAGAAGCTCTAAGGATATTAAGAGTAACTAATGAGATTGTTTTGGTTCCAACATACCTCGCATTCTCTCCCACTCATATCTGTTCCCTCTTTTACCACACACAAAGGCCCCAATCTCCCATCCCATTAATGATTCAACCTATTAAGGAAATCAGCTCCTCGCCTGGCAGCTAACATAGTTCTGCTTCATTACTTCTTGAATTAATTTCACTTTCCTCAGTCATCTGTAAGAATCTATTCAATTTCAGAAAGGTAGGTGTTAAAAAATCAGCAGCATAAAGAAGCAAGCAGAGTTCATCTGGCCCATGGCAACAGCCTTTGACTGTCCTCCTGTCCCGAGGTTCCCACCCCCCACCCCCAACCCCGGCCAGTGGGCCACTGGAGTTCTTGCTAAAAGCACAAATCAGATCAGGCGCCTCCCATACTTGCCATCCACCAATGGCTCCCCTGCCACAGAATGAGATCCAAACTCCTTAGGTGGGTCAAAGAGGCTCTTCACAACCCGTCCCCATCCACTTTATCAGCCTCACGTTCCATCATCTCCTCCTTGTACCCTGCACTCCAGACAGCCAACTATTTTGGTTCTGCCATGAAATTTGTTCAGGTCTGAACTGAGGACTATGAACCTAAATGTGAGAGTAGGGGGAGTCCCTAGATCTGAGGAAGACAATCCTAGGTTTTGATGCAAACAGTAAAGGCCCCTTTCTGGAAAAGGGGACAAGCCATAGCAAATACAGAACTTTGTGGTTCCTGGTATCCCTGAGTGTATGTGTGTTTGAAAGTGTGTGTGTGTGTGTGTGTGTGTGTGTGTAAGAGAGAGAGAAACAGCCCATCAAAACAGAACTTCCTAACTCTTCCACTACCCTCCCTTGATTCTATCACAATTGGTCTTTTCAAGGTCACCAGTGACCTTCACTGAACCAAATCCCACAGTCCACTCTCAGTGCTCATACATTCCACTTCTCAGCAGCTGGCACTCTCGACCGCCATGGCTCAGTCCTTGCACCTCTTATCTTCTCTTTCTGCCTCCTTCTATGATGTGCTCCTCCAGTTTCATGACTTTAAATACCATCTGCATCCTAAAGACCCCCCAGGTTTATATTTCCAGCCATGGACTGCCTCGTGAACTCCAGCTACATTTCCACTTAGACATTTCAAACTCAACAACTTTAAAACCAACCCTGATTTGCTCCTATAGCCCAGTTCTTTCCCTGCCATCCCTATCTCAACAAAACGGCACCAACATTTTGTTCAGGCCCCAAATCTTGAAGTTATTCTTGACTCCTCCTTCTCTCACATCTTACATACAATCCACTCCAAAATCCTGACAGCTCTATCTTTAAAATACCCCAAATTTGAATACTCCTTGCCTCAGTCACTGTTGCCACCCGAGTTAAGCTACCATTCTCTCTCGCATGGACTCCTCTATTAGCTTCCTGATCTGTACGTCTGCTTCTACCCTCACCTGCCCCTCTCCTCTCCCTTTCCCCCAGAATCAGGTATTCACCCAGCATGATCTTTTCAAGGTATAAGTCAATCATGTTACTTGCTGCACAAAACCTTCAAATGGCTCCCTGCAAATCACTCAGAATAAAAAACCTATAAAGTGCTACATAACTGGGTCCTCAGCAACTTGTCCAGTTGCATTTCCTACCACTCTTTCCCTTGTTCATTCGACACCAGCAGCCTGGCCTTGTTGCGGTTCCTCCACCTTGCTGAGTCAGTCCTGTCTCGGGGCTCTGCCTCAGCTGGCCTTTCCCTTCTTCATTCAGGTCTGTGCTCAAGTACCACATTATCTGAAAGTCCCACCCGAACTCCCCATAGAAAACAGCAATTTTCTTCCTCTCAGTTCCCCTGCCCTGCTTTGTTTTTCTGCATGGCACTTCATTACCTGACACACATCGCACATCCTTTTGTTTGCTCATTGTTTCTCTCCCTCAACCAAACTTAAACTCCACACGGAATAGACTTGGTCTGTTCTGAGCACCTGGAATGGTACTTGGGGGTGTTCGATGAACACTTGTTCATTGACAGACTGAATGAAGGATTAAATTATGGGACATCTTCATGTTTTTTCCTGAAATGGCCACTTTTCTATTTCTGCAAGGCACTCACTGACTGCCTCAGGTCACTTGTGCCCTGGCCTATCAGGCTTCACACCATCCCGCCTGAACTCCACTCCCAAGGGCAACCCCCCTCAGGCCTGCTCCAGCCTCACAGCAGCCCTAGGAACAGACCCACCTGTCCCCTGAAACCAGGAGTTCTCCCAGGGCACAGATTTTGTTTGATTTATCTTACATCTCCAGTGCTAAGAGTTTCTGGCACAAAGTGGCTACTCCATATGCATCTGTGGATTGAAATAATACACCGGGGCGGGGGCGGGGGGAGGACGTGACCAGGAGAGGTTGGTCAATGGGTACAAAGTTACAGTTAGACAGGAAGAGTAAGCTTTGGTCTTTTGTTACACAGTAGGGTGAATATAGCAAATAACAATGCAGTGTACACTTCAAGATAGCTAGAAGAGAAATCTTGACTGTTGTCACTACAAAGAAATGATAAATGTTTAAAGTGACGAATACAGTAATTACAACAAATTGACCATTATACTATGTATACATGCACTGAACCATCACACTGTACCTCATAAATATGTATAATTATTATGTGTCGATCATAAATTTTTTTAAAAAGTAATTGTGAAGATTTTTGTTGCCTCCTTTTTCTACTTAGAAGGGAGCAGGGGGCTTGTCAAAAATTAAAATGGAACTAATGTCCTCCTTTAAAAAAATAATATGCCAGGTATTACTGGGCAACTCCATGGAGAAAAATAAATAGCCCAGATATAGTTAGATGAAGTAATCACTTTTCATAGATTTATCCAGGCATTATTTTTTGCAGCATAGATCCTACCAAGAAAAAGCAGTAATTAAAAAAAAAAATAACACTGAGACACATATATAAGAAGATGCAAAAGCATATTTGAGGGAAACAAAAACTCAAGTGCAAATATTAATATTATAGTTTGGATTATGAGAGAAAAACAATGAAACAACATAATCTTTTCCTTTCTGAATAGATTGCAGTTCCTCTGCAATAGTAATAGAGTATTCAAGAGTCATAATCATTATAGTAATATTAGATGGCATAAAAAGAGTGTTTTTGGTAAACTTGGATGAGTTTTGTCTATAATACCCATTAAAAACTTAGTTTCAAAGGCTCATGAGCATTCTGTGTCTGGTACCCAACTTACCCAGAAGGCTGAAGAAGCCACAATGGTGATAATAACAAATTAACCATTCATTCTCTGGTTGAGCGTCTTCTAGATGCCAGACATTGTGCTAGGCACTGAAGACATGACAAGAACCAGTAGACCTTGAGCTCCTTGAGAACCAGGGCTCAGAGAAAGAGATGTCAAATCCATCGCAGTAGAGTAGTAAAAGTCAGTAAGAAGAACACACAGAATGTACAATGGTTGGAGGCTGGAATTAACTCACTCAGAGTGATCAAAGACAGACCACAGAGGAAGAAATTCCTGAAGTAGGTTTTCAAAGACGAGCAGAAGCTTGCCAAGCAGCAGAGAAGTGGGGTGGGGAAACAGGAAGGGCAGGCTAGGCAAAGGAAACGAGATGTGAAAAGGTACAGAGGCATGAAAAACCCCAGAGCATGGAGGAATCTGGACTGAAAAGAGATCAGTGTTTCCATTGAGTGGAGTATAGCAGAGACCTGGCAGAGGCAGACAGGGAAGGGCCTCATGTATCATGCTAAGGCAATAAGAAGCCAACTCTATTTGCTTTTCAGGCAGGTTAGATAATCAGGTTTGCATTATAGGAAGATGATTCTGACAGTAGTGCAGAGAATGAATTTGAGGGGAACAGGGCCAGAGGCAAGGGAACCCATGGGAAGGATTCCTCAAAAGGAAGCCTGAGATGACAAGGGCTCTAATCAGGAAGGACCTGCAGAAGGGAGAGGACAGGACTGATTTCCTGATACTTTGGAGGAAAAACAGGCAGTGCTTGGTGACTGATTAATGGAGTAAATGGGAGGTTAGCAAGAGTTCAGGCTGACATGGAGATCTGTGTCTTAAGTCACTGAATGGATGGCAGTGCCACTAACCAAGACAGAACAAGGAGAGAAGGAAGGTGACAGCTATTAAAGAGATGGCTGCAGCAGTGCTTGCTCACCTCAGCCCCCAGCGTGGCTGTCGGGCCTCCATTACACACTGCCTGAGGAGGAAGGAAGCCCAAGTTCCCTGGCCTCTGGCCTCTCTGGAGAGACCAGGTGTCATGAGCTGGGGGCACCACTTTCCTGACAATGTGCCCCCACACTTGTTGCACTATGCAAAGGCCACATTAAATAAAGCAGAGATGACAGAAACAGTGAAAAACCATAGCACTTGACATCCCACAACTTCCAAATGATACAAGAAGTTTACTGAGACATGAGTAAATTTTGAGGGGCAAGCATGGAATTTTTGAAGACTTAAACATTTCCTTATCACCTATGTTTATTTCTTCTTAAATATCACAATCATGCATCACATAATGATGTTTCAGTCAATGATGGACTGCATATATGACAGTGGTTTCATCAGATTATAATACTGTATTTTTACTGTACCTTTTCTATGCTTAGGTATGTTTAGGTACAAATATTTACACTGTGTTGCAATTGCCTACAGTATTCAGTACGGTCACATGCTGTATGGGTTTGTAGCCTAGGTGTGCAGTATGGCTATAGCATTTAGGTTTCCATAAATATACTCTATGATGTTCACACAATGACAAAATCACCTAACAATGCGTTCCCCATTGTTAAAAGACACATGACTGTATTACTTCCATATAAGATAAACATTATAGTTATAGTTTGAAAATATTTCTGAATTTTATTCAGTTTGGGTGAATAAAAATGAATTAACAAGTTTTGATCTTCTAAACTACCACTACCATAATCAATTCCAATAAGTTCTTAATAGTCTCATTATAATACAGACTACAGAAAAAAATGAAGAATACCATAAAGTCCTTTGACGTCCATGTAGATCCCCATATGGCAAAAGCCCACTTTGTCCTTTCTCTCCCAATAAATGCAATTCTAAAACATTGACAGGATGCATGGAGCAACTATTTGAAAACTCTGAAAAGTAAATAGTAGTAGGAGAGTTGTAGATGAAGGAAGACCAGATTTCAAAATAATATTGAACCAGTGGTGAGATTCCCTTTTTTCCTCCAATATCCCCTGGACTGGACTCAAAATAGCCTGAAACCCAATGTTAGGCAACAAGACATGGACAGAAAGAACTCCAGAATAAATCCTCTAATTTGAAGGGGGAAAGAGTGGGGGAGGAAGAACACCTACAGCTCAGAGAAAGCATGAAAGAAATCCCCCATTTCCTCTTCTTTTCTGTTCTCTGTTTGCTCACACCCAGTCCCATGTAATCCTGAGTGGCTGTGGTGACATGCAGCTGGAGGCAGAAGGGTGGAAAGCACCTAAAAGTGAGGGAGGAAAACTTCTTTTACATTTGAAGAAGCTGTGGTCCTAAGAGGCTGTGGCAAACACCCACTGCTTTTCCTGCTTTGTCAATACTCCTGCTGCTTGGCCCTAGACACGGGCACAGTTGTGGGCAGTGTGTAACAGAGGAGAGTAACAAAAGCCTCAGCTTTCTTGCCAGAAGACCAAAAAAAGGAGGCTCAGGGAACCAGAAAGTACCAGGGAAACTGCAGAGAGGGAGGGCCCAGGACCCCATAAAGATCTTCATAAACTCCTGAGCTCACCCCCAAGCTGTGAATGTGGAGATCTGATCCTAAAGAGCATACCAAGGAACTTTGAGAACTATGTTAAGGGACAAACCACCACCAAGATCTCACACTGGCCACTGGGTGCTATGCATGTGGGACAAATCCAAACAGCATTGCAAAGACTTTAAAAACAGAACAGACATTGAAACCATAACTTACAGAAGGCTGGTTAGAACTTGCAACCTAACCACAACTATGTTGATTACTTGCTGCTTATATTATCCATAGATTTAAACAAGACTCAAAGTCTCATAACATAATATTCAAAATGTCCAGGATACAATCCAAAATTACTTGGCATATGAAGAATCAAAAAATCTCAACTCATATGAGAAAAGATAGTCAACAGATGACAGTGTGAAATGAGAAAGATGTTAAAATTATCTGACAAAGACTTTAAAGTAGTTATAAAAATGCTCAAGGAAGTAATAGAGAACTCTCTTGAAATAAATAAAAAGATAGAAAACCTCAGCAAAGAAATAGAAGATATAAAGCAGAACCAAATAAAAAAACTAAAACTGAAAAATATAATAACCAAGATTTTTTTTAAAAGCCTCATTGAATAAGCTCAATAGCAGATCATAAGTAATATAGGAGTCAGTGAACTTGAAAATATAGCAATAGAATCCAATCTGAAAAACAGAGAGAAAAAAATGTTGGAAAAAAAATGCTCAAAGCCTCAGGGATCTGTGAAAAAATACTAAAAGGTCTAATATTTGTGTCATTACAGACCCAGAGATAGAAGAAATGTTGTAGTACAGGAAAAAATATCTGAAGACATATGGGTGAAAACTCCACAAATTTGGCAAAAGAAAACCTACATATCCGAGAAGATGAGCAAAACTTAAACGGAGTAAAATCAAACTTAAGACAAAGAAAAAATTCTTGAAAGCAGCCAGAGAAATCCTCATATTACTTATAAGGGAAGAATGATTTGAATGATTGTGGATTTCCCAATAAAAACCTTAGAGGCCAGAAGGAAATAACACAGGATTTTTAAAGTACTGAAAGAAAAGAACTATGTACCCAGAATTCTATGTGAAAATATCCTTCAAGAATGAAGATGAAATAAAGACATTCTCAAATAAAGGCAAATTAAGATAACTTCTTGTCAGCAGATCTGCTCTGAAAGAATTGCTAAAGGAAGTTTTTCAAACAGAAGGAAATGAAACCAGAAGGAAACCTGGAACATCAGGAATAAATGAAGAGCAATAGAAATGGTAAATATCTGGGTAAATATAACAGACTACCTTTCTGTTATTCAGTTCTTTAAAATACGTTTGACAACTGGCAACAAATACAATACTGTCTGACGAGATTTTCAATCTTTGCAGATGTAATATATAAGACAACTGTAACATAAGAGGAAGGGGACCCTTGAACAGACAACTCCATCCAGTAACAGCAGAATAGACAGTCTTTTCACCAAGATATACCATACCCTGAGTCATAAAAATCTTAAATTAAAAAAAGGAATTGAAATCACAAAAAAGTGTCCTCGGACAACAATTGAATTAACTAAAAATCAGTATCAGAAAGGTAATAGGAGAATCTCCAAACAATTGGAAATCAGACAACACATATCTAAACAATCCATGGATCAAAGATGAAGTCTCAAAGGAAATTAGAAAATACTAAAGTGAACAAAATGGAAACATAATATATCAAAATGTGTGGAACACAGATAAAGCAGTGCTTAAGAAAAATTTATGCCATTGAATGCTTATATTACAAAAGAAGGTCTCAAATCAATAAGCTAAGCTTCTACATTAAGAAACTGGAAAAAGAAGAGCAAAATAAATTCAAAGCAAGCAGGGGAAGGAAATAATAAAAATAAGATCAGAAATATATTAAACTGTAAACAGAAAAACAACAGAGAAAAATCAATGAAACCAAAAGCTGATTCCTTGAAAAGATCCAATAAAACTGATAAACCTTTAGCCAGATGGACAAAGAAACAAAGAGAAAAGAAACAACTTACCAACATCAGGAATGAAATTATCACTACAGACCACGAAGACATTAAAAGGATAATGAGAAATACTATGATCAACTCTATACACATAATTCAACAACTTAGATAAAAGAAAACTATTGCATGAAAGCCACAAACTTCCAAAACTCTCCCAAGATGAAATAGACAACATGAATAGTCCTATAATTTTAATGAAATTAAATTTGTAGTTAACAACCTTCTACAAAGAAAATCCAGGCCCAGGTTTCACTGGTGAATTCTACCAAACATTTAAAGAATAAATAATATCTATTCTACACAATCTCTTCAGAAAACACAGGAGAAGGAACACTTCTCAACTCAGTTTACAAGGCCAGAATTACCGTGATATTAAAACCACTCAAGATAGTACAAGAAAAGAAAACTGTAGACTAACATCTCTCATGAACATAGGTGCAAAAATCCTCAACAAAATATCAGCAAATTGAATCCAGCAATATATAAAAAGAATAAAACACCACAACCAAGTGTGGTTTATCCTGACAATGGAAAGCTGGTTCAATATTTGAAAATCAACCAGTGTAAGCCACCATATTGTCACCCTAAAGAAGAAAAATCAAAACAATTAATTCAGAAAAAGCATCTGACAAAATTCGACATCCATTCATGATGAAATTAATGAAGCTAGTAAAAAGTTCAGTCACAAAAACCTATAGCTAACATCATACCTAATCATGAAAGACTGAACACTTTCTCCTTGAGATCAGGAATAAGGCAAAGATGTACACTCTTACCGCTCTCGTTCAACATTATAAAAGAAGACCTAAGAGCACAATAAGACAGGAAAAAGAAAACGTCATAGATTAGAAAGGAAGACATAAAACTGTCCCTATTCACTGACATGTAGAACTAATAAATGAGAAATAAGATCACGGGATATAAGGTCACCCATGAAAATGAATCATATTCCTTTATACTAGTTATAAAAACTGGAAACCAAAATTTTAAAAGAATATCAGTTATAGTAATTCAAAAAAAGTGAAACACTCATAAAAAAATCAAAGAACACAAATAAACAGAAAGACATAATGTTGGTGGACTGGAACACTCAAAGTAAGAACTCATAGTAAAGGTGTCACCTCTTTCCAAATTTATCTCAAGATTTAATGCAAATCCCATCCAAATCCCAGCATAATTTTTTGGTAGTTATAGACAACTTAATTCTAAAATTTATATAGAAAAACAAAAGAACCAGACTAATCAAAACAATTTTAAAAAGAAGAATAAAGTTGGAGGAATCACATTACCCAATTTTAGGATTTACTAGGAAGCTTCAGTAATCAAATCAGATGTGGTACCGGAGAAGGGAGAGACATGGAGATCAACAGAAGAGATTAAAATTTGAGATCATTTTGAGATAAATGATCACAGATCTAAACATAAAGCATAAAACTATAACATTAAAAAAATAGTAGAAAATCTCTGTGACCTGGAGGTAGGCAAAGAATTCCTACCCTGACAAAGAAAGATCGATCAATTGTAAATTCTACTTCATCAAAATTAAAATCATTTGCTCTGTGAAAGATACTGTTAAGGGAATGAAAAGACAAGCTACAGACTGGGAGAAAATATTTGCAAATCATGTAACTGACAAAGGACTTGTATCTAAAATAATGAACCCTCAAAACTCAACAGCAAGAAAACAAAGCAATTAATAATAGGCAAATGATCTGAACAGATGCTACACCAAGGAAAATAAGCACATGAAGAAATGTTCAACATCATTAACAATTAGGGAAATGCAATGAGAAACCACAATGAGATACTGCTAAATACCTAATAGAATGACTAAAATTGTAAAAACTGACAATACCAAGTGTTGGCCAGGATGCGGAGCAAGGGGAACTCTCGTTCACTGTTGATGGGAATGCAATATTGTAAAGCCAATTTGTGAGGAAATTTCTTATAAGGTTAAATATGCACTTAACCATATGACCCAGCACTCCCTTTCCTGAATATTTAC
The DNA here is from genome assembly GCA_023783475.1 of Daubentonia madagascariensis. Taxonomy (NCBI): domain Eukaryota; kingdom Metazoa; phylum Chordata; class Mammalia; order Primates; family Daubentoniidae; genus Daubentonia; species Daubentonia madagascariensis. The sequence goes on from JAKFHU010000573.1 coordinate 474,957, forward strand.
CCTAGAGAAATAAAAATGTATGTTCACACAAAAGCTTGTACCATGAATGTTTATAGGAGTTCTAGGCATGTCTTAAGTTATATGGTAATTACATTTTCCTTGGAAAAAGTGCACATGTGTGTGCATGCGTGCACACACACACAAACTAGCAGGAAAAAAAAATCAACCAAATGCAGGCAATCTCATTAAGACACTTTCTCCTGCAGATAAACACTCCCAGCTCCACACCCCCACTCTGCACTACTATGTCTCTGACCTTAAGATCCCTTGCTCTGGGGAGTGACAGATTTCGGGGGGTGGGGGAAAGGCATAGAACAAAGGCAAAAACAAAGAACAGTAGATAAATCCAGAAAACCCACGAAACATCAATCAACCGATCAAAAGAGCCTTTGAACCCATCGTCTGGAAGAAATGCTGGGAAAGCCTTAACAAAACGCCTTGGCACTCTACTCCCTCCACTTACCCACTCTCTGCAATTTTGCATGGATACCACTTCAACTGAAGCAAAAAGAAAAAAATTCAAGCACTTGCCTATAAACTGTGTTAAAGTCTTTGCTTTGGTCTTAAACAGAAAGAGATAGAGCAAAATTTCAACATAAACAGGATTCTCAATGTATTTCTCAGAGAGGCCTTGCACCTCTAACTTAAGTCACTGGGATGTGCAGGGAACCAATTTGAGACAATGAGAGCAAGTTAGACTTCTTTTAAAGGAGAAAAACATAGAGGTTATTATTGATGGTTAAAATTTTCTGTATCCTTTTCCATCAATCACCAGATTCTTCCCAATGCCCTGGTTGTTTCCAGTGATGTATGGAGTGGAGGGAAAATACTGGCCAAGTTTAGGAAGGCACAGACCAGGGGGTACCACAGGTCAGACAACAGTTGAGCCAAAGCAAAACTTTGACCACATCAATCCTTAGTAAAGAATTAAAGAATTCATTGTTGGGAGAAGAAATTCCTCTTATGTCCATCAACTATCCAGTCAGTGTTTAGATTTCTTGATTATCTCATAAATGTTTGTTTTTGTTGGTTTGTCCAAATTGGGATTCAAATAAGACTCATACATTGCAACTGGTTGGTATTTCTCTAAGTTTCTTTCAGGTTCCCCCTATATTTCTCTCTTCTCCTTGCAATTTATTTGTTGAAGAAACCAGTTTATTTGTCTTACAGAGTTTAAGATTGCCTCGATTTTGTTCATTGTATTCATATGGTGTCATTTAATTTGTTCCTCTGTATTTCCTGTAAATTGGTAATCAGATATTCTTGATTACCTATCAGATATTTCTATCCTCTGTATTCCTGTATTGTCATTTAATTTGTTCCTTCATCTTTTGTATTTCCTGTAAATTGATAATCAAATCTAGAGGCTTGATCAGATTCAGGTTGGTTTTAGTTGTGCAAGAATATTTCAATGGAGGTGTTATGTACTCCCATTAGGAAGCACAAAATGATCATTGTCTAGCTCCATTAATTAATTAAGGGTTGTAAAGCAATGATACTCTCATTCTACCATTACTTCTTAATTTATTAGCTGAAATTTTTCTATAAAGAGAAACTCCCCTTCTCAACAATTTGATTATACTGAGATGAGTATGTACAGGAAAAGACAGGATAAAAGCTTGATTCTCTTTATTTATCAGTTTTCAAAATAATGAGTTAATCCCCCAGTATCCTTAAAAGGTGGCCAATTACATGAGTTTATTTTTATTATTATGAACTCATAGATTTAAATATATTTGATGTGTTTCAAACCATTGTAGTTTTTCTTATTGATGCTCAAATTGTCCCCGTGGAAACCTCTTCAATTTGGTTCCTGAGTCCTTTGTCTGTGGCTCTAGTCATTTTCAATAGCTAGCTTCTTTGCTTTCTGATATGACTAGAAACTCCAAGCACAAGTAGTACATTTCCTGACCCAAACTTAGAAACAATAACTTCTACAAGGAGTCCTAGTTCCTTTTAGTGAGAAATGATATTCAGAATTTACAAACTGGGTGCTAAGGATGCTCACTGCTACTTGGTTGGACCCCATTCCTTGGCCTTGCAGTTGACCCAGCTAGAAAACACTTTTTCTCAAGATGAACTACGTGATGAGTTCACCCAAACACTTCCCATTCAAATTCATGACTATAGAGTTTTTACCTAACCTCACCAATTTTAAATATGTATCTCCTTTTTTCCATGCCTTAAATTTTGGTTCTCAAAGAATCCAACATAATTGCTCATTTGCTTTATCCCACAACAAACAACAGCCTCAAAATAACAATATTATCACTACCATTCATGATATGATAAACCACAGTAAACCAATGAAGGGCATATAATCAAATTACTATACTTTAAAGTCACTTAGAATAGTTACTCTGTGCAGTTAAGCCACTAACCCAAACACAGTTAAGTTCATTTGTTTCATTCCGCTTTTAATTTTTAGGGCTTGCTTTAAAGATAAGTAGTTTTATAATCATGTACAATATTTACTTCGTTCTAAAGCCAAATCTATAAAACAAGGTATAGCCAGGAAAAGTCTAACTCTCATCCCTGTCCCCTCCACCCTATCCCCTTCCTTCTACTATAAAGTAACCACTTAAAAATATTTTTATCATTTATATTTCCATTTTTTTTGTAAAATACCAATGGAATTGATGTTTAACATGCTATACACACTCTCTCCACCTTGCTACTTTTACTTAACAATATATCCTGAAGATTACTGCATAGTCTTAGAGATGATCCATATTCCTTTGCTTATTTGCTTTGCTTATCTTTTTTACATGCAGAAGTATTTTATATTCATATGGTCTAATTTATCAATCTTTCCTTCTCTCGTGTCTGGGCTTTAAAACCAGAAGTTTTCTCCACTTTCAGATTAAAAATGAATTCACCTATGTTTTTGCTAAGACTCAACACAACATTTTTTAACGATCATCACCTTTTCCCCTTCAGTCCCTTAGAGAATATACAAAAGCAGCCTTATGTCCAGCAGTTCAAGTGGTGAAAGCAGCCCATCTCCCATTTAAAAGATAAACACCTAATGTAGTTCATACAGTCACCCTCCTAACACTGCTCTTTTCACACTCATGAACCCTTGGATCACGCAGGCAAAGTACAGAGACGGGTGTAAATATGTCATTGCGTTTCTCCTTTACAGAGCTCACCTGTGCCACCTGCATTCACAAGGTCAGATAGTATCCAAACCACCAAGTGCTCCAAATACTAAGAGACAGCTAAAGTCAAGGCATTTTGTTCCCTCTCTATTCAGGGAGTGAACAGCAAAGAAACATAGGTATAGGGGGGTAATGGGTTCTCTCCAAGATTAATCACATCTGCCAAGTGGCCAGGGTGAGTAGAGGAGACTCGCAAAGATGTTTTGTAGGTGCTTTTATGGAAGAGAGAAGAATTTTGGTGGAAAGAACAGCTGCAGCCAGCTGCTCTGGGAAACTCTGCCCAGTGCCCTGGCATCATGGGCACAGCCTGTTTTGTGAAGTATATCCAATTTAGGAATGGGGAACAGTTTCTTATTTCTCTTTCCAGAGATGTGTCATGTTTCCTATCTAAAACATTTCTCCATCAGTAGGCTTTTGCAAGAATGACTTCCACAACTGCAGTCTGGTATGTGGTTAGACAATGGCCTCACTTCTTTGGATCTCAAAATAAGGCCACAGAAACAGTCTGATTTTTTCATGTTGAAAAATATAAATCAATGATATTCATATATTTGATAATAATCTAAGAGGAAATAATAACCAGGCCTAGCTAACTTTCAATACATGAAGCAGTGATTCTCATACTTTAGTTATATAAGAAATATACATATGTATTAAATTTTATGTATATTTATTATATATGTGATATATATGTGTGTTTATGTGTGTATATATATAATTAGTCTGTGTGCTTTTCTTACCAAGCAATCTAAGTAATTCTAAGGTAGGTTTCCTCTTATTACACTTTGAAAAACTCTGCTCAAGAGTCTAATTCCTCCAAAAGTCTACCTCACTTCCCAAATTTCTTGAATTGCTTTTTTTGCCCCCAGGTCTTGAGACACTCTGACACTGATGACTGCTTTGGCGACTGTTCTATCCCTAGCATCCAGCACAATGCCTGGCATACAATATGTCATCATACATGCTTGACAAATTAGGAAATAAAAATCTGGGACAAGTGGATATCCACATGCAAAAGACCCCTACCTCACACCATACACAAAAATCAACTCAAATTGGATCAAAGACCTAAAAGTAAGAGCTAAAACTATAAAACTCTTACAAGAAAACATAGGTGAAAATCTTCGTGACATTGGATTAGGCAATGGATTCTTACATATGACACCCAAAGCATAGCAATTAAAGAAAAAAATAGATAAATTGGACTTCATCAAAAATAAAGACTTGTGTGCTTCAGAGGACACTATCAAGAAAGTGAAAAGTTAACCCACAGAATGGGAGGAATAGACATCTATCATAGCACCCTCCCCCACACTTCCTATAGAAGTATTCCCTGGCACTGACCCCATAGCCGCCGCTTTTCCTGTCTGCTTGGCTTGCCTCCTATCTCTGGTCCTTTCTTTACCTGCCATTTCTTCTCATCTTCTTTCTTTTCTCTTTATTCCCATCTGTTTCTCCCCCTCTTTTTTATTCTGTGTCTATGAAACACAACTTATATTTTTATTTTTAAAAATGGAGTCTTTTTTTTTTTTTTTTAACATCACCAGGGAATTTGTTTGAGGGTTAAAGAGCCTTGGTACCGTAGTCTTTACTACAGGTTGCCCACTTCTGTATACTTATCCAAGGCTTACGAACAGGCACGCACAAAGTAGGCCTTTGATCTTGAAAACCTAGGGATCCCACTGGGATGAGGATAAATATTTATCTCTATTTGCTTTTTTCTATTGGGGCCTGGTTTCTGGCTTGCTCATTGTCCTATTTGGCCAAAGACCAGCCAGGTCAGGAAAAGATCACTCCACAGTTCTAGCCTTGAAAACATGCGGGAAGAGCCTCCAAACAGTTCCCATATAAATTTTTAAAGGGTCGTCTGAGTACACTACCAGTGTAAGGAAATATGTAAGGAGAAAAGACATTCTCTGTCCTCATACTAAGTTACAGAAAAAATCCAAATGTGGAATATTCTGTTATGAATTTCTTCCCATACCCTCACCTAAGACAAGAAACATTCTAGAATATTCTAGGAGGGCTGAAATAGCTATCTGGTGGCTGCAGTGGAGGAAAAAGTAAAGGGTCTGAGATTTCACAGACCAAGGTTTTCAAATCCTAGCTTTGCTACCTCTGAGCAAAGACATACTTTCCTAATTTGTAAAACCAAGAAAATAAAAATCTACTTTGCATAGTTGTTAAAAGGATATATGATATCATGTATGCAAAGCACAGGGCATGGTTCCTAAGACAAGATAGTACTTAAATCTTGGTAGGAACACTAGATATGTCCCATTACCTCTCTACTAATGGTTGGGGGTACCAGAGCTTCAGGTCACTGTGCTCCTTGCTCCTAAACTGGAAGCAGAAGAAAAGAAAGATTGTTCTCTGGCTCTAAAATGGAGACCTGCCTCTGAAAAAAGGGCACGTACGCATCTCTTCCACAAACCAAATTCATCATGCGTTGGCAGGCAAGATCTACCAAAAGCCCGTTTTAAGCTCCACTGGGTATATAATACATAGGGAAGGGACAACAGCAGATTCCCCAAGCCACTGCTTTCTGCAAAGATGAACAAAGACTTCTGCAAACAGCTCCGGCAGGCAGGAGTCTGTAGCCCCACTGTTGCCTTCATCACCCATCACCATTCTCACCTCCCCCACGTCCACTGTTGGTACTGCCACTACTACCACGGTGGCCATCACCACCTCCACTAGTGACATCACCAGCACCATCATCATGACCAATACCTCCGCTCCTTCCCCCATCACAACCATCACCACCATCATCATCATCACACACCATCACTCAAGACCGTAGCTACTAGAGAAAGAATAGCTAAAGGAAAATCTGCCTACCACGAAGCCTTAAAGTAGGTTCTATTTGGAGAACTTTTGAATCACCTGTGCAAACTGTGTCACACCCATCTCTCAACATGTAGAAAAACAGCCCCACCTAAAGCTACTTGCTGTGACAAATGCCACTGAACTGAAGAGAGACCCCTAGAAAGGCAAACTCTCTCCTTGCCTTCCCTACCCATGTGGACTGGGAGAAGGGAGGAAAAGCAAGGGCTGGAGCAGGTGCCCCAGGCCCCCAAGCAGGTCTCTAATATAGCTTTGTGCCTGGGCTGTGTCCCAACATGTAGGGCCCAGAGTGTTAGGGCTGGGTGAGACAGAGAGCGGCCATGGTCTCATGACTGGAGCTGGCCATATTTCCATCTGCCAAGAGGCTGCTGTGCACTCCTTGGCCAGGAGTTTTGTTATAATGAACTTTGAAGCCCACTGACAAAAAAGTTCTGCCAGTAGTCCTATAGGAGGCTCATGTCTTGGGAGAACCAGCAGGGACATTTGCTGGTGCCCTGCCTGCTGCCATGAGGAAAACTGAAATAATATCCTTCTAAAATAGCTTTCACAGGGATTTTGCTGTATTTTCCTTTGAAGACACAAAAAATATCTAATAACCTTGTCCACATTAAAAAATACGGGTCACAAGTTTTTGCTAAAAAAAGAAAAAGCTATTTTTATTTCTTTGCATCCTTGTAACAACAGTTATAAAGAGCTAAACTGAATTTTTAATTATTCTTTTAAAAATACTTTTTAAAAAGTAAAGGTTATTCCTAGGCTGACACTGAATATGCCGGGTCTGTAGCTAGAAGCAAATTTTAATAGCTAGTTACAAACCCCTGAAATATGAGTTTATATTGGAAAAGCTGAAGCAACCTTAACTCTAACCACGCCAATGGGCGCCCCTTTAATTATAGTCCCTGCATCGAATAAAACACAGTCTCTCTTCTACGGTAGCATCGCAAAGAACCCCATTAATTCTCCAATTACTAAATGAGGAAACAACATTCTCTAGAATCCAAGCCAAGGAAAAAGGAACACTGCGTGTTCCAACTTAAAACCTTAAAACTGGGCTTCAAAGTTGCAGCTGCATAAGGAGGGCGCTCCCCTGAACGGCAATGCTTACTTCACTTATTTAAAATGAGCGTCTTTGCCAAGGCTCACATAAGACTATTTGTTTAACAAATAAAGATGTGTGTTTTCTGGAATATTTCTAATTGGGATTTGAGATCCCGCCTCCTAAGAAATTCTGGGCTTGGCTATCTCCTTCAAGATTCCTTTGACAATGTAGGTCCAGTCTCAAGGGGAGGGAAGGGCCTGGTGTTCATTAGGAAGGATGCACATGCAAAACGACAGGACACATGACTGGTCCTCCACCAATGCATCCATCATGCTTTCAACAGGAGAGAAAAATGGGGAAGGTCAAAACGATATCCAGTAGGATTTGTAAATTGAGCTATTCAGGAGGCAAGCAAACTTTAAAAATAGTAACTTGGGGGAGGCCAATTTCCCTCATCTCCTCCACCCTCTCACGCCTCCCTCCCCAATCTGCCCTGCTCCCCAGCCATCTTTGCAGCAGCAGTGAAACAGCCCTGTTTTCAAAGCCATGCTAAAATCTTGGGAAACGCCAGGGCAAAAATCAAAGATTCTTTGGCTGGGCGTGTAATATAAAACTTGAAGTTGTTTCTGTTAAATAAAAACAGTCATGTTAATTTGGGTGCCATTAAAAACACAGGAAAATGCTGTTGCCAAATGGGGGGAAAAAAAAAAGTTCACCAAATGGGAACCAGTTGTATTTTCAAGACTTGACAGTGGTATTACAAAAAACTAGGGAGCAAAATTGAATGAGGAAAAAGAAGTGTAAAAGAATGGTTGCTTTCTCTATTTAATTCTTTTGCTCCATCAAGGTAAAATAATGCACCCATAATTTCCTCGAGGGGACCAAAAATTCAAATCTCTGGAGTTTCGTTCCCTCGCTCTGTAAATAATGAAACATTTCTTGCTTGGGCCATGAGCTCCCAGTTCCACCCTTCTGTGAATGCTCTCAATAACACACTCCCATGGTTTACACATTAACTGAGCTATGCAGCAACCAGAAAAAATATTCTGTACTCAAGATCCTGTTTTGAGCTGAATTTGACAAATGGTTGGAAGAACAGAAATTTTCTCTTTTCTGGTTCCACCTGAAAATTAGGGAATATTCCCAGCAGTGTTTCTAAATACCTCTGAGTTCATAAATATAAGAATATATCAAGCTATACTTATAATGACAGTAATAATCTCAAATGCCACTCAGGAGATCATCTTTAGCTGATTTTGACACCTTTGGGTATCCAAGAGGAAGGGGCCATAATGCCACAGAGGAAGCAAGAAACTAGAAAAAGAGAGAAGGAAATGAACGCTAAAGACCAAAGACTCTTGAAATCCTCTTTTTGGGGCTTGAAGACATTCTGGAACATTGATTTTTTTTTGTTATTCCTAAAAAATGTGTTGTGAGAGAATGTTTTTGATTTTCATTTTCATTTTGAAGATAACTGTCTTACCCTCCTCTGGTTAAACTGGTGTCCACATACTGGGGAAATCACATTAGAGGTCTTTGGCAAAAAGTAAAATAATGTTCATCACTATTGCTATTCCTATTTCTATATCCATTCTTTCCCTCATTCAATAAATAGTAACAGAGGGTCACCTTCACACCAGGGACTGTGTAGTAAGCTGGTTGTGATACAATTCAACGTCATGTGAGTATCTTTCATAGATAGTGTTGTTTTCATTCTGAAGGTATGGCTTCCACAAACTGACAGCTCAACAGTGCCCTGGGTTCTCAGTGATAGCAACTGAGCACACGAGAACCCTGGACTTAAAATCCAAGTTAGATTTCCCTAGTTCTGAAATTATTGTAAAATTCTGGTGAATCCTCCAAATTTGAAAAAATAGATAACTACCCAAAAATTCACTGCCCCTGGACAGCCAACACTTGCTTACTCTGCACCTCCTTCCATTCAGTCTGGTGTGGACGCCTGGAGGAGAGACAAGGTAAGTATGAAGGATGACATCGCGGAGGGCACTGAACACCCAAAACTGCCTGGGAGGCTCATCAGTTGAGAGACCTCATTAGATTCTCCAGAGAATCAAGCTAGGAGGGGTGAACAGCCTCTTGAAGGGCTGAATTAGAATTCAATGAGACTCAAAGAACTTGGAAAAGTGGTTCAATAAAATGAATTTCCAGGAACACATGGAGACCAGTCTGAAGTAAGGAATGACTAACCATGCGTTAATAAAGTAGTAAAAGGGTATAGAGCTGTAACGATCTTTAAATGGAAAGTGAGTCAGCTGCCCAGTACAGTTGTTAACATTAAATATAAGATTCGGGGATAGGTGAATGAAATCATGGCACCAGGGAGAAGCAGTTCAGAATGCAGGCTCCACAGTCAGAGACTTGGGGTTACAAGGCTTAAATGGGTTAATATATGAAATGTACTCAGCACACTTCGAGGCATAGAGCCAACAGCTCGATAAATGAGTCCTATAGTCAGCTATGGAGACCCTGTCCAGCTTGCTGGGCCAGCTTGCAGACTTTTCAACTTCTGAGTGATGAAGAGAACTAGAAAATGATCCAGCAGAAAGCAACTGAGATAACTGAAGAATAGGAAAATAGAAGCTATAAAAAAGAAATTAAAAACTTTTGGGATTATCTAGCTCAGAAAAGCAAAGTCTGGAAGGTTTAGTAGCAAAGCAAATAAACAGGAGTGTGTTATTCAGCAAGGGGTAGTCAGATATTCTGTTGTCGGAAGTAGGCTGTGAAGGAAGGTGATTTGTTGCAGCAAGAGGAGCAAGGGTTAGCCATAAAGAAAAAAAAAATCCTTAAAATTTTCTTTTTAGAAAGAGTCATCTCCCTTGGTCTTAGAGACCAGACAAGCACAAGTCTGTTTCACATCAGATTCAGGCACCCCTTTGAAAGCACAACAAAATGACCCTCCAGCTGCTGCTTCAGTTTCTAACATGATCATCACATCCTTAAAGGCAGCGGTCCCCAACCTTTTTGGCACCAGGGACTGGTTTCATGGAAGACAATTTTTCCACAGACTGGGGATGGGGAAGCTCAGGCAGTGATGTGAGCGATGGGCAGGGGAGCGGCTGCAAAAATACAGATGAAGCTTTGCTCACTGGCCAGACACTCACTTTTGCTGTGTGGAGCCCCCCACCCCCAAGTTCCTAAGGTTCATGGAAGACAATTTTTCCAGGGTAGGAACGGACCTCTGTGGCCCAGTACCTAACAGGCCACCAACCGACCAGTACCCAGGGGTTGGGGACTGCAGCTTAAAGGGGTCAAAGGGTCCTGCAAAGGAGCAATGTGGGTGGGTTAGGGTGGTTGTGTGTGCTGTGTGACACAAATGACCAGCAGCTCCCCTCACTTTGCTCTCTGCCCTTCTGTGATGGTTCTCTTTGTGTTGAGTGCCCTGCCAAACCAGCACAGGGATCACTGTATTCTGTGTGTGTTTCTATAGCAAATAACCACCAGGGAGGTCAGTATGTGGAATGCCTCTGTGTATGTGTGTGTGCACACGCAAACACACACACAGAGTGCATTACTCTATGGCTTATGTTAATTTTGTATCCACTAAAATGGTTGCCCTTTAGAGATACAAAAAAATAATTTGCCATGCTGGTAAAGAACATTTTCTGAATTTGTTCTTCATTGTCATCCCTTATTAAGACTGAGATAAATCACATCTATTGCTTGCCTCCCATTGATGGCACTGAAAAAAATTAGCTTAGTCTGGCCAACATGACACCATAACGGGGTGGCAGCCTAGGCTCTGCCTACTATTTAAAATTGAGTTTTGGGTGGTATGCCCTAGAAATACATGGAGGGGTGGGGTGGCATATGGACATTCGACTAAGTCTTTAAAAACTGTTTCAGCAACTCTGTCCCAGATCAACCCATTCTTCCTTGAGGAGCCTGTAAATTCAGACACATTTGGTTATTTCCATAACACACAACTTTCCTCTTCCCTTTCTGTCATGTCATTCTACTTCTTCTGTATTCAGATCACACTTGGCCTCTGCCCAAGTCTGAAGATTAAAACCATCAAAAGTCTTTGTCTTCTCAACATCCTCCCATTGAAAAAAAGAGGCAGCATTAGCCTTCCCCTTCATTTTTTTCCCTATGTGGTTAAAAAATATTTCCCCTTTATTTTATGAGACTGGAGGCTGGCCTTTTGGCTGGGGCTGTGGGTACCTTCTTGCCTGCTCACCTCTGAGACTGTGGGGTGAACACTCTATTCTGAAAGCCCAGCTGCAGGTCCCCACACCAGCTAGTGCTACTCACTCAACACGAGGGCTTCACCTATTAAATAAATAAAACCAACAGCCCAAAAAGCATGAATAATATTTAGTTCTCTTAACCAGAAAAATAAATAGCATTTCTTAATGCTATTTATTTATTTATTTAGAGACAGGGTCTTGCTCTGTTGCCCAGGCTAGAGTGCAGTAGTGTTATCACAGCTCACTGAAACTTCAAACTCCTGGGCTCAAGCAATCCTGCCTCAGCCTCCTGAGTAGCTGGGAGTAGAGGTGCACACCACCACAACTGGCTAATTTTTTAAAAATTTAATTTAATTTTTTAATTTTAAAAACATTTTTAAATTTTTTATTTTTTTACTATCTGGCTAATTTTTTTTAATTTTTTTATAGAGACAGGGTCTCACTATGTAGCTCAGACTGGTCTTGAACTCCTGGTCTCAAGCAATCCTCCCACCTCAGCCTCCTAAAGTGCTAGGATTACAGGTGTGAGTCACCACACCCAGCCTTAATGCTATTTAAAAACATCAAATATGTGGATTTATTTTTTTTAAAAGAGGTTCTCTTTAAACTTCCAAAGTTAGTGAGAATAAGACAAACACAACTTTAGAGTTGTTAAAATTAATGAAATCTGAAGAACTGTATCATTAAAAATCTGCTAAAAAGTGGTCATGATAGCTTCCACTTGCTTTACTAAATAAGGTCTTGGACCTAAATGAGCAAGATCTACACAATGACATGTTAGGTTTAGAGTGAGAGACTTCTTATTTCCATCCCTGCTATATAGCATGTAGGTTTCCCCAAGTATTAGTGAACCACACAAAAGTGCTGATATTCGATTGCTTTTGAAACTTCCCCAAACAGAAATTTCATGTGGTTCTACCTATAGTGAGGGATAAATAAGACACAGGCACATCCCTACTTCCCACAATATGATGGATATGTTAATGAAATCTTTGTGATTCACTGACTCTTTAAAATGTACCAGGTGCTCAATGTAGCATTGTTTAAAACTGTAAAATATTGAAAAAAACTCAAAGATCTATATTTTGGAAAAGTGTAACTGAGAACATCTACAGAATAGAATACTATGCAGCTAAATAAAAAAGAACAAGAAACTCTTTAAGGCCTCATATTATATCTAGGATATAATGTGCAGTGACAAAAGGACAGTATAAAACAGGGTGTGTGTTCTATCTCCTTTTGTTTTAGAAAAGAGAGGAAAGATAATAATCTATACAGTCTTATTGGCTTGCGCATGCATGAAGAAACTCAGAAGGTTATACAAAAAGCTCGCAGAAGTACCATACCCAAGGAATGGGAGGAGGGAGCTAGATGAGAACAGAGGTGGGGAACAAAAACAGAAAAAAATTGCACTAAAGAAACATACTATTCAAAGGCCTTTTAAAGTTGATCCTTTTGCAAAATTAAAATTCCTTTTGGAGAAGTGTCTTGAGTTATTCCATTCCGGCCTCCAGGATTATCTCAACGAAGACAGACAAGTACTATTTACAACACGCTGTGTAGCTTCTGGGAGAGCTGGCCGGCCAAGACAGGTGGAGTAGGACTGGCATTCAAAGGCAGAACAGTGCACGGGAGGCTGCCCCGACTCCCCACAGCAGCTGGTCACAGGCTTGGTCCCGGCCTTCTGACTCTGAGCCTCCCTGGCTCCATTCGGAGGAGGCAGATAGGGTGACACAGGGTTCTTTCAGAAGTTTCCATCACGCGGTCCTTTCAAACACAGGTCAGATAATTGCTCTGATAATACTGAAAACAGATCAGAGCTGCTTTAGGAGCTGACAGGGCTCAATCTCCGATCCAAAAGTGACGGGAAAAGAGGTCAAGGACACAGAGCTTTGTCTAACTGGTAGGACCAGAACCCCAGCAGGGCTGGAAGCCAGGCAAACAGACAGGGCTCAGAAAGCCTAGGTGAATCCAGGTGGGATCCCAAGTCCCCATAAGATCAGGTACAAGATTTCTTTTTATTTATTATTAGATGTGGAAAAGGAACTAAGAAATGCATTTTGACCTGAACCAAAAAATGTCAGGTTTTATTCTACTGCCTTCTTTACCTTTCTTTTTTGGGGAAGAAGAGTTAATAAGTATATTTAAATTATTAAAGTTCAAGCTACAGTCTTGAAGGAAGACCTAACAAAAATGTAGGTGCTATTTTAAATGCTCCTTCGGTGAATTGAGAAATAATTCTGTTTGTACAATTGAAGTAATCCGGAGTCAACAATTCTGTAACAAACCTTTCATATTGTCATACTACCATGGTAACTCATCACACCTATTCCTATTTTCTCCCTGGAGCTATTATTTCAGAGAATCATGGGCACTCCGGGTTGATGGAAACCGCAAAGTCTGTGATTCACACTAATAAGCAACAAATCTTATGTGCTTTTTGACCTACAAAACTACCAAATTTCTCTAAGACTACTGAAGCAAGGAATCAATATTCGCTGAGGGCCTAACGTGTTCCAGGTGTCTACCCGTGGTCCTATCTAATCGGCACTAGAGTCCTGGTAGTCTATGGCAGTTTACCAGCGAGGAACTGGGCAGGGTTTCACAGCAGTCAACAGCAGAGCCGGGGCTGGCATCAGTATTTCTGACTCCAAGGTCAATGCTCTATTCCCGTCATCGCACACTGCCTCGCACTCGATACAGGATATGAAGTGCACTTGGTTGCCCCAGGCTTGCCCTTGCTTAGCTCACAACCCAGGAGCGGGTCCATTTCCACTGCTCAGCTCAAGCAAACAACCATCATTAGGATTCCCTTGCCCTGTGCCTCAGAGGCCAAGAGGTGCAGAAGCCCAGGCCCTGATCCGGCTGTCAGCACCTGCTGGGACTCATCACTCTGCACGATAAACTCCTCGGCCGAGCAGAAAGCAGAGCTTGTCCTGCCTGGTGGGTGGAAAATTATCAGAGGGGCAGGGCAGAGAGGCGTCTCTGAGTAGCAGGGATTCCAGTCTTGGCACGGGCCGCTGAAAGGCAGGACAGGGCCAGTCATGAAGGAAGCTGTGGGGAGCCTGTTGCAATAGGGCCATGGAAGGGCCTGGAGCTTGTTTGTGAGGGTCAAATGAGAGAGTATCTATCTGAAGACACTCTGAAAGCTGCAGAGAGTTAGTTTGAAGTCAGGGGGTATCATCATCAAAGAATCTGAAGGCCAGAAGGGGAAGGATCCAGACATTGTCAGGTTCACTCAAAGCTTTCCCAATCCTAGGGTCTAACTGATGCTTTTGTTTGTGAAACCAAAAAGGAATTGCCTCTAGTAAATTAGTCAGGGTGGGTGTAAACAACAGAAACTCAACTCAAACAGATTGGACCAAATAGAGCCCTTATTTGAAGGCTCAAAGACCCATGGGAAGGGCACACAAGTGAATGCCGTTTCTCTCCCTTACTCTGCTTCTCCTGCATTCTCTGGGACCAGGTGCCTTCCTATGGTAGGACACATGGGCCAGTCCCTATCACACAACATACTTGTCAGCTTCCTCTACTCTGCCTTCCAACTGGGAAATCCTGGGCCAGGACTTGTGCCAAAGTTAAATAATAAGATTCCCATACTGAGGTGCCCTTAGGGGTGAGGGGTATAAAGAATAAGTGGTTTGTATCCCTTGGAGGAGACAGTGTGATGCACTGCCATGGCCTGGGAAGATTCCTGGAGTCTGGGGAGGACAGTTGATAAACATTGGTCTTCCTCTCAGATCCTAAGTCAGATCTCAGCAAGGTACCTAAGGGACCAGGCAGGGACCTTCTCCTTCACACGCCCCTGAGAGCTGACTGAATAGTGGAACACTCTGCTGCTGCTGCTGGTGGTACCCGTTTGTGAGGTAAATATCTAGATCTGGGCCTTTTTCTTTCCAACTTTGGAGGTAGTATTACAGAATGAGAAAATTTACAATTGGTCTTGCGAACAGGCGCCCTCTCCCTCATCTCTACCTTTACAAATATAGTACAGATCTCCTTCAACAGACTGGTGCCTTGGCCATGGAAACCAAGGAAGAGGTGTTCCTGGATAAAGAGCCTTCATCTGCATCCTCAAATAACTTGAAACTATCCAAGTGTCCGCAGGCATGAGGCTGAATCCAACAGGTTCCTTTCATTTGCCCGTTCATTCTCCTCACCCCAGCGTCCTGACTCAGGCATGTATGGCCACTGAGGGCATGGGCAAGACTCCCTAAGTTTAAAAAGATAAAATTCAGAGAGATGCAACAGAGGCAACCCTGGACCACATAGGGAAGGTCAGAATAATTCCCAAAGAGGTCTCTCCAGACAACACTTAAGCTGAGGAGGTGCCACTTCAGGGGGGCTACACTCAGGGTCGTTACCAGAACAGGCAGAGGGGCCACGGCAGGCTTTCTGGGTCTGATTCCGTGCAGTGGCCTGGGGCCTGAGCCCCCTACCTGGCAGTGTGTCCTGCTGAGCTCTGGGGCCCACAGTGTCCTGATTGCTTGCAGCTCTGCAAAGAGATATCAAAGCCAAGAAGAAATGGTTTGAAGCCAAAGGGGGTGTGTCAAGCAGGGAGGGCTGATGGAGTGTAGAGGGAGTCCATGGGGAAAGGGTCTGGGGGAAGGGAGGAGAAGGCCAAGGGAGAAGAGAAATCAGAATTAAAGGAAAACAGGGTTGTAGCTGGGCCCCCTCAGTAAAGTTCTGCCATGCATGCATTAACCCTCCATCAATGAAAACAAAATCCAGGGATGTGGTGCCTGCCTGCTGGGGCACATAAAGCTTAGGGGATATAATATCTTCCAGGTGGATGTGCCCAGAAGCACACAAAGGTGCTTGACAGGTCGTTTAAAACTGACTGTCAAGGTCAAAACAACACCACCTGCAGGCACAACTGAAAAGTCTTCATCCATTAGCACCCCCCCCCACACACCCAGTTCTCTGTTGTTGTTTGTTTTAAACCAAAGCACAGTTTGAGCAGCAGACAAGCCTGACAACTGTTCAAACATATGTACGTGCAACTTACTAGCTTGCAAATGGACATATCTGGAAGCTAAAAACAAGAGACTGGGGGGAAACAAGTTAGCCACTAACTCTGAAGGGGCCAAAGGAGGAGGTCTGAGCAGTAAATTGCTGGGCTGAAGAAAGAAGGCCTTCATCAATGGAACCAACTTCTGATGCAGTATTTGAAAATGCTATTTTGCACTGATGGTGCACAGAGCAGAGGCGGTTATTATGAAAGGAAGGGGCCCCTGCCCTTGAGATCTGTTTATTTTGCAATTAACTAGGGGTAAGAGAGGCCCCTTCTGAAACTTCTGCTTGGGGGCCTAAAATTTAAATGACTACCACTGCCTAGGTGCCCACGAGTCCAAGAAATTCCAAGCCTAATGATCTAACTAGCTCTTACATCAAAAAGAAAATATACATGTATGTTAAATTGCTGAATGAAATTGAATTACCCACACCCCTGGTCAAATAAAAAAATCTAATTAAATCAAAGAATGTTAGGACTCTAAGACACTTTGCAGGCTATTCTAAATGAACCCCTTACTTTTCCAGAGAAGAAAAGTAGGCCAGGGAGGCACAGGAACTTGCCCAAAGTCCCCACCTGTGATTGGGTGCAGCTCCTAGGGAGCACAGCTTCTTTCCAAGCAACAGTCAAGCAGGGAGCACCACAAGGGAGCCTTCCCCACCCACTCACTAGCATGCCCCAGCCTCTTTCTTCAGTCTGACCTTCTCACCTGAGTGAAAACGCCAGGGAATAGAGTCAGTGTAAGCTTCCCAGGTGACACCTGTCCAGAGACATCCCACATATTCCCCACCCAACACACACTGCTCTCTGACACCTGCAGCATAATCAGCCTGAAGGACCTGTTAGCATTCCTGACGCCAAGACCCCACCCCAAATCCACTGAATCAGTGTCTGTAGCAGGGCCCAGGCAGTTGCAGGGATCACAGGGCACAAGATGATTCATTGGGGTGAAGGGAGAAAATGATAGAATTTACTTTTATAATTATTTTTTCCCATCTTTTATAATTTTCTATTTTGTATGTGTGTTTTATAGGTGTATCCAATATAGTAACACCATACTAAGTATATACAACCTATAAATAAATAAATATAGCTATATGAAGGAGGTGATTGCTCAGAAAGAGATATATAATCAGAAAAGCATGGACCCTCCGGCACTAAACTGTGAGTCTTCCGAGAGGGTAGGGCCTGTGCTTCTCCACTGCCACAGAGAAAGGGCCTTGCTCAGGGCCTGACACATGCAGGTCCTCACCCACCACTAACAGAATGAAAGATGAATTCCATAGCCAGCTTGGACTCCCAGATATTTCTGAATAGAACCATTTTTCAAAGTGTGTTTTGAGGAGGTAGATTTTTGAAACCACAATGGTCCCGTGAAATGCTCATTGTAGGGGGGGGGAATCCCTGGGCACAACAGTTGGGGTAATGCTGCATATCCTGACTCTGTCTTCAAGAGGCACAGATACACCAGGATATTAAATGAGGATAATAAGGATATTAAAGGCTTTCTTAGAAGCCCTCCAGTAAAGAATCCCTTTTAACTTTATTTAATCCATTCACTTCCTAAACTAATTAACCCACAGCAGTTCCTTTTCCCACATTATTAACATTCCACAAAACTAGTCTTCCTTGAAACCCACTGTTAGAAACTCCTGATTTAGGCTAAAGATCTTATATTTCCTGTGGCCACAGCATCATCAGCATTCATCACACCTGTCCATTGATGTGTTTCTCGAATGAATTCTTGGCTTTGCCCATCCATCCCTTTCCAACTGTCAGCTTTCAATAGGATGTTCAGAAATTTCACATATGACAAAAGCCAGAAACTGCAGCTGACTCACTCCCAAAGAAAAGTACCATCCTTAGGTTCTCAGGGTGTCCTCTTAGAGGAGACCAACTCAAAAATGGACCTGCCAACCACAGTTTCCAACAACTCAGCAAGGTGGCCTCCAAGGAACAAAGGCCCAATGGCAGGTTACCGGGCTCACCAGAGCACCTCCTTCTCCTTGCCTATCCCAAGTCTTGGCTGGGGAGCCCAACTACCATTCATACTTTCTTGGAATGAAGTTCCAAGATTTCCACTTTATGGTGAGAAGGGGGGAGGTGGTTATTTTTAGCAAGTTCACTGGGAAGGTGAAAGGCAGATTTGGTTTGTTCAATGACTGCAGAGTTGGCATTCTGTCTTCTGGGAACAATGTCTAGACTTTCTGAGGAGTCACCTCTATAAATAGCATGGTTAGTTAACCAAGAAATATAACATGTTCTACTCTGAGCTCCACTCTTGGGTAAAATCAGGGTAGATTTTTGCATTGTACTCTCAACTCCCACATAGTATTCAATTTTTTAAAAAAGTTATCCATTTTTTAAAGGAATATCTCCTCACATCTGTGGCCTTTTAATATAATCAAGTTAACACTTAAAGAAAAGGTAGCTGGGAAACCCTTCCAATTACATTTTAGGGGTGGGATAAAGAGACAAGGAAATTTCTCTCCCACTTCATGGAAACAGGCCTCTGTGGCTCAGATGTCCATTGGTTCCAGCTGCATATTGGCCGCAATACAACAGGGTCAATGTTCCCTCCAAACAGAGCTGTTCATACATTGTACCTTGCTTGAGGACTATTTCTGGAGTTGGTGTTCTCCCCAAAAGAAGTCTATCTTTAAAAGAAACACTTACCTAGCTCCATTGCCCACATATAAAAGAGTCCAGAAACTCACTCTGTGTAGTGGCCTGAGGAGAAAGAGCCCGCAAGATTGGGAATATCCCAATTTAGGCAATTTTGTGTATTCAACTCCGGTGCTCTTTTTCACCCAGGGAGTGTATGTTCTATTCAGTAATGAAGCTTCCAAAGAGAAGTAAGTCTGAAGGGGGGAGGGTGCAGGGAAAGCCTTTTCTTTGCAACGGAAAAATGGCAAGGTAGTGCTGGCCATCTCGGCTCCAGGACTGGAAGAGATTAGGAGCCTGTGATGACATCAATAGAGAGCGACGATTACAAAGGTAGGCGGAGGGATGATTGCTTCAGGAAGGCCTTTCAAAGGCCTGACAACTTCTCCTGAAGGATGGCCCCAGCAGTGTTCTCTGAAGGTAGGACTGTCAGTCTGTGTGTGGAGAACAGTTCAAAGAAAACAAAACACTTAAGTGTAATCTTTCAGAGGGTGAGGAATCACGGCATAATGATGATAAAATGCTACTTATGGATCTGATAAGCAACACAGCTGTTGAATGGCAAGAAGAAGATTCTAGCTAAACCAAAAGCTATGAGTTCACTCTGCCTGTTGCTCCAGTAGAAAAAAGAGAGGCTGACCCCCCAAATACTCATGTGATCCACGAATTTTCCTGGTACCCAGATTCTATGGCTACCTCCAAACCAGCCCACGGTGAAGGTTGATTTTCAATGTTATCTTCGATCACAGTGACACTGTGATTCCCATGAGGAGACCCTGAAGCAAATACAGAGTGTTATAGATAAGTCTTGCCTAAGTCTGAACCCCTGGACTCTGACAGCCATGCTAGGATGAGGCCATTTTACTTGTCTTTCTGACTTCCTGGTTCTAAGTGACTTGGGGACATTATATATCCTCCTGTACCTGATCTGTAAAAGCTGGAACCTACACATACATTCTCACTACCTACCCCACTTAGAACAAACTGGTATTGTCAAGACTAACAAAATCATCACAGCCAAGGGCTTTTAGAGTCCCAGAAGATCATCATTTTATGAATACCAGTTATTATTTCAGGATAACAAAATGAAAGAACCAGAACACATTAGAAGGGAAAAGCCCCTCCCCATAACATAGGACAGAAACAAAGTCAAATAATTTTCTCAGGAAGAAAAAGAGAAATATAAAAAACAAAATGGATAAATTGAACACAAAGAAAGCAACAAAGGGGATGCATCAGAGGGGGCATAAATCACCTTGCATGTGCCTCATTACTCAGGCTCACTGTTTGTTCATCTCTACAGCAACGGCAGGGCTGCCAGTAAACAAGGGATTAAAATTTTACAGGAAAAAAAAAGAAGGATGGTATGAGCTGCTATCATTCACACTCACCTGTTTGAAAAAGCAGAGAAGAGCGTATTATAGAAAAATAGGGGAAAGACATGCCCATTCAAAATATTTTTTTAGACAATTCATGCAGAAAGTAAAATGAGAATTTTATTAAAATCTGAGAAATAAACAACAATAACAAGAAACAAAACCCACACACAAACCAAAAAATAGGCAGCACATCAGAGAAAGTAGAGAAGTTGGCAGCTGTGGTGAAGTGAAAGGCACACTAACTTAAGGCTCAAAATCTGATTTCTAAGGGAAAGAATCACTATGGTTATATCCTGCCTTGAAACCAGGGGGTCACATCTCCTGAAATTTAAAAAAGACTGTTTAAAAGTATGGTGGTTTTGGTTTTGGGGATCAGAAATCCAAGCAGAAGCTAACAAAGAACAAACAAAAAATTTTCTCAAAGCTGTGAAACCTTACTACTTAAGATAATGACAGAAATTTATGACTGCTTCCTTCCCCGGCACAATTAGAAGGCTGAAAACAACAGGCCCTTTGTAGCAGCATGTTATGTTTTGCTTATTCTATTACGCATTGGCTGGGAGATAAGAATAAACAGGACAACACCCTGTCTCACCCCAGGAGGAGGAGGTGGAGGGAAAAGCTGGTTACGTTCATTCTTGGGCATGTACATGCACACCGTTTACTTGCAAATTGAGGTACTTAAGAAAATTGTACATGCAATAGTCAGGAACTAGTATAAGCATTCAGAAGTCTTATATTGCACAATCAAATCTTTTAAGTACAAGCCGGGTGTAACAGGGAGCTTTATAGCTTCTCTTTATTGCCAAGTGTGTTGAAAATATTTAAGTAATTGATAATTATTTCTCTATGCTCTTTATCTATCAATCCTATTTTTGTTCAGTCTTAAAAAAAAAACAGAAAAACTAGGATGAGCAAACATATAAACACAGCTTCCCTCCCTGTGACCTATGGTGTCAAAAAAGCTTGCAAGGAATCAATCAGCAGCCACCAGAAGAAGAAAATGTGTTGGTCTGAGACTTCTCCATTCTCTACAAAGGGACAGTTGCCAGTCTGGGCACCAAGTGCTCTCACAGATCCAGCAGCGGTGAATTCTGCTCAAGGACAGCAGCTGCTAAGCCAATCAGGTTCTAACTAGCCGGTCACAAGATGATACGGCACCTACAGTCCCAAGAAAAGGAGAAAAGATTTGACCTTTCTTGCAGCACCCTCCCCACAACCCCTGATCGCCTGGAATGACCAACCCGACTCACCGCTGCCATTTCTTAGTGGCTCTCTCGCTCTTCCTCATATGGGTGTGTTGGCAGCTCAGATGACCCAAACCCTGAGGGACCATGGAATCTCCTGGTGCCCAAAATGAGTTTTAGGAGGGGGCTGAGGAAAGCCATTCTAAGAGCTCACTGCCCTCCAGCCATACTGGCCTTCCTTCTGCTCCTCCCACTATGACAGCGGTTCCCACCTTGAGGCCTTTGGACTGGAACTTCCTCAGCCTGGGTTGCTTTTCCACCAGATGGTCACAAGTCTGGCTCCTTCCCATTCTTCAGTCTCATCCTGAATGTCACTCTTGAAAGAAGCCTTTCCCTCCTACCCTAATGATGCTAGTGATTCTCCCACTCTGTCACTCACTTGGTTTTATTTTCTTTACAGCACACATCTTCATGATTTGTTTTCACATATACTATTTTTCTCCCCTGACTAGAATGTCTACTCCCCAAGGACAGAGACCTTATCAGTCTCGTCCACCCTTGTAGGTGCATCATCCTAAGTATTATCTGGCACACAGTACATACTTGATAGAAATTTATTGCAACACTGAATAAACAATAAACAAATGAACAAGGCAATCTGGTGTAGAATCAGTAGGAAAAAGGTCAAAGCAGAATTTGTCACCTGTCATTAACCACACTGCTGACATTTTTTTCCCCTCAATTTTCCCAGTGGGACCAGGGGTGGTGTGAATAAACGAGCTGCGAAGCAGAGCTATAGAACGTATGGCTTTTTCATTCTGTGCTCTAAACAGAAAACCACTCTGAAATAATTTGCAGGGTATTCTTAAAATTCAAATACAGGAAAAAAAAAAGAAGAAGAAGAACATATTTGGATGTCAGCAAGGTAGTTCTGCCAACCTAATTATGCCCCGTGACATGTAATTGTGAACTGCTGAAAGACAAATGGTGAAGCAAAGCATTTATTATAAACACATAGAGAGGTAAGACTGAGGTGTTAATTTTTAAGCAACTGTCATAACTCTGGTTCCAGGATATTATTCCATTAACATTATTGCCATTATAACAAAGAATGTAAGGGTGACGATGAGCTCCTTTCATGTATTTCTCAATACTAGGAAATTAGGCTTGCTAGCCAATCCCTAGCTGAGACACTGAGAACATACAAGGACACCATGAAAATGGCAGAATATTAATTATAGCAGCAGGAAGAGAGCTGTTCTATGCATGAGAGATGCATTTAAAATGCATTCATATCTTTGTGTACACATCATAGTACTCAATACAAGAAATGGACACTCCACGGCTCCTGATCTGGCAGATTCAGCCTTTATGGAAGGCAAAGATAACAATGAAACAAAAACAGAAAGCCCACATGTACCAAATGAGAAAAGTATAGGAATGGAACTATCAGTAGTGTCTTAAAGGCAAACTAGAGATCTTCCTCAGACTCAGAATAGAATGAAAGCATCTCCCCCCTGGAATAGCAATTCAGAAAAGGGCTGAGAGTGGGATGAGGGGGCCAATGAGACGTCATGGCTCCTGTTACATTAAAAGATGACAAAAATCACCAAGTGCAGTACTGATAAATGTTCTAGTTACTGCTATGTTTGAAAAGCATTCCAAATCCTAAAACACTGTTTGTATATTTACCTTCTTATAAATTGATTTGTTGTTATCATATATTCAAGTTGTACAAATGTATGTTTTTCAACTTCACTGAAATATCAGAATCAGGCTCAAAAACAGAATCAGAGAGAAGAGTTTTAAGCTTAGTCATACAAACTATGATATGTAATATTTAAAATACAGTGAAATCATTATGGATATTATCCAAAATTTTAAGAATCTCTTTAACATGGTTAATAATAATTCTCCCATTTTAGTTCATGTGGGAATGTTTAATGTCATTTGCCAAAAAAGAATACTGAAATGGTATAAAATGGTATTCATTATAATTGAGGGCTAATCACTAAAGAAGTCCAGAGGTATGGAATTTATGATCTTGCATACATGTTTATAAAATATAGACTCGGGAAAGAGCCATTTAATTTACCAAGAAATCCTCTGATCTCTCAGCGTATTATAATTAACAGGACCAATGGCAAATTTCAGTGTGGAGGTCTTTTTGGACGGCTCCTCCTAGCCTTGGGGTTTCTCTATTCCTGTTTAGGGTACAGAGTTGCCTTACAAGACTGTCGTTTTTGTTCCAGCTTTGCTTTACAGAACCTCAAGCAAAGCCTCGACCGTAAATAAAGTAGCAGGGCCCCAGCAGCCAGCTGAGTCATAAACCCCACTCAGCTGCATGTGGCTCAAGGTGTTGGGATCCCGATAGAGTCAAGCCAAGCAAGTGGAATCAATTTAAGTCAGAGCCTGGAAAAACAGAGAGCTCCCCCTTGCCCACCCCAACTGGCAGTGGAAGACACCACCATCCCCCTTCCACAGCTCAAATACAGGGGATGGTAACGAAGCCCAGGAAAACATCTAGACCTGGGCAGACTTTATTTCCACAGTCTAAAAAGGAAAAAAAATGATATTTGACAACCAACCACAAATTCTTAAATGTACAGTTCTCCTGTTTTTAAGCATAAAAGCAGTCTTGTTGCTGCTAAGTTATTATCACCATCACATTTTTTGACATTTGTGCCCAGTACCATTTGGCCTTAGGGTACTTAGGCTTATTACTTTAAAAATACAGAGTTAAGCATGTTTAAATCACTTTAAATATCTCAAAAAGCAGCAAATACACAGCCTACCTGCTTGGGCATGCAAACTTGAAAAGAGAAGCTTTATAGAATGGCCTGCAGGTCAACAAATTCTGGTTTGGCAGACTGATGTCAGGAAGGAGCTATAGAAAATAAGGTCCTGTGTATGAAAAATACTCTGCCTTTGGTTCCCTCAGGCCAGAACTTGGAACTTTTAGCAAACATGCTCTAAAAAACTGCAACTCTCATAAAGTGCTAAAAACTCCCAAATAAATACGACCCCTCAAAACTGTGTACAAATGAGAAACATTTAATGAACAACCCTTTCTTCACCAATAATTCTGCTTAAATTAAGTCCAGCAGACTCTTCAAAGGGACCAAAGAAGCCCCCTTAAGACAAATTCTATATATAGACATCCAAGACAATTACATGATGCACGTAACCAAATATATATAATTATCCTAGTTTCTACATTCCCATTATCTTCATAAATATAGGATAAAAATCAGTCTAAATGACTTTCTCAGACCTCCTCAAGGATTAAGGCGAGTCAGCCAGCTTTTTAAAAGTATATGTATGTAGCAAAGATCAAAAGCAAATGTTCTGGTCAGTTCTTTTCTATTCATGGGTTTTACTAAGAATGTGTGCAGTTTTCAGGGAAAACACCACAAATGACAGCTGCGCAAAAGCATGGAAATTAATTGGCAGCAAGAATTTCCTTGACTAATAGGGAAAAACTTGAAGTCACATGTTTTGATGAGCTTATTTTTCCCATCCTTAGTCAAACATATTCACAGTTAATGATTAAGATTTTCAAATAGAAATATAACCAAGTAAAATCTTGACTACATTCCCTATCTTTTCTCAGTGGAACACAACTACCCATTACTGAATGAACAATGGCATTAAAAAACGGATTTTAGCTGTAAATAATACATAGGGGAGAGGTTCAACTTGCAGGTTTTGATTTTCTATAGGAAACAAACCAAGACACAATAAGAATAATGCATTTACTGTATTAAAAAATAGTAGCAAGACAAGTGACTCCCCCCACCCCCTGCAGAAAGCCATCTGCTTTGAGCTGTTTTTCTAGCAGTGGGGATGGATTTATACTGATGCATCCACAGTCTCTTGCTCTCAAGTCGTTGTCCTTGTGACTAGTGGTGAGAATGGATAAGACAGCTGGTCAGGATTAGATGAGCAGCCTGTGGCCTTGGGACCAAGTCATGTTACTGTGCCCAGAGCCTGATGCCATGACCTTGGGCTCATTAGCGTTATGCTCTCATCACCCAAGCTAACAGCCACTGATCAGCTGTGATCCAACATACACCACTCTATTCTCAAACCCAGCAACAATGTAAGCTTTTTATTTTCAAGGCAGTCTGAATTGAGCCCATGACACCCAACAGCTCATGCATGATAGAGTATACGTGAAAACTGTCCCTTTAAGGCAACAATGAGATGTCCAAGCATGAACAACCATAGCCTTTTCATTCTAATCAAATGACAGCTCTGACAGAGCTCAAGGAAAACAAGAAATAGTCAAAGAATTTCCAAAGCATGTACCCCAAGTGCCACAGTGGAACAACATACCTGGCCATCCCCAGACTTGGAAAGTTGGCAGGGACAATGAGTACATCCAGCCGGGAGAACGGGTGTGTTCCCAGGACAGAATGTGCTGCTGAGAGGCAAGGAGGAATCAGCCGCAGAAGGGTCTCTTGGCAGGCACTCTCGAGGCATATTGGGGCAAAGACTCGATGAGGAATAATCTCCTGGGTGGTGGCAGAAGCATTCTGGAAGCGGCAGGGGTATTCCATGTGACCGCAAATGCCAATGTACCTGGGGAACAACATAAAATAAACAGATGCACTTAATGAAAAACCATGTTTATTCTTCTTGCCATGGAGGTGAGGAACTCTTGCAGATGTGGACAACTTTAGGAGACAGTGGTTCAGACAGGCTCACAAGCAAAGACTGTTCACTTGAATTCTTGGCTTGACTGGTTCTGTGCAGCAATGAAAAATTACAAGTCAAAATACTTATTGATGTATTTGAATCGATGGAGTAGCTTCAATCCAAGGTAAATGGAAGTAGTAAAATCTTGTCTTAGAATAAAATGGGGGAAAAACCCCTAAGACTGAAATAATAAAACAACTTCCCACCAAAATAAAAACAATTTCTGCCCTCAACCATAGGAAAAATCTTCTCCAAATAAGGGACAATTCATAACTCAGCAGAGAAGATCCCATTCTGGAATTTCCTAGAATAAAAGACTTGGACTGAGGTAGAACAATGAACTAAAAGACACTTGCAGGTTCAAACTTTTCGAAAGAACACAAACTATTCTACTGAAAAGTAATCTAGGTGTTCTTTACAAAGTGCATCAAAAGTTGTTAAGGAATGCAGAATTACTTTTGATACAATATTTTCCCTAATCCACTTTCAATCCAAATTTAACCAAGTCAACCTTTTAAGGAAACAGATTAGAGCCCAGCCTGCACCATCTGACCGCTGCCAATTATTCCGTCAAAGGCGGAGCTAAAGGAAAATTCCTAGAACCTGACTCATAGGCCTCAAGAGAACTTATCTATCCAAAAAAACCTACATGAAAGGGAACTCTATTCTTTCACCTGTTAACACATCCTTTATTCAAACACAACGAAAAATCTCTCTAAATTTAAATTATAATTCTAACTAGAGGTTGCTTCTTTTCAGTGAATACTGAAAAATCTTGAAATGTTGGCATGTCCCAATATGGGCAGACTGCAACAATAATTTCTCTCCAAATTTATGAAGTACCTTTCACCCATCCAAGGCCAGCGCTCAGGGGATCCACATGGCTGTATAAATAAGCCTTACCCTCTACCATCATGGCGCACAGAACACAGTTTCTAGCACCGATGAGGTTTCGTCACAGTTGAGGATAAGAAAATAGATGGAGATTCATAAAAACTTCTGCCAGGATAAGGTGACAGGAAGAATATAATTACTGACATGGAACTCTGGCCATTGTCCCTGGATTGATAACCTCACTTTGTGGAGACAGTGAGTAAAGAGAACTGTTGGTAAACATTTAACTAAAAAGGCTGCAACGTCCACCTACTGACAAGTACTGTGCTGGCACACCAATTCAATCAAAGGTCTCACAAAGTCAAAAAGGCCATTTACTAAATTAACCTCCATGATACCTTTTTCTAATGTATTTACACAGGTATATAATGTGCTTACTAATTTAAGCTCATATACTCTCTACTGAAAAGCTTTCAGAGCATGTTAAATAATGGAGAAACCGGAGGTATGCAGGCATCTTCTGGACAAAGTTGGGGCATAAGTTTAAATTCTATCTACTACAGCACAATTTTACAAAGAGGTAGTCCACTGGCCTCTCTAGAAACACATCATGGGGAAAGATTATTTCTTGCAGCCAAAAACCCCAAGGTTAGAGAATAAATTGAGGTAGGCAAAGACACCCAAAAAGCCAATCTATTAAAGGAAAAAGGTGAGTTATGCTCTGTCTGGACATAAATGGCACTAGCTCAGGTGATGAAGATGATTTCAGTTGTATGAATTAGAATCGTTTTTCATAATCAAAGGCTGGGAGAAAATGCAGGATTTTAAGGCAATCAAACTATGACCAAGTGAGACCAGGATGGCTCCCAATAAAAATGGAAATGGAAATGGCATCAGGGAAGCCACTTGTGGGTTCCCACACAGGGATCAGGAAACTTGGGTTTCAATAGCTGTTCTCAGACTGACTAACTGTGACCCAAGGCGAGCAACTCAGTAGCTGGGGCCTCTTTTTCCTCATCTTTAACTTGGTCTTACAAAAGTGACTGCCAGAGGAAGGAGGGAATTGATTAGAAAAGGGTATAAGGGAACTTACTGGGGCGATGGAATGTTCTCTATCTGATTTAGAGTGTACACAATTGTTCAAAACTCATCAGGCTGAACACTTAAGATCTGCACATTTTGTTGTGTGTTAATTATGCATTAATTAAAAACAAGTAAACAAAAAAACCTGAGATGGTTTCTAAGATTTCTTCTGACACTATAATTCTATGATAACTCACGACGTGAGCCCCCTTCATACAACAGCCTTGTTTCTGAAGAGGTAAGGAATACTGTACTTTTACAAAGTCATGAATAGTCTTCCACAGACCCAGCATCAACTCAAAGACGCTTTATCTTCCTCTCAAGGAAACTTTTCATTTTCATATACGACTCTAAAAAAGACCTCTTCCCTCACCAAGTCTCCTCCTCTTTAGAATAAATAACCTCAGTGCCTTTTCTTCTTTGTAGTGACCATTTTCCATGCCTTTAATCATTTTTGCTGAGTTCCTCTGGACTTCATCCAAGCTTCTGTGCCATACTTAAACTGGATGGCCCCAACAAAGGCCTCAAGAGATTAAATAAACATAATACAAAAATTCCCCTATAGCTGGAGAAGGTTATATTGCAGCAAAATAAAATTAATAAACTTTCAACAGTTTAGCTGAGTGCCTTATAATCAATGTATTTACGAAAATGCTCACCCAAAGTGGGCTGGAACACGTGTGAAACTGGAGCTGGAAGAGGGAATATTCTTCCTATAATTTCAACCATGTGAACAGTGATCAAAAGTTCAGTGACCAACACTTTGGCCAAATTTCTGGAACCCAGATGAACAATAGGCAAGTGAAAACTTGTGGCACATAAGGCCCCTGTAAGAGTTAGATTTACATGAATTGGGCTGGTGGTCTTAGGAAGATTTGAAGGAGAAAGGGGGCTGGGAAGGCAAAAGGGACCAGATGCGAACATAACCGAAAACACTGCTGCGACTGGCACTTCAGAGTACCTTGCTGGCAAACTGTGCATGGAGTCAGAGATTTAACGGATAAAAATACAAAGCCACTTTCTGATGACTAAAGACGGCATACATTAAGCACGCAGCCAGGCAGGATTAAGCAAATGTAAGCTATTATTTTATCAGCAGTACATTCTTGATGGGCAAGCACATTGATAAATGAAGGGAAAACTCAGTCATAGTCTACCAGACATGGAAGGGAGAGTGGGAAGAACCCCATTCCCCAGGCCTCATGGTTCCATCAAAGGACATACTTCCCTAGAGTGGTGCTCTTGACCTCTCTCCCCAGCTCACCTGATGGGGTTGGCCACTCTGGGCTTTCTCTTTTTGAATCTGCTTGCCCAAAGACGGGGTACTTTGGGGCCTGCTCTCTGTCCTGTGTTAGGCAAGCTGTGCATCTGTGTTGTGGAGGCCAGTAGCAGTCCGGTTGGGCTGGTAATTGGGTGGGCAAATTTGTCTAATTTAGAAATGGAGTGTCAGAAAGCCCACTGAGAGCATGCACCTAAGCAGTCCCTCAGGCCAGCTCTGTCGATAACAAAACCTTTATTTTTATCTCCTCTGTCTATTCTTCAACTGGCTCTGAACTCAGGAGGACAAGAGACGAGGAGCAGTATTTACCTCTTCACCTAAATCTCAATAGGAATTTTAGACATCTTCTCTTCCCAGAATCCCCATTTGATTTGGCCACATCCTTCTCCTTTCAGAATAACGGATGTGAGAAAATTGAGAAGCCATTTCAGTTGCTTCTGGGCAGGACAGAGAGAGCACACAGGAAGTGGCTGCTGCCCATTCCCCCACCCTGCATCTCTTGGGAATATGGCTAGAAGGGCAAAATAACAAATGTCTATCTTTGCTTTCCCCTAGCCTTCCTAAGGCACACATTTTTCAGCTCCTCTAACAACCAATTAACCCTGAGGCTTTAGATGAAGAGCAAAGTACTTCTTCACCACAAAGAATCTGGGAACCCATGGAAAAAGTCTTCATTCTGTAACAAGGAAGATGTGGCTTTGCCCAAAGAGCCATATCCAACCAGTAAAGATGGCATCTTCAGGCTCAAAGTCAGTGCTCTCAACTTCTGTTTTCTGTTGCAACATGACATACGTTGGTCAATAACAGTAGCTCAATCATGGCAGTGACTCTCCAGATGGGAAGCTGGATCAGACTCCAGGTGAATCACAGATGTTATATACAGTTTTTTAAAGTTTCCAGGTAAGATTCTGAATCAGGCCAGGTGCAGTGGCTCATGCCTGTAATCCCACACTTTGGGAGGCTGAGGTGGGAGGACTGCCTGAGGCCAGGAGTTTGAGACCAGCCTGGCCAACATAATGAGACTCCACCTCTACAATAAAATTAAAAAAAAAAAATTAGCCAGGCATGGTGGTGCACGCCTGTAGTCCCAGCTACTCAAGAGGGTGAGACAGGAGGACTGCTTGAGCCCAGGAGTTCGAGGCTGCAGTGAGCTATGATCGTGCCATGGCACTCCAGCCTGGGTGACAGAGCAGGACCCTGTTTCTTAAAAAAAAAAAAAAAAAAAAAATTCTGAATCATCTCTCTAGGGAGTCAGACCTGGATGTGAATATGAACAAATGAACAAGTTACTCCCTGAGATTCAGTATACTTATCTGTAAAAGGGGAATAATAATCTATCCAATCTATTTTATAGGCTATCCTCAGGACTAAATGAGATGATATTTAGATCAAGACCTTCCCTGTCTTCCAACAACCAATGGCTTCTGTGTCAATTCAGGATAGGCTAGGATATGCTGCAATAACAAACAACCTCAATGTTTCAGTGACTTAATGCAAAAAAGTTTATTTCTCACTCATACCAAGTCTACTGTGGATCCAAGTGACTCTCAGAGCACCTGTCCTCTTCACTCAGAAATTCAGTCTGCCTAAAATTGCAAAAGGAAACCTCCTCTGTGACCCCCATGCAGGTAAAGAGAGCACTAAAGGGTCTCACAAGCAATTAAATGTTCCCACATCAAAGTAGCATATGTCACTCCTGCCTACATTGTTCTCTTCTCCCCTTGGGAATACATAAGTAAAATCTGATAAGCATCTAGAGTATTCTATATAGCTCAGGGAAGACAGTCCAAAATAAGTGAGTTACTGAAAAAGAAGTGGAAATTACCTCCCTTCTGCCAAAAAAAGCAAAATGCAGGCAATAAGATGTGCCTGTCAGAAAACAGAGCATGGCTTCATCTCCAAAAGATGCCAACCACCATAGTCACTGTGGTAAGAGTAAAAGCAGCATGGCAAAATAAAACCAACACAGAAAGAATCTGTATTAAGATAATAATATCTTAGGTGGTTTTCAAAAATGAACTAACCATCTGTACCATTACTCTGGGCTTTCCCCACCAAAAGATACTGACTTAGTGACTTTCTGTAAATAGGAAAAATGATTTAATTGAGCTGGGTATAAAAGTACTAGGAATAAAGTATGATGCACACTTCTGTGCTGCTTCTGTACACTCCCCTTCTCTCTCTTTTGGCACTCAAAGCTAGAAAGAGTTGAACATCTGGGTAGGCTACAACTGGATATCCAATGGCCTATACCAGGGGTGGGGAACCTGCGGCCTTTGACTGAATCCAAATTTTACAGAACAAATCCATTTATTTTTATTAATACATTTTTGTTCATCTTTTATATTTTATTTTGTTTTTAAAATAAAAACTTAAAATACTAAAGAATAGAATACATTTCAATGAAATAATCCTCTCAGATTGACTGGCACAATTAGAACATTAGCAAGCCGTTAGGGCTAAATTAATAGCTGCTATGCTCATGATTTAGTTCTAACTTCCCCCACCTGACTGGTGCCACTACCATAAGAGGCTGGTTGGAGAAGTTTATGGGGGTCAAGTATGCCAGTCTGTTATTGTCTTTGACAATGGTGCACTATGTTTCTGTTCGAGGTGGAATTTGCAAGTTGCACAGCTTAGCAGGATTTTTTAATTCCATCTGCTTATAGCCCATTATGTCAAAGAAGACCAAGAGAACAATGAAGGAAGAAAACAGATTTTTAAATAAGGATTGGGAATTACAATATTATCTTGTTTCTGCTAAAGATAAGATGATTTGCTTGCTTTGTGATACTGCACTATCAACATCAAAGAAATTCAATGCTCATCAGCATTATAACACTCATAAGGACCACAAATATTTTAAATTAGAGGGAGAGGTGCAAAAGGTTGTACTGCAGAAATTAAAAAACGAAAAGCAAAAGCAAAGACAATTCTTTCAAGCAGCAATAAGACCTGGAAATAATGCCACTGAAGTAACTTAGAAAGTAGCTTATATACTCAGGAAAAAAGGGAAGCCATTCAGTGATGTAGAAATTGTGAAAGAATATATTGTTGAAGTTGTAGGATGCTTAGATCCCAACAACATTTCAAAGTACAAACAATTGCCTCTTTCATGGAGAACTATAACTGATCGGCACCATGAAGTAGCCTTCAACTTAACAGAACAATTTCATGCAATACTTCAAAAGGGAAATATGTATTATTTAATCACTTTGGATGAATCAACTGATACTACTGATTTAGAGAAGGTTTTATACTTCAGGTCATAACAGAAGATTTTCTTTGCTATGAAGTTACTTGCTTTGGGCACTCTTGTGAACAGAACAAGGGGAATAGATATCTTCAATAATTTTCAAGATAAATGTCATGAAGTTGAACTGAATTTGGTAAATTTAGTGAGTGTATGTATAGACGGTGCACCTTCCATGACAGGAAAACATGAAGGGTTTATCGCACAGATAAAAAAAGTATTAACAGATCCAGATGCTCTCATTTATTTTCATTGTATCTTGCATCAGCAAAATCTCTGTGCTAAAGCTACTATTTTAAATGACACTTTGCAACAAGTTATAAGTATTGTTGATTATATTCATGCAAATGCAACATGGCATGATCAGTTTCATAACATGCTGAAGTTGAATGAGGTATTCAGTGTGGATTTGCCGTATCATTCTAAAGTGCGTTGGCTATCGCAGGGACAGGTGTTAGCCAAAATTTTATCTCTGTGAGAACAGACAGTTAGATTTTATGAAGAACAGAATCAGCAATGTGAATTACTGAAAGAAGATTTCTATGGGAATGCAGCATTTCTATGTGACATCATGTCAAATCAAAACGACTTGAATATTTCTTTGCAAGATGAAACAGTCTATATATGATATGTGGCAAAAAATCCAAGTGTTTCAAAAAAAGCTATCTTTTTTCAAAACACTTATTCTTCAAAAGGAAATTTCAGATGAACATTTTCCCCAGTTAGCAAAGGTCACTGATGAGCAGGATGATATATGCAAATCATTTGAAGAATATGCAGCTCTTATAGACCTATTAATTGGAGAATACAATGAAAGTTTCACTGACTTTGAGAATCATGACATCACATTCAAATTAGCATTTCAGCCTCACCTAGTTGATAACACCAAGGCACTTAAAGAACTACAGATGGAATTGGTTGAGCTCTCAGTAGATGACATTTTAAAGTCATTGTTTGATGTTAAGAAAGATCCAATTAAAATATGGAAAAATGCAGTAGAATACCCACACCTTTGGCAACATGCCCAAAAAATGCTTTCTTGCTTTTCAACCATTTATTGCTGCAAATCTACGTTCTCCTACCCAACCCAAATCAAGACATCCTTAAGGTCACAAATATACCCATCTAGAGGATCAACTGAAACTGCAGGCCTCCAGGCTGCAACCAAATATTCAAATGCTTTCCCACAAAAAGCAGACAGAACAAAGTCATTAAAAGGTTAGTTAACTTTAAAATTAACAAATAGTTTTCATTTTCTGAAATCAGAAAGTACATAGTAGTTAGATTTTTACAAAATAATGTATATTTTTAAGCATATCTAATTGAAGCTTCTTGAATGCAGCCTTATTTGATTATAGCTAAATTAATGTGGCCTTCCAACACGAAAAGGTTCCCCATCCCTGGTTTATACTAATTTTTAAAAACTTATTTTCTCTGGTTCATGCTGAAAAGAAAAAAAAGAAAAGAAAAGAAATCACTACTGATGTTAACAAGGCCCTGACCCAGCAGGATTCCCTTGACCCAATGGTCTTGTGACAGTTTTCTTATGTCCTAGGCTCCCAAAGAGGCTACTAGCACCACTAAGGGAGGCTGTTCCTACAATGCACTGCTAACAGAAGTCAACAGAACCAAAACAGCACAGTGGCCCACAAAGTGATCCATTAGACAAGCAACTTCTTTTTAATAAAGTTATGTTTTTGTCTACATGAGCACTGAAAACCGAAGTTAAAACTTGTAGGAAAAGAGAAAGTGTTGAATCTGAGGATTCTGTTAATTTCACCAAATACATATAGCTATTTCACCTGATTTTATAGGATTTCATATATACTTATTTTCTTCTCTCTGTATAAATAATATGCCCACATTTCTATCTCTCAACTCTCTTTCCTTCCTAGTAGGGCTTTTCCTGCTTTGATTAATCCTATTTTGGTTTAGTTTCTCAGCAGGGATGACTCACATTCCCAGTGCTAGGAAGGAATGCATCATACTGCTTTCTCAAGTGTTTGTTTTTCAGCAAGTTCCCAAACACAAACCTGAAGTTAGCCTCGGAAGGTGGCAAGGGTCTCTCTGCTGCCAAATCATTTGATGAGCACGTCTCTGGCTTCATTTCTGTCCAGCATCCCACTGCAATTGTGAAGGTGGAGGCTGGCATTGGCATAGTTACATAGTAATGCCAGCTTGAGTACCCTAAAAACAGCAAGAGAAAAACTTCAGTGAGGCCAATATATGGTTCTGGACCTTACTCTGTACTTCTTCTCCTGAGGCACTTAAAGAGCTTGTGTGATAATCTGGTAAGCACCAACTCTTGGGGGTGGGTCATATTATCTGAAGGGGCATTATTCCAGGACTCAGGGAAAGCACAAGAGTGATCATGGTTTCAAGGCAGCCAAGGAGGTTTGGGTCTCTTCCAGGGATCAGTTTGAAGTCCTTCAAGTGAGGCTACAAATAAAGGGTGGTGGTTGAGGTGGTCACTCACAGCTGTAAACACAGAAGGGCATAGGTTGTATGCTCCTATAGAGACAAGAAT
Organism: Daubentonia madagascariensis; assembly: GCA_023783475.1. NCBI lineage: Eukaryota > Metazoa > Chordata > Mammalia > Primates > Daubentoniidae > Daubentonia > Daubentonia madagascariensis. Next base: position 510,133 of record JAKFHU010000573.1, read on the forward strand.
GTGTCTTATTACCTTTATTCCCTAGCACAGTATTTGGCATTTAAAAAGATGCTCAATTTATATCTGTTGAATGAATGAAATGAACAAAGGAATGGTCACTTCTGTGCTGTAACTACTTTGTCTAAATTCAAGTCAAGTCAATCTAAAATGGACATAGTAGAAAATACATGAGGCCAGGGAAGGGAGACAGCTGGGTTTTAATACCAACTCAGAAACTAATTAGCTGAGGAAGTTCAGGTCTTATCCCCCATCCTTTTTATCTGTTTAGCTGGTCTTCCACTCCTCATTGAGCAGATGAAAACCAGGCATAAAGGTTCAATGGCACCAAGGACTCTCAAATAGTTTGTAACAGGGATGAGATTATAGCTAGGGCTCCCCACCCCAGGTGAGTGTGTATTCTCTACTTAGTCCAAACTTTGGAGAATGCTTTTTATCAAAGGAAGGAATGATTGATAACTTATAACACTATACTTCCCTCATTTCGAAGATGAGAAAATAATTTTAGTGTCTCTGAAATCTGAATGTATCATACAATTTGATTTAATGTAGTATCTTTTTCTGAGGATCTGCTATAAATTGATGGTGTGTCTTAAGGGGAATTGGTATCATCTTATATTAAGGAACACATTTCTCCACTCCTCGTGTTCCTATGGAGAGGACCTTCCATTAGAGTAACACCTTTTTTTTGGTACCCTTACAAACCCCTTTGTAGGAGCTATTTTTCTCTTTCTTACTTTAAATTTTAGAGGGTTAAACACCCATAAAGTGACCTGTGGTTGTCTAATTTGGTCAATGAGTGGATAATTCAGGGTCAAAATATTAACATGTCTACACTGGCCAGGAGACCTAATGTGACATTTTTCAAAGTACTTTTCCAGCAAAAATCAATAGAGGTTAGATTTTGATTTCCATATGCTTGGCTCCTTTGTCTATCTCTCCACTAATTCTGAACTCAGGAAGGTAGGAAAGCAAAAAATAAATATGATTTCTGGTGAAATTCAAGTTTGGAAGTCATTAGAGGAGATACTTGAAGGAGAAATACAGAAAGGCATGCTCAGAACTGTTGGGAACCCATAACAGAGGCAGCCATTCTCTCAAGTTTGCTTGTAAGTTTCATCCTGCTTCTGGAACCAAAATGGTCATTCTTGAGATCCCTCTCTTTGTAGCTGACTAAGAAGTTGAAGGCATGCTCCTCTTTAAAGACACAAGCAAATCCAGTGATGCTGGAGCCAATCCAGTGATTGCTTCTCCTAGATTTGAAGAAAAACCACAGCCTTGAGAGAATCACTGCTCTGATCCCAAGCGAGTAAGAAGTGGGTAGGGACAGTCACAGAGCTCCTGATGAAAGCATGACATGGATCTGGCATGACAAGCTATTCCATGCCCACCTCCCTAATTTTTCCACTTTCCCATAACTACTTCATTCTCTGCAACCTGATGCCTGCTCCATGAAAAACCTCAGTTTGTACTGGACAACATAATGAGAGCTGGAGCAGGTGGGAGGGAGGGTACAGATGGAAGGAGAGAAAAGAGGTTGTGGGTGAGGAACTAAATCTTTTGAAAGGCCTTGGTTTTAAAAAAACTCAAATACCCAAATTTTCTTAATCAAAGGGCTGTGATTTGTCATTGTTTCTGTAAAGTACATTTAGACCATTTACCATGGGCCATTTGATTTTCCTTTTTAAAAATTTAGACTCTCGGGGGCTCAGTAAATAAGCAGCAATGATAAGGCTTTCAGATAAAAATGGGAGTTTGAATGAATGAGAGCACCTTTACTTCCCCCCAAAACCCCACTAAAGGACAGTAAAAGGATTTTTTTTAAGGCATAAACCAACAAGAACAGGGAGAATAAAACAGGAGACAATTGCTACAAAATAATATTAGAAGCTAGGATGCAGATGGAAGAGTGGCAAATGACACAGCACACCTAAGTTAGCAGTAGGGAAAGATAAGACCCACCTCATTTTATCCCCTAGAAGCCCCAAAAGGCTCTGGGGTAGAGGAAGTGCTCAACTAAGCAGGCCTGGTTGGATGTCTGTCTAAGAAGGGTTCAGATCCACGACAGCCTCCCCTACTCCACACACCTGGGCCCACCCTACCCCCCACATTCTGGCAAATAACTGGAGGTTTATTTTCTAGACAGTAAGAGAGAGCCTCTGGACTAGGGGGTAGGGATGGGGGAAGGAATGGCACAGTTAAAGGCAAATGAATGGGATTAGATGAACACATGCACAGAGGATGCTGAGATCACCAGCCATTTTCCCTCATTTGGTTCCCAGAATGCTGGCAGCCAGGCTTTCACCCTCCAAGCAGGAGACTAAAGGAAGCAGACCAGCCAAGAGAAGATGCTTAAGGATACTGACATTGGGGTTTTTCTGTGATTGGCCTATGGTGAAGCTCATGGTTGACAAGCCTTCTGTATACGCTTACAGCTTCCAGTCAGTATTTTAGCCCCCTTCTCCTAAATGCATGCGGATAAAGGACCTCCAGGCATCGTTAGAAAGCCTCGAATGCAAAACCAGGAGACCAAAACAAACAGAAACAAGCAACTTAGAGGACAGTAATCACACAGGAAGAAAACACTTCAAAAAATACAAAACATACAAATGCTGAGAATTAAGAGAATTTATTATAGCCCTGAAACAAGTACAGTATAGTATAAAAAAAGAGAACACATAAGTAAGGAAAATTAAAAATATGATAGAAAAAAAGAAAAACTCAATAAAACAGACAGGATGGAATACAAAGCTGAGGAAATCTCCCAGAAAGTAGAGCATAAAACAAAAAAAAAAGACCAAAAGATGATGGAAAATAGAAGTGCAGTTCAGGAGGTCCAAGGGCCAAGCAATAGAAGCTCCAGAAAAAGACAACAGAGAAAATAGAAGGGAGGAAATCATCAGTTAAAAAATTTGAGAAAACTGCCCTAAACTGAAAGGGACATGAGTTTTCAGATTGAAAGCACACAAAATATCCAGGACACTGGACATGAATTGACCCAGTAAACTAATCAATCCATTAAAGTGATCTTAACAGAAAAAGAACAACATTTTGGTTCTGAGATACGACTAAAATGATAAAATACAACTCAGAAGGAAAAGGCAATTTAGAGAGGAGGAGTAGGCACTACCCTGTTAAATCCTTTTAAGAATGAAACACTATGTACAACAGCCTTTCTCCCCACATTCTGTATTGAATTTTTGACCTGAGTTTTTGCTGCCTGTTTGGTTCTTGTACCATCCATCTAGTCCACGGGCACGATGAGACTTGTGGAAACAGCAGGAACTGAGACTACTTCCAAGAGAAAACACTGCTAATGGAATAAGAGGTATTTGTTAAATCCCTACACAAGGTCACCCAGAATCCACATAGAGTACCCAATCACATCATGTCCCAGCACCTTTATCAGAATGTTGGTACCCTCTAGGTGATGTTGGCAGGGCACTAGAAGCCACAAAGGGATGTGGCAGGGCAGAGAAATGGAGATTAGCAATAAAAAAGTCGGAGCCTTAAATGACCCGGAGTTTGGGAAAGAGATGGCAATAGTGATAACAGAACGTGAATTGAGTCCAACAAAAATATTTTAGAACTGTCACTGTTTCCTTGCAGTCTTCTCTGAAGTTAAATAATGGAAAGAAAATGATTTTTTTGGGAAATGTATTGAAAATATCACCCAAACCCATATTTTAAATGCTCAAGATGATTTCCTTCTATACAACCCACAAGATTTTTTACTTTCTTAGATTCCTAAAGTTCCCCTACTTAGTGAAGCTCATTCAGAATAAACTGTTTCATATTTCAAGCTTTTAAAAGCAAAAAAGTTTTCTTGGCTACCAAGTGACAGTCAAATAGGGGCAGATCAACTGGCTGGGCCAAATAGGAACCAGCCAAGAACCCAATTCCCAAAGACACTGATTAAATTCTTCTCAGAAGCTTCTCACTAGTGTCTGGCCCTGGGCTTCTTGCCCCAATCCTGGGTGAATGCTGGAGCCAACACTGAGATCACTGAACACTTCCAGTGCTCTGAGGAAAGTTTTTATTCATTGTTGTGAGGACATTTCTAGTGTCCTCATTTGGTAGAAAAGTCTTTTTTGAGTTGTCCGTTCATGGATTATTCCAATGAGCCCAATCTTGCATAAAGCCTGCCCACTGCCACAGGGAACACCTGACCTCATCTTCAAATCAGCCTGAAAAAAATGCAAATAACAAGGTGGAAATACTGCCCCCAGAAAGCAGAGCATACATTCCCAAGACAAAAAGAAATAACTTCTGGATTGTCTATTGTTTGAGATTAAGCCTACCTTGCAAAGAGAACTTATGAGAGTTTATTTCTCTTGGGTATGTCCATTGATTGAGTTCCAGCTCTGGAATCTGACAGCTGGGGTTCAATTCCCTGCTCCATATTTACCAGTTTGGGCACATTACTTAATCTCTCTATGCATCAGTTTGCTCATGTATAACAATGGAATAATCGTCGTATTTACCTCATAGGATTTTGTGACCGTTAATTTAGATAATACATATAGTGATCACTAGACATAATAATTGGCATATAGTAAATGTTCAAGAAATGTTAACTGCTGTCCTCCTCATCGTCGCTGTTGTTGTCATCGTCATCATCTGCAAGCTCTCATCTTTACAGCTGCCTCCCCCTGTTCAGGCTGACTTTCTGAAGGCAGAGGCAAAGAATGTTGAAGGTATGGCTGCCACATGTGCACTGAAACCCACGACCTGATGAGGCCCACATATGGGGTTTAAGGGTGAATGGCATTAAAACGCAGTATACACAAAGCGATCCATTTAAAGGAAAATGACAGCCTAAAGGGGGCATCCTGTATGACTTCATATAGAATGGGCCATTTGGAGACTATTTAAATGGTGTTTACTTTAAATGAGCCATCTTCAATGAAACAGACAGTGAATGCCTTCATTTTCCTTTTGATTCAAACTACTTGTACTAGACTCCCTCACTACACCAGCTGCAAAACAAAAAGAACACGCTGTACTTGAATTAACCCAGAGTTTTTCCTCTGCAGAGGCCAGAAGCCCATCACTCCACTGGATGATTTCACAGCCAGGCCAGGATTCATCAGCAAGTAACAGAGAGAGGGGTGGTAGGAAGGGGCCCAGAGGAAACAGCGCTCCCTAACTGTGCAGGCGTAAGCAGCCACCCGGCTTGCCCTCCCTTCTGGACAGATTCTGTAAAGCTGGACTTCTGACCTCCTCAGAAAGAGATCAGAGTTCCTTAATACCCCTACCCTACTTTCTCAAATTGGACCATATTTTGCGGAGAAAACTCTCATACTTCAATTGTCTCAATAGTAAGACAGATATATCACATGATATTGTTCTTTTAATCACAACAGCAGCTGCTACAAGATCCAAATAGACATTTTCATCTCCAAAACAGGAATGAAATTTTCCTTATAGAGCACTGTGCTTTTTGTAGGTATAATAGGATCTGAAATGCGTCAATTTTCAAATCACGAGAGGTAGTTTTTAAAATTTAGTTTTGGAAATAAGTATCATAAAGGATACAAAATTACAGCAAGATGAGGGGAATAAGTTCTAGTGTTCTATAGCACTGTAAGATGACTAGAGTTAACCAAAATATATAGTTTCAAATAGCTAGGAGGCTACTGAACGTTCCCAACACAAAGAAATGGTATATGTTTAAGATGATGGATATGCTAATTACTCTGATCTGATCACTATATGTATTGGAACATCACCATGTACCCCATGAATATGTATAATTATTATCAGTCAATTAAAAAAGAAATTTAAAAAATTATCATAACTAAAGAGTGTTAAAACAATTACCTTAATTATTTATTTTTCTCACTGACTACTCTAAAAACTGTCCTCTGAATAGTTATGAAGATTCCATCTTCCACAAGAGGAAGAGTAATTATCAGTGAAGAGGGAAAAAAGGAAGAATACAATGGAGTAGCCAGTTTATGGGGAGAGAGAGAACTTTTTATCCTAAACCTGTGAAAAACTTTGCTAATTATTTGAGAAAATCATTTTCATAAAAGAAAAAAATTTTAAAAGAAGAAAAATCAAGATATTGTAATTATTTTTACACATAAGTCATGCCTACTAATAGTAAGTTAAATACAAAATTTATGGAAAGTCAATGTCTTATCCTTAAGAGAGTCTTGGATAAACCCACTCCGTAGAATTCAAAGGCACAGCCACAACCACACACACATAATCACTCTGCTTCTGCAGAGGCAGATTATTTACCTTTGCAAAGTTAAGCATCTCATAGAACTTCTTGTATTTAAAGAGTTATTGTTTTCACTGAAAATTAAAACAGGCAGTTAAATTCTTCCTATTAAAAGCATCCATTTTACCTTTTCATCCTCTCCAGTATTGGTTAGACAAAGAGCATGAAGCATTCAGAAACGTCAAATTGATACATGCTTTTATTTAACATATTATATTTCTTTCCTCAATTCTTCTACAGCCTCTGCTTCTTTCCTACCTCAAAATTGTTTCTTTCTTTAGCGACAATTCCTTATTTCAGAGCTTCTTGTCCAAACTATTCCATATGTTAAGATTATTTTGGACCAACTTTGTATCACAAATTAAAGATGCTTGACAATATGTATAGGAATATGTATGTATAGGACTATGTGCATTTATAAGTTTATATAGACCCACTATAAATATATATTACATATTTAAAAAATATATATTATACATATATGTGTACAATAAATATATACATAAAAAGTAGGGAAAGCTCCCTGTTTTGGCTGCTCTTCCCCTCTTGGCCTCCTTCTCCAGTGCTTGGGTCTTTCAGCAAACCCCAGCTTTCTTTCCGTCCCTACTTTTTTGATGCCGAGTCTACACGTTCTGGTTTTCTAAGCTAGTGCCTCTCTCTTGAATACCCATAGCGTGACTGTCTTGCGTTAGTTCTTCTCCGCTGTTGCTCAAGAGTTGTAACTGGCACCAGAACAAAGGAGACAGTAAGACGCCCTGGGCTGGTAGGCACTGGCACTGCCTAACCAGGGCGATGTGCCAGGTCAGGCCACCGCTTTGCAAGCACTGATGCCACCCGCCAAGGCTTCGGGTTTCCTTTCCTGCAACATGGTACCGCCTCAAGCACAGGAGACCCAGGAGAGAATGACCTTCAAGATCATTTTTGCGAACTAGGTAAAAGAGCGCCACCTACTGAACACAAGCGCTTCCATAGATTTTGAGATTTTCCTTGTTGGCTAGTGGAATACCTCAAGGGATACATTGCACAAGGCTTGCTATTCCAATTCTCACTAGCCATTCTGACCTATGATACAGATGACCTGGTTCCCCTTAAACTTAAGTACAAAACAGATTAGTTAACTGGACACCAAATCATACTGCTCCAGATGGTCACAGGTAAATGTTAGCACCTTATTCACATGGGAACATTCATGAATGTCAAGTCCAAGACAAACATCCACAGCAATAAGAACTGGTATTTACATGCCTGCCAGAATCATTGTTGTCCAAAAGAAACCATGATGACTTTCACATATGTCCTGTATGGTAAGTACAGTGCTGGGAGGGTAAGCAAAAACTAGTCAACAATAAATCACAAAACAAAAGAATTAACTGGCAAAGATTTAGAAAGTACTGACTCACTGGCACCTTTCTAATGGGAAAAAATGAATATATTTACTCTGTACTCCTACCCCTTAAAAACACATGAATATATATGCACTAGCCCAGAATAAAGTTTTCCCAGTTTTAGAAACAAAGAGCTTTCTCTACTTTGCATTCTCTCTTTGTGGGGAAAACACTTAATCATAACCATTCCTAAATGCCTTTTAATTTACCATTTCCTTATACGTAATTCCTGGTTACATACTGTGGGAGTCGTCTAAATAGTATTGCTCATTTTGAGCCATCAAGAGGGAAGAAAAGTTGGCTTTCAGTTGCACACAGGAGGGTCTGGTCTCTCAAATCTTGGCTTTTTCCTGGAATTTCCCACACAAAGTCAAGAGAAAGAGAATGTCAGAAAGCTGGTCTATTGGGCAGGCCAGAGAGTAGCATTTTGCCCAGAATGAAGTAATGTCTACAGTCTTTCATTTACACAGAAAAATGAAATCAGATCCTATGCAAGGGCACGTGTAGTTTTTAACACCTTTCACTTGTTCATATGCTTTTTCTCCTTCACATGGAAGGAGCTTAAATTAGGCATTCTCCTTCATTTACTTGAGGATTCCCACAAAAAATAGAAGCAGAGTATTTTATTTTTCTAGGAAGTAGGAACATACTAAATTAGACTCTGTAAAAATAAAACAGAACCAAACAAAAATATTGCCAGAGGAAAATAATAACGTACTAAACCAATTTTTTTTTCTTTAAAATTTATTGAGGCTGGAGAGAAGGTATAAACTCCAATCAGCAGCATAACTAAAAGAAATGACCCTGAAGTCGATTTTGTCTTTTGACAAAATGTTTCTTCCATGAACATATTACTTCTGCTGATTACAAAGAACACATTTATCCAAGAAATAAATACTGAGCCCCTATTATATACACGGCACTGTATTAGGCATTGGGTCTCCATGCTCATTAGCTTAGTTACATTTTGGCAAGGAATACAGGCCAATATTAGCACACAGGATAACATCTCTGTCTGCCCAAATGGGATTATGCTGAGGAAGTTGAATAATAAAGGAGTTAAATCTAAATCTATGGCCTTGACTTTGCTAGCCTTCTAGAAAAAAGAATAATGACTACTCAGCTAATAAAATTCTTACAATGGGCTTCACCCTACAGTCCAAACCATTAGCCTTCTTTTTAAAAACAGTTAGGAGGAATGATTTTCCTTATGAAGCAAGGTCTGTCTTCTGATTTCCATACCCTGCCCAAGGGCTGCTGTCATTTCTGTCCCTGTTATCTATTCACAGGTGCTTTGCTTCTTTGGGGAAATCAGCTGGCGCCTGGCAAATGTGCTAATCAGGCCGATGTGTCACTGTGATGGAAACTGTGACTTGCTGGGTTGGGTTTTGCCACTCATGTTTTCATGGATAGCTCATTGTTTTAAAGGGCATTGCGCACAACACAGTGGAAGTCCTATGAGACCAATATACCAATCTAGAAAACATGACTTAAAAGGAAATAGTATCATCTTGTATCCACACACTCTTTTTCTCTAAGGAGTGCAGATACGTTTGTAGAAATTATTCCATCCTCTGAACAGCCATTTTGGTTCTGGCAGAGCTTTATTAGTACTATTTCCTGGTTGGCCTCTGAGCAATCCCAGCTGCAGGCTCTAGGAGGAATTGCGGTATTGGGTGTAGAGTTCTTTTTCCTTGTCTAGCTCAATCCCCCTCAGTGTCAACTAGTAAAGTCTGTTCTGTGATATCATATATGGTGTAAGCGGTATGAACATAAGCAAATTCCAATAAGCATCTACTTTATCATAACTACACCCTAAACTGGAATTCTGAAAAAAAGGTCCACAGATATATTCCTAGAAGTATAAAAGTTTTCCATGAAAATTTTAAAGTTAACTCTTCTTTTAATTTTTGGATGAAAATCTTCAAATAGATAAAAGACAACAACAGACAGACAGACAGGCAGAGATGATAGAGGTTAGAAAACTTTTTTCTTTAAAAGCCCAGGTAGCAAACATTTGAGGCTTTGTGAGCTTTTGTTGCAAATACTCAACTCTGCTGCTGTAGCATGAAAGCAGCCATGGACAATGGTCACAATCCAATAAAACTTTACCTACGAAAATAGGCAGTAGGCTGCATTTGGCCAGTGGGCTATGGTTTGCTGACCCCTGAAATCATCCAGATATAACTGAGTATTGCCACGTGATTTCAGAGTTCACATCTGCATCAGTGTGCAGGATTGCACAGGGACATGTAAGACTGCTCTAATTATTGAGTGATAATGAGAAAAGAACATAAGGATGGTGCTTTTGGTTGAGTAAAAGCCAAATGACATCACAGCATGATGTGCAAGCAAAAGTTTTATAGCAGATAGAAGACAAGTGGTGGAGAACTGGATAATCACGTGGCTCAGGGTAGAACAGGTGTTCAATCTCAAAAGAAACTGCATGGAGCTGTCAGCAGCACATTCATACTGTGAGGGGCAAGTTCATTTCAGCAAAATATTAATCTTAACATTAAATTTAAGTTGTTAATTTGAATTTTGTTGATTTACTAGTTTGGTCTGTGTTTAATTTGTAATTTTACTTTGGATTTATAGATGTGTAAGAGTTATAAACATAGTTTATATCTAGTCTCAGGTCTATAGTTTTTAAAGTATCATTCTAATGTAAATAATTTCAGTCAACCCTGGTGAACTGTAAGACTTTTTTTCCCCCCTCTAAAAAGAAAAATAATGCTCAAGTTTGAGAAACACTACCAAACACAAGGCTCTACTTTGGGGGCCAAACCACAAATGAGAAAATATGTAGGCTTGGTGATGTTAGGGTAGGGAGAGCCACAGCTTAGGAGGTATAGTTATCACAAGCAAACTGTTACAGACAGAATAGGGAGCTGGAGGAGCCCAGGTATTAGTGCTAAGTTGAGAATGCAGTGTTTCATGTACTTAATCAATCCAGCATATCAGAGAACCAAATAAAGAGGGTAGAAAAAGATCCTATGTGACTGTAGCAGAACTTCACTAGACAATTGCCAACAAGACACCAGAGCCTGGGTAAAGGAGCTATGTGTATCTAACCTTTCATCTGTTGAACTGAGAAGGGGTTTCAGTCAGCACACAAGTGGAGAGTGAATGGAACTAAGGGAAATTCACACACCTTATGCTGTCTGTTGGTACACATCAGAGAAAAAAGCCATGAGCACCATAGGGGGAAAAAACCAACAACAACTGCAGAATAAAGGTAAAAGAAGACAACATTCTAAGGATTCAGAGGAAGAAAAAGTATTGGAAATCAATTTACTACAGAAACCAAAACCAGTTTAGGAAATGGACATTGTCATTATGATACAAGAAGATATAACTTCTATGAAACAACAGTAAAAAGCCATGAGAAGATAAAAGGTTGAAACATAAGTGTAACAGATTGAGATCAAAAGACAATAAAGTAAGAAAATTTTTTAAAATGAAGGATTAAAAGCAAACTGTTACAATAACATAATTTAAATCTCTAACAGAATTAGTAAAGAACAAAAATGTAACTATGAAAATCAGTGGTATGAAGTGTAAATAAAAAATGAAAAGGCAAGCCACATAGACTGGGAGAATATATCTGTAATAGATATATCTGACAAATGGCTTGTATCTATACAGTATTATATAAAGTATTCTTATAATCTAGTAATAAAACAACCAAAAAACTCACATTTAAAAAATGGGCAAATGTCTTGAAGAGATGCTTTTCAAAAGAAAATATAAAAATGTGTACTAAGTACATGAAAAGATGCTCAACATCATTAGCCATCAGGAAAATGCAAATTAAAACCACAATGAGATAGTATTTCACACTCTGTTGGAGGGCTAAAATTAAAAGGACTGACAATCCCAAGTGTTTCCAAGGCTGAGCAGCAATTAGAGCTCTCATACATTGCTGGTGGGACTATTAAATGATACAACCACTTTGGAAATCATTTGGCAGATACAAACTTAAACATACACTTATCATATGATCAATTCCATTCTTAGGTATTTACCCCAGAGAAATGAAAACCTATGTCCATGTTTATATATGAATGTTCACAGCATATTTTCTGTAATGGCCAAAAACAATCCAAATGTCCACCAACAGTTGGGTGGATAAACAAATTGGTTTATTCACACAATGGACCCATCAATCAAAAAAAAAGAATAAACTACTGACATCCACAATCATATGGATGCATCTCACAACCATTATGCTGAGTAAAATTAGCCAGACATAAGTACACACTAAATGACTCCATTTACATGAATTTTAAGAAGAGGTCTAACCAATCTATAATGATGGAAATCAGACCAGTGGCCAACTGGAGTGGGGTTAGGAAGGAATGAGTGCAAGGGCACAGGGGAATTTCTAGGGTAGTGGAAATGTCCTATATCATCATAGGGGTGGTGATTAATTACACAGGTGTATATATTTATCAAATCTCATTGCATGTATTTATTGTATGTGTGATTGTTAGGTCAACTTGACTGAATTAAGGAATACCTAGAGAACTGGTAAAGCATTACTTCTGAGTGTGTCTGTGAGGGTGTTTCCAGAGGAGACTGGCATATGAGTTGGTGCACTGAGTGGGGAAGATCTGTCCTCAATGTGGACAGGTATCATCCAATGGGATGGGTACCCGGATAGAACAAAAAAGGGAGTAAAAGGATTTCTTCTCTCTCTCTCTCTCCTGGAGCTGGGACACTCTCCTCCTCCTACTCTTTCACATCAGACCCCCGGCCCAGTTCTCAGGCCTTCAGCCTTGAACTGAGAATTACACTATCAGTTTCCCTGGTTTTGAGGCTTTTGAACTTGGACAGACCCTCACTACAGGCATCCTAGGGTCTCCAGCTTGCAGGCAGCCTGTCATGGGACTTCTTAGACTCCATAATCACGTGAGCCAATTCCCCTAATAAATCTCCTCCTATATATCTATCTATACAAAAGTATCCTACTGGTTCTGTCTCTCTGGAGAAGCCTAATACAATATGTAAATTATAGTTTAATAAAGTTGATAAAAACAAAGGCACCTACACCTAGATTCATTCTAGAAATTTTTGAATTACATAAATTTAAAAAATTCTATGAGCATATAAGCAGAAAAATCAAACTACTTTCAAAGAACAGAAAAATTTGATATCAGATTTCTCCTCAGAAATACTAAATAAGAGATGATAATGAAAACATTTATAGTTGCTAAAGAGAGAAAAGAAGTGACTTAAGAATTTAAATGAAGTCGAGAGCTATTGGTAAACTAAATTCTCAAACATCCATTTATGGAATACTCCATAGTTGTAAGTGAATATAAAAAAAGCCAATCTAAATATGGAAGGACTCAGAAAATACACCACACATACACCCTTTGAGAAAAAAAAAATATTAAAGCCATTTCCCAGCCGACTGAAAGATGATTCACACTTGAGCTCAAGTCTGGAGAAAGTCTAAATACTTATTACAAATATGACTTGAAACCGAATAAAAATAGAAAACAATAATAGTAATTCCTAGAAGATACAATACAAAAGCAAAATAAAGAGATAGTATAAGTCCCAGATCTCAAGTTCTATTACTAAAAGCAGAGAATGTGGGTGAGGAAAGATAATGGAAGTAAATACTTATTAAATTCCTTAATTGATATGCAGTGTAGCACAGAGCTATTGGTTAACTAAAATGTAATATATCCACTTATGGAATACTCCATAGTTATAAAAGTAGTGAGGCTCTTTATGTTCTGATACATCTATATCTATATAGATATCTACAAATAAATTTATTCTAAAAGGGGAAGCACAATACAAAAATGTGTATAGCATGCTATGATTTGTGCAAGAAAAGAGAAAAAACATTATTCAAAGGAAACTGGTAACCTTGGTCGCTTTGGGGGAGGGTTACCGGGTAGCTGGGAAATTGAGGTAAGAAGGAGACTTTATTACAAATGTTTTGTCTTTTGTTCATTTGTAAATGAACCATGTAAATGTTACCTATTTTTAGAAACAAAATTTTTAAATGTATTATTTGTTTTGTTTTTACTGTAAGAATCAAGTAAAGACTCATTGAAGACTTTAGTACATATGTAAATCTAGCTTATGATAAAGAAGATATCACAAATTAGAAAAGATTCAATAAATGATCTTGAAGCAATTGGTTTTCTATTTGGAAAAAAGATAATATTTAGTCCTCATTTCACAATCCTGATGAGAATAAACTGCAGACAGATTAAAGAGTTAAATTACAAAAATAAACTATAAAAATATTATAATAAAATAGGTGAATCTTAGACCAAAGAAAGACTTTCCAAGAAAAACCTGATAAATTTGACTTCATAAAAATTTAAATCTCCTATAGATCAGAAACATCATATAAAATTAAAAGGCATACTAAAAACTGGGAAAAGTACTTTTCACAAATATAATGAGGTTAATATCTATATTTTAAAGAGCTGATCAAATTAAAAAACAAGACAAACTGTGAAAACCTCACTAAGTCCTCAGTATAAAAATGGGCAAAGGAAACAAGGAGATAGAAAATGAAAACGGTTAAGAAATATACAAGGACATGTGAAACTCATTGATAACCAAAGTAATCCAAATTAAAGAGAGACCTTCTCTTGCCTATCAGATGAGCAAAGTTCCAGGAGACAGAGACCCTCGTAACCACAGATGAACATGTAAAGTGGCACAACCTTTTTGGAAAACAATGTGGGACATGTACCCATAGCCGTAAACATGTTCCAATTTTTGACTCAGTAATTCTAATTTTATATAAAATGTCTCCTCCGGAATTTAATGCAACTTTATTTATAATAGGAAAAAAACCCTGGAAACAATCAAAATGTTTAATAATATGGAAGTATTAAATTCTGATATACTCATATAACAAAATATTGTGCCAACATTAAAATCCTATTTAAAAAAAATACTGAAATGACCTGAAAAATGTTCAAGATACACTATGAATAAGAAAAGCTGAATAAATACTGTTGTATAATGACAATAATTTTGGAATGATAATACATATAATATATATAGGCTTTTTTTTTAAGAGACAGAGTCTCACTTTGTTGCCCAGGCTGGAGTACAGTGGCCTGATCATAGCTGACTACAACCTCCAACTCATAAGCTCAAGCAATCCTGCTTCAGCTTCCTGAGTAGCTGAAACTACAGGCGCATGCCACCATGCCTGGCTAATTCATTTTTAAAATTTTTTTTGTAGAGACAGGGTCTTGCTGATTTGCCCAGGCTGGTCTCAAACTCCTAGGCTCAAGTGATCCTCCTGCCTCGGCCCTCCCAACGTGCTGGGATTGCAGGCGTGAGCCACTGCGCCCACCTGGACTAGATTTTAAATACTGAAAGGAAATGCAACAAAATGTTAGCAATGATTTCCTCTGAAACTATTTAACTTTATTATTTTTACTTTCCTGAATATTTTGAAGTTTCTGTAATAAGTATGTGAGAGGAGACACTATACTTTAAATAAAGAAATATGACAACTACAAAAATTTTACCTGGCATCAACATGCTCAGGATCTCAACTGAAAGAGTTAATTGCTTATTGCAATAAGCAAGTAATTCACAGATAAAACCTTGACCGTGCAGTAGCACTTGCCTTCTATCTTTCTTACACATCTCTGGTTCAGAACTTCATCTAGGCAAATTGTGTGTAGAACACATCCTTTACCAGGACAACTCCAGTGGGCTGGCCAACAGGAGCATTATCTCTCAACATAATGAATGACCATGTACAGACACCATAACCAAACCACAGATAACTCAACTATAATGGTGTTTTCAGGACACACGTGCCAGCCCAGAATGTCTTCAACCAAGACCACCTCCTTATGGCTCACAAACCACCATGTGAAAGCAACTACTGAAATAATCTATGAATTGATAACTCTAGTGCAAAGAGCCCCAAATCCCATGCCCAGGCTCCTAAGTGCCCTTCCCTATCCCCTGCTTGTTTTCTCTGGCAGGATGTTTTATAGTATGTTCATTTCCAACCCAACTAATAAAGGAGCTCTTTAAAGTTTAGAAAAACACTGCTTATTGGGTTCCTGGGTCCAACATGTGTGCAATACATAAATAAGCAAAGAACACATGTACAGTACCTTCCCGAAGCTGTGTTGGCTTGGCAGAATTTTCCCCACTCATTAAAACAACAAAAGATGCAGCTGCTCGAACTGTAGCCTGCCATGTTGACATGGCAACGGGTGGCTCCTGGCATGGAAAAAGGGCCCTGTTGTTTACGGGAGATCCCATAGTATAAACACATGGCCTGCAGAAAAGAGACAAAGAAACAAAGGGGCAGAAGCTTTAAAATGAGTTGTCACTTTTCTCACCACCATAGTGGTGAAGGTTAAGTTGAGCTTTCAAAGAGAAAATATTTGAGGCTGTAGTTGACTCGTTTCAAAGCATTTTGAACTGAAACTGCCAAGGGCTGGAGATGTGAATAGCTAAGTGGTTATTTCTCCCAAATGAATTACTTAAATATGTAAAGAGGAACTTTTTTTTTAAGGAGAAAAATATTTTTTGGATAAAGTTTTAAATACTAGTCTGCCAAGTTATAATTTATATTATCCTTGCCCCCTCCCCTTAGGCCTGTATGCCTTCAAAAGAGAAAAGTTTTAGAGACATTCTTACCAACCTTTTGGAAAGTATTCTGGAAAAGAAAATATGTGTGGAGATCACTGAGATATTAATGCTTGGAAAAACAAGCTGGTGGTCTCAAATCCAGTGCTGGCAGGCAGATACCCCCGCCCCAATCTTGGAAACTACCATCTCAAATGGAGCCCTTGTGGAAATCCTTGTGTGGAGGCCAAGAACAGGGGTTGGCATATAAACAGGACTGTAGGTCACAACAACCCGGCTTGTGATGGCAAAGCCAAGTATAGAAAGCTGTTACTAAAGCAAGTGTACAAAACCAATGATTCGTTCTGCTACAATTAAAAAATACAAACCTACCCAAACCAAAAAAGATCCCTTCCACAATCAAGTCATGATTGACAGAGATGGAAAAGATCTACCAGATCAAAGGAACCTGTTCTTTTGACACCACAGAGTAGAAGGCACAAGACTGACTCCTCAGGAAAATATCTTAGGGAAATGTTTCCACTTTCGTTTTTCACGAGTCATGACAAATACATAGTTTTAATCAGCTCAACTTTAAATGAATACAATTAAGCACTACTGCTTTCGAATAAACTGGTTTTCCTTTCTCATTAACATCATTATAATTGAGTATTTACCATATTCCTACAATGTGCAAGAACACACAGAATGATAGTCCTACTCTACTGGTCAGGGTCCAATACGGAAAAGAGAAACCAGTCTAGATCTCAACAGAGGTAATTTAATATAGGGAACGGGTTATAAAAATGATAGAAGAACTGAGAAACCAATCAGAGGACAGTGAGGCAACCCAGAGATTAGCCACAACAGCAAGCAGCTGTGACCCCTCGGACTGGAAGAGGTTACAGTGGCAGGAGTCATCTGGCAGAAGCCAGAGTCACAGTAGGGACTGTCCAGTGGGAGATGGGACCACAGAGGAGACTCAGCCACACTGAAGCTACCGAAGGAAGCAGAGAGAGGAGAAGTAATACCTTGTTTCTTGCCAACTCCTGCTCTCAAATCTTCAACCAGTGCCCCCGACTGGCCAAACCTAACAGGAAGCCAGAAGACAAGAGAACCTGGGAAATGAAGTTTCTTGTCATTTAAAAAAGATCACAATAAGAGCAGCAAATGGATCCTAAAGCAAACAGGCAGTTGCAGTACACTTATCCTACAAGTGTATATGCCATGATAACTCGCAGGTTTGACATGAGGCAGGGAAAGATCAAAAAGTCAGAAGACTTTAGTCCCGGCTGGGTTGCCAACTTATTAAATGACTGTGGGAAAGTCCCTTGACCTCTCTGAGTCACAGGTAAAATGAGCATGGGGCGGGGGGAGAAAGGCAGTAGGTGACCTCTACTGTCTGTTCTGGTCAATGAGTCTATGATTCTGTATCCCAAGCTTATAGAATCAACAACAAAGAACAAATTTTCATAGAAGGCCTAGAATCTTCCATCAATTTCAATAAGTTCTGAGTTCCTGCCCTGGTCCCCTTGGGTCCTTAGTTAATTAACTTAACTGTAGTTAACTGTCCAGCCTCAGGCTGTTTAAGAACCTAATGAGCAAGACTGTTAGAGCTCACCTCCTCCCAGGTGCGGTGATGGTGGGAGGGATCCTGTAGCAGCTCAAATAGCTCAGGTAGGTGGGGTCAAGGCATACCTAGCTCTGGAAATTCTACCTATTAAGTGTTTTGTTTTTCCCCAAAAAGCCCATCTTTGAGAAGGGTCCCAAGAAGGAAAAGTATAGTCAGTGGAAAGGGGGTATATTTCCACTGGCCAAATGGCAGATGTTGAGAATCAAGGTTTCCTTTTTCACTGAATCAGAATGGACTGCACAATTTTTCTTAGTTCAAGAGCTCCAGGAAGCCACTTCCAATCTCATAGACTTATACAGTTAAACCTACTTGCAATGCTTACAAGGAAGTAACAGGCCCTTGCCTAGAGAGCTCCTAAGACTTTCTGTGCTTCATGCATGTGGGGGCTGACCTCATATTGTGGTCTGAAGTCTTAAGGTGCTTAGGCCAAGTCTGAAAGTATCTGTGCTCTCAGCACCTCACTTGCCTAGGATAACTCTGGTGTTATAGGTCTTCCCTTCCCTGCACAGGGAACAAATCCTCCCCAAAAGTCTGGCTTGCCAAGATGTTGCTCTCCTCTTTGTAAGGTTGGGTTGGAAGCCATGCTAGCCATGCATTCCACCTGTGCCCTTACGTATGTGATCCCCAAGCCTTCCTCCATCAGCCTCTACACCTCTTCCCTGAAGAAACAATTGGATTTGAGATGAGGTCATATCTGAGAAATGCTATAGAGGAAGAATCAGAAGGACTTAGTAGTGATTTGCTGAAGAAGAAGGAGAAGGAAAGGAAGACATCTTTGAGGTAGCCAGCTTCCAAGTTGGCCCCCAATAACCCTGTCTCTAGGTATTTGCACACTTGTGGAGTCTCCTCCCACACTGTACTAGGGTTGGTCTGTGTGACCAATAGGATATGGCAGAAGTAATGGCATGTCACTTCTGAGATTAGATTATTTAAAAATCTGTGGTTTTCACCTCGGAAGTTCTTTTCCCTCCTTCCCTCCCATCGTTTGCTCTGGGGGAATCCAGCTGCCCTGTCGTGAAGACACTCGGGCAGCCTAGGGAGGGGCCCATGTGGTAAGGAACAGAGACCTCTGGCCAACAGTCAGTGAGGAACTAAGGCCTCCAACAATCATGTGAGTTTGGAAGAGGATTTTTCAGCTCCAATCAAGACTTAAGATGCCTGCAGCCCCAGCCACAGCTTGACAGCAACTTCATAAGACATCCTGTGCCAGAACCACCCAGCTAAACTGCTCCAGGATTCCTGACCCTCAGAAACTGTATAAGATGTTAAATATTTGTTCTTTTAAGCTGCTAAATTTGGGGACAATTTTTTATGCAGCCGTAGATAACTAACACAGAAATTTCTGAGGTTTCTGGCTCAAGTAACAAGATGGATGGTGAAGCTATTAAACAAGAAAGGATGCTTAGGAAGGGACAGGGAGAAAAGTAGAGGGTACTCACCTGTTTCATTTGTTCATAAAGGGCTTTACATATCATATAGCAGAGGAAGCTTTTATGGACACAGAGATTGTGTTTTCCTAATTGCAAACAGTGTAGTGTTCAACAATGGGATCAAATGTCTGCAATCAGACCTGCCTTGGAAAACTTGGGAATAATGATTTTATGAAGTAATAAGTATTGACATTGCAGGCAGATTTGAGTTGGGGGGGTGAAATCCTTCCATTGACTGGATTAAAAACCAGCATGTTGTCACCATCCTTTCCTCCCCAGTTCAGTATTATGTCCTCTCTATCCAGTTCTAGACATTTTGTTCTAGAAGTTTGTTCTGATTCCTCCTGTAATCCTCTTTTTTTTTTTTTTTTTATTTCAGAGTATTACAGGGGTACAAACGCTTTGGGTACAGAAATTGCCTTTGCACTGCCCAAAAAGCGTGCCCATCCCCCAGACAGCACGCACCACATCCGTTAGGTGTGGATATACCCCCTCCCACCTGCCCGACACACTGTGAATGTTCTGTAATCCTCTTGAAGGCTCTTTCCACCATTTGGCGTCTGGGCACCTGAACTCTCCCACCGAGGGGGTTAGTTACCAGGCCAGGCCCCCAGGAAGCTCTCACCTCCAATCCCCACCCCCCAATGTCCTCACTATTCTCTATTCCTACCCTCCTTTTTATATGCGTGGGTATCCTTTCTGGTAAAGTCTAAAGTGTGTTTTCTTCCTAGCTTTCCACTTGGTCTCCACGACTTTAACTCTGAACATGTAGATCAAGTCATCAATCTAAAAGACGTACCCATAAATACATCTATGTCTGATGGGAGACTCAATGACTTTCCTATTGGAATGTTTTCATAAATAGGAAAACAATCACATAAGAGGGAGGTCCTAGGGTAGGCAAAACTTCTTGAAAATGGAAATTTTCTTTGTGCTCCCAGCCTACTCCTTTCTTGGCCTTTTGCTCTTTCTCAGCTGCAGGCTCACTCCTCCCTTCTCAACATGCCCAACCAAGTGCCCGTGATTTACAGTCTTTATAACCAAAGGCCTTTTGATCTTTTACAACCTGATATCCTATGTATGTCTCACATCACAGTGCAAATACCTGAAAACAATTTACAGTTAGGTAACTATATTTTAACAGGGTGAAAGCTTTATCCTGTGGATAAAGCCCTAGTGGTGGATCCTACCAGCACGTAGAGAATGGGGTCTTTAGAGTCATGACATCATACTCCCTACGTAGTGACTCAAGAGTAAAGATGGCTCCCGTCATACACACATTTAAATGAGAACTACGTGGACAGCTGATTCTCTGCTCATCTGCCCAGCCCCCCAGAAGGCAAGAAAATCTATGTGCATTTACAAACAGGCTCTGCACTTATCTGAATGTGTAATCACTGAAATACATGCAGCTGTGTTTATTCGACATGCACAGCCTTGCACCTCGGCCATGCTGCTGAAACGTTTATGGGATAGATGAGCAGGCGCCAGCCTGACATTCTCTGATGCTTGTAACTTCATTATTTCCAGACCAAATAATTCCTTCCTGCACGCAGAGGAAAACTGTCTCTCACCAGGGTGCATCTCACATGCCCTGGGATACCCACCTGCACGGGGGACTCCTGGGGAGCCCAGGTTACCTGCACGGGAGTGTGGGAAAGGGGAGACGATGAATGCCAGAAAGAAGAAAAATGGGGTACGATGGGGCGAGAGGCAGGCCCATGGCTTGCTGCCGCGAAAGGACTTCTAAATTGAGGAAGAACCTGTCAGAATCACAATTACTTCAGCTGCTTGTAAAATGTTTGTGCGTTCAGAGTGGTCAAATGAGGACAAAACACACTAACTCTGCCTTTCAAAGAGGTCAGCCAGCGCTAACACGCTTGCCAGCCTCCTTAAGGAGGAGCCACCCCTAAAGGAAAACTTGCAGGGGACTGATTCAAATCATATGTTTTTTCTCTTCAGTTGACCACTATATGCATTTGTCTTTCTGCAGTCAGGAGAAAATGGGGTCGTTTTTAGTTTAAAAATGTTTTAGGTTCCACTACTGTCCATCAAGTCACTCTTTTTCAGAGCCTCAGGTATCACAGTTCAGTGACTGGGCAGAAGGCTGCCAGGAGAAGCAGGTTGGAGATTATGAGCCCACTGTGGCCATGTGTGTGGCTTGACGAGGCACTGACCTGGTCACTGGGGGCCAGGGACCGCAGATGTGATAGTTCACAGGTCAGCATCTTTTATAAGCTTCCCAGGGTTACAAAGTCTTCAGGCCTCCTCCAATTCCTTTCAACGCGTTCTCCTTTCTGTATCTAATCTTTTTTACAACTCCATGTTCTCATTAAACCTAGATTACAGTCTCCATTGTAGGTGAGTAACCCTCTTGCTTTCTTGGGCCACAAAAACCAAGAGCCAGAACTACTAAAACAGGAAGTGTCAACTATGACACACACACACACACACACACACACACACACACACCCTTCCTTACTATCATTCTACTTCATGGCACAATTACCAAAACCAGAATTCTTCAATCCTACTGAATACATGGCAGGTCCATGGAGAATGCTGCTTTGACGTGGAAAGACAGATTTTGTGTAAAGTCAAAAAGGAAGATTTGTGTAGAGACAAAATGGACAGGACTGTAAGTAGTTTTGAGTCAGAAATTCACTTCTGCTGCTTGTAAATGAAAAGACAGTACTTCTCATCAGCAGTCCTTTGTGGATATAGGATTGTACAGGTGGAAAACACCTTTAGATGCTCCCATGGAATCCTCTCATTTTATACATGAGGAAATTAAGCTCCAGAGACGTAAAATGACTTATCTGAAGTCAGCAGCAAAGCTCTCACTAGTACTCAGGTCTCTTGGCTCTTGCCATCCAGGTTCTTCTGAACGCACTACACTTTTGGTTATATAGGTCACTATGATTTATGCTCTGTTGATATTTTGTTATTCATTTTTTGTTTGGTTGGTCATTGGGGTTACTTGTTTGGATTAAGGCAGTCCGAGGTTGTCTTTTCTCTCACGGTGACTCAGTGGGACTCTGGGAAATAGAGGTATGCACAGTCTGTGCAGCGAAGGGAGAAAGAGGCTAAAACATGAACCCTTTCAAACATTTTCAAGTGTGGGATTTCTGATTCCTCCTTTGCAGTTATACAATGATACTATAGAATTAATGTGTATTTCCACTTTAGTTCTCATAAATTTTGTATTGGTTTCTTGAAGCAAGTAAGAAAAAAAAAGGTACTAATTGTAGAAATGTTTCTCTTAGACCTGAAATCTCTTCCAACACATCTTCTCATTCTTTTCATTTTAAAACTTTCCTTCATAGTGAGATATAAAACAATAAAACTAATTCAGTGGGGAGAAAAAGCATGTTTTAACAACCGGTTTTGATGTTGAACTAAAAATACTTCAAAAGTCTACATCTTCCTTGGTTCAATAGCTGAGCAATAAATACAATATTATAGAAAAAAGTAATTCTCGTTATTTTGCCAAGTTCATCCTGATTTTGTCTAAAACAAAGAAACATCACAGTGCTTTACGAATGTTTAAATTTTATTATTACCTTAACTTATGTATTTTCCCAGTTAGTTTTCTTATTTTTAATGCCAATCCAAATAACTGTGCTTTTTCTAATCAATTTCCTATATGCAACTGAACCTCCCCTCCATTCAACTCATACTTAGTGATGTCACAGCTTAAGCCCAGATCTCCTAGACCACCTGGCTGCTTCCACAACTATTGTAATGATCCCAAGAGAAAAGGGAATGGGTTACCAAAGAGAATGCTTTGGTTTTAAATAACATTTTATTCAGGAGAATGGAAAAAATGCAAAAAAATGCAAGAAAAATGAAGAAAACATACAAACATTTCCATTTTTAAAGTTTTTTTCTTAGGTATATTGAGGATCTAGAATCAAAAAGATATTGTCTCATTCCTTTCTAAAAGCTTTGTGAAAATATCTTTACACACTCTTAACCCTGTCCTTGTTCTCATCAAAATATTTTAAAGGGCACACACACCCACACACTACACAAAAGTAAACATCTTTTCCAAGAAGTGTGTTGTATCAGATTGAATGTATGCATTCCTTCCGTCAGTCATTTTTGTATGTCACCTACAATCCAGTATCTGAATGATGGAGGCAAGAAAGAGCTTTTAGGTTCAAGAGCTGGCACAACCCCAAATGGCTAAACTAAAGTAGGAAAATGGAGTTTTCTACTTCCAGATATTTCATGTTAGAACTAGAATGATAATGAGGAAGAAATTATTGACAATTATTTATAAGAAATATTCTTTTATAGCTTCAAATATATTTTCTTCTCCAGAGAACATTGCCACTTGGTAAAAGTGGGAGACCAGCTTAGAAAAGGGGAATTTCAATGTAGAAAGATGGGAACCTCTTTCCAAATTTGAAGTCTTTTTAAATACACTTTTTATTTTAGAAGAATTTTATATTTATTTTAAAAACTGCAATGATAATATACAGAGTTTCCACATACCCCATGCCCAGTTTTCCCTATTATTGGCATATTACATTAGTATGTTGTATTTGTCACAATTAGTGACTTGGTATTGACACATTATTGCTAACTAACATACAGACTTCACTCAGATTTCCTCAGTTTTTCCTGAACGTCCTTTTTCCATTTCAGGATACCATGTCTCCTTAGGCTCCTCTTGACTGCGACAGTTTCTTAGGCTTTGCTTGTTTATGCTGACTTCATAGTTTTGAGGAGTACTGATCAGGTACTGTGCCAAATGTCCCTCAATGGGGATATATCTGGTGTTTTTCTTATGATTAGATTAGGGTTAAGGGGTTTTGGGAGGAAGATTTCATTTTCATTTCATTTTCATCACATCATACCAACGGTACATACTATCAACATGACTTATCACTGTTGATGCTGACCTTGATCATCTTGCTGAGGTAGTACTGTCCGATTTCTCCAATGTGAAGTTACTCCCCTCCTCCTCTTCCATACTGTACTCTTTGGAAGGGAGTCACTATGTGTGGTCCACACTTAAGGAGTGAGGAGTTACATTCTACCTCCCTGAGGATGGAATATGTACATAACTTTTTGGAATTCCTCTGCATGGTGGAATTGTCTATACTTCCCCATGTTTATTTATATCAGCTTGAACTCATGGATATTTATTTTATACTTTGGATTATCATCCAAAACTACTTTATATATTTTGTTGCTCAGCTTTGGCCACTAGTAGCTCTTTCAGATGGCTCCTTGTCCCTTTGCCATAGCCCCACCATGTGGGTTGCTGCGCTATTTGAGTGCTTCCTCACTTTATGATGCTACAACATGCTCCATGCTCATCTTGTATATTTTCTGCCCCAGTTCTAGCCATTCTCCAAGAAGCCCTGGTTCCTTTCATTGGAGAATGGTATTGGAAACCAAGATCTGGGCTAGATGTGTTCACTTCTAGACCCTCTCAGCTGACAAGCAAAGATATATATGTGTGTATACTAACCCATGGAAACATACATATCTATAATTATTTCTATATGCAACTATCCATATCTAAATTAAGCTAAACATGAGTTCACTATGATGTCTCCAACTCTAATCCACTACTGCATGGACCATTCTAACCTCTTCCCCTCACTTACCTGTAACCTCCTACTTCAACAGTGAGAAACCTGGCTTCTGCCATCTGCCAACCAATTACTTAACTGTGCAACTTCAGAACACATGCATAGTGTGGTACCAGAATTGTTAACCTGTACCACCATGAGAAACAATTTTATCAACTAAACTACAATATCTATGTACAGTTCCTTTTGCCTTTAGTTTTACAGGCTCCACTCATTTCCAAAGTTACTTAGGACAGCACCTTTTTCTCCCACTCCCTTTGATGAGGTTGTTTCATATATTTATCATATAGTTAGACTGTTGTGTCACATTTTTCATTCTATCCTGGGATCATGCAACCTCCTAAATGATTATTTACTTATTATCAAACAAAATGATTTAAGTTTTATTCTCAGCCAGGATAGGTGAGGATGGGAAGAGAAGCCACTGATAGAACCTGAAAGGAACGTTACCAATTTAGAGATTTTTTTTAAAGTTTCTGTCTAATCTCTTGTTTAAAAATAGAAATTTATCAAAAGCTAATATAATAAATTTATCTTTTAAATGTACTTGAAAACTTCGCATACAGTAAGTGACATAGCCAAGATCAAAAGTAAGAAAAATCTCTCCTTTTCACACTTGAGATATGAATTTTTCTAGGAGTTTCCAGTTACTTTATTCAATTTTCTTACCTGTAAAATGGAAATAACTAGTTTCTCATCCAGGACTGATAAATTTATGGTAGGTATACTGATGGCATTCTGCCATTCAAGGGTAAATATGTAGCAACTATTTTAGTTTTAACAAATGTAGACTCTATGCCCTGGTGGAATAAGCACTACCTAATTATGTTTTTCACATAATTGTAAAATTTTCTATGTTCACACAATTATATTCATAAAGTATTGTGATCCTGATAATTACTATTCGCTCATATCACTAAGGAATTATTTTTGTCTAGCAACCTGGGATCCTTAGTCATTTTAAAGTCCTTAAAGTATCCAAATAGTTGCCAGTACATACTTAGATTTATTCTTAAGCACATGGGAGACTTTAGAGAAATTTGGTGGCCATTTGTGGAAGATTATCTTGACTATAATAAAATTCTCCCCAAAAAAAAGAAAAAAGAGCGAAAACATCTCTCTAGGATTCCTTTTTTAAAATAACATTTCTTATCCTTGTAAGATTGCATAAATGATATTAACATACTAACATATAATCACAAACCTCCAGGGATACAGTTTAAATTTCTGCTGTGATGATGGATTTTACTGAATTATCAGAAAAGGAGTTATCAAGAGTAAATTCACCCTTTGAAGGAGCAAAATGTGCCCAATGACCTCTTCAGTTTCTTTATAGACACGAACATTTATCCATAACTCTTACTCAACACTTTTGCATGTAATTTAATTCATAAGTCTAATCTCTTTCTTTGTAGTGAGCACTTAGACAAAGTCATGTTTGAGGCCATTAGTATTTCCTCCAAATATTGTCAACAGTTTTTTCTTCCCCATTATTCTAGTTCAAAAATGAAATATCTGGCAGTATAAAAACTACAATTTCCTAGTTAAATATTCATCAGTATATTGTTAAATTTTATTGAAATTCCTATCTTTAATTAATTTCAAAAAATGTGAAGATATAATAAGAACACCTGTTTCTTTCCCTCATGATCTCCAAAGAATATCTAATAAGTTATTCTATAAATAAATCACTATGCTTTTTACTGATGTAAGTTTGTACCAACCCTGCAATTTCCCAAGGGCTGCCTTACACTCTCACGGAAATAAGACAGGAAGTGAACTCATTCTGAGCAGGGTGGGAGACCAGAGCAGGAGGTAAGATTAGAGGCAAGGAATGGGATAATTAGAGCTCAAAGTCAAAGTGATGCTTTGGAAAAAAAAATCTAAAAGCTTTTTTTTGGGGGGGGGCAGGGGCTTGAGGAAGAGATGCAAGCAATTGCCAAAGACCACTGCTTCCATTAAGGGAGTCCACTGCTACCAAAAAAGACTCTCATATCCAGCGAACAGAGATCAACATGCCTCCATCCAAGCTCCGCAATAATTACCATATTGATTCACAGCATGTTAGCAGAAAGAAATAGGTAAAATAATGAGGAATGAATAAAGTTTGATTTTTAAATTCTCAAATTTTAAAAAATCTGAACAACTGTTAGAGGAAGGGCAATAAGAAAAGGACAGATGGCTGCCTAAATGTATCCCCTAGAAAATGATGCCTTTTCAATTCCTTCTCCTTGAACTAAAAACCAGGGGTCTTCCTGGTACCAAATACCAACAATCACGTCCAAAGGAGCCAGTATGCAGTCTTGGCAGGACTGAGTGTTACACTTCTCAGAAACAGATCTTTCACATGCTTTGGGAGTTCACATTATACAACAATTGACAAAGTCCAGGGAAGCATAGCTGCCAAGAGACAGGTACGGTAAGAAAGTCACAAAGCAGAGCTGGCTTTATTTGAAAGCACTTTGTCAGGCTTCTCACTAACCCAACTTTGCAGCACTCTACTCTCTCAGGGGAACTATGAAGGAACTTTGAGAAAGTATTCACTCAGAGACACATCACTCGCATCTATAGCACTGGAAGTTGCTACCAGAGATCTCAATGCAGAGCTAGGCTCAGGATTTCATCATTAAGCATGGCTTTCAATCTCCTAACTCAGAAATAAAGGGGCTTAATGAAGTAATCTTTTCATCCTTACTTAAGGGGAAGTAATCCTATCAAGGGTTCAGCATGCCTGGGAATTTACCTGCTTCGCCATGGACCTAAGGACTTGAGGCTACTTAGGTAATGTAATAGAATAAACAGGAGCATCTCCACAGACTTGGTCCCTTGTCTGAGAGCATCCTTGCAGTGTACAGGATCAATAGGCATGGGACTGCAGAGCACTCAGATAACCTACCTGCCACACTGGTCTGAGGTCCATGTAACTGATCGCCCCTCGGGTTTGGTTTTATACCATATCCTGATAGCATGAGGAAAGTCAGTAGCTGTCTGAGCCCCTGTCTTCCTTATCTGTAAGCTCCAAGTGTCAGTGTCAAAGAAGAGTTCCCCACAGCCAGGAGCCCGGCTGCAGCGAGCATAATAGTCTAACTGCTCCCTCCACCGATCTGCAGGCAGAGTCACAAGTTCATGCACAATCTGATTCCTGAGCTCCTCAGAAACAACCGTGAGCTTGGGAGACCTTGTAA
The DNA here is from genome assembly GCA_023783475.1 of Daubentonia madagascariensis. Classification (NCBI taxonomy): domain Eukaryota; kingdom Metazoa; phylum Chordata; class Mammalia; order Primates; family Daubentoniidae; genus Daubentonia; species Daubentonia madagascariensis. The sequence goes on from JAKFHU010000573.1 coordinate 538,190, forward strand.
ATTTTTCAATACCTGGCACAGCAGCAATATCCACCTCCTCGACTTTTAACACCAATAAGTCACAGCAGTCCAACACTAGCAAAAAATCCTCACTTCCATGATTCTCTGTGTCACAGCAGTACTTTGAGCTAGAAATCCCAGAAGCCTGTTCCAGGTTGTCATGGTTACCGTCTTGATCAGAAGTATCTTTTTCACCTTTACTACAGATTGTAAAATCACTATATTCCATTTTAGATGAGAAGGTCCTTGCACTTGTCACAGGAATATGGCAGGGTTTGGGCGTTCTAAATTTGCAGGCTTCGTTTGACTCTGATTGGCAAGTTTCCTCAGTGGAGCTATTTCGTTTCTTGAATTGGTTACCATCCTCAAAGAAAAGCACTATGGTCCCCTCAATGACTTGACTTTCAAAATCCACATCTAAATCCAGTACATAGTGCTTCACAAGTATGTGGCTGCTGTTGGCCATGAGAGGTAGGTCATCTCTGGAAGGGTCCAACTTAATATCCATGGTACAGTTTGTTGTTTGAGAGCTTTGTTAAAATCTCAAATGGGTTTTCCTATCTGCCTTAGTCTTCCAGAATCATAAATGGCTGCTTACCAAAAAAACAACTGATGTCACAAATTATGGCTCCATAACTTTCAGTCCCCTGGCAAAGAAGAAAAACACAGTTAGACAAAATTCTAAATAAGACCCTAAATGCTCCTGCAAACTGCTACTCCTGCAAGTTGACTACCATCCTTAAATAACCCCCCAGTAGGGCAGATGCTCATGGCTAGAAGGCAGACTAATCTTTTTGACTGACATGAAAGAAAGCTGCATTATAAGTTTCTAAAAATATTACAATTACCGATGGAATGAAATGGGCCTCCACAAAGCCAGAAGAATCATGCTCCTAACTAGAACAGTCCTCATTTTGGAAAAGAACAATTGTTATGCAAAAGTGTAACTGAACATCACTGTGCCTCTTGTTTTAAAAGATATTAAATGTATCATTTCTAATTTTGTGCATCAAAAGATAAGTGATTGTTTCTCTACTGTGATTCTAAGTAACAAGTGTGAATGAAGGCTAAATGGCCTCATACATTTTATTCTTTGAGAGTAATAATTTAATACATACAATGTAACTCCAGGGATTAATGTACTTTTCACATTAGGACTGCTCTCATATCAGCACTTCCAGTAAATTACGGGAAAATGAGCCAATTTACCAGGAGTGCATTCTAAGTATTCCTTTGAGATTGTTCATGGAGATTTTTCAAATTTATAGTTAAATACTCAAGGTATATCATTACATCTTAATAGTTGAAAACCCATTAACATTCTGGATAATAGCCTTCTTGTGGCAAACAAAAGGTCTTCTCATTTGAAAAAAAAAAGCATGCAAATACCTATAAAAGGAAGGAGAGAGATTAAAATGTAGAAACAGATGTTACAATAAAATGCACAAGTTCTTCATAAAAGTTCTGAATCAAAATGTATTCTTATTGTATAATAGCAATCCAGCTAAAATAAAAATTATTTGAAATTATTTCAGTCCCTGTTGCGTACCTAATTTCTTTCAGCATATGCTGTTCTTTTTTTATTCTTTTACCAAACTGAAAAAGAAATGGCAGGGGAAAAGAAATAAAAACTCTGACAGAGTAGATATATTTAAAATAATTTTTGTATTTCTAAATATTAGGAGGCATTCTTTTATCAACCACAAAACAGCATTACTTGCTTGATTTTTCAAATAAATTAAGCCCTCCTTTTTTATTGTTTCACTTCTCCTCACTTCCCTTCCAACTTTATCTGCTTCTCTACTAGACCCTTTTATTCCCTTTCCTTCTAGAATCTCATTCCAGCAATTAACCCTATTGACTTTTCAGTTTCTACCTCTCCATAGCCTATTTCCTCATCACACCCTTACCTTATCTTAAAAAATTTGGCCTCTAGAGCCTTGTACAACCTGGTTTGGAGATATCTTTTCAGTCATGGAGATGACACTTCCCTTGCATCCTTGTCCTCTAGCCAAAGGCCTTTTTGGACTAAGCCATGTGCTGTACACCTGCCAAATCCTATTCTTCCTCCACACCCTAGTTCAAGTGCACGCACCTCCCAAAATCCTTCCCTGGTCCTTGCTCCCTCCCCAACCAAACTGTATGTGGTACACTTAAAGTGCATTAAAAGCAGAGAGAAATCAAGGATGCAAAGAATAGTTTGCAATTACTTTATGGAAAAGCTGGTACTAGAAAAGTCAATGGGCACAGGGGATAAGCCATGGTATTCTCTTTTCTGCCCTGTCACTTAATGAACAATAACCTTCAATAAAGCCATTGCCTATATCTATGTAATGAGAAACAATGATGTTAAACTTCATCCTGCTGGTGTTTGGGGCTGCTAACATGCAGTACTTTGATTACACATTTTTTAGAAACTTGTTTAATAAAAAAAATCCTGAAAACACACACACACACACACACACACACACACACACACGGAAAACCTAAATCAACTGAGACAAGGGTCAATTTAGTGGCTGTCTAAACTATCACATTTGAAGAAAAATAATTTAGCATTTATAACAGTATAGATATAACCATTCATTGTCCAACCCTAATAGATTCATTTACTTCTGAAAATTTGTGTAATTTAAGAATAAAATATATTCTACAGAGCAGTTTTCACCACTGTTGTCCCTGGGGGCAGAGAATGAGGCTGCCTTAGAGCCCTATCCTATTCAAGCCTGTTATCAAAACCATGGTTACCAAAAGCAATGGTTAGTTTTCCCATGGCTAACCCCTGCTGCCTCTAAAATAAGTGTGCTATGTGTTGTGTATTTTAAATGCTTAAATGTTTGTTACCCTGACTGGCAATCCTTTGGTTCTCTTTAGTGGATTCTTTGGTATACTCTCCATAGAGGGAAGTCTAAAACTTTTCTTCTTTTAACTTCCCAATTCCATGCCTGCTGACTCCTTTGCAGCTGATTATTTGGCCCTCTACTCTACGGAGATGATTTTGAATCTATGAAACTCAATCATACCTCAAAGTATCTCTAGGTCTTCATAACTATTGCCTTCTCCTGATTCAGAGGGAACAATATTCCTTCTTATCAAAGCTTATTTTGTCCCCCTGAATCCAACTTTTGGGGTCTTGAGAAAGCCAAATAAATAGTACACTTCTTTCCCACCCAAATTCTGCATTTACTGAGAAGTAAGATGAAGCTATGGCAAAGGGAGACCAAAATACCACCATTATCACTGATGAAGGCTAAAATGGAAAACACAGCTTACTGTGAGAGCCAAAGGTACCTGGAAACTGAATCCCAAATTTAGATTTACCCACAGGCAATGCTGGATCATGTCAAAGCTCCCAGAAGAGGAGGTGGTCTCCCTCAAGAACACTTACAGCCTGGAGGAATAGGGAAGAGCTCTCTGTAGTCAGGATTGCTCCCCAAAAGCAAAAGGGAGGAGATGAGCAGAGCATACCCAGTCTCTTCTGTCCAAATTTATCAGACTAAGTCACCCCTCCTCTCTTAGGGTAGAAGAACTAAAGGCACAGAGACCAGGAGTCTCACACTAATTGAGTTCCCCACAAGGAAGGAAACATCAGAAATGAGAAAGAAGCATTCCCCCCAACACCATACCCTTCCACTTACTTGAACCTTGTTTCATTTGACATTTTTCTCGTGCCAACATTTTCTCCCTCTCAATGATTCCATCTATTCTGAGTATTTCAAACACCCTAGGGTTGCCATCTTTAAAAACAAACAAAAACTACATTTGGCCCTGTTGCCTATTTTAACTAGTCTTCATTTTATTGAACTCTGGGTCTGAAAAATTCCTTCAGGCTCACTCAATCCAACCCTCTAATTTTACAAATGAAGACAATGAGGCCCAGAGAGGTAAAGCAATTTGCCCAAGGTCATCATTTCTCTCTTTGTTTGTGAGGAACAGAATGTTTTCCACTTGCTGATGTTTTTCCTTGGAATTCTCATCCTCCAGGTCTTGTCGCCCTCTCCTTTGTGTTGTCTAAGCCACAAATCAAACGTCACCGCTAAGACTCTCTGCCGTATCTCATTCTACCTTCCTTATTGTCTTCAAGTTGTACAGACTAGTAATAAATTCTTACTGTAACAGGTTTGCGGGGGAAAGGAGAATTTTTAAGCCAGCTCCAGAAGATTCAGAAGAGCACTGTCACCTTTGTATGGTTTCCAACCTAAATTATGTGTAATATGTAAGTCTATCATGACTCGTTGCTTATTTGCCTGTTTTCTACTTGTCTTGGATTCATGGATGACCTGAATCTCTTTTCTCTACAAGTACATGACACTGACGTCAATCAGGGTCACAGTCCCACATTTAGGGAAAAACTGAACTGACTGTGGTTACAAACGCATATATGTGGCCACCTTGCAAGGCCTCTCTCAGTAAATGGAAACCATATTTCTAAGCAGTCCGTTGACTTCAGCACTTTTGGATATTATTGTGCTCCAATTTAAAATGCCAGCCTGTCTCACTGAAGCATTTTTCCATTTTCTGTCATAAGCCAGAACATATAAAAGTACCCCCTTTATCAAAACCAATGGTTAGCTTTCCAGTGGCTAACCATTGCTGCCTCTAAATTAAGCGTGCTATGTGGTGTGTATTTTAAATGTTTAAATGATTCTCAGCAGCACCATTAAAGATTTCAAAAGGATTAATGTACAGTACCATTTTTCTTAAGGTAGAGGGAGGGTCAAATACTAAACACAGCTATGGCACAGGGAAGAAATGCCCTGCTGCTCACAATCACGCATTTACAAATGTCTGATACAGCCTCTGTAGCGCCATTCCCTGTCCCCCCAGTGAAAACAAGTTCATTCTCCTTTCGAGCTGCAAAGCAATGTGTGTCATTCTCGTGGCCCTTAACTTACACTGCCTCATTCCATAGTTACCTCGATCCTCCAGTGCTCTATAAACTCCTTGGGACTCCTGATTCATTTTTGTGCTCATCACCACATTAAGTACAGTACCCTGTACACAGTAGGTTCTCAATAAGTATCTGTGGAATTGACATCTAAAGGCATTTGTGACTTCGTCTACTTACAGAACATGGATTCTGTCCTGCCTACATTTACAGTCCAGAAGAAAGTTATTGCTTAACAAATATCTTCCTCTAGACATCTCATCTTTTCTTCTCAGGATACACTTGTGCCTCTTTATGCCACATCTTTTTTCTTACAAGCAACTCCGGGGGTTAAAAGGAGAATTTTTTTTTTTTTTTTGGATATATGCTTATTCTATAGCATTAAGCACACTGAGTAGTTACCAAGTATTTAACTCCATAGATTACTTGATCAGAGGATGACAGCTTCCTGCTATTCCAAGTGTGTTCATTCTTTAGGATACATCGATTGCTCTTAATGACAGCCAGTTTATTTCCTGAAATACACTGTTTCTGGGCACAATTCCTCAGACACTCAAATGCAAATAGTTATAGGAACATAGCTTACTGATGTGAAATTCAATAAAATGATTTCAGAATCAGAAGGAAACTTAGAAGTCCAAATGTCTTGTTTTGTGTTTAGAAACATCACATTGACATGTTATTCTGCAACTTATTTCTTTCACTCAGTGCTTTTGAAAAATAGCCATGTTCATGCATATAGATCTAGTTTGTTTCATTTAATTGCTGTTTAGCGTCCCCATATGAATATTCTAAAATTTATCCATATATTTCCCTACTGATAGATATTTAAGTTCTTTTAAAATTTTCATTATTATGAATAACCCTGCAATGAACATCCTTGTACACATCTCCTGGTGCACATGTACAAGTTTTTCTGTGTAAAACACCTAGAAATTCCATTTTGCCCGATATTAATATTGTCACATCTACTTTCTTTTGGTTTGTTTTTTTCCTGGTACATCTTTTCTATCCCCTTATTTTTACTTATAACTGCTCTGGATTGTTTTGCCTTGGCTGTCTTTTTAAAACAACATTTAGCTGGATTTTTAAAGATATAATTACCATTTTTAATAACTGAATTTAATTTCTTTACATTTATCACAACTACAGTTGTAACAGCACTTGTCTCAACCAACTTATTTTGGTGTTTTCTATGTACCATGATTTTCTTTGCTTCTTAGCTTTACTTTTCTGTTTTTTGTTATTGTTGTTGGTTTTTTTTGAGATAGAGTCTCACTCTGGCACCCAGGCTAGAATGCAGTGGCGTCATTATAGCTCACTGCAACCTCAAACTCCTGGGCTGAAGCAATCCTCCTTCCTCAGCCTCCTGAACCGCTGGGACTACAGGTGCAAGCTACCACACCTGGCTAATTTTTTCTATTTTTAGTAGAGATGGGGTCTTGTTCTTGCTCAGGCTGGTCTCAAACTCCTGACCTCAAGGGATGCTCCACCTCGGCCTCCCAGAGTGCTTGGATTATAGGCATGAGCCACTGCACCTGGCCTACTTTTCTGCTTTTTGAAATTTTCTGTATTCCTGTTTTTCCCTCTACCATTTGATAACTTACACAATCTATGTCTTTTCTTTAACATGCCTACTTAGTCAATCTCTAGCAAACTTCTGAATAGAAGGACCTTAGAAAGTTTTATCAGCAATCTTCTCTCTTTCCCATTCAATACAGCTTCCATATTATTGTTGCTAATATCTTAGTAGCATACTGCTTTTAACAACCCCCATCCAACTTTTTTAAAGCATCAATATTTATTTGTATTTACAAATATATTCACCAGCTTCCTTACTCATGACATTCCTTCCTTCTGGGTTCAATTTTGTTCCAGTTGCTACATGACAAATTAACTTTGTAGCTTCAAACAGCAACTATTTTATTATATTCTGTAGGTCAGGAATTTGGTTAACGATCAGCTAGAATATTCTTCTGCATCATTTTTTTTAAAGACATGGGGTCTCACTCTGTCACCCAGGCTCGTGTGCAGTGGCAAAATCATAGCTCTCTGCAGCCTCACACTCACAAGCTCAAGCAATCCTCCTGCCTCAGGCTCCTGAGTAGCTGGCTCTACAGGTACACGCCACCATACCTGGCTAATTTTTTGCTTTTTTTGTACAGACAGGGTTCAGGTTTGGGTTGAGGTCAGGGTTGCTATGTTGCTCAGGCTGGTCTTGAACTCCTGGCCTGCAGCAATCCTCCTGCCTCAACTTCCCAAAGTGCTCGGGTTACAGGCATGAGCCATTGCACCCATCCTTCTTCTGCAGCTTATGAATTTGACTGTGTCCCTCAGTGGTACTCAGTTGGAGGACAGGCTTATCTGGAGGGTCTGATGACCAGAGTGGTTATACAAAGCTTCTTTAACACTAAGATCTCAGAATAGTTAGACACCTTATAGGCAGCTGGAAGCCCTCAGAGCAAACATCCCAAAGAACCAGTTGAAAGTTGTGTAGGGCAGCCAGAGATCACCTCCAACCCCCCTTTTAGCTCATAGTGGGCTCTTCAGCTGGATCTAGAAACCAAATTGACATCAGGCCAATTAACAAGAGAAAAGTATACAAATTTTATTAGTTTTGTATGTACACAGGGATCTTCATGAGAGAGTGAAGTCCAAAGAAGTGGCCAAGGCAAGGTGATTTTATACTTTTTAGACAAAGAGTGATAAATTTAAGAAGTGACAGGACAAAGGAAATCTGGCTAGGGGCTGTAAATTTTCTAAGGGAGTTAGTAGGAGATATATAGGGGGTGTAAAACTAGTGGAAGATAAGGGTCACTTCATTAAATATGTTTATTCAGGTCCACTGCAGCCTCCAGTTCCAAGTCTCTGGTGATAAGGGCTATTTTCTTGCCCTGTTATGGAGAGGTTGCCCCTCCCAGAGGAGTCTTTATCACTTGCTGCATGCAGGAAGAGACAGGTCAGCTCACCCTTTCTGAAACTACAATTTCTGCAATGTTTTTAACTCAAAATAATCAATATACCAATCTGGCATATTTGGGGATGGCACGTCCTTCACTCCTTCAACTGCACGGCCTTTTCTGACCTAGCCTCAAAAGTCAACATGGTTATCACTTCCACCACATTCTACAAGTTTCAAGAGAAGGGTCATAAGGCCAGTCCACATTCAAGGACAGGGGATTAGACCACCTTTTGATATGGGAGTAGCAAGGTTACATTGTAAAAGAGTATACAAGATGGTAGATACTGTTATGGCCATTTTTGAAAAATACAATCTGCCACAATTTCCTTTTAAGTATATCTTTAGTAATTCTTTCAGGAGGAGTCCATGAGTAGTAAACTCTTTCAACACTTTATGTTTGAAAATGTCTTCATTACATCCTTATTATTGAATGATCACTTAACTAAGTGTAGAATTTTTATTGACAGTTATTTTCATTTAGCACATTGAATATACTACTCCACTATATTCTGGCATGTCTTTTTGCTGATAAAAAGTTTGTTATTAGCATGCATTTCTTGATATATATCTGTTTTTCTCCCTGGTAGCTTTTATACTTTTTCTTTATCTTTGATATTCTACAATTTCACTTAATGTGTGTCTGAATGTGGATTTATTTTTATTTGGCTTGTCAAGATTCAGTGTGCTGCTTCAATCTGAGGACTCAGGAATATTGTCCATGTATAGCTCTGAGTAGACAGCAAATTTCCTTGCCTATCTATTGGAACAGTGGAATGGAATTTCTTTCTCCATTTAACATATGGATCACCACCCCTTATGGCTTCTGGCTTTATGTGGATAATTCAGTTTCAGTTTTCCACATGTACTTGATCCATGGCTGGGTACTTCTTCCTTGGTAAAGATCAAAGCCCCAGTCTCCCAGCTGTTAATGCCTACCCTTATCCCTCTCTGCGAGTCTCTCAGGTTAGGCTCCTGTTCATCACAGTGACTTTACATTCCTTCTCCATTTAGGTCACCTACGACAATTTTCTAGGTTTTAACCTTGCATGTGTATGTGTGTGTGTGTGTATATGTATGTATGTGTGTGCTGTTATATTGCATTTCTACATACTTGAAGCAGAAGGGGGGTCTTCCTTATAATTCCATTGATTACATTAACCAGAAGCCCACAGACTCCAATATACCACTTAAGGGTCCATACCCCAAATTCCTTTGGCTCAAGAAGTTTTTCATGCAGGACACTCTTCATTATATAACATTAGAAGCACCACAGCTATAGATGCCCTTTCATCATCACAGAAGCCCAGAGAGATGATTAAAGATCGAGAGGATAAGAATATGTGCAAAGAAAGAAGCCAAGCCATTCATTCACTCACTCAACAAATATGTAGAATCCTCTTCTATTCGCTCTTTGTCTTAGCAACTCTCTACCTCTCCACACCATGTATTCAAGGAAAGCTTTCCTGACCTCACTGAGGTCTAATTCCCCTATTATTGGATCTCATAGCACTGTGTATTTCTCAATAGCACAAAAAATACAGTTTTAGTTTTATACTTATTTGCCTGTTTGATTATTTAATTAACATTATCCTCCCTCTCCTTAAATGAAAGGCAGTACTACTTCCTGTATCAGACTAATCCTCCCACTGGCAGTACTTATAAACTCTGGACCAAAAACAAAAACAAAAAAAAACAAAAACTCAAGGCACATGACAGTGAGAAAAAAGCTGACAAAAATTGCAAGGAGCTGACACTTGGAAGAAGGGAATGACACTGAATTTCCTGTTTTAGTTTTTCACCTGAGGGCAGACCCTAGCTGGGCAGAGCATCTAAAACTCAGATTGAAACATTCAGTCTTACTGGCTGAAGAATCAGAGAACAGATTTCAGGAACAACCCAGCAGCTGGAAAGTAAAGAAGGAAAATTTCAGGAAAGGTAATGCCCACAGAGCAAGAGTCCCATATTCTGTGTATAAACTCTGCCCAATTCTCTAATTGCCCTCTGAACCATGTATGTATGGGGGCAGACCAAACAGCCCCCATAAGGCTAAATGAACTGAACTAAACTGAGATTTTGATTGCTGCCTACTGCAGGGAAGGCAGTTAGAAGTTTGAGTTCAGCCAAGTTAATTGCCAACTAATACAAAACATTAGTATTCTTCAGAGGAATATAACTGAATCCAGAGTTTCTGCAAAGTATCAATCACAATGTCCAAGATAAAATCCAAAATTACTAGACACAAAAGAAACAAAAAAATATGACCCATACTCAAAGAAAAAGCAATCAGTGGGGACCAATTTGAATGGGCCCAAATATTAGAATTAGGATAAGGATAAGGATTTTAAAGCAGCTATTCATATTATAACTAAGAGTATGGATGCTGTAATAAGTGAACTAAAAGGAAAACACAGCAGAGAAATAAAAATCACTTTTATAAAAAGGAAAAGAAAATTCTAGAACTGAAGAATATTGTATCTGAAATAAAAATTTTTTGGTTGATTTTAATAGTAGATTAGAGATTACAGAAGAGAATAAATTAACTTCAAAGTAGTTATACAGAAATCATCCAGTGTGAAAAACAGAGAGGAAAAAATGTTGCAAAAAAATGAACAGTGCCCCAGGTACCTTTGGGACGTATAACTGGAGTCCAACAAGGACAAGTGAAAGGGAATTTGCAAAAAATACTTTTAAAAAATACTAAGCAGTAATCACAACCAGCACCTAGATCTTGGTTTCTAAATACCATTTTCCAATAAAAGGAAACAGGCCTGCTTGGAGAAATGGCTGATTCTAGAGCTGGGGCAGGGAAAAATAGAATATAAGCCTGAAGCATCAGATAGGCCCAGAAAATAAGGAAGTGAAAAAAAAAAGGAGAGCATCTTAAAAGGACATAGGAAGCAACCTGAAAGAGCTTCCAGTGGCCAAACCTGGAACAATTTGAGTAGGAAAACAAATAATGATAGCATTGGACTAGAACCCAAGGAAAAAAATACATATCTGTCTATTTTGATATATTTAAAAAAGAATGCACAAATAAATAAATGCAGGGTGGGGGATGACAACTTACTTAAAGAAAAATTCTAAAAGAAAAATAGATGTAGGTGCTATATTTTCCAAGAGGTAGAGCTTAATTCCCTTTCCCTTGAGTATGGGCTGGATTTTGTGACTTGCTTCCAAAGAAAAGAAAATAGAAAAAGAAAAATATTAAGTTTACAGTAGAGAAATCTGGCAGACACACCTTGACCACATTATCAAGTTTAATATCACCAGTTATAAGTCATAGTGATATCATTATCCTCTGATATGATGCAATGAGAAGGGTACCTTACCTCTGTAGTATTCCCCAAATACATAAACTCAGTCTGAGCATGAGAAGACATCAGACAAACTCACATTGAGAGATATTCTAAAAAACACCTGACCAGTACTCTTCAAAAGTATCAAGGCTACAAAAAGCAAGTAAAGTCTGAAAAACTTACAGAATGGGGGAGTCTAGGGGAAATGATGATAAAATGCAATGTGAAATCCTAGATTAGATCCTAAAACAAACAAAAGGACATTAGTGGAAAAACTGTAGATAACATCAATGCTACTTTTTTAATTTAACAAATATACCATGGTGATGCATGATGTTAACATTAGGTGAAGCGGGGTGATAAGTATGTGGGAACTCCCTATACTACGTTTGCAACTTTTTGGTAAATCTAAAAGTATTTTTTCAAAAAAACCATTTATTTTTAAAATAACTAAAATTTTCCACATTTGGTGAGAGATGTACATTTAAAATTCAAGCAAGATAAATACAAAGGAAATCATACCTATGCACATCATTGTCAAAGAACTGAAAACCAAAAAAAATAAATAAATAAAAATCTTGAAAACAGCCAGAATGAAATGACATATTACACACAGGGGAATAATGAAACAAATCACAGTTGGCTTCTCATCAGAATAACACTTGACTTCTCATCAGAAACAATGGAGGTCCCAGAAAACAGTGGAATGATATCTTTTATGTGCTGAATGAATGTGGGGGGGGAGGGAGTGGAATTTGCCTCAAATATATTAGTCCTAAAATCTTACTTATGTCATTAACTTGTTAGGAAGTCTCTATTTTTGTACTTAGCAAAATGGCAGCCCATTTCTGGTTAAATTATCCAAAATTCCCAATGAGTGGAGGCTGAACTAATTCCTACTTGATTCAAAATTGAAATTTCCTCTTATTTCTTTATTTTTTATTATTTCTATTTCAAAACAAAAATATTCTAAAACACTACTTTGGTGCTGGGAGAATTGGCTAGCCACATGCAGAAGACTGAAACAGGATCGCACCTCTCACCTCTCACAAAAATCAGCTCTCGATGGATAACGAACTTAAACCTAAGGCATGAAACTATAAGAATTCTAGAAAATTTTGGAAAAACTCTTATAGACATTGGCCTAGGCAAAGAATTTATGAAGACGACCCCAAGACAGACCAGCAAAAATCACAGCAACAACAAAAATAAATAAATGGGACCTGATCAAATTAAAAAGCTTCTGCACAGCCAAGGAAACAATCATTAGTTTGTTACATTAGATAACAATCAAATAGACAACCTACAGAATGGGAGAAAATATTTGCATTTTATACATCTGATAAAGGACTGACAACTAGAATCTATGAAGAACTCAAGCAAATCAGCAAGCAAAAAATCTAACAACCCCATTAAAAAGTGGGCAAAAGACATGAACAGAAACTCTTCAAAAGAAGATAGACTAATGGCCAAGAAACATATAAAAAATGTTCAACATCTCTAATCACCAGGGAAATGCAAATCAAAACCACAAAGACATATCACTTAACTCCAGTGAGAATGGCTTTTATCAAAAAGTCCCAAAACAACAAATGTTGGCGTGGATGTGGAGAGATAGGAACACTCATACACTGTTGGTGAGAATGCAAACTAGTACAACCTCTATGGAAAGGAGTATAGAGATAGCCCAAATAACTAAAAGTACAACTACCATTTGATCCAGCAATCCCATTACTGGGTATTTACCCAAAGGAAAAAAAGACATTCTATAAAAAATACACCTGCACTCGAATGTTTATAGCAGCACAATTCACAATTGCAAAGATGTGGAAGCAACCCAAATGCCCAACAATACAAGTGGATTAATAAAACGTGGTATATGTATACCATGGAGTACTACTCAGCCATAAAAAAAATGGTGAACTAATACCTCTTGTATTAACCTGGACGGAACTGGAGGCCATTCTTCTAAATGAAGTATCACAAGAATGGAAAAACAAAGACCACATGTACTCACCGTTAAATTGGAACTAATCGATGATCACTCACATGCACATATAGAAATAATATTCATCGGAAATCAAGCAGGAAGGAGTGGGGAGGACGGGATGGGTAAATTCACACCTAGTACAATGCACACTATCTGGGGGATGGGCACACTTATAACTTTGACGTAAACGGTACAAAAGCAAATTATGTAACCAAATGTTTGTAATATTTTGAAATTAAAAAATAAAATAAAACACTAATCCTCCCTCCAAAATATCTACCTCCTTCCTTCTTCAGCAGAAATTCTTGTGAATATTGGTTTGGACAAACAGACATAGCATGGAATTGGTTTTTTCCTCAAAGGTTTGTGCCAGATATTAAATTTTCCATCCCTTCATAACTTTTATTTCACCTCATTTTCCTATCTCCTCGACTTGGTAGAAATTGTTCTCTGGTGCCTTTAAACAGTTGATAAACTTTTAAAGCTGAAGTCATTTTTAAACAGCAAAAACAGGCCAATCAAACAATCACTATTATCTCTGGTGCAATTTTAATCTTTGAGTTTAGAATACATGTTCAGTCATTTTATTCAGTTTTGTGCATTTCAACCTTAAGCTTTTCCCCTTTGTTCATTCCTATTTATTTTTCTTTTACTTCAAGTAAAAATACAGTGTTAAAACAACATTAAGCTATATGTCTTAACTGTACAAGTACCAGTATATTCAGAGTTTAAACTCCCTTTGGAACCGTAACTCTAACAGTTCCCCCCTTCCCCATATAAATAAATGCCACAATAGGGTCTTTCACTGCAAAACCCATACCCATGAGGCAATGTCACTGAGTAAATAATGCAAGAAAACATAATGAAAAGGGGACTTTGCTTTAATCCCTTAACTATAAATAAAAATATGTAGCACTTTGCAGGATTACCACATGTGGTATGATATTAACTTAAATACCAATCTTTAAACCAAATTGTAAATAAGATAAACTATGCTCTCTGGTCTCAAGTTTTAAATAGTCTCTCTTTTCTTTAAATTTACTGCTTTCATGAAGCATATAAGAGTGACTGCGTATAATTTGTGATCATGTAATGAAAGACCCTATTGTGATATGTATATGCAAAAAAAAAAAAACATTGGAGTTAATGTTGTTGTGGGAATTATAAAAAGTGCTTGTGATGAACATCAATGCAGTGAAGCCAAGTCAGAGTCTGAGTCAAAGACCTTTTCCCGGATTAAAAAAACGAAAATCACTGTCAGCTGTGGCTTGATTTATATATCATAACCAGTCAGGGGTGGGAGGGAGGTCTAAAATGAGAACACTGAAAACAAAAACTGATTTTACTCACAACAGCATATGACTACCCTGAATTATGCTTAAACATGCTGTGATATGATGGACTTCAGCTTCCCTGATGGCGCTTATGTTTACTCTGGCTTTCCTGATCACATCTTAGCATCCAGATGCCATTCCTCTTTGGTGCCTAATGTGTTTGTGCTCATATTACTAGCATGCATGGGGTTGCAAAGATCAGATTGGAAGTGATTTCACTCTGTTTTCAAAAAGAAAAGAATTTATCCCTTTGATTGCTACTTGCTCGAAAAGTAGAGCATGTTTCAGTTTTCTGAAGAGTGCCACTTAAGTTAAATTATAGCAGAATGATCAGAAAAGGATTCCTGGGAGAACTCATTACAGTTATAAAGAAATGGAGATTTCACTATTTTACTCCATTTTCAAGAAGTTATACCTGCCCGTGGAGGCTGACCAATCAGGGGACTGGAGAGGTTATTTACCTACTAGACTGCAACATCTGATTCCTCCTTAGATGCCTTGATGAACGCTGATGTATTTGTTTCCTGGTACTATCAACAACTAAAGATTTCACATGAAATTTCTAATTTTAAAACTAGAAAATAACTTTTCTGTGTCAAAATTGTTAAAGACATGTCCATAGAACAGCACAAAGAACTAATCAATCATAGCATGGCCTGTTGTGGGTATACCTCTCCCATCAAGTTTGACTTTGTCCTTATGCAATCCTTTTATCCTCGCCTCTTCCCTCCGCCCTTGTCATCTTGCTCAACGCACTAAACTCTGCATATACTGTACAGCCAACTCTCCATTATCCAGGGACAAATAACTTGATTTGCCAGTTAAAAAAAAAAAACAACTAGAGAAGAGCAGTGAAAACATCTATTAGAGATAATCTATTTAGAAGAACAAATAGTTGATATTTGTTGGGTGCTTATTATGTATCTGGCACTCACCTAATCTCTTACAATCCTCATTTTTCTTATTATCCCCATTTTACAGATGAGGAAATGATGCTCATAGAACCTAAGTGCCCCAAAATACCAAGATTTGAACTCAAGCAGTTAGACTCCAGTGTGTTCTTAACTACTATATCCACTGCCTCCACTGCACAGCAATCTATGGAGTAACCATGACATGCCACCTTGTATCAATGTCACTTGGAAAACCAGAGGCCCATCACTCACCATAGCAAAGGCAAGGGGAAACCAAAGGGCTGGATTCAGAATGGTGAAGGGAGAATAATTAGGTCAGGGGAGGGAGAGGTGGGTGCATACAATAGACACTGCATGTCTGCCCAGCTCTCATCCCATTCTAACACTTAAAACAAGAAAGAGCTCAATGAAAATGAGAAATCAATAGCAGATTATTTTGATAAGTCTTGAGTCTTGAAGCATTTCTCAAATTTTACAATGTTTAGAGCACCTAAAATATTGTACTTGTATTTTTTTATAACTTCAGATAACTTTTGATGAATAAGTATATTTTCAAATATTAGATGTAAGTTAAACTAAATAATTTTACCTTAAACCCATTTTGTACTATATTTTTATTCTTCTTTTAACCACGATTAGGGATTAAGTAACCCCCACACTATTCCTCCCACCATTACTTTGTTATTCAATACTCATTGTTACTGAGTGCGGACTAGAGGAGGAAGTTGAATAGCCCAGACTGGACACCATGGTCAACAACGTCAAACCACTTCATCGATGCTTTCACTAGGGTTCCCACATCCCTGCCTGCTTAACTTTGACCACATCTACCTCATCAATGCTAGTCCCAGGCATGCCCCATCTTGCATTTTCCCGTTTGAGTCCACTGAGATTTGCAAATTCCTATCTGAATTTCCCCTTTTAATCATCCCATCTGCTACATAGGTAGTTATCTGGGTTCAACCTGTCCCTGTCCTCACCCTCAGGTCCATCCCATGGCATCTGTTCTCCACTCTGGCTCCCAGCCATGGAACACGACCACCTCCTCCTTCCCTCCCACATTGACTTCCCCAATGAAGTCAGCTGACAAGAACCTTTCAAGTTGCCCAGGTTTTCCTATTGGAAAAAACAACAATAAAATGTGCTTTCCCTTGCTGGGCTCAATAGCTCCCATTCTAGTTTTTGCTTTTGTTTTGATCAAACTTTTCCAACCAGTAAGTCATACCCTCTTCTATTTCATGACCACAGCATTTCTTGTAATTGTTGAAATCTGATGTCTGCCCATCCCACTTGACTAAAAATTTACTTTTAAACATTCACAATGACTTACTTCTTGCCAAATCTAGCTTGAAGCTTGACTTCAGTCTTTATTTTCCTTGACTCTCTGTGGCATCTGACACTACTAATCCCACCAACTCTGATGATTTCCCAGGACTCTGTGTTGTCTATATGTCCTCTTACTTCTCTGCCTCCAGAACACCGGGTGTCCCCCAGGGCTTAGTCCTGAGCCCTCTTCTCTTCCTGGAGTCTTTCTCTTGCTCACATCTCAGGTACTCAACTAATCATTCTATAAAAAGGACTCATATTCCTATCACCAGCTCTGATCTGTAAGTCCCTGTCTCCTATCTCCAAAGCAATGCTTTTCCAACTATCCGTGAAGGGCTGGTTATTTTTTTCCTTATCTTCTACTTTCATAAAACATAATAAAAACAAATAACTAAAAACATAAAGAAAAAAGATACACAAAATACAGACCCCAATTTTTTTTATTAGATTCAACATGAACATAATCAGACCAAAGCATAGCATAGAAATAAAGAAAAGAATTACTATAAGCATTTCTAAATGATTACTCTCTATTTCTATACTTATTTCCTTGCAAACAAATTACAGTTTGTGGGTAGACACTGGTTGGTGCACAGCTCTAGAGGCCGTGAGGGCATCCTACTGATCTGCCACCATCCCGACACACACCAACTCCCATATTTCTGGTATGGCAGCATCATCTCCCACTGTGTTCAAAAGTTTTGTCTCCTCTTGACTTCTCTTTTCTTTGCAACTCCAACCAATCCATTATCAACTTTTAAACTCTACTTCCTCAAATTCTTTGTTTTATCCAAGCCTTCTCTGCATTGACTGCAACAACTCTGACCCAGAAGCTAAGACCACCTACTTGAACTATTACACAACAACCTTCTAAGCAAGTCTCCCTGTGTGGTGAGCAGTCATTGGTGCTATTTATGAATATTTCCAGTTCTTTCACCCCAGCCATTCCCCCCAAACATAGAAGGACTGCACTGAAACCCTTGTAACTGGTTACTGACAAGTGACTAGCTCCAGTGCTGAGTGTAAATGGAAGTAAGCGTGTGTGTGACCCTCTAGAGTGTTCTTTACCCTCTCCTAAGGTAAACAAAACATGACATGTTGGCTGTTCTATCAGCCTGGATCTCTGAACAACTGTGCTGAGCAGAGTCCCCAGTTGAGCTATGATGAACGTGTAGCATGAACAAGAAACACACCTTTATTTTATTAAAACCACAAAGATTTTGGAATTGTTTTTTACTACCACTAACTTAATATATCCTGATTTATACAACGTGTCCCAAGTCTCTCTTCTCTCCAAAACCATACCACTAAGGTTAAGTGGTATGAAGCACTAATTTAACGTTATGTCCCTGCTTTAAAAAAAGAATGTTTTTAAAAAAAGGCCCTGAATGAATTTCCATGGTTTAAAGAAAAAAATGCAAATTTCTTGGCATTCAAAGCTCTCACCAACTTATTTTTTCAACTTTATCCTATCATACTATCTCCTTTTACCTGAATTTACCAGGCTCATTTCCAGCCACCACCCTACTCTCTCCCTTGCCTCCAAAAAGGAAGAATTTCTCTCTCTCCCTCCCCTGCCCTCCCCTCTCTTCCTTAAAGCAAAGATCAATTCTATCCACTCCACTGAACTTTCCTCAACAGCTCTAATAACAGCTGACACTTACTGAATACTTACTAAGTGCCAGGCTTTGTTCTAAGCTCTTTCAATATTAATATATTAACTCATTTAGTTTTCACAAAAACTCCATGACGTGGGTACTACACTATTATTAAACTCATTTTACAAGTGAGGCAACTAAAACACAGGGATTACATAAACTTGCTCAAGGTTACACAGCTGATAACTGATGAAGCCAGAAGTGAACCCAGCATCCTTCTTAACCGCTGCCCTCTTAATTGCTTCTAGGACACTGTCATCTCTCCTTTCTCTAAACTCCCATTACACTGTGCTGATCTTGCTGACATATGATCTTGCGTCCTGCATGGCTGGCCACTGTTTGATGTGTGCAGGCCTTATCTACTAAGCTAGACTGTAAACTCCAGGGGTGCAGGAAGCCACTTTACCATTCTTTCTATCACTCAGTAAGAAAATGCTCCCAGAAGAATCACTTCTGTGATAAGCACAGCTCTGCTGCAAGGGGTATGCATTAATCACGTTTTTTATTTTCTATATTTTATGATGCTTTGACATCTTGGGGCCCTACTAATCCTGGAGAGACTGCTCCTCCCATGGCTAGCTAATGCCAAGACACAGTCAAGAATATGCCTATGAGCATGCCTTTCATAGGCAAACCAACCAATCCACAGTCCACATCCCCAACCACCTCCTTATCTAATTCTCATACACCAAGCCAATATTCCTCTGCCTTAAATTACCCCAGAGACAGGTACCATACAACTAGGGACCACCCCTATAGCCCAGAGCCCTCCAAAATTATTCAAGCTAGCCAATCCTAAATCTTCCTAGCCTGTCCTACCTTGCCTTTCCCACAGAAACCCCAATAAAGGCTCCTGCCCATGCTTTCCCCTCGCTCTTTCTGCCTTCTGACTGACCCTAGTACATCCTCATGTGGCCTTGTGTGGTGTGGTGTGCCCCCTCCTCTTGGGAACTGTAAATAATAAACTATTCTTTCAAAGGCAGCTTGTCTCTGTGTCTGTCATCTTACCACATCTGATTAAAACAGATCCGAGGTACATTTTAAAACAGGGTATCATCCTTGGCAACGCAAACTACACACTCAAGATGGCGAGGATTCTTGCGGCTCTTTCTTGATTTCATCAATCTCCACTGGTGGTAGAAAGAAAGATTTTCTCGGGCGGGGGGCGGGTAGGGGAACAGTCCATTGAATAGAAGAGGTTTAGTGAACTTCACATTTAGCATCATGAACATAGACACCCAATTTGGCTTCCAGTTACAATTTTAGCAGTTACTATCTTAGCACTGAATTGGTAACTGTAATACAACTGTAAAAACTCCAAATCTTCAACTGCCCTATATTTGTCAGCCCTTTTCTATTTTTCCATAAGGATTAGCAGTAAAAATCCTAATCCCAAAAGGGTTTGAAGCAACCATCGGGATAACAAGGAAAGACGAAAGCTAAGGAAAGTGTGGCCAACCCACAGCAGTCCTGGGAAAAACGGAATTCCAGGAGATGGCAGGTGGAGACAATTCTGAGGAGCGAAAACCAAGATGAGCCCCTGCAACCTGCCTCCAGAAAGAAGACCTGACCTGGATTTAAGAAGCAGTCTCAGTAATGAGTGGCCCAAGGGGTTTCCTGAGACTCTGTCTCCTAGACAGAGCTAACCAGTACGAATAAAGGTTTAATAGACACTTTTTGAATGGATACTTCAATCATATAAAACTGAATGTAGTTTTATGATATTCATGTGGATTTAGATATACTATAGTTCATTTTGTCATCTCATTAATTTAAAATATTTTTTCTTATCCTTTTCTAATCTCCCTACAGAAAAAATGTTCTGCTTTCGTCCTATAGCATAGGTGGTACAATTTTTCACAGCACTCTGATGTTCTAGTGTTCCTGTGGAATATCTACACATTCACCCATGCACCTCTGAAAAAACATCAGAGAACTCCCACCACACAAACACTCCACATTTCACAAGCTCAGGGAACAAGGCAGGGACAGATCCACACAATGGAAAGCCAGGAGAATCGATCCCATTCACCCAAAACTTCCCTAGAATGTGTAGTCCTGAGCAGGCAACACGAATCTAGCCTGCCTTAGGGAAAGCAGGTAGACCAGAGTCTTTCCCTTTTGGGAATTCAGTGAATTCAGAATTCCTCTGGACTATTCAGAAATCTTTGAGAAGGCACTTAACCTTTATACACTAGTATTAACAGCAGTTTGCAAGTGCATCTAACATCTATTGGATGCTTGCTATGAGATAGGTTAGGTACATTAAGTACATTTTTGCATTTAATCCTCACTATCCAAGGAGGTAGGTACTATCATCTACATTTTACAGATAAGTAAATTGAGGCCCAGAGAAGTTAAGATACTTCCCTAAGTTCACAGTTATTAGATAGTAGAGTTGAGATTTAAATTCATATGGTCTGACCCAAGACCCTTAGCACTACACTCTACTACCTGAAGCCCATGCAAGCTTAGACCAAAAATGGCATTTAAAGCACAGAGAATTACATTACAGCCTAAACCCATGAGCTGAAGCAGACAGGCAACACTGCAACAGGTTGAGAACTACCCCTATATCTCCACACAAGCATGGATACCCACCATCACCAGAGTCTTTCCCACCATTCTTAAACACCACCACATCCTGCCAATTACTGGCAAGGCAAGTTATGCTATTATATATTGTAGGTCCTACATTTTTAAGGACTAAATCTTATATACTATACCAAATGGAAGGCATATTTTAATCCTGACCTAATAAAACTTAACTATATAAAACTGCAATATCAAAATATCAAATAGCACTTTACACATTTATATTCTGTTGAAGCTAAAATCATGTATTAATGATAATGTAATGATGTAACATTCCATATATCCTGAATAGGCAAAATACAATCCAGAAACCATTCTTACACTGGACTAGATATTCTAGGAATTGGAAGATGGTGTAAAGGTACATAAGAATGAAAAATTAGAAAACAAACCCATGTTTTATGCCTACTTATAACCCAACAGAAGTAGCAGCCTTGTTGACATATACTTCTTTCACTAAAATTTCTCCCCACCATTCTCCAATGGAAGAAAAAGATTTCTATAGACAAACCGTGAATGGCTGGGAGGGCTGTCACGACATTGCCTGAGTCTTTTGTTCAACAACTGAACAACCTCAGTTCTCACATGACAGAGTTTCCAAAAACCTTCAGAATCCTAGTCACAGGCTAGTTCAATCACTGTCCCCACTGCAGAATGGTGGGCCCAGGTTTTGAGTATCATGGTTGAAACAAGGCAAAAGGAAAGACCATTATTCCATGAAGTGCTTTGTATCCACAGGCCCAAGATAAATACTGTTGAACACTTTTGTGGATATAATTCAATTAATGTAGCCTTTAAAAATAAAAAGAATTGGTTTAATATTTAAAGATGAAGGCTTTATCAGACCACCCAGTGATTTTTGTTATGCTAGGATAAAAATTAACAGAACATTTTAAACTCTCTTAGAACTAATATAATTTATTATTGTCTATAAATATTCACATACTAGAAACAGTATCTAGATTGATAGAGTTGGATTACAGGGTTCAATAGGGTAAAAATGAAGAAATTGGAAAATAAAATAAAAATATAGACAAAAACATCAGATTTTTCAGTAAGATTTCCTCTCCCAGAAATGTGGAAGAATACTATTTTTAATAGAAACTATTTTTGAAATTCAGTCCTTAAAGAAGTAATGTGAAAATATTTTCTTTTTTAATAATAAATTACCTGCTATGGAAAAAAAGTAGCTGCTCCAGCTCTTAGAAGAGCATGTTATACTAGCACAAAGCAATTACAGACACAAATACCTAAAATCCATGATCAGAAGGGACTCTAAATCCAATTCCCACTTACTACACAAATCTCCTCTAAAATACCCCTACAGAGTCATCCAACGACTATTTGAAAAGTCCCAAATATAGTTAATACCGTTTAAACACACACACACACATACACACAGAGCAAAACCACCTAAATGCCCATCAACTGATGAATAAACAAAATGTGGTATATGCATATAAAGGATGGAATATTACTCCGCCATAGAAAGGAATGAAGTATTACACATGGTACACTATGAATGAACCTTGAAAACACTGTGCTAAGTGAAAGAAGGAAGACACAAAAGGCCACATATTACATGATTCCATTTACATGAAATGTCCACAATAGGCAAATCCACAGGGATAGAAAGTATTATAGATTAGTAGTTGCCAGGGAATGGGGGGAGGGGAAAACGGGAAGGTTCTGCTAATGGGTACAGGGATTCCTTCTGGGGTGATGAAAATACCCTAAAATTAGACAGTGGTGATGGTTGCACAATTCTGCAAATATACTAAAAACCACAGAATTATACTCTTTTAAAGGGTGGATTTTATGGTATGTGAATTATATCTCAATAAAGCTGTTACTTTAAAAGGAGAGGAATAAAGAACTGGAAACCATTTAAACAAGGTTTTACAGTAGTTTTCTCACAAGTGTCCTACAGAAGATAGAAAATCTTACTTAATTTGGGACAAAACATTCAGTAAAAGCATACAAATGATATTATCAAGGATTATTACAAGCTTAGTGTTTTAAAAGGACTAGTTGTAAGACATTGCTTTGAAAGGGTATTGCTTTGAAGGGGAATTTGCAGTTACAGAGCCACGCTATGCCAACTACCACATCTCCTTCCAACATGACATAGCACTTCAACTTTATAATTTACTTTGTTTATTATTTTAAAGACTATTTCAAAAATTGTTAGCCATGAGTATCTGTTTAAAACAGTATTTCCCAAACTCTGGTCATGTATGTACCACCTTCAGTACTTTTGCCATCCCCACAAAATCTATGTTATTTTTTATTAAACATATTTCTAAAATCCACTTAACCATTGACTCACCTTTTTTTTTTCTTAACCTCATCTTTGGCAATAATATCCATAAAATCATGAGTTTGATGTGCCAACATTTTTTCCACCACATATTAAAATAAATACAAAAGAATTAAACTCAAAAGATGCTTATCCATGTACCACTTTCAATCATCTTATATACAACTTGAGAAACACTGGTTAAAAAAAAATAGCTTAGCCTGGTAACATATCTATATCTATGACTTTAAAAAGTGATAGGAAAATTAGAATGTTCAGAAAACCACTTTTCAGGAAAAATTTAGGACAATTCTACTCCCTAAAGTGAGGCACATGTTCAGAGGGAGCAACAGAGCTGGCACTTGGCCAAGACAAAGTATTTGAGAACAGTATCACAGGATCTGTAGAGGAAAACAGAGGGCAGTAGACCTCCATGAGGGCAGCAGCTGGAAGAACAAGGATCCTACAAGTCCTTGGGTATAGTGTGGTACAGTCCAGGTGCTGCCATGCTGTGAATGACAAACAGAGCTGAACACAGCAGAAGGCTGACTGTCTGATGGCAGTGCTCTCCACGGACCCTGCTCCCTTCCTGCCAACAGCAGTCAAGAAAGTGTGCAGAGGAACCCACTCCTAAAGTAGTGACTCCAGGGCACAGAGAGAGCCTGGGCATCTATTCCTCCCATCTAAAGGAAATATGGGTTTGATTTCTTTTTGAAATATTAGTTCAGAGGGTGGCTTGACACAGCCTCCTAAGACCTTAGCCCCATTCCTGACTAGAGATGTCATCTGACAAGACCCTCTGGTCCCCCTCAAAAAATACATTGAAGGCACTGGAATATTTAATCATCCTTTCTTTTTTTTTACTCCCTTTTCCCATTGCAAAGAGGGAACAACTACCTCTGTTGGTAGTTATCCACTCCAGAAGGTGAAACAAGAACATGTTATTGTCTTTATTCTCACCCGTTTCAAGTAGCCCTCACTGCATCCTGCAGGAGCAAGGCATAGCGGAAGGTAGTAACTGCAGACTTTCTGCAAAGAGAACAGGAAAACAAAAGGAGAAAAATGCTTCCTGCCCCTTCTTGTTTACGAATCATTTTTCTGGATGCTAAATACAATTTTATTTTGACAATTCTATGCAAGAAAAATAATTGGGCCAGGCTTGGTGGCTCACGCCTGGAATCCCAGCATTTTGGGAAGCTGAGGTGGGAGGATCACTTGAGGCCAGGAGTCCAAGACGAACCTGGGCAATGCAGCAAGTCCCTGACTCTACAAAAAAATGTTTTAAATTAGCTGGGTATGGTGGTGCGTGCTTGTAGTCCTCGCTACTTGGGAGGATGAGGCTGAGGATTGCTTGAGCCCAAGTGTTGGAGGTTACTGTGAGCTATAATCGCACCACTGCACTCCAGCCCAGGGGACAGAACAAGAAAAATATTCTAAGTCATTTTAGATGAATCTACTTCTACCTTGACAGTGACCTTCAGGTATTTGTGTTTGCACTCATTGACACAGCATTTTCTTAACACTCTCGATCAGCCTTTTAGGCTTCTAGCACCTGGCTTGGAGACTGTGTGAAAGGGTATACTTCCCCAGTATTTTCTCCAGTTGTTCTTTTCCTGTGTGAAGCTTTAATATATAGCCCCATAACTATAAAGGTAGGTTTCCTAAAGATTATTCACAAAATATTATAGAACTACAAATTTTTAAGTCTGATTGGGTTTGTGTTATAATATTTCACTGTCGAAGCAGTCTTCAGGGGCATTTTTAACCTAGGAAAACTATTCATGACTTCCCAGATAATTTTATCCCCAGCATCTCTGTGTAATTTTCCAGTAAATATTAAATAATTAGGTAGCTTCATTACTACCAATTAAGATTCATATCTGCAAATATTCTCAGAAATTCATGAAAACATGTGGATCTTGGAATTTCCCAAGGTAAAATTACAATCAGGTAAATCACCACTCTCCTTGTAAATTTAGTACAGTGTTTCTCAAAGTGTGCTATGAGGACCACAAGCACCAGAAACAACATGAGTGGGGGGAGGACAGGCTGGTGAAAGTGGTGCTTGTTAAAAATGCAGATTCCTGGACACTATGTCAGATCTACTAAATCAGAATCTCCAGGAACAGTGGCCAATAATCCACATTTTAAATAAGACATCTAGATAATTTGTATGTACCTAGTGCTTCTGAACCAACTCTTGCCATCACAAAGCCATGAGGACAAAAATTTCACACACCATTGCATATATGAAGTATTTTTTAAAATCAGGGAATAAATCTTTAAAATGAAAAAGGAGGCAAGGGGAAAAGCTCACTTCCATTATAATCTGGTAGAATTTAGGTTCCAGGGTGAATTGTACCCATGAACAGGGGGTATTCTCCACCTACAAGAACAATGTTACAGGGTACTGGTCTCTATAGTGAAACAGTCTTTTCTGTCCTTCAACCTGAAACACAGCATGCCCTATAAAAGGCAAATAAAGATTAAAGCATGTTCTAGCATGTAATGAAGTTTCACTCATTCTTTCTCAACATTCACTTTGCCACTACAATTAGTTGAATTGGCTGGGCCAGTGGTTCTCAAATTTGCGGGTGCACTTAGAATTGCCTGAAGATCTTATTAAAACACAGACTACTGGGCTCTAAGAATATGCAGTTCTAACAAGTTCCAGGTGATATTGATATTGCTGGTCCACAGAGCAGACTTCGACAACCACTGGCTTAATCTAACTCTGGTCTCCTCCCAACCTGCACTATTTAGGATTCACTATAGAATTAAATGATGTCAAAAAATAGCTATTTCTAGCAAATGCTCTAATCACTTGCTGAGGGCTTCTTGTGTGGGACTCTTGCTGCTCAGTGTATTGAGGAAGTTCTCATCATTCAAAACTTGTAGTGTGGGTGATAAGCATGTCCTTTCTTGGCAACTCAAGGGATAAGCACCATTCCTATCCCTCCCCCAACTCCTGGCCTCTGACTGACCCTACAGCCCCCACTTCCTATCCTGTGCTGACCGTCTTTCTGTTCTTCTCTGTAGGAAACTATACTTCCTACAACAGGATAGCTATAGGAAGGTCAGGAAGTCCTTCTGTTCCTGTCTGAGGGAACTACACTTCCTTCAGCCAGAGAGCAAGACAGGCTCCCTCCCCCTCTACCCAGGGACTGATTTGGTGATCACTTTACAGGTCTACAGCTACACAGACAAAGTCAGCAAGGAGTACTGCATCTAGAGGCAAAATCAGGTCATAAACGCAAAGATTCTCTAGAAATATCAGAAGCATTCAGATCTCAGTATTTACATTCCAGTTCTTCGTGGGAATAAATAAATACATAATACAGATTTCCCCATTCAGAGATAGATCCAGAATTCACACACTGCAAACGGGTGCCCCTTCTCTCTAAATGGCTTTTGATTCCACCTTATCAAGGTTTCAGTTACGCTCCCAGCATCAGGTTCCACGTGGTGAATGGAACACATATCCAGTTCATCCCTCCCAAGACAAGAGATTTCAACAAATTCCTGGAAATTGAAAAACACTTGGGAGCAAGGTAAGAAAATGCATTTTATACAGCTTAAATATCTTTAGAAGACCTTCAAGAGCTCAATCGTCTTTTAAATTTGAACATATAACTAACCATTAATTTGGGGACCATGTTAAAATTAATTAGGAGATTATAAAGGTAATGGTAAATAGTTTATTTTCTTTTGAGATCCCATTCCTTCTATAGGCTACAAAATATATGCTTAAGAAAAAAGTGTAAACTTGGAGAACAAATTTAGAACTACACCAATATGGAAGGAGCCTAAGGACATTTTTAAAGTGTTGGCCATAAGCTGGTTAAGTGCTGCAAATACTATGTAACGTTATAATTTGCCACGTAGTGTAAAAAAATATGGCTTTGTTAAATCATTTTAAGAAGATGACTAAACACAACATATACAGTAACCATGGTATTTCTAGAACGTGAAATACCTTCTTTATTAGAAAAGATGTTAAGCCATGTTCCAAATGAAAAAGATTTGTTATAAACAATAGTTAAAGTCCTTGGGCATCCATTTGCTCAAATGTGACCACTGAAGGATCTTAGATTTGGCCAGGATCGCAGACAGCACACAGACTGTTTCATGTCGTCTGCCACTAGAGAGCAACTGCTGGGATATAATGCTGCTGCTTTTTAAAGCGCAACTTCTTTGACAAAACGTTGTCTTCTGGCATGCTTTTGGGTCTATATTCTGTATTCAGGACATATGTCCGTTTTCATGGTCTGGAGATAACAACTCATTTCTCCTTTGAGGTGCTAGATCCTAAACACCAAAACAAATCATGTCCATAAGAAATATTGATCATGACACTTTATTGAGGTAATAAATTAATCTTTTTCTTAGAAATCATATTTAAATATAGAAATAAGGTCATAAAAGATAATTATTAATCACCAAGAGAGGATTTACCACCTATCATAGAAAATTCTTTGACAGAAGCCACTTTTTATACTACATCAAATAGATCAGCTTCCATGAAAAATAATTTGTATGAGAATCAAGTTAAAGTGTCAAGGCTTTTAAAGACAACTACTTACTTCCTATTTTGTAGTGACAACACTAATGATACAATAACAAAACCTAGTATCTGTGGATAAGATAGTTTTTTGGTTTGGGTTTTTAATGCTTTATGAAAGAGGTGGGGCTTAGTACCCATTCCTTCTTGACAAATAATGCAGATTAAGCTCATTAAGATAAAATAAAAAAACTGGAAGTATGGATTTATCAAACATAGGGAAGACCACTAAAAGGCATATTCTACAAGTTGCTTATGTCCTCTTTACTGAGTCCACTGTAATTAGTTCTCAATTTACATTGTATATACGTGTATGTTAAAAACAAATATGAAACAATAAAGAGCAGAAAAGAACAAAATAGGAGGAAAAAGGCAGGGAAAAAGAAGAAAACTTCTAAGAGTTGTGAGATTTAAGGATATGTTGACATTTCTCCTGCCAGAGAGAGCAGACTTTATAATCAGACGCCCAGATGCAAAAGAAATGCTCCGAAATTAGGTCACATAGCACAGAAACCAGGAGTTGTTGGAGCCCTGGCAAAAGGATCACAAAATCAGATCAAGAGAATACTGAAAAACCAAAAAGAACTACTCACCTAAAAAGTGCTATTAAAAAACAAGTTAGATAAATCTTGTGACTTTTTAAAACACTACAGGAGGGAAGTACAAGTTAATCATGTTAGAAAAAGAGTTGAGAAGCACTTAATGGATGGAGTAAGGAAACAAACATCCAGAAAGCCTTAGTTATTCTCACTTCAGACACTCTTAGGCTGTCCCATGGCTGCTTTTCCAACTTGCTGCCTAACTACAGGCAGGTAAAGTTGTATCTCCATATCCTCTCTCTAGAAATGACCTACTCAGCTCCAGCGACCTTCACCTTTGCCCCACTTGACAAACTGATGGGTCTTTTTTTTTTTTTAACAAGACACATGTTCTACTTAGTATATAAATTTCTACATAAAATAAAATAGTGTAATTATGTTAAACAACTAGTAAAAACTACAACCACATAGGCCCAACTATAACCTAGTTCTTCATAACCACTGTGATTATTACTATACAATCCTGAGAAAACCTTGTGGCAAAAACTGAGATTGAAAACTAGTTTTTGAAATGTTTGAGTTATGACTCTTATTTAGGAAATTATTCTATCTTTTTTACTGTTCTTTAAAATAATTTTACTTTTAGAAAAAATGTTTCTCATTCTGTCCCAAGAGAGAAAGGGAGATTCTATATTTTGCCATTTGGTACACAATCTCAATGAAAAAATAGAGGATTATTCCCAAATGCATGTAGGTTAAATGCATTTTGAGTTAGGAAATGAAAAACATAACTTTTCATTAGAATTATTCAACAAGTTAATGGAGGTCAGACTGAACAATGGTCACTATGCCTGCATGTGGAAATAATAACTGCTGTTATGAAATAAAAGGCCTGGCTGTTGTTTTTCTCTCTCAAGAAAATTTATAATGATCTTTGATATTAATCTGTTTAGAAAATGTATAATAGAAAGAAGACCAAAGGTCCATTCTTGACATTTTCATTATTTGGAACAGCTCCACCTCTGAAATATTTAATTTCAAGTCTAATCTCAGAACATGACCTCCTAGTCTTCTTATTCTTTCTCTTGCTTACTTGCCTACTCTTCCAATTATTTCATTGAGACTTCAGTCCCTTAGCTTTTCCATGTTCTCCAATCCATCTGCTCCCTCTGTCTCTAGGGCAGCGGTTCTCAAGTGGGGATGATTTTGCCCCTCAACGGACATTTGGTGATCTCTGGACATTTTTGATTATCACACTGGAGGGGGCTGCTACTGGCATGTAATAGGTAAAGGCCAGCAATGCTGCTAAACATCCTACAATAGCAGCCCCCAACCTTTTTGGCACCAGGGACCAGTTTCACGGAAGACAATTTTTCCACAGACCAGAGGGTGCGGCGGGGATGGCAAGCAATGGGGAGCAGCTGTAAATATACAGGAAGCTTCCCTCACTCACAGCTCACCTCCTGCTGTGCAGCCCGGTTCCTAACAGGCCACAGACTGGTATGGGGGTTGGGGACTGCTGCCCTACAATACACAGGACAGGACCCACACACACGCAGAGAATTATGTTTTTGAAATTGATAATCCCTGCAGTATGGGCTTCTTTAGATAACACTGCCCATTTCTTCAATTACTCTTGGAGCACTTTAGCCTCAGTTCTCTTGCCCTTTCATGCTTCTGATACAACTGTCGTGTAAAACCAAACCCTCAATCAACGGAATCATCCAACTTCTCTACTTCTAAACTCAGCCTACGACTGAGCTCAACAAAAGCTAAATAAATAAATAAATAAATAGCACAACTTCGTGAATGGCTGACTCTATATATTCATAGATTCCAACTTCAGTGGGACCCTCAACGTTCCAAAGCAGGCAGCCCTTCAAATCAACCCTCAATATCAGCAAATTCATCTGCTTCGCCTGAGAAGTCTTGCTACCATCAGATATTTCTTCCCCATCCTACAAACTCACTCACATCTATCCCCACGTCTCGTAGGAATGTAGAAGTGTCCCTCAGGTCCCAGCATAGCCTGATTGTGGCCTCTGCTCTAGGACTTTGCTTCATAATCGTCCAGCCCCCTAACTCCTCTACCTCAACTTCTTCCCCTTCCTAGCCCTTTTCACCTCATAAATAAGTGAATGTTCCAATCTCTTCTTAGGAGGAAAAAAACCTGCAGATGAACAAAATCCTCCCTTAAAGCCACACCTCCCTCTAACTCAGCAGTCCCCAACCTTTTTGGCACCAGGGACCGTTTTCATGGAACACAATTTTTCCACGGACTGGGGCAGGGGCAGGGGCAGGGGATGGTTTCGGGATAATTCAAGTGCATTATATTTATTGTGTACTTTATTTCTATTATTATTACATTATAATATATAATGAAATAATTATACAACTCACCATAGGTTGGGGACCCCTGCAACTCTTCTCTCTCTTCTCACAGCCAAATTCCTTAAAAGAACTGTCTATCCCCATTACTCCATCCCTGCTTCAGTCCACTGTTCATGGCCCATATCCCTACTATGCCACTAAAGCTCCACGGTAGAGGCAAATGACTTCCTACTTATCAAGTTCAGTGGGTTCTTCCAGCCCTTAATTTTGCACATTAACACAAATTACCATGCCCTCCTTAAAATTTTCTGCTCTTTTAGTAGTTGTGATACCATCCTTTCCTCTGTATCTTCCTTCCTCTTTGGCCCTTCCTTCTCCCACTTCTTAGATGTTGGTGTGTCCCATAGCTCTAGCTTCAATCTTTCTCACTTCATTGTGCAATCCAGTCTGTAGTTGCTTCAAATCCTTATGTCCAGCTTTGATCTCTTTTAACTAAGTTTTCCTAGTAAAGGACACCACCATCTACCCAGCTGCCCAAGCTAGAATCCTGGGATCATCCCAGATTTCTCACTCTCACCCACATATAATCAATGTCAAAATCCTATCAATTTGAGTATCTCTGGGATTTGTCGTATGAGTACATTCTTTCTGCAGCTTTTTTAACACAGGTCATTATCTCTCATCCAGAACATATTATTACAAGAAGAATGATAAATAAGTACATACAAGCAGAAAACTTGGAGGCTCTTCTCATAAGTAAAGATGCTACACAAATACAATGAGGTATGATTTGAAATAACATAGCACATTGGAATTCTTTCTTGAAAACTGGATTCTAATATTATATCAATATAGGCAAATCATTTAATCATCCCAGGCTCCAGACTCCCAACTGCCCAATGAAGGGTAAAGGGGATATGTCTAAGGACCCTTTGAGCCCTTAGCATTCATTCTATAATTCTATTTCTACCAGACATTAGACGGTTCATACCTCCACATACACACTATACTTCCATAAAAACAGGCTGATATATCTCCTTTGATGCCAAAATACATCAAGCACATTCTGATTTCCATCACTTTCTAAAACTAAACCCTAAATTCCAAGTGTCAAAGACATAAAATGTAAGCAAAAGAAAAAGCTGAGAAAAAATTACAATAAAATTTATTATATATATAAAAATGCTATTTCAAAATAATTTCTTCAGGAATCAAGCAATACAGAGTGATGAGTTAGCAACAAAATGAGTGCACCATAAACCATTCTAACAGTCAATAACATTTTGAGCAAAACGCTCTTTCTACCCATAGAACAGTAGAGTAGGAATTGTACAATATCAAAAGTCAAACACCAGCACAATATATATTCAATGTGAGACCATAAAAAGTTTCAGGATCTGCTTTTCAAAGACAAGCCTATCAGAGAAGGAAAATAAGAACCCAACTATGAAAATGCAGTCTAAATTCCATTTAAATGTTGTCACCCAATCAAATGAGAGGCACCTGTTCCCCTTCCCTAGGTTCAGTTGTTCTTCCATTGCCGACTAAGCTCACAAGTAATTTTCAGTTTTAAAGACAGTAGAAAAGTAGAAGGTAGAGGAAGAGTGTGGCAGGCAAAACATTTTATTAATACACTACAAAGTTGATACTGACCAAACCTATGGATAAATAAACTTTGGAGCAAGACAGCCTGAGTTCAAATCCCAATCTCACCACCTACCAGCCTCATAATTTTAACTATTCACTTAAATTTCTCTGTGCCTCAGTTTCATCATCTGTAGAGTAGGAACAATAATAGTGCCTACCTCATAGGTAAAGTGCTTAGAGCAATGCCTGGCATATTGTAAACACTACAGAAATATTAGGTAACGTTATCATTATTGTTATTTTCCTTATTATTTTTAGACTAAATATTAGATGAGAGGAAAAATTACACTACAATGTGTGCTCAGGCTCCAATTTAACAATGCACACCAGGCATTTTTTTCATAGTTCAAAAAAAATGTTACTTCAGTTGTTATCTCCATCCTGATCCTCCAGGAGTTCACACTCAAATCAAATCAAATCACCAAGTATTGAGTTCATACAATATGAAATGAGAAATATAAAGAAGCATAATTCAGTATGCATCCAGAGTATAGCATATAGTATATGCTTACAATGGAATGTTATTCAGCCTTAAAAAGGAATAAAATTCTGACACATGCTACACCATGGATAAACCTTGAAAACATTATGCTAAGTGAAATAAGCCAGTCACAAAAGGACAAAAATTGTATGATTCTACCTATGTGAGGTGCCTAGAATAGGCAAATTCATAGAGACAGAAAGTAGACTAGAGGTTACCAGGGGCTAATGGGGAGAGGGAAATGGGAATTTATTATTTAATGGGTACAGGGTTTCTGTTTGGGATGATGAAAAAGTTCTGGAAATGGATAATGGTGATGAT
Source organism: Daubentonia madagascariensis (assembly GCA_023783475.1). Classification (NCBI taxonomy): domain Eukaryota; kingdom Metazoa; phylum Chordata; class Mammalia; order Primates; family Daubentoniidae; genus Daubentonia; species Daubentonia madagascariensis. The sequence goes on from JAKFHU010000573.1 coordinate 571,332, forward strand.
TACACAACATTGTGGATGTTCTTAATGCCAATCAATTGTACACTTAGTGGTTAAAACAGCAAATTTTGCTATGTGTATTTTACAACAATAAAAAGAATCATTAAAAAAGTATAGCGTATATTTTCAACAGGAAGTTGTAACATGAGTGTCAGCCCTAATGGTATTAAAATAAAGGACAGACCACTCATTCTCAAGTTCCTAACTATGGACACCAAAGGAGTTAACATCGACTCTTTGCTGGCCTTGGTTTAAAATGTACACCTGAAAATAGGTACATATCTTGAAAATTTCATAAGGAACATTATTTCACTTTTGATAGTGACTTTTTGAGCTCCTTGAAGGGAGAAAGGGAGGAAAAGAGAACTATACTGAGGAGATATGTTTATGTGTGGTCAATTCCTAATGGTGTTTTTTTAAAGCGGTATTTATCCATATAGAACTATGATAACGTGAGTGCAATAGTGTATTTATGCAGGGCACCATAAATGGATATGTAAATCAATTGTATTCAAAAGTAAAGAAGATTAGTAGACCATAATTTAAACCACTGAAATAGCCCCCAAATTCAAAACAGAAATTAAAATTCCATTATTTTATACAAATAATAAAGTGAAATATTTGAAATCTCCACACCAAACACCCCAAGCAAAATGCCTATTGCATTAAAAAAAACACAATGAAAGTAAATTTAATAAATTAGCATTTTCCCAGAAGATGAAGGATTCCATTAGGATAATTTTATTGTCTACTAAAGTGGTAGTTGCCATATATCAAGTACCATTCAAGGAACAATTTTCAAAGAACTAGAATGCAATTTTCAAAGACCTAAAGCCAAAACCAGACTAATAATAATATTAGCAAACACTTATATGGCTCTTTCAATGTGCCTGGCATTGTTCTAAGCTTTTTATACATATTAACTCATTTCATCCTCACAACAATCTTCTAAGTATTCTTATTATCCCCATTTTACAAACGAGGAAACTGACATGTAGAGGGGTCAAGGACCTTGCTTGGGCTCCCTGTGCTGCTAGTTAAGTGCCAGAGCTAGGATTTAAACCCTATCTGGTTTTAATCACTATACTTTACTATCTCTTGGTGACACTGAGGAATGGGCTACAAAAGCACAGGCAAACTCAAAACACAAAGCAGTGTGGGGGTCAGATGTAAGAAAAGCTCTGAGGAAATGACCATGTTACTGCACAGGACAATAAATGATGTTCATGACTGCATAAGGGAAAGTTAAAATCTATTAGGTATACTTAGTATTTAAGAAGGCAAGGAATTGTTTAGTACATTTTTAAATTATAGTTTTCATTTATAAAAAGGATAAAACTATCAACTTCAAAATTACTCATTCCCTGAGGGCTCCAAACAGAAAGGTTTTACTTAGCAACCTTATTTGCCATTTATCTCATTCTTAAAGAATGGGGTGTGTGTGTGTGTAGAGGAAGATCACAAATTAAGCTTTCCAGGTGTTTTAATTCCAGGAATATGAGGACTTAATATGGTATTAAAGATAGTAGAAAGTGTCTGCCGGGCGTGGTGGCTCACGCCTGTAATCCTAGCCTCTCCGGGAGGCCGAGGCGGGTGGATTGCTTGAGCTCAGGGGTTCAAGACCAGTGTGAGCAAGAGCGAGACTTCGTCTCAAGGAAAAAAAAATCAGCCGGGTGTCATGGTGCACACCTGTAGTCCCAGCTACTCAGGAGGCTGAGGCAAGAGGATCGCTTGAGCCCAGGAGTTGGAGGTTGCAGTGAGCTGCAATGATGCCACTGCACTCCAGCCAGGGCGACAGAGCGAGGACTCCGTCTCCACAAAAAAAAAAATTAAAAAAAAATTAAAGATATTAGAAAGTGTCAAATCACTTGGATACATAAGTGAACAAACTCATAGAATTATGTGTAACTATTATAAAAAGTCTAGAATTTGACCATTAATATAGACTTATTTAAAAACCAAGAAAAGTACAGGCTTTGAAGTCACACACAGACCTGGATTTAAATCTTGGCTTTGCCATTTAGTTACTATGAATGTTTAGCAAGTCAATTTCACGTAACTGAGACTCATTTTCCTTCTCTGTAAATTGGGAATAATAATTCCTAACTCATAAGGTTGTTGTGTGAGCTAAGGAAAAAGTGTATGCAGAGTGTTGAACACAGTCCCTGGGACATAGCAGATGGTCCACAATGAGCAACTATTATTATTCCTTAAACTTATTCTACTTTGTCCCCCAAATATTGGAAGAATCAAATCTTCCCAATTAGCAAGTCATTGGTAGGCTTCCCAAAATTATATAAAGTATTAATACAGTATACTCTATTCAAAAATGGAACAGACTAAAAGTACAAAAAAATACAAAATCAAACCATCAACACATCAAGGATTTCAGAATTCTGCTTCTCATTCCACATACCCAGCATCTATTCTGGTTGGTTTTGTAATAACCCATATTATTTCCTTGTCAACAATATGAATTCTATTGTTATTTTTTTGCAATCTTAACATTCCTAGCGGGTTCTTTTTATTATTAATTTGAGGGCTACCTTTGCAAAGGTAATTGTCATCATTGCTCGAAAACCAGAAAGAAATCCAGGGGCAAGGAGCATTTTAATGAAATGCGGTTAACTGTTCCATGCATCTCGACAGTTGATTGGATCCCGTGTGGATCATTTATTATCACAATAGATGTTCACATTAATACGCCACCCCCCCAATCCCCCAAACACATGGGTTAACGAGCAAAAACTCCAGACTGCCAGAGAACGAATGTTCTATAGGGACACCAAAACTCAAAACTTGGTGCTCTCAGTAAGGATCCTCAGGGGAGGGGAGGTGGATGGGTTTCACTGCAAGTGGAAATGAACAGAAATGGAAACTGTTCTGTCTACTTAAACAAGACTGGAAATGAGCCTTGTGGGGCTAGGAGCGGAGAGGAGAGGATGAGGAGGGCCTGGAGGGAAGAGAGGACGAAGGCAGCAACTAGAGGCTGGGGAAGGGTCTGTGCCGCCGAAAAGAAAGGGGAGGTAGAGCCCATTGCCACCTCGAGAGCTGAGTAGGTGGGATGTGGCCGCTGCGCCCAGTTCCCTAGACGGGTTTCAGCCCCAGGAGTCTGGGAAAACGGAGAAGGGAACGGGCGTCCCCGCTCATCGAGCAAAGGTGAGGGTAGGGGCGGGCTCCCCGTCGCCTTCAGAACGGATTGCTGCTGTCCCCGCCGCCATCCGGACGCTGGAGGAGAGGAAGGCAGGAACCCAACAGGGAGCGCACAGGTTACCTGTCTCAGCAGCCTGCCCGCCGGGTCTCCACTTCCGCAGACTCCGGGTTACTACGGACTACCGGGGCACACGTGTGACGTCATCCGCGTGCGCCCGGGGCCGCAGTCCGCCCGGCCCGCCTTCCTAGAAGTCCGCCCCCTTGGGAGGAGGGCTGGGCCGCCCGGGGGAGGTCTGCGCAGGCGCGGAGCCGTCGCTGGCCTACGACTGCGAGAGCCGCTTATTTGGCTTAGGACGCATAGCGTTGGCCTGGTACTCAGCTACTCCTAATTGCAAGACCTATTGGGCACTTAAGAAAATCAATGTTATTGAAATACAAATGTGCATTTTTTTATTCCTTAGTCTGCTTGCGCCTCTGCTGCATATGACTGTTGTTCACCTGCTCATTCATTCCACCACAATTTATTAAGGTCTTACCGTGTGCCAGGCAAGCACTCTTACAGAATCTGGGGAGACAGCGGTGAGCAAGACAGATGCTGTGCCTACCCTCGTGAAAATTACTTTCTAGTTGAGAAAGCAAACATTGAATAACTCAACAAGTGTGTGTGTGTGTGCGCGCGCATGCATTCATAGAGATAAGTGTGTGGAAAGAAAAGAACAAGTTGGTGAGAAACTAGAGGAAGGTGGGTGCCCCTTTAGTTTGCGATGTCAAGGAAGTGTTCTCTGAAGAGGTTCACTGAACTGAGAAGAAACCAGCTCTGTGAAGATCTGGGGGAGGAGCAGGATCTATATGTGAGAAAAGTGGGAAAGCTATGGGGAGAGGGGAGAATGTGGTGTCCCGGAAAAAGTAAGAAAGTAGGCTAGGGGGAAAACAGAGGGTGCAATCAGCAAGGCAAGGAGAGTCCCCATCATGCAGAGCCTTTCTGGGCCACTGTAAGGGGCATGGATTTTATTTCAAGTGTAACGGGAAGCCAGTGAAGAGTTTTAAACACATGAGTGACACGATCTAGTTTTATAAAATCACCCTGCTGGCTGCTGTGTACACAAGGAACTTTTGGGAGGTAAGAAAGGATGCAAAGAGAAGAGTTGCTTTTATAATGGTCGGGTAAGAAGTGATAGAGAGAAATGGACACATTTAAGGAATAATTTTGAGGTAGATGTGACAGACTTGGAGATGGATCAGATAACGGTGATAAGGAAAAGAAAAGTGTCAAGAATGACTCCTCAATTTTGGGCCTAAGCAAATAGTAGGATAATACAGCTAAAACAAGGTTTGTTCCTCCTCCTTTCAAACCTGAACCCTTTGCTTCTTTTTTACCAAGCCCTCTAGGTTCTCTTCTTACCTGACCATCTGTCCTCAATTTCCATCACTGGCCTCCTCTTCCTCTCCCTTTTCCTTAGCTCTTTCTTCTCTTGGTCTTTTTATGCTACACCAGAGGCTGCAAACCGAAAAGCCTACAGCAGCCAGACAGTTAACACACAGGGGTGAAGCCCATGGATAGAAACTGGGGATCTGGAGCTCATGGTTCCTATCCAGCTCTAGTTGATTTTTGCCAACCAGGAATGCTGGCCCAGTGATGTTGGATCCTCTCATTTTTAAAGAGAAATCGATATATTTACATGAAATCTCCCAAATTTTAAATGTTGGCCACTAATTCAAATTTTATTAAACTTTTGTTTTGGACCGAACAAAACACATCTGCTGGCTATATGAGGCCTTCAGGCTACAACTTCTCCTCCTTGGTGTATGTTTTAACCAGGTAGTGACTTTGTCTATTCTTGTGTGAGTACCACCTGTAAGTTTGTAAGCTGACAACTCCCAAATCTATTTCTCCATCCAAACCTTTAAAAAAATTTCTTATTCAAATGCCCAAATTCCCCTGAAATGTCCAGTTGGCATTTGAAAAACTGAATTCATCCTCCACCCCCACCCCGAAACCTGACCTACTCATGTATTCTCTGCCACAGTTAATTCCACCCAGTCACCCAAACCTGAAATCCAGGATCATCTTAGACTTGTCTCTCTCCTTCATCCCGCAGTCCAATCAATATGTATCACCTCTTCCCATCACCTCCATCCTTACCAACTCTTGCACTTGCTCAAGCCTTCATCATCTTTCTTGGGGCACTTCAGTTTTCTCAGTTGTAAAATGAGAGAATTGAACCAGATGATTCCTAAGATCTATTCCTAAGATCTATTTCATTTATGAAATTCTGTTTTATGTAACCATCAAAGATATCAGAACAGTTGCCTGGAATTTTGGGTTTTTTGATTGTTTGTTTTGTTTGTGTGTTTATTTTTTGCTTGGCTATTTTAATGCCAAGGATATCGTGACCAGGTTGACCGAAAAAAGTGGACTTGATAGAAATAATTAATGCAAAATGAAATTAACAGTGGCTAAAACTGGACACAGTTTTGTTATAGAATAAAAACCGACTGAAAAATAACTGCTGGTTGGTAACATTGAAAACTTGGAAAACTGCAAAAAATAGGCATGGTAAAAATTGTTATTTATTGAAAACTGATGGAAAAATCAAATCTCGACAAGATTTAGGTCTACAAAATTTGAGCAGGAAAAAATATGGTCTTGGTTAATTAACCACAAAAGAAAGCTTGTAATGTCAGAAACTTTAATGACTATAATTTGTAATGAAGAGAAAAAAATCATACTGAATTATAACTTCAATGTGAAGTCTACATGTAAAAGAACTAAAACTGATTTCCAGTGAAAATAATTTTAGTAAAGTAGAAAAGTGAGAAAGTTATATAAATGTTATATAACAGTGTATATGTAATATAAAATTGATTGTGGCATTAAATTACATTATGAAATTTGCTCCAGAAAATACTTTTATTGATGAAAATCATTGGTGTAAGTATAATTTTGATTTAAAGATTTATGTCTATATACACAAAATCAACACTTTATGAAGTCAAAGTGACAAGAATCCACATCTTGTATTCATTCAATGATTCCTGAAAATCAGAGGCTTCCAGTTCTAAAATCATATTTATAACTATTCATGCCACAAGCAGAGATATATCCCTAAGATCGAGCATAATTGGAGTATGTAAAGCCTGATTTGGGATATAATTTTCATTAATGACTATTAATGTTTTTCTCTGTGATGCTATCAGCTCCATGAAATCTATCTCACTAAGATTTAGTGCATTGGATTCAATTTCAAAAGAATTTCTGACATGGCTCAGGTGAGCTAAATTCAGTAGAGGAGAGAATGAGAGAGACTTCTGGCTATTCCTCAATGGCCAGTCTCTTTTTTCCATAGTAATAAAACCCTCAAATTTTAGGTAATAGAACTTTATTTCAGCTGGGCTCATGGCCACCCAGAAGAAAAACAGTGTTTTTCAGCCTCCCTTGCAGCTAGCTGTGGCCCTGTGACCAAGTGCTGACAAATGGCTGTAGGAGAAAGTATAATGTGGCAAGTTGTGGCAACCATCCTTGAAAAACAGATGGGACATAAGTTTGTCTTCTTCTTTCTATCTTCTTCCTTCCTGTTGACTGGAAGGTAGATGTGTTGGCTACTTCTAGAGTCGCCATTTTGGATCATAATTCAACCTTCAGAGCCTTATGGGAAAGCAACAAGACAGAAGGAGTCTGGGTCTCTGAGGACTTTGTGAATAGAAACACCACACAAGCTCAAAACTATCCACCTCTGCACTTTAACCAAAAGAAATAAGCTGCTCTTTTATTTAAATCACTTTATTTTGGGTCTATTTTTCCACCAAATCTAATTCTAACTGATTCTAACTCAAGGAGTGGGAGTCAAGGCCGAGGCAGGAGGATCGCTCGAGTCAGGAGTTTGAGAACAGCCTGAGCAAAAGCAAGACCCCGTCTCTACTAAAAATAGAAAAATGAGCCTATCTCTTGATGCTCGCCTGTAGTCCCAGCTACTCCAGAAGCTGAAGCAAGAGGATCACTTGAGCCCAGGAGTTTGAGGCTGCAGTGAGCTATGATGACACCACTGCACTCTACCCAGGGCAACCGTGTGAGACTCTGTCTCAAAAAAAAAAAAAAAAAGAGAAAAATATACAATAAAGGCATTTGCAGGTTTCACAAAGACCTGAATAGCAAGAAGAAAGAACCTCTTGAAGGAAACAGAGGCTCACTTCTGGTCCCAAACCATGAGACCAGAAAACAAAAGCCTATAAGATATATTGTCTAAAAGCAGTAAACCCTAAATTCCATTTCTTTATAAAGCAAATACTTCACAATTTGTAGCCTCACTCATTGTATTCTACCCAACACCCCGCTTTTCTCCTAATTGAACCCTGTTTTGTAGACAAAGATCTATCGACCTTGGAGAAGGTAGACCCCTCCTCCAGCCCCAGTGGATGAACGGTTACAAATCTAAGCCAGTTACGGAATCACATTTCTCTGTGCCCCATAGTCATGGTCCCAGCTTTCCTTACAGCTAAGGGTGGTCATGTGACACAGTCTGGCCAATGAGATGGAAGGAGAAGGCTGCTAAGGGATTTTGGGACAGATGTTTCCTCCTTATAAAAAAGATTGTCATAAAAGGAGAGCTAGCTGGCATAGTGCTGTCTCTTTCTTTATTGCTTAGGATGCTGGCCTGGGGAAAAAGATGCTTGGAGCACCCGGCAGCCACCTTGTGCCTGCAGGTGGTAAGCATGAGAGTGAAAGGTCCACGTGTGGAGGAAGGAGGGGGAAAAGGAGTAAGAGAGTCTGAGTCATTGCTGACATTTTGGAGCTGCTGACCAAGCCCCTGACATCTCCCTCCAGGCTTCTTAGTACGTAAATAATACTGCTTCTGGTTTTAGTCCCTGCTAGTAGGGTTTCTTGTTGTTGATGCTTGCAATTATTTTGTTGTTGTGGCTTCATGCAATTTAAAAAACACAGAGAGACAATTCCAGCAGATTTTTTTTTGCATATTTCTCTCTTCGTTCTTGTCCACACCAAGCCTTGTTTTTCATGCTTAAATAATACTCGTTGCTGACACTTCTGTTTCTCCTTGTTCTTCTTGCTTTTGTTGTTGCTACCATCTTTCTCTTTCGAATGTGTTAAAGAAACCCTTCTCCGTGATTTGCTCTACTGTAAACTGGATTTAAACTATCTTTACAATACCTTTTTGCATAGCTCTAAGACCAATCCAGTTTTTGATATGCCATTCCCACTGTTTAAGGCTGAACTGTAGAGAGTTCACAGAAAGGAAAGGGATCTTTGTGTTCAATAGAAGATATAGTTGTACCCTGCAACTACAGAAGCCCCAGGATTTCTGAGTGTGAGTGTGCCACTAAATCCCTACCCACTAAAGGAAAAAACATGATTATTTCTGACTCTGCCATGATTTATTCCTTAAGAATAAGGAAATTTGTCTAAAGCCTGTCTGTCATGTCTCTGGCCCATTTACTCTCACCATAGTCCAGCCACACATCACACCAAAGGGAGTGAGCATGTTAAAACCTAGCTTGGATTTGCATGTTATTGTCTCCTAAGATGGGAGCTGTGGCAAAAAAAAAAAAATTCTCTCTAAAACACACTGTGGGTTGATGAGAGACAGGTGGGATGAATGTGTCAAAATATAAATGCAGGATTTAAAATATTTGCAAGTCTCTTGGAGAAAAATCCTACTAGAATAGGACGGGTAAATGAAAGTTGAATATGATGATTGGTTTACAGTCATGAGCTACATGTCATCGCAGTGACTTAGTCAATGTGGGTTGGAGAGATCCCTGTAGATGTTATATATAGCCATGTAGCAGTTTGGGCTACAGGTCCTATCACTGCAAAGAGTACTGGTAGCTAATGCCAGAAGCAAACAGGGAGGATAACCTGGCTCAAAGGGACAGCGTCATTTCCAAGGACACTGAGACTGAAAATGATGCTCTTTTTACCAAAAAGTAAAAAATAAGAGGCATAAGAAGAGACCAAGGTATTGTTGCCAAAGAGGATGGAATACCATGATTCCCAGAAAGAAAGTGGCATTCATGATGAAATATTTATTTATGCTGGGGAAGAAAGCAACAACAGTTTTCAAAGGATTGCAATGAAAGTAAACACTAGAGTGGCTCAGCTGTGGATGACACAGAAAAGAGAATCCAGGCCCTCTAACCCCATCTCTCGTCTCTCTTTTTTCCTCTAATGCTAGTGAGCCTTTGTGGAGCACATTCAACGGGAGTGGGGCTATAAGAGACTTAGCATTAATATATTCCTGCTAATTAAAATGTGTCATATACTCACATTCATTTTTTTTCTTTCAGCAACCTTGACCAAGTGCTGCCGTGTATTAGGTACATTTTCTGGGCTCTTGGGATACAAAGATGAAAAAATATGTCCCTGACATCAAGGAACTTCCAGTACACTATGGAGATAAAAGTTGTTTATGACATTAGAGGTCAGAGCTCTGGACTTGTGTCCTATGTGAGTACCAAACAACAAAGCTAAGATGGCAAGAAAAGACAAATCAAGAAATGGAGATAAAATTGGGGAAGGGCAGTGGATGTTGAGAAACCAAGAAAACTGAAGACAAGGTAGGGTGGAAGAAGTCAAAGAGAGATGGCCTGGGGTGCCCCTAGGTCTTTCTGGTTGGCAGAATGGGAGAGGCTAACACGGCTTTGCTAGCCTCAGACTGACGTGGGGCAGCCAGTCTCAACACCTGGCACTGACTGGCCTCCTGAAGGTGCTCGGTACATATTTATCTATTTATTGAAAGAATGAGTGAGTGAAAGATAAGACTCCTGGATGACTTTTGTTCCCGTGTTTTTGGAGGCAGAAAAGTAGACACATGAAAAGACAAACCTTTCCCATGGGTGGGACTGAGGGGAAGCTTATTCTATCTACACCCAAACATTGAGCTAATATAGCACAGTATAATATTTCACCAAAGCACAAACCCGGTGGTGTAGCTTTGGGAAGACCCAAGCAAAGCTTTCTTTGGTGGGCCCCTCCAAAAAGGACTGAGTCCCGGCATCCCAGGTAATCACGCCGTAGGAGCACTCCTCCTACCAGGTGTGTTTACCCAGATGAAAGCACATTGCCCTGACCACCAATGACAGTGTTGGGAACAGACAGAATTGGGGTCCGTTTGCCCACCAAAACTCAATGATTTCACAAGCAGTAGCAAAAACTTGCTGTTTGTCCCAACCTAGAGAGACATTACTCCTAAGAACCTGTGGGATTCAACTGGACTAAGGGCTTTTCAGAAGTCACTGAACTTTTCTAATTCCATCACTGCCAGTAACAACAATTATTTTAAAGATTCTGGTTTTAATTCCTACTTAAAATACAAACACTTCCATACAAGGATTGAAAAACACTAATCTCTTGTCTCCTGACAAATATTTACCACTGGCTGGATGCTTATATTAGTTGGGACTCTGGTTTCAAGTATCACGTAAGTTAAAAATGGGAATTTATTATAAAAATGCAGTGGTGACTCACAGAATCCAAGGGCGGGAATGCGGCCGGGTCAAAGGAACCATGGGAAGCCCGCAGAACTCTCTCTTCTACTCCCTGTCTTTTGTTTTCAGGCATTTCTGCTTCACTCTTCTTTCTTCGACTTTCTCTGAATCTCTAGCCATGCGATGGGCAAAGATGCTCATCTCAAAATATCCAAGTTTATATCTCCTCCTTCGAAGAGATACCAGATCTATTAATCCCAATTCCAAATCACTGAGAGAAGGAATATGATTAAGACCATTTTAGGTCAAGTGTCCACCTGCAATGCAGTCAGCCATGGCCAGGAGGCAGCTCACATGACACAAATCTGGCCACTGAGTAACCTTCTTTAGAAGGGGGAGGGGAAGGGTGATTCCCAAGTCTAACATTTTATTGCCAGGAGTGTGAAAATACCCCCTCCAGCAGAGGAAGCAAATTCCCATGCTAATCATGCAAAATTTCTGGGTAATTGGTGGCATATCATATGGCAACATGAGAATGTTGGCTTACAGAGAGGACAAAGATAAGCCTTGGCAGCTCGGCAGTATTGCTGCCTCCTTCCCTCTCCTGTGTCCCTGGAAAAACTTAATTAAAATCTGCAGATTGCCAGATGAAATTCCAAGTTAAAAGCTTGCATACTCCTTGGGTGTGCATAGCTCCTTGGGTGTTTGGTGTACGAATGACTATAGCAAAATAGTTTCAATAAGGTTTCTGTGCTGAGCCCTATTTTACTACTGTTGCCAGGAAACTAATGTGATTACTAACTTCATAGAGATCCATTGAGATTACAGAGTCTGGGCTATTTGTATGTTCTTTCTCATGAACTTCAGTTTCTTTTAAGTCATTAAAACCTAATTTGAGGGAAAAACATTTTTTATTCTCAAGAACTGAAAGGATAGAATCAGTTGAGGAGAATCATAACTGTTCTCTTGTTCTATATTTACCTTTAGCCTTTTCAGGGGAAGGAGCCCTATGATAAAATTGCATGTGGGATAATATGGACATTCCTCAATGTTCTGATCACCAGTGTTTACATATGTTTTAAAAATCACATAGCTCATTATTGCCCACTGAGTTTTAGAGAGCAGGAGGCTTGCTGTGAACTGACACTGTAAGGCTCTTGGGAGAGAATCTTTTGAACATACCAAAAAACCCCATTAATGTGTTCCTCCATAATGTCTCCTCTTTTCCATCAGTGTTTTGGGGTTTTGTTCAGACAATTTGTTAGCACAGTTCTGGATGAATTAAAAGAAGAGCACACATTACTAAATCATTTCATTGGTTGAAATGTACTCAGAAAAGGCCCGTGGCCAAAGGGCCAGTGACTGCGAGGTTCTTCATTGAGGGGAAGTAATATTTTATAAAGATAAGAAGAATTTCAAGCATTGAACAATGTTTTGCTGCTTTAAAAATGAATGAATAAGGATTAGATTATAGAACCAACTTTTGATGCAATAGTTATGGCAGAATATTAATTTGTGGTTTGCTCTTAGTGCTGCAGGAGTCAATAAGGAGACTACTTCTTTCTCCATCCCAAGAAGTCTTTAGGGTCTGCATTTTCACTCCATAGCCTAGGAATGGCTAAGTATGAGGCACCTGGAAATCAATTCCCTACCATCCAGAAAGAATGGGTGATGGCAGGGTGGGAGTGGGAGGGGGTGGAGGCATAGCTGGTCCAAGCAGGGAGAAGAGTGGGAACTTTATCCTACAGAGGGGTGATCCCAGTGCTGGAAGGTCAGATTAGCCTGTGGAAGTGAAGGCTGAGGAGCATTCCAGGAGGGACAACATATGCAAAGATCCTGTGGCAGACAGATGCATAGTACATACAAGGAACTTACAGAAGAGAGGAGGAACAAAGTAGGAAAGAAGGTTTGAGGGACCAGGCTTTACAGGGTCTCGTACCTTGTGTTCAAGATGTTGGTCTTTTTCCTGAAAGCAGTGAGTTTCAAGCTCAAAGGGAGTGAGGCTTGTATGGCAAAAATAAGATTTGCCAAAGAAGCATTTTATCTTTACAAATTATAAGGAACTACCTTATACAGCAGTTCTATAAGGTAGGTGCAAAGGTAGCCTCATGGAGATAGCTTGGAGGAAGTTTAGCAATCCTGTAATCTTCATCAGCCACCCCAAATAAGCATAAATTCTTATCCAAGGCAAAAAGAGCAGCGTTCTTGCTATGGAGGTGCAGCTTCTGGACAAGCTCTTAAGCATGCCTTCCTAACACCTGGGTCCCACCCATACCCCCTAGGCACACCCAGGAGGTCACCTGCAGATGATCTTCTTACATGCCTGCAAGCTTCTTGCATATCTCTACAGAAAGACCTTCTTTGGCCACTGGCATCTGTTTGACCTGTGAACAGGGGTTTAACCTCATGCAAGTGACACTCAGCCAATGAGGAGAGGAGTTGGGAAACAAAGAGCCCAGCTTCCTCACTCCTCACTCAAATGATTCCGAGGTATGTCCCACAAGTCTCTCAGAGGGTCCCCAGCAGGGTGGAGCCTCAGTTGCCCATAGAGGAAACCTGATCATTAATTTACCCTTTATTGGCTTTTCTCCCTTCCCTGTCTCAGGTTCCTAACTCTCCCTTAGTGCTTTCTGGGATCAACTTCTCTATCAATTACTTGCACCTAAATTCTTGTCTCAGGGTCTGCTTTTGGGGAACCCAAACTAAGACAGCTCTGAACCAATAAAGTCTACTGCCTCTCTTAATAGTGGTTGGAAAATTTCCAAAAAATTCCTTTATTATCAGATCAATTTAATGAGCATTTAATTGGTACATGGCCTTGTACCAGTAGGTACAAAGGAGCCACTTATGACATCTGTTTGGTCCATTACTTTGGACAGAAGGTGACAACTGCAGAGAGGGAAATAGGAATAAATGATGGGAAAGATGACAGTTTCGGATGTCGGTGGCCCTATAGAGGGGTATGATGGAGCAACAGCACTTATTCCCTAATATATTACTCTTCACTCTTATTCAAGGATATTAAATGTCTCCAACAGGGAAAATAATGTCATGCCATTAAGGATTAATAATATACACGTTTAGGTGACATTACTTTGTTAATTATAGTTCTGTCTTAGTCAAACACAAATGCTGTTCAGTGTTTGGATGATTTATCAAGATATGAAGTAAAGCTTGCCAAATCTCTAGCTACAGTCATAAATAATTTTAACTTCGTTCATTTCACATTTTCAGTTTGGAAGACCATAATATTGGCAAATGTATCATTGGTGGACTTCATGCCTCAAATTATATTTTGAGCATGAACTCTAATCTTTAAAAGTGGCATACGTTTCATGGATTTTTAGAAATGTGTAAGTCCTATGACACGATATGGAATCCTACCTGAATCTTTCATTAGGTTTGCAAATTTACTTTGCTTTTCTAGACACAGTAAGGATGGCTTTAGCTGTCATAAGAGAATGCCAGATGGCTTGGCTTGAGCCATGTCACCTTCCAGAAAAAGTAACGTTTACTTCACAGTTGATTAAAGACACCTCGACTATTCCAATTCTGGATTTTCACTGATTTCTGAGCTTTGTTCAAATAAACCCCATGCCTTTAATTAGAACAACATTTATGTAATTCTTTCAGTGTATAGACACACAGAACTCTAGAATGTCCCAGCATGTTGTCACCATTCTTAGTGTGCTGAGGTACTAAGGTTCTGAGGAGATGACTTGCAAACCAGAATTCACTTCACCAGAATTCTCAGGATGTAGGGCAGGTTTTTTAAGGCACCCAGAAGTGGAGGGAAACTGCTATTATCTCAAATTACCCCCAAAATACCAAACGTAAGACAGACTTTGGAATGGTTAGTGTCCCATGAGGATCCAGATCACTTGCAATCACACTGGGGAAACTCTTCTGGAATCACTTTATACTACAGTAAACCTGGGGCTAAACTAGATATTCTGGGGTCACGACAAAGGCATAACATGAAAGGTGTGGTGGGACAAGGAGCACAAAATCAGTGGTCCCGAACCAACCTATCAAACCTCTCCTAGAAATCCCAAATCACTGGAGGCAAGAGGTGGTGGTAGGAAAGAAGAAAGAAGAGAGACAGGGGCAATTCATGAAGATGCTTTGGAGATAGAGGCGTCAAGAGATTGCAAGGAAGAATTTTCTGTTGACATTATATTCAACTCATAGACACTTCCAAGAAAGATACCACAACTGATCATAGTTCAAACTTCAAAACCACTGAAGAATAAATAACTTTGCACTGGGTGATGAAAACCTGTGTAGGTGACAACATACACTAACAAATCAATATCAGGAAGAGATGGAACAGGGGCTACAGCAAGAATGTGTTAAAAGAAAAAGCTTAGACAAATTAAATTTAACAGAGTTTAATTGAGCAAAGAATGATTCACAAATCAGGCAGCCCCTGAGCAAGAAGAGGTTCAGAGAGACTCCAGCGCTGCCACCATGGTTGAAGATTTATGGACAGAAAAAGGAAAGTGATGTACAGAAAACAAAAGTGAAGTATAGAAGCAGATAGATTGGTTTCATCTCAGAGTTTGCCTTATTTGAACAGGGTTTGAACTGTTGGCCACCTGCAATTGGTCAAAACTCAGTGATTGTCACAAGAGTAGGTTACAGCCTGTTTACACATCCAGTTAGGTTACAGTTCACTATGTACTGAAAAACCTTTAGAACGAACTTAACATATGTCAGGAGGCAGCTTTAGGTTAATTTAACAATTTAACAATTGTCACCATCAACTGAACACACAAAGAGCTCAGTTTTATTTTTCTATTTTGCTGAAAAATTTGCAATTTTCTTCATTGTTATAGACCACTTAAATCAGCAACTAACATTTCTCAATTTACATTGCTCTTTCCATTAACTTTTTTGGTATTTCATTCTTTTGACAATGCAATCATGCTTTTAATAGTTACAAAAACAATCCAACACTCCCTCCACTGTGAAGTTGCCTAAAAGGAACAACTTCCCTCCTTTCCCCGTCAACCACCTAACATCATGCTTATGAGTTACTATTTAATTTTTTAACAGGTTTATTAAGGTATAGTCGACATACAATAAACTGCGTATATTTAAAGTGTTAAATTTGATGTTTTTTGACATTGTATACACCTGTGACATCTTATCATCACCCCAGAAAGATTTTTCTTGTCCCTTGGTAATCCCTCTCTCATATCCCTTCCCCTCCCTAGGCAACTACTGATTTTTTTCTGTCTCTATAGATTAAGTGTGCATTTTCTAGAATTTCATATAAATGGAATCCTGCAGTATATATTCTTTTTTTGGTCTGACTTCTTTGACAGTATAATTAGTTTGAGAGTCATCCATGTCGTAGTGTGTACCAATAGTTTGCTTCTTTTTATTGCTAAGTAGAATTCCATTGTATTGACATACCACAATTTGTTTATCCATTCACCTGTTGATGGACATTTGGGTTCTTTCCTGTTTTTGGCTATTACAAATAAAGCTGCTAAAAACATTTATGTACCAGTATTTGTGTAGACACATGCTTTCATTTCTCTTGGGAAAATACCTAGGAATGGAATGGCTGGATTATATGCTTAACTTTTTAAGGAATTGCCAAACTGTGTTCCAGAGGGGTTGTAGCATTTTAAATGCCCACCAACAGTGTATAAGAGTTCCAATTCCTCCACATTCTTGCCAATATTTGATATGGTCAGTCTTTGAAATTTTAGCCATTTTAATAAGTGTGTAGTGGTATCATGTTGTGATTTTAATTTGTGTGTCCCTAATACTAATGATATCTTTCATCTTTTCATGTGCTCATTTGTGCACATGATATATGGGAAATCCTTAGATCTTTGGTGAAGTATCTGTTGAAATATTTTGCCCATTTTCTACTGGATTGTTTTCTTTTTACTAAGTTTTAAGAATTCTTTATATATTCTGTGTACAAGTCTTTTATCACATATGTACTTTGAAAAATATTTCTCCAGTATGTGTCTCGTCTTTTCATTATTTTCAAATATTTTTCAAAGAGCATAAATTTTCAATTTTGGTAAAGTTTGATTTGTCAATTTTTTTTTCTCTTGTGAATCATAATTTGGGGGCTGTATCAAGAAATCTTTGTCTAACCCATATGGGGTCACAAAGATTTTTTCCTATGCCTTCTTCTGGAAGCTTTATAATTTTAGGTATTACACTTAAGTATATGATAAATTTAAAGTTAATTTTTGTAAAGGATATGAGGTATGGATTGAAATTGAATTTTTTTTTTTTGCATATGGATATCCAATTGTTCTAGCAATTCTAATAAGTTCCCAGGTGATGCTGATATTTTTGGTCTATGGGACCATACTTTGAATTGCACTGGGATAGAATATATGCAAATAGTTAAGGATATATGAGTAGCAAATTTTATGCAAGTGAAAAAACAAGGAAATTCTTAATTCTAAAAAAATGAATAAAAGAAAGTGTTTTAATTTAAGATGGAGAGCACGCCTTCAATGATTAAGGGAGACACAAATTAGAAATAAAGGTTTTATTACTTACCAGCCCTGGGGGTACATGGCATGCCTGGATCACCCTGCCCCCGCGCCCCCTCCCACAGAGGTCAGGGAGCACAGTCAGGGGAGAGAGAGAGAGAGAGAGGGATCTGTGGGCCAACACCTTTATTGGGATCCAGGGCATTACCTAATTTTTTATTTTTTATTTCAATAAATTTAGGGGATACAAGTGGAGTTTTGTTACATGGGTTTATTGTATAGTGGTGAAGGCTGGGCTTTTAGTGTACCCGTCACCCAAATAATGCACATCGTACCCAATAGCTAATTCTCCATCCCTCACCCCCCTCCTATTCTCCCCACCTTTTAAGTCTCCAGTGTCCATTATAACACTCTGTATAACTATGCATAGCCAATAGCTTCCCAAGGATAGTTTTAATCCGTGAATTTAAAACAAGCAGGCACAACTTCCAGGAGGTCATGCTGTGTCCGAGAGGGGGGTCACTGTGGCATATCTGTACAGTCTATGTGAGGTGTGGGGGTCAGCAGCGCCAGTCAAGTAGGCTGTATCTAGCTGTCCCAGAAGAAGGTGGTCACCAGAAGGCAGCTGTATGAGGCAGCTATCTGGATCGACCACCTTGAGGAACTGTCAGGAGGTGGAGAACAGAAAACTGCATCAAGGGTGACTGAGCCCTGCTTCTGGATTAGAAAGTCCAATTTATGTTCAAAATGGATGCTGAGGCAAGATAAAATTCTAGGAATTCACTACAGAAAGGAAATGTACTTACAATACATGACTTGACTCTGCAGTAAGTATATACATGGTCATAATGAAGCAAACATTTGATTACTGATTTCACTGAAAGTAATAAAACTTTAGAAAGGGAGAATAAGAAAAGTTAAAAGAACTAAATCTCCATCTATCAAAAGAAACTTAATATATAATGCCAAAAATTAGTAAATCAAGAAATAACAGTAAAATATTATTTTTAGTGATATGAAGGTAACTCCAGACGCAGTGGTCTCTACTTACTACTTGGCTCTAAGTATAATAGTAAGTAGATCTAGGCATCAGGAGAGGGCATGGCAGAAGCCAGCTGTTTTTCATTGTCTGCCTTTTAGTATTATTTGATTTTATTTTAACAATGTTATGTTATTTTGCTTAAAATAAAAAATAATTAGGTTTGAAAATACAGGTATTCTAATCAGAATTTGATTTTTTTTTTTTAGTGAAGTTGAGTCTTTTTTATTTCAATGGTCCAGTGAAGAACAAAGCTGAATGAGGCTTTTCAAGATGATTGAATCAACTAAACATGGAAAATAGTCCTTTAATTAATCAACGAATCTAACTGTTGGAATTATAAATACCACATAGCCCCATGAATAGGGTTGCCAGATTTAGCAAATAAAAATAACTATGTCTCATGCAATATTTGAGACATACTTATCCTAAAAAAAGTATTTGTTGTTTTCATGAAATTCAAATTTAAGTTGGCAGCCTATATTTTATCCAGTAACCCTACCCAAGAAAGAATAGGACTCATGAAAATTGCTAGAATGGAACATAATGGCAGGTGGGAGGTGGAAGATTTCTCATTTACCCATCCTAGACAGAGGTAGCCCGATATTGATCTCAACGTATTTCTGGAGTGAGACCCCCATTTCAAGCTACTATTTTTGCTTTGTCCATTCCAGTCCTCTGAGTCTGTCATAAACAGTTATAGCAAGTGCATTTACAATAGAAAGTGGTCAAGTTGCAATTCTGGAAAATGAATGTTGGCCCCTAGGAAGATAATGAACAATTTCTAAGGGCGAAGAAGTAAAGAGTCAGAAATGGAGCAAGTGCATGTTTCTTTTACTTTTACTTAATCCAAAATGTGTAGCGTTGTGAGCATTCCTGAGCAGGAGAAATTTAGGGCTGTGGTTTTACATTTATTATTCAGTTGTGACCCCTGCACTAGATTCTGCTCTTCTGTAAATGTAAATAAAAATTTTTTGTATTATTACGGAGAACTTTAAACATGTGCTAATATAGAGGAAATAGTTGAATGAACCTTCATGTATTCATCACCCAGCTTCAACAACAGCCAACTTATGGTCAGTCTTATTTTGTCTGTATTCCTACTCCTTAACTCTCCCTGGTTATTTTGAAGCAAATTTCAGACATCATCTAATTTCATCTCAAAATATTTCGGTATGTATTACTGACATACAAGAACTTCCTCTTTTAAACATAACCATAATACTCTCATCACACACAATCCAAAATCAACAATAATTCCCCCAAAAAGGCATTTAAAATAAAATTTGCTGAATGAAACAGAAATGATCTCGTAGGATTTTAGCCAACACAAACCTTTCTGGATTAATTAAACAATGTGGATAAGTTTAAATACCATTTTAGTAGCATTTCAGAGGAGGTAAATTCAAACACTCCACTAGGGTATTAAAATAGCTTACCATTTTTCAAAGAACTATTAATATTGTTCATTCATTTATTCAGGGATCCAACAGATGTTTACTGAACACATACTGTATCTTCCTAAGCACAGGATACAAAGATCAACAAGATCTGCTCTTTGTCCTCAAGGCATTGTGAAACAAGCAGGTTTACATCTAAGTACATGGAATTCAAAGCAGAAGGGATTAGCCACAAATAAGGGTCAAGGTAGAACTAACAATTAAAAAGAGTTCTAAAGGATGTGTGTCTATTCTGAGGTAGGCAGTGGAGGGCTTTTCACTGGAAGGATCAGCATGAACAAAAGCATAAAGAAGACAAAATATCCTAAATTATTTATTCTTCAAGAGCAAAGACTAGACCTTCCACATCTTTACAAATTTCCTACCCTGACCTGTGACACTTAGCAGAGTGACTGATACACAGTGATGATTCAATGAACATTTATTGAAAGAATGAATGTAAAATTCACTTTTTTTTTCTTTAAAGATGGGGGTCTGCCTATGTTGCCCAGGCTGGCCTTGAACTCCTGGGCTCAAGAGATCCTCCTGCCTCAGCCTCATGAATAGCTGGGACTACGGGCACCACTGCACCTGGCCTAAAATTTAGTTTTTACCCAACTGATTATTACTTCTCAGCCAGTCCTTAAACTCCTACATCATATTGCATTGTTTTCATACATGAAGACTATGCCACAGAACCCCTGTAACTCCCATGGGAAAGAAATAAGCACTGGATTTTTTGACAATAAGGGATCATTTTCGGAAAGATGCTGCTTCCTTTATGCTCTGGTTTCTTTCATATGCCTAAGTGGTTAGTTGGTGAATTTTTGCTGATCTTATTCATTAGTTTAAAAGATGATCAAACATCAGCGGTCCCCCCCAGCCATCATGACCTGCCCATTGGCCTTCTAATGAGCAGATATGAAATTTGCTTCACCAACCATTTTCTCTGAAAATAAAAGCCAGAGTGAAGCTTTGCTAACCACATGATTAAAATTTATTGCCACTGAAAGGATTTTTCTCGTGTGTGTTTGTGTGTGTGTGTATGTGTATGTGGTAGAGTGGGTTAGATGGGGCTCTAAATTAAAATTTAAATAGCTGTCTGTAATTATCACATGGACTGTACTATCCTGAGCAAGACTTAGTCCTGTCTATTCCATAGGATAGAAGGTCTGCATATTTGCTAGCCGACCAGCAGGGTAGTAAATGTATATGGAGTTATTTTCCATATCATTGTGTTTATTTATACAGGCCCAATTAGACCCTTTTAAAAGCTTAACTTAGTGTAGCTGCTGCAGACAGCTAGTTTACACCAAGTCCTTCTTGGCAAGACTTGAAAGCAAACAGTAAATGGCGTAAACAATTGTATGTGATTATACACTGCCAAATAATGTGCATCTGGGATGACAAACAAAACTTATTAAACAGACAACAAATAGCTGAGGTAAATATCAAATATGTTAACTCTACAAAGTACAGAGCTGGACCTCGTCAAAGCCTTATTAACACAGCACAGCTGGATTAAAATAAAAAGAGCCATTTAGACTTAAAAGCAAGTTAGATCTCCAAGTTAGAAAGTCTGGATTCTGTTCCTGTCTCCATCGCTAATTCACTAAGTGACATTGATTATTACTTTGATTTTTTTGCTTGCATTTTCCCATCAATAGAAAGGGAATTTCAGGGCTGCTCTTGAAAGCACAAGAGAATGGTTGCCAGATGCCTTCCCAGGAAGGGAACAAAAGAAAACTGCTGTCTGGACACCTCCCAACTTACCCTGCAATCTCCAAGACCTCAATGCCCCCTGGAAATAGAGACGGCCTAGGCAAAAATTGGTGAGAGAGATGACACTTGAAAGTCAGGTCACCACTATGACCATGGCAGGCTTTGCGGGTTTGGCTTTGGTATGGGGAGATAGTCACTGATGACCAACTCCACTTCTGAGAGCACATGGGGAGGGAAGAAGAAAGCAGCCCTGAAGTATCTACTCATGCAGATACTGCTCCACTTTAGCACCGGAGACATCTGGAATCATGCATGATTATGGTCATCTTTAAGTCTTCTCAATACAACTTGCTTTAAAAGCAAAGCACTGCCAATGAATTCTTAGACCTCATCTTATCTACCCCTGTTCCCTTCCTGCCTCGTGTCCTGATAGGTTGTCTGCCTCACATACCAGGGTTCCCACTATTCTCTATATCAGACATTTTCAACTTGGCTGCACAGAAGAATCACCTAAGGAGATTTTTAAAATCCTAATGCCCAGGTTGCACTCCAATAAGCTCTGAGGGTGGGACCAAATATCAGAATTTTTTAAAAAGTCCCCTGTGTGGTTACAAAGTGTAGCCAAGGTTGAGAAGCACTGAACTGGTCCAAATCACTGACCATGACTTAAAGCAGTGGTGCACCTTAATCTTGGAGATGCACTTGAATCACCTGTGGTGATTTTAAATGTCACATTTACCTGGGCTTCACCATCTGAATATATTTCAAATGCAACTCCCCTCTTCTCTACTGCTTCTGTGTTAATTCAGGCCACCAGCATCTCTCTCCTCAACCTCTTCAATAGTGTCTCTGTTTCCATGGCACCTAGAGGGAGCCTTTGAAGCATAAGTCTGATCATTCATTGCTCTTCTTTCAATGGCTTCCCATCATCACACTTAGAATAAAATCCAAGGGTCTGACATGGGCAACCGGCCCTAAGTGACAAAGCCCTGCCCTTCTCTCTGGCCTCATTGCCTCTGACTCTGCAATTTACTTATTAGACTCTAGTTTTTGCACTGTGACTATGACATGGCAAGTACCTTCCCATCTCTGGGCTTGTGTATTTGCTGTTCCCTCTGCCTAGAATCTTTTCTTGCAGATATACATGTGGCTTGCTCCCTTACTTATTTCAGGATTTTGCTCCTCATCGAATTTCTTTCTCGACTATACCTATCTCAAATAACATCTTCCTTTGTTTTGTTCCCTTACTCTGCTGTCTTTCACAGCTTTTGCCACTACCAGAAACCATGTTACTTGCTGGTTTATCTATTTATTGCCAATTTTCCCCCTAGAGAACGTAAGCTCAATGAGGGCTAGGACTTTGTTTTGTTTGCCTGTAACAGAATACCTAGGATAGTGCTTGGCACATCGTTAGTACTCAGTACCTAGTGAATGAATGAATGAGTAAATGTCCCCTACTCCCATTTTGCTTTCATACCCAACTATATCATACTTAGGAGTCTATCCCAGAAAGAGGCATTTTAGGTCAACCAGGTTTCTCAAAGAAAGCAACACGTGGAAGCATTTTTGCTCTTATTTGGCTTCCTTTAAAGCTTGAATTTCCATAGATCTCACCAGCCCATGAGTACACTGGGTCACATAAAACATCAAGAAAATTCCTTTTCATTGGAAAAAGGTGATTGCTCCAAAGTAGAGCTTTCAGATTTAGCAAATAAAAATACTAGATGTCCAGTGAAATTTGAATTTCAGACACATAATGAATAATGTTTTAGCATCAGTATGTCCCATGCAATATTTGGAACATACACTAAAAATTAGCCATTACTTATCTGAAACTCAAATTTAACTGGGAACCCTGTATTTTATCTGACAAGCTTAATCCAAAATGCAGTGGAATTTGTCTAGATATAGGAGAAAGTATGTAGTCAGATAACCTGGGTTTGAATCTTAGCCACTTATTGGGTATGTGAACTTTGGAAAGTTATTTAACTTTGTCAAGCTGTAGTTTCCCCATCTCTAAAATGGAAATAATAATACCTACTTTGTATGGTTATTGTGAAGATTAAATTTCTAAAAATTATCTATAGCACTTAGTGTAGTACATGGCCAGAATGAGGACAAATGATAACCCTATCATCAGTGTTATTAAACGTAGGGTGACCAGTCATCTTGGTTTGTCCAGGACTGAGGCACTTCCTAGGATGTGGAACTTTCAGTGCTAAAACCGGGAAGGTTTCAGGCAAACTGGGACAGTTGGTCATCTTAGTAGCTACTTAGAAAAGGTTTCTTGGTGCTATGCGACTGCATTTACTTTAAGCTGTAAGATATGAGGATTGTTTTCTATCAATTATCAAAAAATTGTTGCAATGGAAGTTTTTCAGCTTATATTTCAAAAAGCAAATTTATTTTCCTATTGAACCCAGTCACAGATCTCCATTACTGTAAAGAGGTGTGTTTGAGTCCTATATGTGTAGAAAATCGTTCAAGTAGCACCATCAACGTTGATTAATACACTTTTAAACCATTAACAGTCAAAATGGGACATTTGACTACCATATGGTTCTGTGCCATTTGTAGTTCAACCCTTTGTTCTCTGCACCAAAAAAAAAAAAAAAAGCTGTTCAGAATGTTCAGAAACAACTTGTTTTATAGATAAAATGGTGCTAATTTATTTAAATGCAATGATTGAAGTGACAAGGATCAGAGGGGTTGTATCCTAAACCTTTTAGGTGGGGAAAATGAGTAGGATGCTATCTAATACCCTCTGTTAGGATTATATCTCTTGATCAAATAGGTGCCTCTGCAGGTGATACTTGATAAAGTAGTTGAATTTGGAAAAGAATATATCCATCTGGCACCCCTTTGGTTTTACTCGGTAACCAAGACTAACAGAGTTGTTGCACAGTGTCTGGATATTGGATTTCAACTTTTAGAACTAGTCTCATCCAGGCAAAGCGCAGAAGGTCAAGGCATAGGACAGCATCTTGGCCAGGTAATGTATAGTATATTATTAGTAGCTACAAAGATAACCAGTAGCTAGTGATAATAATCATCACCTAACTGTCAAGCTAGCAGAAGCGGGAGGAAGAGATGAGATAGACAAAAGTAAACTAAACTAAAACACCACTTTTCCTACCAGAGTTGGTAAATAGTCTAAAGTTCAGTTAAGAAATTGAGAAATAAGTAGAGAGCTGTGTTAGAAGCCGCCAGAAGGACTAAGTACGGAAGTGTGTTTTTGTTTTTGTTTTTTTAATGATCGGACCTGGGAGTGGGGAGGGGCAAGTTGAGACTGCTGGTTTCACCAAGACCTGCTGAACCTGACTTGCTGTCTTGTGTACAGACTACTCTGAATTTTTAAAATCTATAAGAAGATGGTGCTATCGTGATACAAAGATGTGGTCACACTCTTTGGGCAAAAGTAGGCAATATCCTCAGTATTGTTTGTTTGATGAGCTTTCAGAAAATTCAGTTAGAATTGTTTATACTTATTTTGTGCTTCAAGGGCCTTAGAAACTACTTGGGAAAATTCAAACTGCTAAGTGAAGAGATATTTTAAAAGAGGGAATGAGGGGAAGAGAGGGAAGAAAATAAGTCTAAGATCACTTCCTTGGTGCCATCAGTAGTGGAAATAGCACCCACGAGCTTTAAATTCCAAGGATATTAGTATTGACCTAAGAACTGGTTACGTATGGAAAAATGCATCCTGGCACCTTTCAGACCCATCCCAATCCTCCTGGCCTCCTACGTGCCCGTTCTCTGCCTCTCTGTACCTAGGTCTTGTTTATTTGGCATTAAGCAATTTACCATTTTTCACTTCGTTTCACTTTCCATCTGTATTAAATTTTTTCAAACATGCAATATTGTCTTCAATGGATCATTTGTCGGCTGCTGCATTTAAGAAGGGTATGCCATCTGCATGAGGGAGATGGAGTGATTTTTTTTTTTTTTAAACCCAGAGTCTTGGGCCTTAGCAACAAATCAACTTACCCATTCTAAGTACACTGCCAGAGACGACTAAGAGTAAATCTCTCTTGGTCCAGCTGTTAGTTGAGTACAAATAACCACGGGCTGGGAGTGGAAGACCTGCTTTGCTCTCTATTTTTCTTCCTGACTTAAACTTGCATTTTCCTTTCCAATCAAGAATTCTATGGCTCAGCCTGGTCATGTGAATTAAAAGCCTTCGAAGCATAAAAAAGTCCATCTTAGGGTTAGAGAATTGTGTCCAGCTCAGATACACATATTAGGGGCATGTCTCCAATCATTGTCAGATATCTTTTTTTGAATTTGCCATCTTTCCTTCAGCCAACCCTTCTCATTTAAGAATTTCCTCTCGAGAGAGAGAAAAAAATGGCGGTGTGATAGGGTCCTCCCACCGTACCGCTCCCAGGAAAGGAGGTGAAGAACACCAACGGCTGCCTGTGAGCACGGACCGCTCACTCCGAAAACAGCATTGCGAATCACAGAGAAACAACGCCGAACGCCCAGCCCAAGAAAACAGGTACAACATTTTCACAAAGATCAGAGGGCGCACGGAGCACAATAGAGCCCAGAGCGCGGGAAGGACGCGCTCGCCAGGTCGGCACAGTGCAACCTGCCCCCCAAGCGGTGACGCGCCTCCCCATACACGCAGTCAGGGACAAGCCCAGAGTCGGGACAGAGCGGTGGCTAGAGACGGCGAGCCCTGTGGAGAGGAGGAAGTAGCCGGAGCCAGACACAACTCACAGCTACAAAATACAAAGACTGCCAAGGGCTGGGGAGGAACTGGGCGGGGACGGAGATTCAGCTTCCCGGGACAGTGCGCGGGAACCCGCAGGCCGGCACTGCGCCACTAGAAGTCAGCGGGACTGGGCCCAGGAGTTTATCGGAGAGCGGGACGCGCCCTTAGAGGTTGCTAACAACTACCAGCGGAGAAAAACTGCGCTCCCGGCGATCAGAGCCCGGCTGTGCGCCAGGCTGGCGGCGGCCGCCATCTTTACAGCCGCCCGCGCAGAGCTGTGAGCCGCGTCTCTAGCTCCGCCCCGGTCTGGCCCGGGGCTCTTCTGCTGGGGCGAGACAGGCTTTGCGGGTGGTGGCCAGGGACAGCTGCATCCGTGGGTTCCAGGTGGGACGAGATCCCGGAACTGTAGCGGCGGGACCTTTGGGTATTGGAAACAGTTTGCAGCTCGTCCATCTGGTTCCACTACCCCGGCTCTGGCCTCCGACAAGTCCGCTCCGTGCTGGTCCTAATGCCCGCCCCTCAGGTCCCAGCCCTCCTGTACCCCAGAGATCGCTCATTTTGAAGGTTGCTGGCTATAGTGACTCATTTGGTATAACTGCTGGTTCCCATGACAACCAAATACCTCAAGAGCCACAGGCTGAACCAGAGCAGCTCCCCATAATCCTGCCCACTTCAATAGGGAATTTCGCGCCATCCAAAAGCGCTTCCAGCGGCCACTACTCCCCCCTCCCCGTGGGAACATCCCCCCGGTGGAGGCTGCTGGGGATAGAGACGGCCACCCGCCTTGCCTTGAGGTCTAGTGGTGGAAAAGGGGTGCACAATTGGAGATCCCCCTATCAACCAGTATCACGCGGAGACACACATCAGAAGGGCAGCCACTCGTGGCTAGATGAGCAACCTCTGAGCTGTGTAGAATTTTCCCAACTCAGCTCTCACACTGCAGCCAAAGGAAATTGTGTTTCTACCTGAACCTCAGGAGGAGCAGGGTCAAAGTAACCCCTAGGAGCTACAAGGCCCCTCCCAAAGCACAGGGCTTGCGCATACCCCAACTGGGGAATCAGAGTCTGCCACGGACATAATAGAATACCTAGCTAATAGGGAGCGGAGGACACATATCCTCAAGTACAATCCATTAGCTCAGAGCCCAAGCTGGGAGGTCATTCTCACCACAGTCCACTGGGAAGAGGAGAAGACCACAGGTCAGAGTTAACTCAAGATCCAACAAACTTGCTAAACTACACCTAAGGCAATACAGGCCACTACTTCTCTCCCTGGCTTTGCCAAGGAACAATAATTGTGGGCCTGGTGACAGGGCCATAAACTAGCTCTAACACCCCCAGCTCTCGACCAAGAGGCCAGATGAGAAAAAAACCAGCAAAAAAACTCGGGGAACATGAAAAATCAGAGAGAAAAGTCACCCCCAAAAGAAATTATCAGTTCCTCAGCAATGGATACCAACCCAAATGAAATGGGTAGAATGTCAGAAGAGGAATTTCGTTTATGGATTATAAGAAAGCTCAATGAAATTCAAGAGAAAATTGAATCCCAGCACAAAGAAACCACAAGAAAAATGCAAGAAATGAATGAAAAATTCTCCAAAGAAATAAAAATATTATGGAAAAATCAAATAGAAATCCTAGAAGTGAAAGAAGCATTCAAGGATCTACAAAACACAGTGGAAAGCCTTAAGAATAGGCTGGACCATGCAGAGGAAAGAATTTCAGAGCTAGAAGACAGCTCTTATGCGCTAAATAAATCAGCCGAAGAGAAAGAACACAAAAACAAGAGGCAGGAAAAAAGCATACAAGAAATGTGGGATTATGTAAAGAGGCCAAACATAAGGATAATAGGTATCCCTGAGGGAGAGGAAGAAAATTCGCATGGGCTGGAAAATTTATTTGAAGGAATAATAGAGGAAAATTTCCATGGCTTAGCCGGAAATCTCGACATCCAAGTACAAGAAGCACACAGGACTCCTGGGACAGTCAACGTGAAAAGGCATTCACCACGCCACATAATTATTAGACTGACCAAAGTAAACACAAAAGAGGCACTCCTCAGAGCTGTAAGATGAAAAAAGGAGGTAACCTACAAAGGGAAACCGATCAGATTAACTGCAGATTTCTCAGCTGAAACCTTACAAGCCAGAAGGGAATGGGGAGACATCATCAATCTCCTAAAACAAAACAAAGGTCAACCCAGAATTCTGTATCCTGCCAAACTAAGCTTCTTATATGAGGGAGAAATAAAGACCTTTCCAGATAAGCAATCACTGATAGAATTTGCGAAATCCAGACCAGCCTTGCAAGAAATGCTTAGACCTGCATTATACACTAAACAGAGCAACAGACACCCACCTATGTAAAACTACGCAAAAGCTAAAACCCCAGAAACCAGATTCCACAATGACGCAAGAGGTAAAACAAAAGATACCACCTAACAGAATAATCAGAAATTTACCCCAAATATCAATTCTCTCAATAAATGTAAATGGCTTGAACTGCCCATTGAAGAGACATAGGCTGGCTGACTGGATTAAAAAATACAAACCAAGTATCTGTTGTCTTCAGGAAACACACCTTACACACAAAGACGCATTCAGACTCAAGGTGAAAGGATGGAATACAATTTTTCAGGCTAATGGAAACCAAAAGAAATCCGGAGTAGCCATCCTCATTTCAGATGACATAAACTTTAAAGCAATAAAAGTAAAGAAGGACAAAAATGGACACTATATATTGGTGAAGGGAAAAATGTCACAAGAGGATTTAACAATCCTAAACATTTATGCACCCAACACAGGAGCACCCAGGTACATAAAGCAAGTGCTGCTAGATCTAGACAACATAATAAGCAGGAATGCCATAATTGCAGGGGACTTCAACACCCCACTGACGGAACTGGACAGATCCTCCAAACAAAAAACAAATAGAGAAATAAAAGACCTAAACAGGACTATAGAACATTTGGGCCTAACAGATATCTACAGAACACTCCACCCAAATAACACTGAATATACATTCTTCTCATCAGCTCATGGAACTTTCTCTAAAATTGACCACATCCTAGGCCACAAAACAGATCTAAACAAATTCAGAAAAATAGAAATCATACCATATATCTTTTCAGACCACAGCGGAATAAAATTAGATATCAATTCCAACAGAAACTCACATCTTCCTCCAAAAACTTGGAAACTAAACAATCTATTGCTGAAAGATTATTGGGTCAAGGAGGAGATTCAAAATGAAATCAAAACATTCTTCGAACTAAATGATAATGGGGACACAAGTTATCAAAATCTGTGGGATACAGCAAAAGCAGTCCTGAGAGGAAAACTTATCGCCCTAAATTCCCACATCCAAAAGACAGAAAAGTCACAAATCAGTAAACTAATGAATCATCTTAAGGAAATGGAAAAGGAAGAGCAAAGCAATCCTAAAACCAGCAGAAGAAAAGAAATAACCAAAATTAGAGCAGAATTAAATGAAATCGAGAACAAAAGAACAATACAGAAGATAAATGAAACGAAAAGCTGGTTCTTTGAAAAGATAAACAAAATAGACAGGCCACTTGCCAGGTTGACCAGAAGCAGAAAGGAAAGGACTCTAATAAGCTCAATTAGAAATGAAAAAGGAGAAGTCACAACTGATACCATGGAAATACAAAACATCATCTTTGAATACTACAAAAATCTCTATGCCCACAAACATGAAAACGTGGAGGAAATGGACAAATTCTTAGAAACACACTACCTCCTTAGGCTCAACCAGGAAGAAACAGAATTTCTAAACAGACCAATATCAGCACCGAAATTGAAGCAGTAATTAAAAATCTACCCACAAAAAAAAGTCCCGGACCAGATGGGTTCACACCTGAATTCTACCAAGCCTACAAAGAAGAACTGGTGCCTATACTGCAGAAATTATTTGAAAATATCCAGAAGGATGGAATCCTCCCAAACTCATTCTACGAAGCCAATATCACCTTGATACCAAAGCCAGGAAAGGACACAACAAAAAAAGAAAACTACAGACCAATATCCCTTATGAATATAGATGCAAAAATTCTCAATAAAATCCTTGCAAACCGAATTCAAATGTACATCAAAAAAATAATCCATCATGATCAGGTGGGCTTCATTCCCGAGATGCAGGGATGGTTCAACATACGCAAATCTATAAATGTAATTCACCATATAAATAAAAGCAAGAACAAAGATTATATGATCCTTTCAATAGATGCAGAAAAGGCTTTTGACAAAATCCAGCACCCTTTTATGATAAGAACTCTTAACAATATAGGCATAGATGGCTCATTCCTAGAAACTATTAAAGCCATATATGATAAACCCACAGCCAATATCATACTGAA
Organism: Daubentonia madagascariensis; assembly: GCA_023783475.1. Taxonomy (NCBI): domain Eukaryota; kingdom Metazoa; phylum Chordata; class Mammalia; order Primates; family Daubentoniidae; genus Daubentonia; species Daubentonia madagascariensis. The sequence continues at coordinate 601,686 of JAKFHU010000573.1, forward strand.
TGGGGAAAAATTGAAGGCATTCCCCCGTAAAACTGGCACCAGACAAGGGTGGCCACTATCTCCACTTCTTTTCAACATAGTGCTGGAAGTCCTGGCCACAGCAATTAGACAAGACAGAGGAATCAGGGGCGTCCAGATAGAGGCAGAAGAGGTCAAACTTTCACTATTCGCAGACGATATGATATTATACATAGAAAACCCCAAAGATTCAACCAAGAGATTACTAGAATTGATAAATGAATTCAGCAAAGTCTCAGGATACAAAATTAATACACACAAATCCATAGCCTTCATATATGCTAATAACAATCAAGCCGAGAAACAAATTAAAGATGCTATACCTTTCGCAATAGCAACAAAGAAAATTAAATATTTAGGAATATATCTAACTAAGGAGGTCAAAGACCTATATAGAGAGAATTATGAAACACTGAGAAAGGAAATTGCAGAGGATGTAAATAGATGGAAAGCCCTACCATGCTCTTGGATAGGCAGAGTCAACATAGTAAAAATGGCTTTGCTACCTAAATTAATTTACAGAATCAATGCAATCCCTATCAAAATACCAACATCATTTTTTGCCGATCTAGAAAAAATAATTCTACGCTTCGTGTGGAACCAGAGAAGACCCCGTCTAGCCAAAGCAATCTTAAGCAAAAAGAACAAATTGGGAGGCATCTGTCTACCAGACTTCAAACTATACTACAAGGCTATAGTAACCAAAACTGCATGGTATTGGCACAAGAACAGACACGTAGACCAATGGAACAGGACTGAGAACCCAAATATAAAACCAACCTCATACAGTCACCTGATCTTTGACAAATTCCAGAAAAACGTACACTGGGGAAAAGAATCCCTATTCAACAAATGGTGCTGGGAAAATTGGATGGCCATATGTAGAAGACTGAAAGTGGACCCACACCTCTCACCTCTCACAAAAATCAATTCACAATGGATAACAGATCTAAACCTAAGACATGAAACCATAAGAATTCTCGAAGAAAACGTTGGAAAAACTCTTATGGACATTGGCCTAGGCAAAGAATTTATGAAGAAGACCCCCAAAGCAATCACAGCAGCAACAAAAATAAATACATGGGACCTGATCAAATTGAAAAGCTTCTCACAGCCAAGGAAACTATCACTAGAGTGAACAGACAACCTACAGAATGGGAGAAAATATTTGCATGTACACCTCTGATAAAGGGCTGATAACCAGAATCTATACAGAACTTAGGAAAATCAACAAGAAAAAAATCAAAAACCTATTAAAAAATGGGCAAAGGACATGAACAAAAACTTTTCCAAAAGAAACAGAATGATGGCCAGCAAACATATAAAAAAGTGCTCAACTTCTAATCATCAGGAAATGCAAATCAAAACCACAATGAGATATCACTTAACCCAGTGAGATTGGTCATATACAAAAACCCCAAATAACAATGTTGGCGGGGAGTGGACAATAGGAACCTCATACACTGCTGGTGGGACTGCAAATTAGTACAACCTTATGGAAAAGAATATGGAGATACCTCAAAGAATTAAAAGTAGAATTACCATTTGACCCAGCAATCCCACTACTGGGTATTTATCCAAAATAAAAATGACATTTTAATAAAGACATCTCTCTCGAATTCAAGCAGCACAATCACAATTGCAAAGTTGTGGAAAAACCCAGGTGCCATCAATACACAGTGGATCAATAAATGTTGTATATGTATACCATGGAGTATTAACTCAGCAATAAGGAACAAAGTGGAATTAACACATCTGGTATTATCCTGGTGGAGCTAGAACCCATTCTTCGAAGCGAGTGTCACAGGATTGGAAAAACAAGCACCACTGGTACTCACCATCAAATGGTACTAATGATGAACACTTACATCACACAGGGCAATAACATTCATCTGAGGGGGGGGCGGGAGGGGGGTGGAAGGGATGGAAAAACTCTCACTGAATGGATGTGGGAGCACAGTTTGGAGACGACCACGATTGTGGCTCTGACACGGGCAGAACAGGGGCAATGTGTATGGCCAAAGTGTTGTACCCCCATGATATTCTGAAATTAAAAAAATAAATTAAAAAAAAAAAAAAGAAAAGAGATTGAGGAGAAAGGAGGGTTGAATAAATAATAAACTATAAGCATCTGCCTAAAAAAAATATTAATTAATTAATTATATAACATTTTTTAAATATGGGGATTTGATTTATCATTTGTTCCACCACCTACCATTCCCACTGTCATTTCTACAACCACAGCTTAAGAGTTTTCTTTTCTTTTTTAACGAGAAGCAGGTTAGAATGCAGTGGTACACTGCAGCCTCAAACTCCTGGGCTAAAGCAATCCTCCTGCTTCAGCCTCCTGAATAGCTGAGACAACAGGCATATGCCACCACATCTGGCTAATCTTTTTTATTTTTTGAGACAGAGTCTCCTGTGTTGCCCAGGCTGGTCTTGAACTCTTGGCCTCAGGCAATTCTCCTGCCTCAGCCACCCCAGTAGCTGGCATTACAGGTATGAGCCACCACCCCCAGCAAGAATTTTATTTTCTATCTCTTCACTACAAATTCTCTCTTCTGATACTCATCATCTGTTCTTTTACCACACTGTCACTATTAATAATCATCAATAATCTTTGTCTCCTCTCTATTCATTTTCTTTTTATACAAATGTAAACCTGTACTATCCAATATAGTAGCCGTTAGCCACATGTGGCTACTGAATTCTTGAAATGTGGCTAGTCTGAATTGATATGTGCTGTTAAGGTAAAATAGACACCAGAGTTTGAAGACTTAGTGTGACAAAAAGACTATAAAAGATTCCCATAATTTACTGTATGTTAATTACATGTTAAAGTGATAATACTTGAGATATATTAGATTAAAAAAGATACACTATTAATTTTAAAAGTTTCCTTTTTTTAAATGGCTACTACTATAAAATTTTAAATTACATATGTGCCTTGAATTACAGTCGTCCCTCGGTATGCTCAAGTCCCTTATATAATATGGCATAACATTTGCATATAACCTATGTACATCCTCCCAAATACGTTAAATCATCTCTAGATTACTTATAAAACCTAATACAAAGGCAGGAAAAAAAAAAAAAAAGAATTTCCTCTCATCCTTGCCTAGTTTGACACCATCCCAGGACATTCATTTAGAAAGGTAGTGGCCCAGGGGTACAGAAATAAGGGGCGGGTAGAGAGGCAGTGAGTGTGAGCTGAGTGTGAGCCTCCTACCTCCGAAGCCAGGTGGGGGACACCCGTCTCTCTCCCCCACACCCAGAAACTGAGCAGTATAGACACTAAGCCCTCACAATTGTTTCTGTGGCATTGAACTATGGTGGTAATGACAGTTGTGACTTCATTGAAGAAAGAAAACAGCTGGCAAAGTCTGGTGGGTGTGCTCCTAATTTGTGCACAGATAGCTTTGTAGTTCACAGATGGGTTCTGGCCTGCAGCAGCTGGAGCCAGAACAACAACAACAAAAAATGCCTTTCTACTGAAAACATGGCTTCCTTCTTACCATTGAAGTTAATGTCAAAATTTGCTTTTGTGGGGGCCAAAGGGTTGAGTCTAACAATTTTAAAAAAAGAAACACACACACACACACACACACACAGGCAGTCTTATTCCAGGTGGATCATACTTTCCTCATGAATTCTGAATGTCTACTGCCTTCTCTTGCCTGGTCAGTGTACAGAATAAACTTGGAACCCATGGGTAGGATTTCTGAAAAATGCTAGCATTTCCAGAAATAAAATTCCTTTATTTCCAAATAAAAATTTCAGAATTCTTTCTGTTTGAGAAATCATCCTGGGGTCTATATGGAACAATATGATGCTTTTCTAAGATTTTCTGAAGTACCAAGGGCAAGGTGTGCACACAGGGCCAGGAGGAGGTTGGTGAGGTGGCTGACGTGAAAGTTGCAGATACCAGGATGAAATCACTTTTGCCAGACCCAGACAAAATAGGGTTGGGAAGGCCCAAAGGAGAGGAGGCTCATGCTTACATGTCTTAGATAAGAACTATTTCCAAGGACGTTCTAAAAAACCTTCACGAATCTCCTGCTTTAATAAGGTTTATCACTAGACATTCTTGAGGACTACAGTAATTCAAGTAAGATGTTCTCGGAAGAACACTTGCCCAGGAGTGGCATCTCCACCAAGGGACTAACAACAACTCCAGCTTTGAACTGTTGGAACCAATGAACTCTGTTTCTAAACAGCTTATGTAAATCTCTTTTTGCTAATACAAGCTTCCTTTATCCTTCCCTCACTAAATACACTGGTGGCTCGCCGTTTCATGCATTCTGGGTTATAATCCCATTTCTATTCCTGAGTAAACCCAATATGTTTAGAGATAATTTTCTCTAGTGTCTTTTTTTAAGGCTGATACTGACTAAGTAGTTAGCTCACACCTCATCAATTTTATGGTTGAATAAACTGGTCTTGACTATAACATAAACCCTCTTTTGTCATATTATTCCCTCTAGTGGACATTTGTCACTCTTTAGCTACCTAGGGGCCATTCTCCCTTCCCAACAGTACTTGGAGATTTCCTTCAAGAAATCTCTCCTTTTTCATTCTCAGCCCTGTGGTTTGGGAGGGATTAACCCACCTCCTGCTCCAGGGATGGACTCTGCTCACCTCCTCCACTGGTTCCCAGATAAACCAGTAGCCCAATCAGATCCTTCAAGACACAGGAGACATGTGAGACCTCTGGGAAAGACCAGCTTCCTCCTTCTTCCCCAGGTGCTACCAGAAAAAGACACCAACTCTTCCCCTGGAACACGGGGGGAGGAGATCTGAGACCTGGAGTTGCTGCAGCCATTTTCTACCACAAATGGAGAGCAAGGAGCTGCCTACGAGGAAGCCAGTTACGGGAAGGAGGGGCAATGTGGTGTGTGAGGATGACCAGTGCCTTGGACTGCTAGATCATGCCCTACCTGAGGCCAGCATCTATCTGTGCACATTTCTATCATGTAAGTCAAGAAACTCCCTTTATTGTGTAAGCTCGGTCAAGTCGGCTTCTCTGTTGCTTGTGATAAAATAGCTCTAAATGACCTAAGTCTCTTATTAAGAACCTTCTATAGCTCCCCACTATCTATAAAAAACACATTTACGGATATGTTTATGACTTGGTGGCGATGGCTTCACAGGTGTATACTTAGGCCCAAACTTATCGAGATGTAGACATTAAATATGTACCGCTTTTTGTATGTCAATCATACCTCAACAAAATGGGTTTTAGAAAAATAAGTTAAAATTCCTTAGCTTAGCACTCGAAACAGTGCACAAGTGGAACATAGCCAACCTTTTTATTCTAACCAAACTAGTCTTATAACTGTTCCATTTCCTTGTCTCTTTTCTCTGCTTATCCCTCCTTGAAAGCCACTGCCCTTAAATTTTACATTTTCCACGATTTAAATTTTATGTCGTCCCTGATCTTTCCAAACTATGCTATCTCTCTTGATGTCTGTTTCCCCTCACATTCTTCTTCCAATTATTATTTAAACTGCTGTATTTTCTTTGCCCTTTTCCTAGACCGTGTTGTGTTAATCACTTTCATGTGGATTTAGCTTGTCTTTTTGAGAGCAGGTTGTACAGCTTTCTGATCCATGTCTGTCTCATAGCATCTAGAACCGTGCCTTATACATAGTCGGTATTAGGAATACACGCTAGGTGGTTGGTAATAGGGATTTTTTAGGACTCAAATACTACCTAGACATGTGAAAACAATCAAACCAGAGGGGTCTGGCTAAATATTTTCCACTTGAGAAGGCAATGAGGCTACCTCACCGTAAGAAAACCATCTCCATGAAACAAACTTGGTTAGTGGACTATAACCTAACTCTTCAAATCCCAGGGCTCATGGAAACAAATGAGGTCAACTTATGTGACTAATATATCTCCATTATGAAAGCACACTGGAGCTTGCTTAATCATAAGAGGTATCAAGTGGCCATATAATATAGCCCTGTGACTCAAGAGCTGCCTGTGGCCACATGAGTCTGCCAGGAAGGTGAGCAATTTGGCAGCCCGATCCTCAGCTCTCTGTGAAGCCTCTGAGTGATGACTGTCCAATCAAGAGGCCCTCAGACCAAATCACCTGCAGAGTGACAATGTGATGCCCTCATGTCATCATTTCCCCCGTTGCTTCCTGCCTGCCTTCCCTCTGGCTTCATGGAGTCTGTTTATAAAAAGAAGTAAATGCCTGGCCTCCATGTAGGTGTTATTGTAACTGTTAAAGCTTTATGACATCCTGTGGTGTATTTCCCTTGCCTTCCTGCATGGCCCATATTACAGTGGAAACAGGCTGGCCTTAGCATTTCACAGCCTGAACATTTAATGACATCACTTTGTGAGATGAAGGGAAAGCTATAAGAAAAATCCAATTTGGTCTGCTGTAGCCATAGTTGCCTTAATTAGTCTCCATTTTTAATGTAATAAAAGGAACAAACCTAAAGATGGCTGGCCAGGAAAATTATAAGCTTTCAGGTACACTTGGCTACTATAATTTATCTGCTAGTAGAAAATGGTGTTAAGCCACTGATTTGCTCTCTATCTTGAGAACACAGACTGTATGGAGAAAGAAGGGTATATACATAAATTTTTAGAAAGGCATTAAGGTGAGCTATCTGGTACCATCTACCAACTTGGCACCTCATTCATTCCAGAGAGCACAAGCTCTTCCTCTTTGTATTTGTTCGTCCCTCTCCTTGCTGTGAGCCTTATAATTTTGTGAAACATAAATATGTAATATGGATCTGGATTGGGTTCACTCTTCACTATAAAGCTGCATTATCTATGTTGGCATCCTTTTGAGTAATCTTTAAGCAAAGAGGCATTTAGAACATCAGATAGAATAAGGTACATTTTTCCCTGCGTGTGGGCTTTTTTCTTCGTAAATAGATGCTTCAAAAGCAGCCAAGTCTCCATTTGGTGCATCTGAGTAGGAGTTTGATATTTGCACTGAGAAATATTGAATTCCTAGAACACCAAGAGGTGATTCAAGAATTTTCTTGCAAGCCAGTTAGACTTTAAATAAATCATTTGCATATTCATGAGCAGATATATTTCTCTAGTATGCTCTAAGCATGAAAAAAAAAGAGCATCAACCATCAAGTTTACCTTTTCTTGGGCATGTCTTGTGATACACAAGAAACTTAGGTGATAAGGTGTTTTTAAAAAAGTAGATTTCATGTGAAGCCCTTAGGAGAACAAACTACCCAGGCCTTTAACATCTGTGGAGGTAGAACAACCACAGCCTTGATAAGGTCTCCAATATGTTGTGATCTGTGAATTTAAATCATGTGCTGTAAGTCATCAAATTACTTGCTAGTCAGTGGGTCTAGCCAGCTGCCAGCATCCACACCCAAAGCAACATTATTGCTCTCTTCCTTATATAAGATGTGCAGTAATTCTCATGACTTGTTAAATGTATTTCTCTAGAAAAATGGCAACTTCTCTTCCACCTCTACCCTTATCTCCATAAAGACAATGAATACTACCAATGGAAATGAAGAGAAAAATAAAAAGGTTTAACAAAGCGGTGGTATTTATGATCCTTCCCTCTTGAGCATCAAGGTCACCATGGCTGTGTGGCCTTTGGCAAGCCACTTTGCCTATCTGAGCCTTATTCTTTCCTTCCTTCCCTCATTCCTCATTTCTTCATCCCCTCATTTACTCAGCAAGTATTTCTAGACTACCTACCATGTGTCAGGCCCTGATCTAGGCACTAGGGACATAACTGTGAACTAAGCAAAGTCCCTGTCCTCATAGAGGGGAGGGAGGAGGACGACAGACAATGAGCCATAATATCTGGTCATTTGTAGTCAATTCACTGGGACAAATCAAGCAACTTTATTCTGTTTCGATGGGCAAGGCTTTATATTTCATTCAAATAGGGACTCTGACTTTTAGTTGACCTTTATAAAATATTGCAAAGGGCTTTTTCTGGTATGTTTCTTAGAGTGGCATTCAATTTGAACTGGGGACAGAGGAAGGAAAGAGGCAGGCCTCCTCCACATACCGACTGTTGTACTTGCAGAATTCATTTAACCTCTTCACCGCTCAATGTGGCAATAATACTTTCCTTAAACACCTCCTGGGTTAACCTAAGAACCAAACCGAGGTGAGCTATGGAACTGTGGCTGATAAACCCTAAGCACTGGGAAACATAAAGGCTGAAAACGGTGATGTGGATTAAGGTGTAGTGATGTTAGTGACAATAAATAAAGAATCAAGGAAGGGCGTGTACAGTCACTTATCTCCCTGAGTTTCCTTCCAGTTTCTAAGGAGATCCAGGTTCAACTTAATATGGCGCATTGACAGTTAAAGAAAATATTTTAGGCACTTGCCTAACCATTATCTAAACCCATAGATTGTTGGCAGACACTGTTTCCTGTGGGCTCATTCATTTCTTTGTTGGGCATCTGCAGCAGTGGGCATTACCAGACCAAATCCACCAACCTGAAGAAACTTCACCTCAGCCTGCACCTCTGCAGGAATTCTTAATCAATTTGGGCTCCGAACATTGCATTTGCTTTGTGTTCTTTGGCACCAACATTAATATTTAAAGACATATAAATGGTTGTTGTTAGTTGAAAATGAACAGATGATTAGTGAAATGAAACTGTGGATAGAATATATCTTTCTTGATTCTCAATCTGTTTTGGATCGAAGACAAGGAAAGACCATATTAGCAAAAGAAAAATTGGCCTAAATGTGAGAACAGTTGGCTTTAAAAATATATATATATCATTAAGTATTCACAGAATGGCAAGAGGCCAGGAAAGCACTCAGTGGAGTTTTCCATTCCATTCCCCACATCTTGTTTGCAGAGTGTGTACTTTTTGTCTTAAAGCACCATGCTCCCACATTGGAGGTAGTCTTTCTTTCTAATTTCTAGGTAAATAAAGCAGTTAAATACAAGGCAAGCAGAATTTTGATTTGAAGAACAGATAAGTAGACTAATAAATGTTAAGCCAACAGAAGCCTTTCCCCTTGAAGCCCTTGTCCTTCTTAGGAATGACAGTCTGGTCTTAACCCAGCGCAGCTGAAAGCTAATTGACTTTATAATTCCCCAAGCATGGGAGTGAGGCTGGTAAAGACAGAGGATCTGAGATCACGCAGAGGGTGGAGTGATTCTATGTACCTTCTGCTATAATTGTGAGATTAAAAAATTCCTTTCCACCTAAAAAAGATGTATGTTATGACACGGCAATTAGAAGGGATGAATGACGGGTATAGGCAACAACACAGCTGAATCTCAAGAACATGTTGAGTGAAAGAAGCCAGACACAAAAGAGTATATACTATGTGATTCCGTTTATATGAAGTTCAAGGACAGGCAAAACTAATCTATAGAGAGTTTAGAACAGTGGTTGCCTCTGGGAGGGGAGTATTGGCTGGGAAGGGGAGTGAGGGATCTTTCTGGGGCGATGCAAACATCCCACGTATGGGTGTATGTATAGAAGTGTGCACACACCTGTCATCGAGCTTAAGATTTGTGCACTTGACTTCATGTAAGTTATATCTCATTTATTTTTTAAAAAGGTACATCACATTTAGGAGCCACCAGAGGACACATTTGTAACAATAATTATAATTGATATAACATTTGCCAGTCCACAACGGACTTTCCTACAATTATCTCTTGATTCTTCCAAGCATCTTTGAGATTAGGTGAGGAAAGTGAGGCTCATCAGAGTTAAAGGCTGTCCCTCCCCTCCCCATTCCAAGAGCCCAGGGACACCAGCATGTCTCAGTGGCAGCGTTTCTCAAGGGGGCATTGCTGGCATTTGGTCAGGACATATCTTCATTGTGTGGGTCTATTCTGTGAATTGCAAAACATGTGCCATCGCTGGCACATGCCCTTCCCTGAAGGTCAATCAATCACCAGAAACACTTTCACACATTTTTAGATGCCCCAGGAGGGCACTAGACCCTGGCTGAGAACCTTTGTGTTTACTGCATCCCTGGACAATGGGGCTTGAGCCCCAGTTAATTTTTAACTCACCGAGGAACTGGAGCCCCGAGGAGAAGCACCTTTATTTGGGCACCAATGCAGAATGGATGTTAGGCTGCGTCCTCTGATCAAGCCACGTTTCCTGCATTGGCTTGAGGTCCACCACACAAGTCTCTTCACTTTATCCATTGGCCCAGTGTCGAGCATCCATAAATGCATTGTTGGGGTGGGGCTGAGCTCACTGTGTGTTTCCTGGGGGTTCTTACCATGTTCCCTTCCTCTGTTGTTCCAGTAGGATCAAGGATCTAGAACTCCCTTTGGCTCTGGAACACAGACGGTTAGCCAGGATCCCTACCTACACCCCAGCCTCTCAGAAGTGGAGCCTCCATTATTGGTGGAGTCTCCACCAGGGCCTTCTTCTCTAGGTTGTATGCTCAAGGTCACACAATAAGAAGTGACTGAGTGAGGGCTTGAGCCCAGCTCTCCTCAAATCTTGTTCTCGATCTACGACACCAGGGGTTAGCAAACCACAGCCAATCTTCCAAATCCGGTCCACTGCCTGCTGGCTTGAAAATGTTTTTCAAATGTTTAAATGGTTACATTTGTGCCTACACAAAATATTCCTGGATTTTGCTTCTTGGCCCACAAAGCCTAAAATATTTACTATCTGGTCCTTTACAGAAAAATTTTCCAAGTTTATAACCAGTGGAACTCTGACAAGCCTTTGAACAAAAGCTCCCCTATTTGGAGCAATTGGGACACCCCTTATACTACGAGAACAGGACAAGGGACAAGAAAGAGACCAGCTTTATTAAGATATCAACCAACCCTATTAGGGAACAAGAAGAGTGGAACGAGAGTCCAGAGACAATTAGTCACATATAATGTCCCATCATCTAAATCAAACAGCTGCATTAGATCATCTTCTCACCTGAAACCCTGTCATCCCCGTGACAGCTTGATGATCGGCTCCTACACTGAGCTGGTTAACGTTGAGAAAATCCCTCAAAAAAATGACTAAAGAGCATTGATGTAAAAATTTCTCAATTTGCTTAGTTGATTAGATTTTTGCCTTGGGGTTCTTAGGGCCACAGATAATTCATTCATCTATTGAGAGGCAAGAGGATACAGAGACAGATGAAAGAATAATTCCTTCTCTTGAGGAGCTTACCGACAAGTGAACAGATGTTGGCCAAGCTACTGAGGCACGAGCAGGAGGAAAAGCACCTGATTTGCTGGAGTGGAGAAGGTGAAGCCCAGCCTAGGTCTTGAAGGATGAGCTCACCTGCCAGGTGGGCAACGACTGGGGGAAGGGCAGTCTCTAGGCAGAGAAGAGCATGAACATCTATTGTGTATCATCTATTGTGTAATTTTTTTTTTAGTTTGTCTATAGTCAATAAATTAAATAAAGGCATGGAAGCAAGATGGAACATGGAGCATTAGACAAGCAGCAAGGAGCCTGGTATGGAAGGCACCAAAGGTGAATGCGAGGGCATGAGATGACCCTAGAGATAGGCAGGACCCAGATCCTCAAGTCTCTTATAGGCCATTGTCTTAGGTCGGGTTCCCCCAGAAGTAGACCCTGACACAAGGTGAGGTACATTAAAGGTGGCCTTAGCTCTTCACTACTCTTCCCACTTTGAGGTGGAGTCTTATTCCTGAACCCATGAACCTGGCCTGGACTTAGTGACCTGCTCAGCCAATAGAATGTGGTAGAAGTGACATTCTGGGACTTCTGGGACTGAGTTACAAGAAGTCTTGCAGTTTCTACCTAGGTCTCTTGAAACACTCTCTCTCTGGGAGCCCTGAGCTGCCATGGAAAAACTCTGATGACCCTAAATCTGCCATGTTGGGGAGACTACATGTAGGCTTTCTAGGCCATGGTCCCAATTGAATCATCTCTGCTTCTAGTCATCTCTGCTACCCTGCCAGAGTGCCAGACAGTGAATGGAGCTGTCTTGGATACCTTAGACTTGCCCAGCTATCAGTTGAATACCACAGAGTAAACTCAGTGTCCGCCAGATGGGAGAGAAGAATGGCCTAGCTGAGCCCTGCCCAAATTCCTGACCCAGAAAGTTGTGAGATAAAGAAAATGGGTTTTTTTGTCAATAATTTTAGAGGAAGTTTGTTATGCATGGCAATACATAACTATTAGTTTTCTAGGACTCCTGTAACAAAGGACAACTAACTGGGTGGCTTAAAACAACAGAAATGTTTTCTGTACACCTCAAAGTTATTCCCTCCCACTCACCCTTCCCCCAGGGGTAAGGAAGATGGAGAATTTATCCTTCAATTGCCATCTATCACTGGCTGAGGGCTGCTCCCTGGGAGCATTAACTTCCTGGCACTTATGGTCCATTGCCCAAAGCTAAGAGAAAGCCCTCAAGTGAAGAGCAGCAGGTGCTTGCAATAGGATACTGTGGGCATACTCTGGAACAGTGACTTCTGAGTGCTGGGGTACATGGGGGGGTGGTACTGACAATCTTTGCTATAGTCATGCTAGGGAAGTTGAAATTTATTCTGAAGGTTGTGGGGGCTGGAGGGAGTGAGGAATCAAAATACTTAATGCAGCAGAGCAATGCATTTGGATTTGAATTATAAATCATTCTGATGGGAGTAGAAGGGGGCCAGACTCTCCAGTTAGGAAGCTGCATCTGTAGTCCAGGGGAGAAATCATGAACGCACAAGCAAGTGTGATGGGAGGTCAGATGCAGAGGAAGTAATGGACTCGAGATATATTTAGGAGGTAGAATCAACAGGAAATACAAAAGGAAAAGGAAGGTAGGGATAAATTTGAGGGACTTTCTTGACACTGAGCAAATCAAAAGGTGAAAGGTCTTTTACAAATAGGAAAAGTTACAGATGGGATAGCAACCTGCCTCAGGACCCTTGTACTGGCTCTTCCCTCTGCCTGCAATGCCTCCAGTCCCCTGCCCCCAATCACTGACTTCCTCCCAGGCATATTTCAGGTCTTTGATAAAATGGCCCCTTCACAGTGAGGCCTTCTCTGACTATTTAATTGAAAATTGCAAGCTATCCGTCCCTCACCATCCCGCCCTTTCTCCCTATTACCTCATCTTGCTTTACCTTCTGCGCTTGTCACACTCTGACACACATTTATTTTAATTATGTCTTTGTTTATGGTCTATTGTCCGCCCCCCCCGAATATGAGCTCCACAGTGGCAGGGATTTTTGTCTGTTGTGGCCGCATCCCAGCATCAAGAATAGGTCCTGGTACATTGAAGGGAATCCATACATATTTGTTGAATGAATGAACAATTCAAAAACTTGTTTTTAAACACAAATGGACTGTGGCTGCATCTGTCTTCTAAGGGGGAGTGGTGATGGTGGCATAATTTATATTCTAGGAGAAATAAAATTTCTACACCACTCCCTTTCCGCTGCTGAGACTGGAGGAGAAGAAAGGAAGGCATCTGGGTAGATGGCATGTTGTTTAGGCAGAGTGCACATGGCGCTTTTAAGTAAGCAAGAGGGAGGCCTGTTGTCAGTCAGGGAGCATAGCAGGAGAAAAAGGGAGAATGTAGGCCTGGATGCATTTTTGTTTCTTGTGAAGAAAATGGTTTAAAGAGTATAGCAAGGGGACTATTACTCAGTATGGTAGAATGGCTAAAGGATTTTTCAGAGCAAACTCAGTTTTAAGTTATATGGAGTTCCTGCCGCTTAAACCTACTCTATCTCTTCAAAGACCTTAGTGAAGTCTGCTACAAGCATAGGCCTTGTGTGAAGCTTTTTGGGGGGAGAAATTGAGGATAGGGTGAAAATTCCACATCTGGGTTGACACGTGGAACATGGGCAGCAAGTAGAGAACCTGAGATGATACAGAAATGGAAGTCAGTGGAAGCAGAAGGATAGAGCCTCGGATGACCACGAGAATACAGGGCTTTGAGAACTGGTGGGAATTTTGGGAAATGCTTTGGAGTTAACACAGTAGTCACTTACTAGACAGTCACTTGGGTTGCCGTGATATAGTACATTCATATGGCACTTTATAATTTACAAAACATTTTCACTAACATTATGTCATTTTTATCTTCACCCTGTACAACAGAGAGGTTAGTCAAGATCATATGAGTGTCAGAGATAGAACTGACCTTTGGCTCTTTGGGCTAGAAGTCAAATACATTACTAATTACTCTTAGCTTTTAGAGATTCAATATTTGAGCTTTCAGCTATTTGAGAAGTCCATGCAATGCAGTCATTTGACACTTTTTCCCCAGCACAGACTAGAATCCCCTGTTCTGGGAGGCTGGTCTGCACGAGGGAGCCCCTGGGCTAGGGGGTGAGCCTAGCCATTTGTTCAGCAACCACAGCTCAACTCAGTTTTGTTGTTCTGTGCTAAGGTCCATGGTGGAGAATTTGTAGATTGGGAAGGTCTTGGGACCCATCTATGACAAAGGGCAAAGGGTTAAAATTTTTCTCTTCTAACATGTTTCCAGGAGGGGGACTTACAGGTGCCTTTAAAGAGAAGCATGATTCCAACTTCTCATGTCCTATTTGGGTCTTCCATGGTTAAAAGCAGAATGGAACATAAGTCTGGGGTTAGAAAGTTTGAAAATATATATTTCCACTATCTTTTTTCAGTTTAAGCTGTTGCTATGACATCTTACCCAAAGTAGCCTGACTCTTTTCCCAAGAGGTTGCTCTTCTGGGAAAAAATGCAGTGATACTCAAGTTAGAAATGGAGCGTGCCACAAAGAACTCTTAACTGCTTCTTTTGGTTGAGGAGGGGAGGTGTGAGTAGTTCTCATTATAATGGGAGCAAAAATTTTTTATATGGACCCTAATTAAAATGAAGGGGAAATGCCACTTAAAATTCTCTTTGACATGTACGCTTATGAATCAGTTTATGGGATGGGAAATATATCTATTTTTTTAATCCAAAAGATAACCCACAAATAGAACCCGGAGTGGCAGTGGTATGAAATTTAATTATTTATCCAGATCTATTACAATCTTTTCCTCCTTCTTTCTGTGAGTGGCTTCAGTATGCCCTGAACCCCAAATGTGTATTTGTGGAAAGTTAGCACCAAACCTATTTCTGGTGAGACTAAGTAGGATTTGGGGTGATTTCTTTGCTTTTTGGGGTGCTTTTCTGTATTGCCTGATTTTTAAAATTATGGATATGTATTAAATTTCAAAAATAATAAAGCAATGACAAATTAAGTTGTTACTGTTTGCATTAGGGTACAATCTGAAAAGCAGAACCACTCGCTATGAGCTCTGGAATACGGGATCTATTACGGGAATTAGAACTTACACCATGGTGGGAGATGCTGGGGAAGACAGGGCCTAACAGGAAATTGGGGGATCAGAAGAGCCAGCAAACAGTTGACCCCAGAAGCCCAAGCACACCCAGCCCCCAAGGAGGGGCCACCAAGAAGCAGGGTGGGTGGGTGTGGTGGTGGTGGTGGTGGGGTGTAGCCATGGCTCCAAAGCCCCGTACCTGGGGACGGGCCTGGGGCTGCCGTTGGTCAGCAGGGCCAGTGGTCAGGAAGGAGGGCAAGACATGGAGCACAGGAGACAGAACAAGCTAGAGAATTTGTAGATTGGGAAGGTCTTGAGACCTATGTATGGGTGGAAAGGTCTGTCATGGCTGGGAATGTCTGTGATTGCATCTGACCACGATGACCTTCAGAAAGTTATGGCTGTTGCTCCATTTCCTCATGCAAGTTTCTCTTTTGGAAAATTCTAACCTGGGCTTAACTAACTCTAATCTCTCTCCACACAAAGAGGATATTCTGGGAAGCAAACTTGGTTCCCTCTTAACCAACTGGATGGTTGATATCTGTGACTGGATCACAGATATCACAAAGCATCACATGTATTTGATTCTGATCCACGTCCTTAATTAAATGAAGGTGGGCATAGGAAATCTCATATATAACTAGTTAACCCCATTATTTATAATTTCACACACTGACATAGCCTCTTGTGGCCTACATCTTTTTTGTCACAACTTGTCACATTTGGAAAAAGCCAATTATTGGAGAGTAGCTCTTTGTACCGTGAAAATAGCGGTATTTCCCATCCATTGTGTGTAGACTAGGAAACTCTAAATTGACATACTCACGTGTTTAGCCTTCTTAATGCTGTGGAATCAGACTCTCATAAACTCGAAAGCTGTTTCTGTTCTGTACATATACCATCTATCAGTCAGTGTCAGATCACAGAAATTTCACTGTAAGATATACAGTATGAGCAGCCAGAAAAACACCTAACTTCTGCTTTATCCCTGTGAAGCAGAGTGCTTAGCACGGGTGGTTACCCAACTGTCTGACAAAATGACACAAAGATGTTGGTCTTTTAATATCACTCATTTGCTTTACACTTACTAAGTTTCTACTAGTGTCACACAAGTGTGTGCATTTAGGATTAAAGAACCCATGATAAGGGAAATTGTCAACAATGATATTAGAACAAGAAAGACGAGAAAATCCCAAACATTCAACTTGGTTATATGTAAAAGCCATTCTTATCATGGTTACTTGAGAAATCACCAAACTTTATGACTATTATCTCCCTAGGATATTGTTAGGAGCATCATTAATACATATCAGATTAATCTTGGGTCATATTTTGTTTAGTTCCTCACTTATACTTGCTTTGTGTTTTATTTACTCTTGTTTGAGGAAGCATTGTTGTATGCTTAGGATATAAAAAAAATTAAAGAGCTGCTGAGTGTTGCTACAAGGAGGAACTTCCCTTTGTTCATCACTCTGTGAAGAGCCTTATTATTTTATAATCACATAATAAGTTCTTGGAACGTTCTCTTTAAAAGGATAGATGTAACATTGTAACAAAATAATCTTATTAAAATTTGATAACCTGAAAACAGCCACTTGTGGTTCTTTCAGTACTTAGAGATCCTTCAAGATAGTACTTGCAGTATTCCTAAAGTGCATTATTTATGACTATAAAGGAAAAGTAAAAAACGATAAGGTATTAAAAGAAATGTTGACCAGTATAATACAAATAATGCAATTGCTTGTGGCTTTTCTTGAACTTCACCTTATTTCTAGCCCCATAGTATAGTGGAGAGAGAATGGTCTTTGGAGTATATCAGATTTGGGTTCAAAACTCTACCATTTTTTAGCCAGACGACTAATGCCAGGTTATTTATCCACCCTGAGGCTCAGGTTCCTTATCTATAAAATGGGAATGATTTTTTTTTTAGTTTGAGCCAAATAATATTGTTGTTACTTGACCATTTTTGACTTATAAAAATGGCAATTTTATGTAGTTCAACCTAGTGTGTACTGCACAGCTTGATAGGGAATTGAATGTTACTGAAGATGAAACACTTGGCTGGCTGCCTGCAACACTGCCAGCATTCAAGGGACATTCATTCTACTAATGCTGCCTTCTAACTTGTTGGACTTTGAGAGCATTTATTTAGGTGTCCACATCTTTTTTCTTCAGTTTATACCTTCTCTGAGCTTCTATTTCCTCTGAGCCTTTACTTTTAAATCTTCCTGGTCTATTAAGGCTTTCAAGGCAGAACCTTAATCATCATCTTGAACCACCGTTTCTAAACCTATGATTAGTTTCATCCCCAAACTCAAATGACAAGTTATGGGATCAGAAAAAGCAGAATGTCAGACCAGTAAGAGTAGCTACACAGTTTTGATCTCAGAATCTATAGAATGTAGGAGACATAAGAGCATCAGCAAAATCTTAATACCATAAACCCTACCACATGCTTCAAGTGTGAGCTAAAACCTGTGTAAAATTCAAGTTATGTTATTTTGAGGTCCACAAAGTCATTGGAGTGAGCCCTCTGTGCAAGCTGGGAGCTGGTCACCAGTCATCATACATTCTCATTTGTATCATGTCCACATGTGGTTAATGGGCGGGCGTCATCACGGGGTTCACTGCCTCAGGGTGTCCAAGAGAAAACCTAGGCAGGGGCTCTGGCTAGGAGAGGTGACCTGGACCTTCACTCCCCATCTGCTCCTCAGTCAACTGTGGGGGAGCAAGAGCCCTTCTGCTTCCTTGTCTGTAGAGTATTGGGACTTAGAGAATCTCTTAGTCCCTTCCAGCACTAATTTCTTTGGTTCTGGGATTTCATGTTCATTGACATTGGCTAACTCTTGATTGAATGCTGTGAATTTTGATTGGTTTAAGATGTGACCAAGGACTTGGGGCCTCCTCCCCCAATACTTGGGTTTTATAGTTCACGATGGTTAGTGTGTGTTTTGCTGAAACAATGTGGCATTCCTCATAGCTGTTCTTGAAGGTGTTAAGTAGGCTCAAACAAAGGTGCTTCGCAAAATCATAAGTGGTTGGGAAAGGAAGAGCACTGCCAGCGTTTATCCACCCATTCAGCAAAATATCTGCATGCCTATTATTTTCTGGCCATTGTTCTTGGAACATATTAAAGTGAACAAAACTCCTTGCTCTTTGTACTTGGAGGGTAGAGAGAAAGACAATAAGCAAGAAATAAACCTAATAAACAAGGAAATAATATATTAAAAGTTGTTGGGAACTATAGGGAAAATGGAGTCAGGTAAGGGGCCAGCAGTGACCCAAACACTTACAACCACTTCTTGTAGCATTCTGAAGAGAGGTCCGGCCCTCATTAAGCTTCTTTTCTGGCCTTTACGGAAACCCTGCAGGCCATGTTGATCCCATTATCCATTCAGTAGCCTCCAGCTCTTGGTGGCAGTCTTGGTGAGTGGGGTTGTCAGCACCACAAGGCAGAAAACACTTGCTTTTGAAAATCACATACCCACTGGAAATGGTATGATCCATGAAATGGTTACTCTTTGGCTACATCTAGACATTGAAAACACACATGTGTTCACACACAGACACACACAACAAAGACTAGGACAGCATTTCCTAATTTTGTGAAATACTGTCCTTAATTTTGCATTAAAAAGTAGCCTAGGAAGTGCTGAGACTTATATAAGGCCTCAAAAAGTACCAAAATCCCTTAGACTTGCTCCAGCCCAGTGGTTCTTGAAGTGTCCTCCTTGGACCAGCAACACCAGTGTCACCTGGGAATTTGTTAGGGCTGCAAATTCACTGGCCCCACCTGAGACTTATCGAATCAGAAACTCTGGAAGTGAGCTCAGCAATTCATGGTTTCATAAGCCCTCCGGATGATTCTGATCCAAGATAATGTTTGAGAATCACTGCTAGACCATACTAATAATATTTGATAATAAAAATACTGTTTTGTAATTTTAATAATCATTTTCTCATTTAAGCTGTGTTACAACAGTGCAGAATCAGCCAGAGATCTTATGCCCATGAAAAAAATAAAACAAAATAGATGAGGATACTTAGGCTCAGAGAGGTTAAGTGACTACCTCAGGATCACACAGCTAGTAAGCATTAAAGAAGTAGATCCTGGTGTTCTGTTTCATTGCTCCTTCCAAGCTCTCTCCATTTCATTTTCTCAGCCCTTCCTCCTTTATCCACAATACTGGAACTGGGATGCTTCCTTTAAGCCCTTAGATCATCAGGGGACAGAATATAGAGATTACAGTTGATATGACAAAATATGGGTAATAAAAATCTGCAGTGTCTGAACTATTTCTTCAAATGAAGAGCTTAGAGTTGCAGTTCAATGTTTCTGTCTTTAATAAGAAGAAGGGACCATGTAAAGCTGGGAAATATTCACTCTGAGTGGCTTCTCAGGGTAGTTAGTGATCTGACTGCTGATTCCAGGACTATTCACAAAGGCCCCAGGGAGCCCAGGGCCTGCTGCTTATACCAGAGGGATTCACGGGCTGGTGGGTCCGTGAGGCGGTGCGGGTGGTGTGGTTTTGTGATCCACACTGCCATCTTCTGGGCATCACGCTGTAGCCAGCTGTTCCATTTTTAGTGTCCGTGTTTCAAATCAAAGATGGGTCCACTAATCATCTCAATTGGACCTATTCCAACGAGCTGAAATGAATATGATGTTGATGATGATGATAATGTGGAGGAGGAAGAGGAGAAGGATGGTGGTGATAAAAAACAGGATTCTGGAGTTTACAGCCATTCTCACTGGTTTAAAAGCACATCCCATAAAGAGTACAGCTGATCAAACAACAAAAGAAGAAAATACACAAGAGGGCTGCTACTATTTTTAAAAGGGGGGCGTGGATGGAGTGGCTGTTGGGAAGAAGTGAAGAAAACTTGAAAATATATAATCTACAGCTATTGGTTCTAGATGTGGGATCATGAGCACTTTGTAAATTCTTTATGTTTTCCAAACTCTATACACTAAGCAGGTGGTAGGGTATATTGCTTCGGGTCATGGGCCGTCTTTTTTCATATGGTTGCCACGACAAAGTGGGACACAACTGAAGCAATAACTTGATTTCCGATTTCTAGCCTCCAGAACTGTGAAACAATAAATTTCGGTTACTTTAAGCCACCCAGATTGCAACCAAAATTTATCGTTTCACAGTTGTGGAGGCTAGAAGTCGGAAATCAAGTTGTCGACAGGGCTCCTGGTGTCACCAGCGATCCTCATCATTCCAGTCTCCGCGTCCTGCGCCATCAGGTGCCATTCTCCTGTGTGTCTGTCTCTTCTCTTTATAAGGACAATAGTCCTACTGGATTTGGGGCTCACCCTACTCCAGTATGACCTCACCTTAACTAATTACATTTGCAATGACTCTATTTCCAAATAAGGTCACATTCTGAGGTTCAGCGAAGCACATGAGTTTTGGGGGAACATTATCCAGTATGTGGGCTTTGGGTTCAGATCTTGGCTTAGATACTCATCAGCTGTTTAATTTTGAGTCAGCTATTGGTTCTTTCTGAGCATTCATTTTTCGTCCATTAATATAAAGGACTTTGTGTGTATCTGGCACAGAGTAAGTACTCAGCAGAAGACTGTTATTATTTTTGCTTTCACTATCAGAAAAAAAAAAATAAGGCTTCACAAATTTAAAGAGAGAGAAAAAAGGATCACACAGTCCCTGGACCAAAACAGGCCATTTAAAGAAAGAGAGCTTTGGGAGCACAATTTCTACTTGAAAATCTTTTTCCTCTCACATTGTAGTTAGTACCTAGTAAAAAAAAAAATCCAATTAAGCTCAGGAGACACTGAGTTGTAGTTAACTGATTGTTTTTTGATGCAAGAGATAACATTTGGGTCTATTTCAGTCTTAAGGGGGAGGCACAGAAGAGAGATGCTATTTCAAAATCTAAGACTAACCGTCGCTACCTTTCTCAGCCCCCACCCCCTGCTCTGTGCACACCTGACTATCCAGAACCAGGTTCATTTTAACTTCACCCCAAGTATGTCCAAGGTGTTAATAGAAGGGAGCTTTAAGATCCACGTGGCAGAAAACAGCCACCTCATTTAACTCATTTAACTTTTCCTCATTAAGTTTGGGTATTGGGGATTTAGAGGTGTGGTATTTGAGGAGGCTATGATATTAACATATTAGAAACCATGAATATTGTAGGATGCAATATTTTTCCAGTAAATTAGAGCCTTAAGAGGGCAGGGTATTCTGAGGAGGGGAAGGAGGTTGAGGAAAATTCCTAAGCCTGATTCACTGCAGGGTACATTTTTACCCGGGAAAGGTAGTGATGGGGTAACTGAGTTCCTCTGTGCAGCAACTGATTTGCCACCTCAGAAAAAAGCCCTCAAGGCAACAACTGCGGTATTTACATGTGCACAGTATTCCATGTACTCCCCTAAAAATGTCCATGTGGCTTTGTGTATACATGTGTTTACAGAATGTGTAAATAAATATGAGTAGAATATGAAACACATGCGCCTGTGTTTATAAGATATGCATCCACTTATGCTAATGAAATTACTTCCATCTGAGAACGAACGGCCATTATCTACGGAAGTGCTATGAATTAGGGAGATTACTGGAATTTTTGTCCTCACATGTGGAGAAACTGAGTCACTAAAGTAATGTTTTTAACCATAAAAGGCAGGAAACTTGGCTTATGTCAACATTGAAAACTTTATTGCTTGAGGAGCATATAAATTGGAAAGAAAGTTAGCCTCTGAAATTCTGTTTTCACAGCACAGGAACTTTTAAACTCAAATTCACTTCCCGTGGCCATTACAATTGACATCTCATGTTTTCATGTGTCCAGTTTTAGCAAACTTCTCCAAGCCTCCCAATAAATTGGTGTGCGTAAAATCTCTGGGGAGCTTGTTTAAAAGGCATGTTTCTGAGCCGCACCTCCAAAGAGTCAAAGGAAGTAAGTGTCAATGAGTACCAGAAATCTTCATTTTAGCAAGTGCCCTAGGTGACACAGGGATGTTGAGGACCATGATTTGAGAAACACTCCTCTAATGTCCAAGTTGATGTATTAGGAGAAATTGTCTTTTTTTAAAAATAGGGGGTGGGATAAGGTAGGGGCATTTAGAGGATGACACACAAACAAAATAGAACACAAGACTGTCAGTGCAATCCCTTGCAATCTAACTCCATTGGGTCGTTAACAGGACTTAAAATTGTAGAGTTCCAATCAGCGCAAATATTGGTCTGCAGAGCTTATCCCTTCAGAAAAATCAGTTCATGTAGCCACAACTGCTTATTAGTCCCATGCCCACCCTGGTGAATTAAGGCTTACTTTTTAAACTATGGGTTGTGACTTCATGATATCAACTTAACGGGTCTTAAGCAATATTTTAGAAAACTTAAAAAAAACCCTATAAATGCACAAGATATGGCAAAAATAGAGCAGATAGTTCCCATATACTGTCACCCAGGGTCTCCCAAGGGCAACATCTTATGTAACTATAGTACATTATCAAAACCAGGACAGTGACATTGGCACAATACTATTACCACTATTACAGACTTCCAACCTTACTCGGATTTCACCAGTTTTGACATGCACACCGTTATGTGTGTGTGCATTAATTCCACATGTGTAGATTTGTATAACCACCACCACCACAATCAAGACACAGAACTGCTCCCTCACCACAGAGATGGGTGTTACCTCTTTTCAGTCATGTCCCATCCTGTTCAGAATCCCTGGAAGCCCCTGATCTATTCACCATTTGAGCAACATTTTAAAAAATGAAACAGAATAGAGCAGAATGAAAAATAAGAGAAAATATCAGAGTGCATTTCAATGGGAAGGGGGGAAGTATTGATTTGGGAAAATTTGTTTCAGTTGGATATGTATATAAATGTACGTGTGGGTACTGGGCTGTGTTATGAAATTTCTTATGGAGAGTTGCTGGCAAAAAAAAAATTGAAAAATGCTGCAATGTTTGACAACCTGCAACATCAGCAACACCTTTCTGCCTCCCCGGGGCACATAGTCAATTGGGTAGAGACCTTTTCCTTTGGCTGATAGCTGCTGTTGTCCTTCAGGCCTTTAATTAATGACTATCTGCTTCGCATTTGGATGGAAATTCACTATCTGGACACTGAGTGTTTGTATGTTCCTGCTTAGACCTGCAGACCAGGGGACAAGGAAAGCCAAAGGAAGTAGGAGCTCCAGGACTGCACCCATTCTGGGTTTCCACTGGCCATGTCTCCCAGGGGGCCCAGAAGCTAGCAGGAACCAGGAGATAAGCCTCCCCGAGAATTCCACTGACTTGCCAAAAGCTGTTCAAAGAAGTAGGTAAGGGTGCTCCTGGAACATTTTTTTTTTCCATTTATGAGCCACTTAATGGCATGTGGTGCACACTTAGGCAATTTTAGAAAAATTTAAAAGATTCATCACAATTTAAGTAAAATTATTTCTAACATTTTAAAGAATATATTTCATACTAATGACAGGGATAATATTTTTGTAATATTTTACCAAGGTATATGTATCTGGCCAGAACACAAATGGCTTGATGCACAGACGAGGTTCTCCATTTTTTCTTCTTATTCCTTATTTCTAGTGAATCAGAGCACGCTACTTCAAAGGCACAGGTATTTGTGAATGGCAAGTGCTTGGTAACTTCGTCAAATACGTTCAGAATCTCAGGAGATTTCTCTTCAGGACACCTGCTAGCATCCTGTCAGTTGTGATGCCGATCATCTCTTGCTCAAAAGCTGAGAGATGGAAATGTTTCAGAGATAGCGGTGGATAGATGGGCTCCTGATCCGTTCTTGGGTTGCACATATCCCTGGAAATAATTTCTTCATGTTCTGTTGCAACATTTGGGAATGAGTTTTTAAATATGCCCAACAATATGTCATCGATCTATTTCACCACCGAGGGAAGGAAATCACCTAGAGTTGGGAAGAAGCCAGCTCTTGGGGACCGAGCCATTTTCAGTACTGCTTGGTCATTTCAGGAAATCTGGATAGCCTATTTTCAAGGCTAAGAATTTTTATAGTTTGGGCCTCAAGTGATTGATTCAGGTCTTTCAAGATACTGAAAATTTTGCTGTGAGATGCCACTTGAACAAACTTCCTGAAATCACAAATGTGATCTTTACTGAAATTATCATTCTTCACCTCAAAACTTCGCGTGAGCACTCTTTACTTTGAAAGGCATCTTAACTGAGTTTGGAAAAGTAGTGTCTCGTATTTGCTGCTTGTTTCTTGTCACAACACGCTGAAGAGAAGTACAGGCATTTGGGTTACGTGCAATTTGCTTCGTTTTCTTAAATACTAAATCAAGGTCAGGAGCATGTTATTGACCTTGGCTGTTCTTAGAGCACAACCCAGGATGTGGCTTGACATTCAGATGCAGCCTCTTTTACTTACCTGGCAGCACACCTCGTGCTGCATACAGAGCACACACCCCATCTGCATCCATCCACGGCAGCACTTCCCGGGCACATCACATCTCCTCGGTTGGTTATTTAATCAAACACACACACACACACACACACACAAAATCATTTTCCCATAGCATGGGTTCTTGTTGGTATTGAGCGACAACGTAGGCATTAATACTTCTTTCTCAAACAAGCACCATGGCAGAGACAATGGCTTGTTGTCCTCACATTATTTCTTCCTGGTATTTCTTTCCTCACATTTCTCAGTGTGGCATTCTAGGCCAAGGCATTTAAGAGCTGTGTGTCTCCTCCATTTCTTCCCAAGCTGCAGTAATCTTGGAAGACACTTGTTCTACATGGCACAGCTACAGTTCAGAAGGGAGGGGGGCCCAGCTGTATCAGACTTTATAAAGGCACTGTTTCAGGGTTTATTTGTTGCTCCATGTTGCCTGGCCTAACTTGACTTATACATAAGCCAAAAGTTGATTCATACTTTGGACATGGGCATTTTTATCCAGCTATAAAAAGTAAAATATCTGCTCATACACACACGATAGTAATGGCTTTTCCATATTTGAAGCCATTGAATTTTATGTGATGTCCATACAGATGTTTCATAAAGGAATTTTGTGAATAAAACTTTCTGCTTTTTCTCCTGGCATAGCATTTGTAAATGTGGGACTGGTTTTATAAGATTCTTGGCAGCAAAGTAAACTACCTGTTTTCAGTATAAAGAGTGGGAGTTTGAATGATGATGTGTCTATGGCTTTGGCAACAAAATTACATACTGCAAAGCATTATTTTGTGCCTGTCCTAGAAAAACTCAATTGTTCTACTGGAGCTCTCAGAATGTTTGTGTGGAAATAGAGCAAATTTGACAGTTTCACAGAAGATAATACACTAGAGACTATGTCCAGCTTGATTTTCTTTTTCTATTTCTTACATGAAATAATCACTTATTTGACCCACACAGACTCATATTCTATGCTCACAAGAGATTCCTCTTCACTGCCTGTGTTTGGAATGCTTTTCTGAATTATAGTTGATGTTATTATGTTCATTATTCTCTTCATGCCTCAATGAACCATTTTTACATAGTAATCCAATTTTGTAAATTGGGGAAAATAAAGTGACTGTCTTAGCATAGGTCCTCAAGAAAGCAGAGCCTGAGTCAAGGATTAAAGTGCTGGTGTTTTGTTTGGGAAGTGTAAAGCTAGGGTAGTGAGGGTGAGGGAGAAAGAGCTGTAAGGCAAGAAAAGATGCAAAAACACATTACTGTACAGGCCATGACATCCTAATGAGCCATCAAGAGAAAGAACCAGCAGAGTGTGCAGCTGGTTGTCTGCTCCCCGAGAGGGACTTCTCTAGGAGGGTTACAACTCCATGGAAGAGGTGGAATATCCTCTCAACTTAGTCCTGTCTCCTGTATCCCAGTGGTCAATGCACACCCCACCCCCCCAGATAGCCAAATGCTCCTCACTTCCGAGTTGTGCCATATAGCCCCTTGGTGGATCTTAAGTCTGATTTCTGTCCTCTGCTAAATGGAGATAATTATATAACCTCCTTTATGGGGGTATTTTGAGGATTAAATAGGATAATGAATTTAAAACCTTAGCCATTGCAGGTACTCAAATAAATGATTGCCAAAGGAAAAGATAATAGGACTCCTAAGTGCTCAGTGATTGGCCAGAGAGTTCCTATCCATCTACAAAATGATGAGGAACCTGTGATTGGTCACAAAGGAACAGTGGAGGCATCTGGGTATGGTAACAGACTTGGAACCTTGTCCCATAGTTATGCACAGCTATTTTGACTACATTTACGAGAGTGGAAAGAAAGGATAGGATCCAAAAGTGTTTCTGCAGCAATAATAATAAGCACAAATTAAATAACTTTGGATGGAAAAGACCCACTCTGCAATGGCCAAGCCCAATAGCTTATAATGGCCTCTTCAGGAAAATATCTATTTCAACATTGTTCCAGGAATTCAGAGAATGCTGGAAATCATTTATTCCATCTTGTTTCTGCCCCTTTTTGTGGGGTGGTGGTGGTAAATATCATGTAGACCAAGAGCAAAAGTTCACATCTCCATCTGTTGTCTCACTGGGGCAGAGTTGTTCCATTAAATGTGGGAGGTAAGAAAATCAAAGTTCCAAAAGTTGGCTCTCAACTTTCCCCCACATGGAATTCACCTATTTTGAATGGCACAGTTGCCGGTTTCACTACAGAGTGGCAACCCCACTGTGTTTCAGCCAAGAAACTCATGTTGAAGAAAAAATGTCCCAAGCCCTGCTGAAAACAGATCCAATGCTAACACAGCCAAATTAAACCCCGAAGCCAAAACATTTAAAAATAGGTATTCTCATATGGCTTGTTACTTCTTTCCAAGGCATACGACTGAATACCTTAATTCTCTGGTGAGTCTGTTAAGGACACAACCTTTCATTCAGCAAATATTCTCTGAGTTTGGGGCAGGGCCATGGACATTAACACACAAGGATTGCGTGAGCTTCCTATACTCAAGGACCTTACAATGTCGTTAAAAATATGTGACAATTAACTAACAAGTAGTGAAAAGACTGTTATTAGGCAGTATGTGATTCTAGATTAATGAGTGATAAGATGGCCAACGTCTCCAAATTTAAGAGAGAGAGAGGGCCCCATGGGCTAGACAAATCAACAGAGGCATAGACTTGAGGCAAATTTTGAAAAGGATGAAAAGGGCTTGGTTGGAGAGAAGGGGCTGCAGGTAGTCTAGGCCAAGGGGAAGTGTTGGGTAAAGACACAGAGGGAAAATATGCATGCCATAGTCAAGGGGCAGAGTGGGAAGTAATATGAGCGAGCATCTATTGAGCACTACTGTCCATCGGGTGGTGCTAAGCCCTTCAAAATTACTGTCTCATTTAATCCTCACAACAACCCCACAAAATAGGCATTCTCATCGTCTCAGTTTACAGAGGTGGCAACTGAACTTGGAGAGGCTGAAAGACTTGGCCCAGGTCAGAGTGTTAATTACTGGCAGGGCAGGGATTTGAACTCAGGATGACGGTTCAGGTCAGAGTAGGAGGAGCCTCATATGCTAGATCTGTGTCGGGTAACTCATGAGGCAGAAAGATTACAAAGAAAAATGAGACTCAGTCCTCAGGCTCACAGCCTAGTTGGGGAGAAAGCCAACAGTGGTGCGCAGGGTAGACTGGAGCAGAGAACACAGGGCCAGGCCCAGGATGGTGACGGCTTGGACCAGGGGTTCTCCAAGGGTGGCCCCAGGACCAGCAGCATCAGAATCAGCCTTACCTGGGAACTAGCCAGAAATGCAAAATTCTCAGGCTTTGCACCCCAGACCTACTGATTCAGATGCTCTGGGGTGGGGACTAGCAATCTGTGTTTTAATAGTCCCTCTGGGTGATGCTGGTGATGCTAAAGTCGGAACCATTCCTGGCTATGGCAGGAATGGAAAGGGCCAACTGGTGAAATATTACAAAGGAAGAATTAACAGAAGACCTGATCTGGGGTCAGCTTCTGCCAGTTGGTCCTCAGTCTCACAGCCTGTACCGTGGTGACTGATTGGCTATGCGGGAATAGAAGAAAAGGAGGGGCCAGTGTTCCCTTGGAGGTTTCAGGTCTAGGGTAGTGAGCATGACGAGGATAACGATGATCCCATCTGCATCTGTCCTGGCTCTGCCCCATCCCAGCTGTACGACTTCACCTCTTTGAGTCTTAGTTTCCTCATCTGTTATATGGAAAGAGCAGTAACAGCAACCTCACAAGAATCTTAAAGAAGTAAAATGAGATCACGTGGAAATACATTCTGAACTATAAAAAGTTGTGGGAATATAGAGCTGTTATCAGTGACAGACACAGAGAGGTGAAGAGGCTACCATCATGACTTGGTTTTATAAAGTATGTAAAGTATGTATACAAAGTGATGGAAGAGTAGCTTACTGTGAATGCCCCTGTGGGCAGTCAGAGATATGAGAGTTTGACCCCAAGGCCAGGGATGGAAATACAGATTTAGGAATCACCATCAGATAGATGAGTAAGAATAATTTTAATAAAAAAGACATATAATTATGCTGGGACAACCATATATCCACATGCAAAAGAATGAAGTTGGACCCCTACCTTTTATTGGACCCCCTTTTGTCAGAAAAAAGGCTAAAAAGAGTCTATCTTTATATAAAATACCACAATCTATAAAGTTTAGAATTATGGGATGACAAAGTACATGACATCCCCAAGACTTTTGGCACAGTCTAGGGAACCCCAGAGACGAAGGCTGGGGAGAGAGTGGTCAACGTATGAACTCTGAGGATAGGCAGTGCTGCTAAGACCATTGAGAGATCAAATTTAAAAATTAAAATAGGGGATTCACCAGAATAGACAGATATGGAACAGTTGTAGCTGGCATAATATTCAGACTACAAACTCAGGCTTGCAAGAAACGTAATGTGTGTGTCCCTTTTTTTTCTTTTGTGGTTTATTTACTATTAATGCTTACTTTGAGAAAAGAATAATTGAAATATGATTTGTGCCCAATAAAAGTCACCCTTTTAAAGTGTGCAATTCAACGGTTTTCAGTATATTCGCAAGGTTGTGCAACCATCCCCAGTATTAACTCTTGAACACTTCATCACCCCACAGAGAAATTCCATACCCACTAGCAATCACCCCATTCTTCCTGCCCTCAGCCCACGGCAACTATTAATCTACTTTCTGTCTCTATGGATTTGCTTTCTGGACATTTTACTTAAATGGAATCACACAATATGTAGACTTTTGTCACGGGCTTCTTTCGCTTACATCCTGTCTTCAAGCTTTCTCCATATTGTAGCATGAATTAGTACTTAATTCCTTTTTATTGATGAATAATATCCCATTGGATAGATACATCAAATTTGTTTAGGCATTCATCACGGACATTTGGGTTGTTCCCACTCTTTGGCCATTTAGAATAATGCTTCAATGAACATTTGTGTACAAGTTTTTGAGTAGACATATGTTTTCAATTCTCTTGGGTGTATATACCTAGGAGAGGAATTACTGGGTCATATGGTAACTCTGTTTAACTTTTTAAGGAATTGCCATACTGTTTTCCAAAGTGGCTAAGTCATTTTACATACCTACCAGCAATGTATGAGGGTTCCAATTTTTCCTCATCCTTGACAACTCTTCTTATTATCTGTCTTTTAAAAATTATAGTTATCCTAATAGGTATGAAATGGTATCTCATTGTAGTTTTGATTTGCGTTTCCCTAGTGACTAATGATGTTGAGTATCTTTCCTTGTGCTTCTTGGCCATTTGTATCTTCCTTGGAGAAATATCTATTAAAAACCTTTGTCCATTTTTTATTGCCTTTTTATAGTTAAGTTATGAGTTCTTTATATATTCTTGAGACAAGTTTCTTATCAGATATTTGATTTGCAAATATTTTCTCTCATCCTTTGCAGTCTTTCCACTTTTTTCACGTCCATTGCAACATAAAATTTTAGAAATTTTGACAAAGTCTAATTTATTTATTTTTAATTACTTATGCTTTTAGTGTCACAGCTAAGAAACCATTTAAGGTCACGAAGATTTACACCTATATTTTCTTCTATGGGTTTTATAGTTTTAACTCTTACTTTTAGGTCTTGGATCCATTTTGAATTAATTTTTGTATGTGGTATGAGGTAGGGGTCCAACTTCATTCTTTTGCATGTGGATGTATGGTTGTCCTAGTACAATTTCTTTAAAAGACTATTCTTTCCTCATTGAATTGTCTTAGCACTCTTGTCAAAAATCAATTGGCCATAAAAAAATCAATTGACCATAAATGTAATGGTTTGTTTCTGGACTCTCAATTCAATTCCATTGATCTGTATGTCTATCCTTATGCCAGTACCACACTGTCTTGATTACTGTAGCTTCATAGTGGAAGTGTGTTCTACTTTGTTTTTCTTTTTTGGGTTTGTTTTGGCTATGCCAGGTCCCTTGCATTTCTATATGAATTTTAGGATCAACTTTTCAATTTCTGCATAAAAAGTGGCTGGAGTTTTGATATGTATCGTGTTGAATCTTTAGAATAATTTGAGGAGTATTGCCATCTTAACAATATTGTTTTCCAATCTATGAACACGGATGTCTTTCTATTTATTTAAGTCTTCTTTAGTTTCTTTCAACACTATTTTATAGTTTTCAGTGTCTAATATTTCTTTTGCTAAATTTATTCCTAAATATCTCATTCTTTTTGATGCTGTTGTCAATAAAATTGTTTTCTTAATTTCACTTTTGGGTTGCTCATTACTAGTGTAGAAAAACAATTGATTTTTGTATATTGATCCTGTATCCTGAAAATTTCCTGTACTTGCTTATTAGTTTTAATAGGTTTTTTTTGTCTGTGTGTATGTGTATTCCTTCGGATTTTTTAAATACAAAAGCATGCCATCTGCAGATACAGATAGTCTTATTTCTTCTTTACCAATCTGGATGCCTTTTATTCCTTTTTCTTGATGAATTG
Organism: Daubentonia madagascariensis; assembly: GCA_023783475.1. NCBI lineage: Eukaryota > Metazoa > Chordata > Mammalia > Primates > Daubentoniidae > Daubentonia > Daubentonia madagascariensis. Next base: position 632,833 of record JAKFHU010000573.1, read on the forward strand.
TCCTGGTTTTACACTACTCTTTAGCGATAATTTTCTCTTAAGCTCCCATCCTCATTAACAGTCAATTTGGGACCTGACATGTATTTCCTGGAATTGAGTCTAATTTTTTTGGAGCTTGTACAGAATTAAGTCATCAGTGAAGGAGGGTGGTGTCTGGTCCTTGGGGTCACCATCATTCTCATTTTCATCTAATCTTCAGCCGTTAGCACATGCACATTGCTGCCGTGTCCCCCCGGCCCAGCTGCTAAGCCTAGGCTCTCCCTGGTCACGAGAAGCATGGGTTTCTTCTGCTTGGGATCCCCAACCAACATGAAGCTTCTGCCACTTGATCGTGACCCCCAAGGTCTGGCCCTGGGTTGGGAGCAGGCTCTGGAACCCTCTCACAGGTACCCGCCAGCATATCACACTCTGTGTTCCTTGCTGACTCTCTCAATTTCTCATCTAGAGAATTTTCATGTGGTTGAAGTGGTTTAGATTGGTTCTGTGCTTGTTCTTCTAAACCAGTGGCTCCCATCTAGGTGAATCTGCCCTCTAGAGAAGATGTTTGGCAATGTCTGGAGACATTTTTGGTTGTCACAACTAGAGGGAAATAGATGCTACTGGCACCTAGTGGTAGAGCCCATGGAGCTGCTAAACACTCTGCAATGCTCAGGACAGCCCCCATAACAATTATCTGGTCCGACATGTCAATAGGGTGGAGGCGGAGAAATTCCATTGTAAGTCTCCTTAAATCTTTGAGGATCTGGGCTTTTGAAATAATTTAAAAAAAGTAATTTTACTCTGATTTTCTTTGTCATATTGCCATCCCTGGGACATGGAGACAGAAAGTCTATTTGATCAGGGAAGGGCAGGGAGCAGGAGGAAATATGAAAAAGAATATATAAGTTGAACACCATATAGCAATGAAAATGAATGAGCCATAGATAACACACAAAACACAACAATAAAATAATCTTGAATAAAAGAATATATACAATAATAGTCCATGTATATAAAGTTCAAAAACAGGAAACACTACTTTATTGGGGGGGTTAATAGCTGGATGGTAATACTACAAAGAAAAGCAAGGATATAATTGCCATAAAAGTCAGGGTAATGATTATCTCTGGGGCAGGGAGGTGGAAAAGGTTACTAAGGGATTGGCGCTATTCTATTTCTTGAAATTTATATTTTCCTTTAAACAGTATATTTTTGTTTTATGAACTGCTGTGAATGTTTCACAATTGAAACATTAAAAAAAGTGGGACATTAGTGAACATTCAAAAATATCCTCCTGTAACAGAAAAAGTACATAAGTAGAAAAACAGGTAAATTTCAAGTAAAGCCTAGGGTTTAGTTAAAAGTAATGTACCAATGTTAATCTCATAGTTTTGACACATGTATTAATATGGTGATGTAAGACATTAACAATAGGGGAAACCGAGCGAGGGGTGTATGGAATTTCTCTGAACTGTTTTTGCAACTTTTCTGTAAACATGAAATTAGTTCAAAATAAAGTTTATTTAAAACAAGTCTCATCCTACCCCATTTATAAACACTTTCCTCTAATTTTTGATCTTTTCCTCAGTTTTTAATTTATTTTCTTTTGATGATCTGAGTAATAACAACAAGAATAGCAACAACTGATACTCACAAAGCAAGTCAGGCCTCACAGCTTGTGCTCCTGATACATTGTCATTATGGAGGATTTGGGAAGTGCAGAAAAATACAAAGAAACAGAAAAAACACCCACTCAGATGCAACCACTGTTTTCACTGGGGCATATTTCCTTCCTGTGTTATTTTCTCTGCATGTTTTAACTTGGTATATGCCAATTTGTAGCCTGATTTTAAAAATTTACTCTAAACATCATGTCATAAGAATTTTCCATGCCACTAAAAATCTAAATAAGGCATTTAAAGGCTACACATACAATATTCTGTACACAGATACGCCATGCTTTACTTGCCTATATCTAGAATGCTGGGCCTTTAGGCTGTTTCCAATTTCTCTGTCATTTTATATAAAGCTTCCATGAACATCTGTGTTCTTAATTTATGACCACTTTTTGGATTATTTGCTCAATTTTTTCTTTTTTGTCACCCACTTCTCTGTTTTTCTTACCATAACTAATTATGCCAACCAGTTCTATTAATTAACAGGGAACCGTTTTAGTATAAAAATTAGCAAGCTTTTAAAATTCTACATCTCGTATCATTCAACATTCCCCACTACCGTTCAAGAGTGAATGGCAGATTTTCCCTGCTATGTAGGGAAACAAGGGAAGCACTTGTGAGTAATATCTTTCTTTACACCCAATGGAAGAGAGGTGTCTAGGTGAAGCAGGACTGAGGCAATGACGGCAATAATCCAGGATGAGGAAACAAACAGCATTTCAAAGCTTCTAGTAATATACAAATGCTTTGACATGCAGTATGTCATTCATTCCTCTGAACAATGCTATAGGTAGATATTTCTATCCCTGCTTTACAGATGAGGAAACTGGAGCCCAAAGCCAGAAAGCTAAAGCTTCAGAAGAAGGAGCAGTATGTAAGGAAGTAGTGATAATACTGGAAGCGGAGACTGTATAGATCAGACCCCTTGGAATACTTGTCTCTGAGCATCACATTGTACAGTGCTTTACTTTTACTGTAAAAAAGCAAATCCCTGATTCTCTTGTCTCTGGGTTGGAATCCTCAAGTTAAGACATTCTACCACAGCCATTTGCACTTAGTTCAATCCACTTGGGGTGAGGCAAGTGGGAGTGTGGACCTTGCTACTCAAAGAGCGGTCCATGCCGCAGGAGCAGTAGCACCTGAGTTTCTTAGACACACAGATCTTAGACCCGCTGACTCAGGACCTGGATTTTAACAAGATCGCAGGGCATCTTTGTGCACAATGAAGTTTGAAAAGCACCACTCTAAGGTTTTCATAAAAGGAAAGATTTTCTAAAGGGATGTATGAGCCCAATACCATACCTACAAGCTATGAAAGAGGTTTTCCAGCTCAACTGTGTTCACAAAAGTGGCTCAATGAATACTGGCTGACATCAGAAGTTATCTAGGAACTCTTTTAGAAATTCAGTTGTGGGATCAGAGAACTTCAGCTCTGCCAACTTTTTCCTGCCCTATGCCTACTTGTAACTGCAGCCAGTTCCAATGTATTCTAAAGTTCCAAGGTGGGATATGTTGGTGGGGGTGGGGAGGGGAGAGAAGGTGGGAGAGTCCTGTAAGTAGAAAACGCTGCAACCCAGCTCCCAGTCTGGGTGGAACAACCTCCCAAGAAAGGACAATGACCACAAAGGCAAAACAATGATGCATTTGGGAGGTAAGAGCCAGGAGGATTATACCAGGATATTGTCTCTCCTCATACTTTTTACAGGAGCATATTTTTGTTTCAAGGACTGACAAAGTCCTTAGAAAGGGTGTGGTCCAACCTCCTTGTTTTATGTGAGGGAAGGAAGAATATTTACCACGATTACACAGCTACTAGCAAGGGGCAGATTTCTTGGTCACGTTTAGTTCTTTAGCTTCTAAGTCTGGCGCATACCATATGTGATGCTGTGATGGGTTGGCACTCAACATTCATTTCCAGCTCCTTTTGGCATGCCTGCCTGGACCTCCTTCACAAGCAAGAAAGCTCCTTTTCCAGACTTTCCTGCAGATAGTCAGGATTCTGGATATGATCTGGGTTCCTCCAATTAGATGCTCTCCCAAGATGTTTGAAGGTAGAAGTTAGCACAGAGCATCTTTCTGCTCTTTCTGCTGGCACACTTGGCCGTGGAGGTGGGACTGTGTGCAGCATATCTTCCTGGGGGTGAAGAGGCATGGAAGGACACTCATTTTTGCCAGCACAGACCTGGGGCATGAAATGTGGTTCTGAGTGAGCAGCTGAGGCAACTGAGGCTTTCTGAGGTTTTTGAGCAAACCTGGTTTGCTTCAAAGGTGCTCCTGAAGGCGGTAGTTCTGGAGCAGATTTTTGATTCCCCACCTCTCTGACCATGGCAAGGTAGCAGCTCCCAGACGGTCTGTTCCTACAACCCTTCCGATGATCTTGTAAGCACTTAATTCACAGGATTAAGTCCCTTTCTACTGAAAGTACCTAGGGTACTTCTGTTTTCTGCTGCTGAACCCTGACTGGTACATTTCAGTCTTGTGAGTGAAGCATAAATTTACAATAAATTATGACTTCAGAAGGAGCTCCGTGGAGAGCCATTACCCCTCCCCCAAATACTAATGCACCTTATTTTAAACACAGATGTTTTTCACAATGTACTCTTATTTGAGAGTTTATATTATGTTATCAACTGAACTTCCTGGAACTGTACGATATTAGAAAACAAACATTGCTATACCTCAAAACTCTAGGCATCAGAAAAAAATGCCAGAGGTTCCATTCAATTTGGAATGGGGTGCTTGCTGAAAGAACACACAAACCTGACTCAACAAGAGTTACTAGAGAAAGGAAAATTTTAATTTTTCTTCTTAACATTTGTATGTAGCATGTCTAACTCTGAGTACTTTCTTACTTTGTCACAGTATAGCTTGCATTCATTCACGTGACACATTTGGCTCAGAAGGGGGTCCATATTAAAAGCCCATACAGTGGTTTGAAATTAACCATTTAGAGAAAAAATGCATTTCAAAATTCTCATTTAAGAATAATAATAATGGCTACTATTTATTGAGAATCTTCGATGCTCTAATTGCTGTGCTAAGTGAATTATCTCACGTGCATTACTGCATCAAATGTTCCCATAAGGCAGATGTTATTTTCCATTTTACAAATGTTGAAACTGAGATACCGTGAGATTAAGCTTCTTGCCCAAGGTCACACAGCTAGTAAGTGACAAAGCTTGCATTTGAACCCAGACTTTTTTGACTTCGAAGCTTATAATCACTCCACCCTCCTTTCCTGAAATAACACCTACCTTAGAGAATAGGACATTTACAGTTTTATGTAGCTCTAAGAAGTTTAGGATGTCTGCTGCAAATTCTAGTGTGCTTAAAGGATGCTAAGGGGATGGCTTTTTTAAAAAACCTCCTTAAAATACCAACTGGAAGTACTGAAAAACAAAAACAAAAACCCCAAAAAACTCCTTTCCTTCTAAAATTTTTGGTCATGTAAAATTTTTATATATGCCTTAATCAATGGAGTTCTAGGCAAAAGGACCAGTAATGGGCACTCATGGAAAAGGTAAATTAGACCAAGGTTGTAGGACAGGACATTTTCCTTTTTGTTTCTTCCACTTGACCATCTGAGGATTCTTCTATGTGTTCACATTTTGGCAAAATTCATAAGGGTGTGGTGCTTGTTGAATCTTACTCTTGCCTTGTACGATAGAGGTGTGTATATCACAAACTCAACAACCATCAGGAAAAACCCCTTTTCCCTCCCTTGCTCCCGCAAAATAGCTCCTGGGAATATCACTACGATATTGTCCATTTTCAGTATTGTGCTGAGAAGCACATCAGAGCCTACCCGTGTCTATTCAAATGATCTTCCTGTTTGCTTGACCTTTGCAACAGAAAGGGTGATGGGAGGGGAAAAACCCTACTGCCCACAGCAAAGTGCTGCATTTGCTCGGACATTGGAGTCTAGGCCTTGGTAATTGGGGGCTGAACAACTGGGCGCTGTGTTTAATTTTGAATGTTTCCCAAATACCCAAGCCTGTACAAACGTCATAGTGGGGTCAAGGGTCCCAGGTTGTTCAACGTACATCATCGGCTTTCGCAAGAATGGCTGACACCAACAGCTATGTCCCCATGTGCAGACTAGAGTCCCCCAAAGCCAAGGGGGGCTCCAGAAGCCTCACTTACATCTGAACCTTGCGCTCCAAATCAAATACTAACCATTTCATGGCACAGAAATAAGCTGATTCAGCTTTGGTTGAATCTTTGGACTCAACCTTTTTTCTATAATCTCTAAGCTTGTTTTTAATAAATGTTTAACTTGATTAATTTCAGTGATTTCTGAGGATAATTTTTCACAGCTCAGATGATGCGTTCTAAATGCTTGCTGAGCTGTCGGCTCACTCGAAACTGTAAACACTTCAGATTGCTTTTTGTCTCCTTTATACTCTCCCTTATTATGTGGGAATGAAATTCAGTCTTTATTCTTTCTGTCATCTGCAGAATTGCCAGCATTTAAAGATGCTTGCTTCCCTCTTTCATTGCCATTGGGAAAAGAATTGTTTGTTCGACCTTCACTGAATTAGTATTTTTCTGGTTTCTTATCTCTCATGTCTTAAAGAATGGCATATAATTAACTCTTAAATTTTGCTGCTTTTCACTGTATTGCTTTTTCTTTGGCAATTCACCTGCTTTTCATTTTCTTCCTCCCCATCTGCTTATCCCAGGGAGGGAAGTTCTCGCCCACATCTTTATTCCATTTGCTTTTTAAAAAGCTTTGTGGTTCTTTGGAAGAAGTAAATGTTATCTGCTGCTATAGAATCTGTCTCCTTTGTCATTTTGCTCGAGCTCCTTGGGTCACATTCCCATTCTCTGTTCTTGAGTATTGGACTTTGCGGCGCCACGTAATCCCGTAATGGAACCACACTTAAAAGCCGGGCAGATTCCTCAGAGCACTATTGCTCTAATATAGGCCCATTACCAGCATTTGTCAATATGTGACCGAGACAGCAAAGCTACTGGGACGTTATTTGAAAGCGGAAGGGAAGACCAGGATGAGTGGATGTTGGCAGACCTTTCGCCAGTGTTTTTCCCCCCTCCTGCCATGCCACAAATAGGCTTTTTTCCTTTTATTTTATTTTATTTTATTTTTTGGTTTCTCTCCTTCTCACCATGTTGCCTTGTCTTATAATAGCAAGTGCTTTAAACTTGTAATATGTAATATGATTTTCCAATCACCATTTTTTAAACACAAATTGAAGACTGTTGTACATACTGGTGTGCATTGTACTTTTTTTAAATCTGCAACTTAGAGATTATTCCAATCTCTCTCTCTTTCTGTTCTTTTATTTACAAAAATATCATCAGACAGTACACTACCATTTCCATTAGCAGTATACCGGTATCATGTTTCCATGCTTAGAAATACCTCCTTTAACATGATTTTTAAGAGGCCTAATTTTGCATTTTAGCATCTGTCTTATGTATCAGTAACTCCTGTCTTCATCCAACAGAGTGTTGTATAGTTACTAGGTGCTCCATCAACATTTGTGGACTGTACTTGAATTGAATTGACTTATTTTATGGAAAAAGTCAAATGGTAGATTTGAACAGTCAGAGTTGGGAGTTAGGGAGATTGTAGATTCTGAACATCCAAAGGCACCCAAGATTTTTTAGTTTCTTATTTTTGTTTGTTGTTCTTTAATCTCTTTAGAACAACCGGAATTATTTTCAAACCTCTCATCAGAGTGGTGGCGAATGTTCTCATCACATGGGAAGAACAGAACCAGTCTTCAGACTCGGCATTGGCATATAATCTGGGTTTTCTCTCTCTGAGATGACTGAGGTGTGGACCTGCTTGGCAGGCTAGTGATGGGACTAGAGATAGTCTCTCGAGGCCTTTGTCAACCTTGTGGTTTTATAATTCCATGGTAATGTTGGAATGACTATTTCATACCTACTTTAAGATAAAACTGAGAAAACAATGGAGGTATGAATTGGAAGTTACCCTGGTTGATCCCAAAAGCTTACAGTTTGACTTTTTTTCACAAGTAGATAAAAATACCCCATTAGTATCAGGGTGTTTTAATAGTTCAGAGATTATAATTTTTAAAGTGTAAATCAGATCCTGTCATTCCACATATATAATGCTCCAGTGCCGTCTCCTGGCAAATAGAATAAAATCCAAACCTCTTTTTGTGGCCAATAAGGCTCTACAAGGAAGTTGACCGACTATGAGGGACGCCAACTCCTGCCATGCTATTAGTTCATGTTCCCTCGATGGCTGCTTCTGCACCACAATGGCAGCTTTCAGTAGTTGCAACAGAGATGGTATGGTGCACAAAGACAGAAATATTTTGCTCTCTGGCTTTTTTTTTTTCAGAAAAAGTGAGCCCACCCCTGCTTTACATGATCTAGCCCTTACCACCTCCCACCTCTGGCAGGTAAGCACCAACATCTGGCCTCCATCGCTTCAAGACCCCATCATCGCCATGGCTCTCAGCAAGCCAAGCTCTGTGACTTCCTCTCCTACCCTAAGTCCTGCCTGCAGAGGCAAATGCCACAGAGCTTCTTGGTGACCGTGGTGTTCCCTCACCAGCTCATTCCCGATGTGAAGGGTGTGTCCCCGAGGCCCTCCTATGGAACCTGATCCTCTAGGGGCTCTTTGGGATTCACATCCACTCCAGCACCCAATTCCCTGCCTTTTTGTTTTTTAATTGAGGTGAAATCCACATAACAAAATTAACCACTTTACAGTAAACAATTCAGTAGCATTTGGTACATTCACAACATTGTGCAACTACCACCTCTATGCTTGTTTTATTTTTTTGTTTGTTTTTTTGAGACAGAATCTCACTCTGTCACCCTGGCTAGAGTATGGCGGCATCAGCCTAGCTCACAGCAACCACCAACTCCTGGGCTCAAGTTATCCTCCTGCCTCAGCCTCCCGAGTAACTGGGACTACAGGTGCATGCCACCACGCCCAGCTAATTTTTTCTATTTTAGTAGAGATGGGGTCTCACTCTTGCTCAGGGCTCAGGCTGGTCTCGAACTCCTGAGCTCAAGTGATCCTCCCGCCTCTCAGAGTGCTAGGATTACAGGCATGAGCCACCGTGCCCGGCCACTACCACCTCTATGGAGCTCCAAAACGTACTCATCATCCCTAAAGAAACCCCATACTTACTAAGCAGTTGCTCCCACCAATCTGATTTCCATCTCTTGGGATTTGCCTATTTTGGATATTTCACATAGATTGTGGGAATCACACTAACCTAATAAAGCAACTTGTATATCCGTATGCAAAAGATTGAACTTGGCTTCATACCTTGCACCATATGCAAAAATTAACTCAAAATGTATCATAGACATAAAAGTAAACCCAGCTTAGATACTGCTTTTGCAGGAGACCACCCGATAGCCAGTGCTCAGTGTACCTAAGTCAGCTCAATGCTGACTTTGGCTATACGCACCCTGAACGAATAATCTGTGGCTGGGGTGAGGGTGGCACAGGGTCACAGGCAGGAGGGGCTGTTGACTATGCAATTTCTCTTGGAAGGAAGGGAAAATATGATACTCCTAGAATAACACTTGAAGATAATTTTTGGAAAATCTGCTTTGCTAAGGAGTATAAGGAAGTTTAAATTTTCCCCCCGAAGTTTCAATAATTTGAGTCTATAAAACAAACTGATAATAGATTAATGGGAAAAAGGCATACAAATTTTATTAATGTGTGCATATGTGCACAGGAATCATACAAAATATGAAAACTTAAAGAAAAGCAAGATGGTTGAGACTTAAATATCCTCTTCACTGGGGAGATGGGAGATGAGGGGCGGTCGTAGGACTAAATGATTTTCAGGGGAAATGAAAGAGCCCAAAGAACAATGACCTGGGACCAAGTTTCTCTGGGCTTTGGGGGAAGTGGCGTCCCAGGGTCAGGGAGGCTGAAGGGAAGAAAGCATGTCTAGCAAAGGCTGTCTTGCTGTGAAGATGAAAATGTCTCAGGTCATCCTGGAGCTGCTCTCAGAAAGAACAGATAGTGGGCTCCAGTTGAGTTAATCTTTCCTAGATCCTGACAAGGAAGGGGCTTCAGAGAAAGCCTGGCTGTTTATTTCACCAGTGCACATTTTTCTCTACAGATGCAAATCTCCTTCGCAAAAGGCGGCTTTGCAGGGCTGTTCCTGTTTGCAGCCCTCTGAACAGCTATCTCAAAATATGTCAAAGAAGTATATTTTGGGTTTCCCTTTAGGAGAGAACTGAGAAACACAGGAGCTTGAGTAGAGGAAGAAGGAAGAATAGAAATACCTAGGAGAGAAGTTTTACAATTTAATACTTTTCCAAGTGCCTGAGCTGAGTTGTCCCTAAGAATTCTCTACAACAGAGGTTTCTAAACTCTGGTACATGTCAGAATCTTCTGTATAGTGGCTTAAAAACACACTACGGATTTCCTAGATTCTTATTCATTGGGTTGGAAAGAGGGTGTGTTGAGAATTTCTTTTTTTAGAATACACTTCTCTGACGATTCTGATGCATACAAGAAGAAAGAAGTAGAGAAAAACTACCCTACAGGAATTTGCAGTAAGAGAAAAACTAAAACAATAGAAAATCAAGCCTCTTTCTTAGTTAAAAAATCTCTTCTCAGCTGCCTACTACCCTGGCTCTAGCAGGTAACTACAGCAGGTGAGAAGTTAGAAAGCATTTACATGCTTAGTGATGATAATAGTAATGCTACTACTAGTACTACTACTAGTATAGTAAAAAGGCAATAGGGTGCTAGGAAAAGAACAGGTCAAAGTCATGCAGGGAAAGAAAGGAATCCAAATTCTATTTAGGAACTTTCAAAAAGAGTCTTGAGACTTCTGCTTCCAGCTAGCATAGATTGGATTTACCTTCCCACCCGAAACACCCAGAAGAAGACTGTACAAAATGACACGGTCAATACAAAAACCAACAGTTTCTCTATATACTAGCAATGAATTATCAGAGACTGAAATTTAATAAAAATAATACAATTTACTGTAGCATAAAAATATGAAATACTAAGGAATAAATTCTTATAATATATAATAAATAAATTCTGACAAAAGATAAGCAAGACAGGTGCACTTAAAAATATAAAACATCACTAAGAGAGGTGAAAAAATACCTAAATAAATTGAAAGATGTACATATTCATGGGTCAAAATGCCAGTCAAAATTCTTGCAAGATTTTGTAGGAATTGACAAGCAGACTCTAAAATTCATGTGGAAATGTAAGACCCTAGAATACCAAAACAACTCTTAAAAAGAGCAAAGTTGGAGGACTAACACTACCTGATTTCAAGACTTACTTTAAAACTACAATAATCACAACATATGGTATTGGTGTAAAGATGGACAAATAGATAAACGGAACAGAATAGGGAGTCCAGAAATCAGAAATAGATCCACACACATGTGGATAACTGATTTTGTTTTTGGAAGTTTTATTCATTTACTTATTTATTTCTGTGGGTTTTTTAATTTTAATAGATTTAGGGGGTACAAATTTAATTCTGCCACATGTAAATATTGTATAGTGGTGAAGTTTGGGCTTTTGTTGTACCTGTCACCTGAGTTGTGTCCATTGTACCCTACAGGTACTTTCTCATCCCTCTTCTTCTCCCACCCTCCCCCCTTGTTAGCCTCCAATGTTCCTTATACCACCTCTGTGTGCCCTTATGTAGCCGTACTTTAGTTCCCACTTTAGTAAGAACATGCAGCATTAATTTTTCTGTTCCTGACTTACTTCACCTAGGATAATGGTCTCCAGTTCCATCCAAGTTGCTGCAAAAGACTTTATTTCATTATTTCTTATTTCTCAGTAGTACTCCATGGTATATATATATTAAATATATACCACATTTTCTTTATCCACTCATTAGTTGATAGACATTTAGGTTTATTCCAAATCTTTGCAATTGTGAATTGTGCTGTGATAAACATAGGAGTGCAGGTATCTTTTGATACAATAATTTCTTTTCCTCTAGGTAGATATCCGGTAATGGGATTACAGGATCGAATGGTAGATCTACTTTTAGTTCTTTGAGAAATCTCCATACTGAGCTCCATAGAGGTTGTACTAATCTACATTCCCATCAACAGTGTATAAGTGTTCCCTTTTCATTGCATCTGTGCCAACATCTATTGTTTTTTGACTTTTTAATAATGGCTATTCTGACAGGTGGTAAGGTGGTATCTCATTGTGGTTTTAATTTGCATTTCCCTGATTAGTGATGTTGAGCATTTTTTTGTATATTTCGTGGCCATTTGTATATGTATATCTTTTTTTTGAAAAATGCTTGTTCATGTCATTTGCCCACTTTTTAAAGGGGTTGTTTGTTTCTTCCTGAGTTGTTTGAGTTTCTTGTAGATTCTGGATATTAGTCCTTTGTTGGACACATATTTTGCAAATATTTTCTCCCATTCTGTAGGCTGTCTGTGAACTATTTCGACTATTTCTTTTGCTGTGCAGAAGTTAGTTTAATTAAGTCTCATTTGTCTATTTTTGTTTTTATTGCATTTGCTTTTTGGGTCTTAGCTGTAAATTCTTTGCCTAGGCCAATGTCCAAAAGAGTTTTTCCCAAGTTTTCTTCTAGCATTGTAATTGTTTCAGGTCTTACATTTAAGTATTTAATCCGCCTTGAGTTAATTTGTATATGGTGAGAAACAGGGATCTAGTTTTATTCTTTTGCATATGGTTATTCAATTTTCTCAGCACCATTTTTTGAACAGTGTGAACTTTCCCCAGTGTATGCTTTTGTCTGTTTTGTTGAAGATCAGTTAGTCATAGGTATATGGTTTTATTTCTGGATTCTCTATTCTGTTCCATTGATCTATGTGTCTACTTTTGTGCCAGTACCATGCTGTTTTGGTTACTATAGCCTTGTAGTATAATTTGAAGTCAGGTAATTCGATGCCTCCAGATTTTTTCTTTTTGTTTAGGGTTGCTTTGGCTACTTGGGCTCTTTTTTGGTTCCATATGAATTTTAGAATTGTTTTTTCTAATTCTGTGAAAAATGATGTTGGTATGTTGATAGGAATTGCATTGAATCTGTATATTGGTTTGGGCAGTATGGTTATTTTAACAATATTGATTCTTCTCATCCATTAGCATAGGATGTTCTTCCATTTGTTTGTGTCATCTGTGGATTCTTTCATCAGTGATTTGTAGTTTTCCTTGTAGAGATCTTTAACCTCCTTAGTTAAATTTATTCCTAGGGTTTTTTGGGGTTTTTTTGCTGCTATTGTAAATGAGATTGAGTTCTTGATTTTGTTCTCAGCTTGGTCATTGTTGGTGTACAGAAATGCTATTGATTTTTGTATGTTGATTTTATAACCTGAAACTTTGCTGAATTTGTTTATCAAATCTAGAAGTTTTTTGAAAGAGACCTTAGAATTTTCTAGGTGTAAGATTACATCATCAGCAAACAGAGGTAATTTGACTTCTTCTTTTCCAATTTGGATGCCCTTTATTTCTTTCTCTTGCCTGATTGCTCTGGCTAAGACTTCTGTGTGCCCTTATGTATCTTGAATAGAAGTGGTGAAAGTGGACGTCCTTGTCTTGTTCCAGTTCTTAGGCTTTCAACTTTTCCCCATTCAGTATGATGTTGGGTGTGGGTTTGTCATATATGGCTTTTATTATTTTCAGGTATGGTCCTTCTATGATGAGTTTTTTAGGGTTTTTATTAAATATCATGAAGTGATACTGGATTCTATTGAATGCTTTTTTTGCATCTGTTGAGATGATCATATGGTTTTTGTTTTTAATTCTGTTTATGTGGTGAATCACATTTATTGACTTGCATATGTTGAAACATCCTTGAATCCCTGGGATGGAACTTTCTTAATTGTGATGAATTATCCTTTTGATGTTTTGTTGGATTCAGTTTGCTAGTATTTTGTTGAGGATTCTTAGTCTATGTTCATCAGAGATATTGGCCTATAATTTTCCTTTATTGTTTCATCCTTTCTGGCCTTTGGTATCAGGGTGATACTGGCTTTTTAGAATGAGTTAGGGAGGATTCCCTCCTTCTCGATCTTCTGGGAACAGTCTCAGTAGGATTGGCACCAGTTTTTCTTTGTATGTCTGGTAGAATTCAGCTGTGAATCCATCAGGTCCTGAGATTTTTTTCTTGGGAGATTTTTTATTACTGATTCAGTCTCACTACCCAATATTGGTCTATTCAGGAGTTCTATTTCTTCCTGGTTCAATTTCTAGATGTTATCTGCTTTCAGGAATTCATCCATTTCCTCTAGGCTTCCTACTTTGTGAGCGTATAGTTGTTCACAACAGCTTCTGATGATCTTTTGTATTTCTGTGGTATCAGTTGTCTCCTTTTTCATTTCTGATTGAGTTTATTTGGATCTTCTGTTTTCTTTCCTTGGTTAGTCTAGCTAGTGGTTTATTAATTTTGTTTATCTTTTCAAATGGATAACTGATTTTTTACAAAGGTGCAAGGGCAATTCAGTGGATAAAGGATAGTGCTGGTGCAACTGGATATCCACATGCAAAAAAATTGAACTTGGATCCATACCTTGCACCATATGTAAAAATTAACTCAAAATGCATGATAATCCTAAAGGTAAACCCAAAACTGTAAAATTTCTAGAAGAGAATGAAGGAGCACAGGGAACTTTGCCCCAAAATATGGCTCCCTGGTATAATTGTAATCAGCTCTATGAACAAATTTCGATGACCCCTGTATGATTTTTATAATCCTATCCCTCTCATGTTTTAGATTCTCAGCCAGTAAGTCTTGATGACCAGAAGCCTATAACTTGTAACTAACTACATGACCTTTCTGAGTTGTTTCCCAGAAGTGGTGAAATTTCTGCAAGACAAAAGAGGTGAGATTCCAAATCCCCCTGGGCAGACTTCCGGACACCAGGACTTACCATCCCTCACTAACCTGCCGCAATGCACGTAGCGCCTCATTAATTTCATCACAACCTGCCGCAATGTACATAGCACCTCCTTAAAAAGCCTGTACTCTCCATTAGTTGGGGAGATGGATTTGAAGCTGATTACCCTGTTCTGACAGACATCTTTCACATTAAAAAAATTCCTTTCTTCCTTGGGAGTCCTTTTTGTCCCATAATTGGCTCTTCATGCAGCAAGCAACTGGACCTAAGCTGAAACTCCCTTGTGGTTTCTATAACATAATTAAGTATTTTGAATTAAAAGCCCTTAGAGATCAATAGATGCTGGAAGAGAATTTTCCCTTATCTGCATAAGGACCAGATGGGCCCACCAAGGAGAACAATTGCTTTTCCTTGTTTTCCCTGTTATCTCATTATCTCTTGCAAAAAAGAAGGCCAAGAATATAACTGTTGGGTCTGCCCTGGAATGCATGCTGTAGATAAGTCAGATAGGACTCCTGCAGGCTGCAGGCTCCAGGGGGATCTCCGGAGGTTGTAAAGATAACTCTGAATTAAAGGCTGGGATGGAGCTGGCAGAAACTGGCAGAACTCCCTCTCCCAAACTTCCTATAAAACTCGCCACCCTTCCCCTCCTCTGGGTGGATGCCCTTTTCCGAGGCTTCCACCCACCTGCACCCAGGTGCTCAAAATAAACAGCATTTTACCGCGACCCCAGGCTTACGTGTCTTCCTCTCGGCTCCGACCTAACAGTAACCACACCTGAACAGACCCATTCACAAGATAATCTCTGTCTCTTAAGCTCAATTTCCAAAAAGAAACATTTACAAATTAATGTCTGTTCCTGATTTATTCATTCTTTGTAGTAATCATTTATTGCCCCTCAACAGAATTACCTATATTCCCATCTTCCCCCTCTCCTCTGAAATAAGACTATATAAATATTTGGGCCCCACTAAGATATTGGGCAGTCACTCTGTGACTCTCCACTGTGTGCATGTTAATAAATTTGTATGCTTTTTATCTAATTAGTTTGACTTTTTTCAGTTGATTTTTTTAGTGAAACTTCAGAGGGTGAAGGGGAAGATTTCCCTTGGCTCCTACAAAAACATAAGAGAACATTTGTGACCTTGGACTAGGAGAAGGTTTTTTTTACATCTAACACCAAAATACAATCCATAAAAGAAAAGATTGATAAATTGGACTTCATTAAGATTAAGAAACTCAGCTCTTCAAAAGACACTATTAAGGGAATAAAAAGACAAGCCACAGTCTGGGAGAAAATATTTGCAAACTGTATATTTGATAAAAGACTTGTATGCGGAATATGTGAAGAACTTTCAAAACTCAGTAAGAAAAAAATCAACCCAATGGAAAATGGGCAAAAGATTTGAATGGACACTTCCTTGAGGAAGATACATGGCTGGCAAACAAGTGCCAATGGAAAAGAAACCAAACTCTGTAAAATAATTTAAAGAGATTTATTCTGAGCCAAATTTGAGGACCATGACCCGGACCACGCCCAAGAAACCTTGAGCAAGTAGACTCGCTGTGCTTGGGTTACAGTTTGGTTTTATACATTTCAGGGAGACAGGGATTACAGGTAAAGTCATAAATCAATAAATGGAAGGCATACATTGGTTTGGCCCGAAGAGGTGGGCCATCTCGGGGGCTTACAGGTTATAGGTGGGTTTAAAGACTTTTTGACTTGTGATTGGTTAAAAAATGAAGCGTTTGTCTAAAGGCTTGGAATGTTTTAAGGAAGTCTGTTAATCAGAGACAAGCTACCAGCCATATACTGGTTGTGTAAATTGAGGACCTACAGGTTTGTCTTGCATAGCCTTAGGCCTGTTAATGAGTTACAAAGGATATCTCTAAGAAGGGAGGGGGACATGATGAGGCATGTCTGACCTCCCTCCTCATGGCAGGCAATTTAGTTTTAGGGTATCCCCTTGGCCAGGAGGGGGTCCATTCAGTCAGCCGGTGGGGGGGAGCCTTAAGATTTTATTTTGGTTCACATAAGCACATGAAAATAGGCTCAACATCACTGTCATTATGGAAAATACAAATTAAAATCACAATGAGAAACCACTATACACTGTTAAAAGAAAAACTTAAGACAAATTAAGTTTAATAGAGTTTAATTGAGCAAAGAATGATTCACTAATTGGGCAGCTCTTAGCATTGGAATAGGTTCAGAGCAACTCCAGCTGCTGCTGCTGCATGATTGGAGAGGATTTATGGACAGAAAAAGGAAAGTGATGTGCAGAAAATGGAAGGGAGGCACAAAAACGGCTGGCTTGGTTACAGCTTGGTGTGTGCCTTCTTTGAACACAATTTGAACAGTTGGCTGCCTTTGATTGCCCAAAACTTGGTGATTGGTACAAGAGTAGGTTATAGGCTGTTTACACATCCAGTTAGATTACGGTTTACTACATACGAAGAAACATTTAGGCTGAACACAAAATATGTAAGCAGGCAGCTTTACGCTAAACTCAATTTAACAACACCTATTAGAATGGCTGAAATTAAAATGACTAACCATATGAGGTGTTGGGGAGGATACAGACCAACTGGAACTCCCATACACTGCTAACGGAAACATAAAATGGTATGATGGCTTTGGAAAAGTTTGGCAATTTCTGAAAATGTTAACCATATACCCACCATATGCCCAGCCATTCCACTGCCAGGTATTTCCCCCCCAAAAATGAAAGCGTCTGTCCATATAAAAACTTGTATATAAATGTTCGTAGCAGCTTTATTTGAACCCCAAACTGGAAACAGCCCAAATTTCTCAACTGCTAAGTAGATGAACAGATTGTGCTATATCTGGATGATAGAATGCTACCTAGCAAGAAAAAAGGATTAATTGTTGATAACTTGCAACGACATAGATAAATCTCAAAATAATTATGCTGAGAGAAAGAACAAAAAAAGAGTACAGATAGTATGATTTCATTTATATGAGCTCCTAGAAAATACAAACTAGTCTATAGTGACAAAAAGCAGACCAGTGGCTGCCTGAGTATGTGTTGGGGGAAAGGGTGGAGGGAGAGATTAGAAAATGGCTTGAGGAAATTCTGGGGCAATGGATATTGTAGGGGCCAAGGGAAAAAGTTCCCCTTTGTCCTTTGAATTCTCACTGAAAAATCAACTCACAAGAGGCAGATTAATAAGAGAAAAGACATACAAATTTATTAACAGGCACAGAGGGAAAATCACAGAGCGAATACCCCAAACCCCCAATGGGGTCCAGAAGTTTATATACTATCTTGAGGTTGTGGAAAGAATGGGGGCTGGGAGCTTGGCCCCAAACAGGTTATGGGGGTAAATCAGGTTGTGGTGGCAAGACAGGTTATGGCAGGAAGAGAAGAGGAAGCCTGGCTGGCAACGGTGGCCTCTGCATAAGCAAATCTCCCCTCCACAAGACAACTTTTCAGTTATTCTTGTATTTCCAGCCCTTCTGAATGGCCATCTTGAAATACATCAAAGAAGTACATTTTGGGGTGAAATATTTTGATATGCTTATTATTCTGATTGTAATGGTAGTTCCATGAGTATAGACATGTCAGACCTTATGAAATTACATGTTTTCAATGTATGCAGTTTATGGTCTGTTAATTATACCTTGATAATGCTGTTTTTTAAAAAGGAAGATCTTGTTAGGATTCCTCCTTTCCCGTAACTCTCCTGTGGCAGCTGGGAGAATGGGCCAAGAGCAAAATCTGGTGATAAAGCAGCCTTTGGTTTCTTCTTTGGCCACACACACCACTGAGAGCACCTCTTCCAGGAATCCAATCACCTCCAGTGCCTGCTGAGGCAAGAAAACGCTCCAAAGGATGGCTTTAGCTGTGTCTGGATCATAATTAAAGCTGCAAATAACCCAAAATGAATTAAGTCTCCCCAGCGAATGTGCCACTTCTAATTTAATCTAATTGGCCTCTGAATGAAAGTCTCGGCCTGCCTCAGAGGCAAAATCTTCCAAATGAAGTGAATTTAAACTGCTAACTAATTACAAACTGGGGTGTTTTGTCACAAGAACAATTGTTATTGTTCTTTGATTACTTGCTCAACTGGGTTATTTCCTCATTACCTTTAGAACTATTGGGACTTTGACATGGTGCCCCTTTCACCATGTAAAATGGTGCATGTAAAATGGTGCATTTTACAAGACAGACTGGAATGGAAGGTCCACCAGACCAGTTTGGCGTGGGAGAACTGAGAGCTTTTTGTACATCACTTTCCTTTTTGGTCCGTGAATCCTCTCTGCCCATGTGGCAGCACCGGAGTCACTCTGAACCTATTCTGGTTGGGTGGGGAGGGCTGCCTGATTCATGAAATATTCTTTGCTCAGTTAAACTCTGTTAAGTTTAATTTGTCCAAAGTTTTCCATGTAACAGGCAGTAACTGCTACCTTACTCGGTTGCTATGAAGATTGAACGTGATCACCTATGTGAAAACATTTCATAAACTATGTGTCACTTGCTAATGCTGTTATTTTTCTCATCTGTAAAATGAAAGAATTCAGTCAGGGGATTTGAATAGTCCCTATGTTAGTTTCCTGTGGCTGCTGTAACAAAGTACCATAATCTGGGTGGTTTAAAGCAACAGAAATTTATTCTCTCACAGCTCGGGAGGCCAAGTCTGAAACGAAGGCGTCGGCAGGGCTGCTCTTGCTTTGAAGGCTCTGGGCGAAAGTCCACTCCTCGCCTCTTCTGGCTTCGGGTGCTCCAGGCGTTCCCTGCCCTGTGGCTGCGTCACTCCAGTCTCTGCCTGTGTCTCCACCTCACCTTCTCCTCTGTGTGGCTCAATTCTCTTTCTGCCTTTCTCTTATAAGGACACTTGTCACTGGATTTAGGGCTCGCACGGGCAATCCAGGAAGATCTCATCTCAATATCCTTAACTTGATTACATCCGCAAAGATCCTTTTTCCAAATAAGGCCACATTCACAGGTTCTGGGTGAACACATCATTGGGGAGAGGCCACCAATCAGTTCCCTACAGTCCTCTTTAGCTCTATTGTCATAATGTTTTGTTCTGGGTGTTTCTATTTGGTCTAAGCTTTGAGCAGTTTGAGTTGTATAAAAGCAATGACCAAATCTGACATTCTTATATTGTCTGAGAATATGCGTTCCTTCAATGATTCCATCTAAAATATGTATCAAATATTTTACTATGGTGGTAGTAGGGGCCATGTATAGGACAAAAACTTAGTGATGAAAAGTTTATGCAAACTAGACAATGAAATAAAAATTTCAAGCAGTGTGTGGCACTGTAACAAAAAAACAGTCTGGCCAGCAAGGGGTTGGATTTAATTATTAAGAATGTTGGGGGAGCAACCGTCACTATTTAGCTGTTTGCTAGAATCAGTGTCCCTCGGTTAGTGACCTTTGGATTTCTCCTTCAGCTGGCAGATGTCTGCTAGTCTAAAAAGCTATAGTTGAGGGTAGAAAGAGGAAGATGCTAGAAAGAATGCTCATAATAGACAATAATGACTCATTGTACTTCCAGGGAATGGAAATGGAAACTTTCCATTTGAGAACATCGAAGTGCTTTGCAGACAGTTATTAAAATTATGCAAGTGTTGGGATGTCCCCATGTTCTCATTTTAGAGCCACTGAGGAAGTCTAAGGACATGGGGTGTGTCATTGGAGAAGTGCCACTAGCTGAGCATTTTTGGGTCATCAGAGCCACAGCCACCAGATTCCATGCAGGGCGAAATGGACATTCGGTAAGCTAGCCTGTTCTCAGACGATCCGTCTCAAAGTATAGGATTAGGGTTACAGCAGGAGTCATCAAAGTGGCTGGATTTCATATTACTTCCAGCCTGTGGCCCAATAAGATCAGGGCAGACTCTCCTTCCCTCTCTTATGCTGGATCCTCCAAGGCATACATGATGGTGACTTGCTGGGTTGGTGACCACCCTGATATGTCCCTTCTGTACTTCCTATGTCCCCTGGACCACTGTCCATTCCTGACCCAGCCAAGGACTCAGTCTCAGAACATCAAAATCATCAGTCCTTGGATGGGAGAAAAACCCCAACTTCTTTGATTTCTGCTCCAAGAAGGTGGTACATGGACAGCAGCCTGTTCTCTTGCAGGGCAATGGAGGTGGCTCTTGGTGGACTTTGGAGAGGATTGCTCTGGCTCCAAGGGCTGTGCTCCTGTGACTCACGCTGGCTCTCTTTAGTCTGTACCTCCAGCTCCATTCTTCCTCCTTCTCCACCTGCTCTGGGCCCTGGGAGGCTGACCTGCAGGATGGCGTCAAGTGTTCCCTTGCTCCCGGGCTGCCGGTTGGGTTGGCCAATGCACAGCCTCAGAGAGATGGAAGAAAGTGAGTCTGGGCATTTTATTCTGGTTCCCTCAGGGTCACCCTGGGCTGGCCATGACCCTCGACCCACCGTCTCAGCTCCTGACTGGCAGCCCCCTCTCCCCCTGCCTTCTTTGTGTGTGGGTCCTGGCAGACTTCAGGCCTAGGGTAGCAATAGCAGTGAAGCCCTCAACAGCCCCTACTGGCCTTGGGGTATTGCAGTTTCCCTTGTGCCCTGCTTCTCCCCAGCCCACAGCTTTGTCAAGGACTCCTTTGTGCAATTCCTCTGAGATCATCCTAAGTTGAATGTGCCATTATGTGCTTAATAAGTGATAGCTTAAGACATATTTCAAAGCAAAGCCAGTTGGTGCATCAGTTTAATCCAATCCTACCAATATTTATTAAGCCTCCACTAGGCACAAGGCACAGATCCAGCCGATTCCCAGGTGACAAAGGTACATTAGGGAATTCAGCATAATCCACTCCTTTGGGGAACTTACAACCAGCAGCTCCCTTTCTCTCTCTCTTTTCCCCGACACCCGTCAGGACTTGACAAATATTTATTGAGGGTCTACACTCTTCTGGGTGCCATGCTACAATACCTGGGCCTAAAATAGTGAGTAAAATAGAAACACTCCTGCTCTCGGAGAGTGAACGGTCTACTGGGAGAAGGGAGACACCAATCATGTAATTACAGCAGAGGGTGTGTTTCACGAACTGATATAAGGCCTCTGAAGGAAGAAAACTTGTTTCTGCAACATGTAAAACCTGGCTGGACGAGGGTCAGGGAGCGCTTTGCTGAGAACGCGACAGTAGACAAGATGAAAAGACTGGTAGGACTGAGCTGAGCAGGGAGCCGTGGAGAAGGGTGTTGCTCAGAGGAGAACTCCACGTGCAAAGTCCGCACAGAGGGAGGGGCAGCGCTTGGCTGGAGTAGAAAGACGAAGGAGCGGCTAGTGGTGGAAATACAGAAATGATACTGGAGAGATGGGTGGGGACCAGGTGGTACAGACTTTGTAGGCCAGGACTAACATTTTGGTCTTGATTTAAAACACACAAACAAAGCCATCGGGGTGTTTTAAACATGGGGGTCAGTATTCATGATGATTTCAAAACATCAGCAGGAGCTGGAGAATAGGCTATAGAGCCTAGGGTAGATATGAGAAGACCAGTGAGGAGGCTTTTGCTGTAGTCTGGGTGGAAGATGATATTTTGGGTGGGAATGGTGCCAGAGGAGAGGGGAAGAACTGGACCTGTCCCAAAGACATTAAGAAAACAAAATGAACAAGAAAGATGGGGATGGGTTGGATATAGAGGATGAGAGAGGGGGTATCACAGAAGAATCCTAGGTTTCTGGCTGGTTGGTAATGTCATCACCCAAGAAAAGAAATACTGATTGAAGATTTGGTTTGGTGTGGGTGGGGTAGGGAAGACCACAAAGTCAGTTTTGTGGTTGAGGTGCCTTTGGAGACTCCTAGATGGAGAGATCAAGAAGCAATTGGATACAGGGGTCTGGAGTTTCAAGGGGAGAGCTGAGCTGGAGGTTGACGTTTTGCAGCCGTTAGAAAACAGAGGGTGATTAAAGCCATGGGCTGGCCCTGGGAGACTGTCCAGTGAGAGAGTTCATGAAAGACTCCAGAGAGGTGAAGGCAAAGCAAGAAGGCGTGGGACAAAAAAACCAAGGGAGTGTTGCAAGAAAAGGGAGCAGTCAACAATGTCTAATGTTCCTGAGAAGTCAAGAGGAGAACTGAAAAGTGTCTGTTGGATTTAGCAACACAGAAGTCATCACTGACCCTGGCAAGAGTTCTTTCAAGGGGCACATGGGGCACAAAGCTAACCTGGAGTGGAGGGAGGAAACAGAGGGAGTTTTTATACTCACTGGCCTTTTTTTCCTTTCCATTTTCTCAAGAGATTTGGCTGTGAAATGGTAGCTGGAGAGGAGTAAGGGGGTTTTCTTTTAAGTTGTGGGGGATTTAAACACAGTGAACTGTCTATGGGATAGATCCAGTTGAGAGGACGTAGGTGAATATCCAAGAAGGAGCGAGGTGAACACGGGGCAGTGTTTGCTGAGAAAGCAGATGGACAGTCCCCAAAGCCCAGAGTCAGGGACTGACTTAGGAGGAGGAAGGAGACTGGATGGGGGCAGATGCAGTTAGATTTCCAGCCAGGTAGGAAAAGTTGAAGAGCTCCTACCTGAGGCTTTTATTTCATCAGTGAAGCAGGAGGTGGGGGGTTGGTGGTTTGAGAAGAGTGGTGAGTGAGTTGACCGCAAAAATGTCCATCAGTGTGGCTTCATGAATTTATGGTGTGCCCCATGTGTCCAGTTGGTGGGATGTCCTCCAGCCCTGCCCTGTGGCTTCAGTTCAGGCAGAGGGAGAGCAGATGGTTGGGGTCATCCAGCGGGGGTGATAAGAAGGCAAGAACACCATTGAAATGATGCCACATGGAGTCTATGCTAGAAAGGGAAGGCTGGGACAGAGAGGGCTGATGGATTAGGAAAAGGCTAAGGATGGCCACCAAAACTGAATGTATCCTCTTGCTTCCTCTGGGAGCTCCTCCCAGGTGCCTTGGGGAGCAGTCACTATGCCTTCCTTCTGGTTCATGGGGCATCTGTGGGCGTACCATCCCTACTTTCTGGAATAGTTATTTGTATTTGTGACACTCCACAATTACTATATTTATTGAAATTACTATGTGTTGCCAAAGAATAAAACAAACACCATCAGAGCCATACATAAATAAATATCATAACAAGAATAATAATGCAGAGTTTATTTACTTGCCAGGCAAGGGAGTACACCAATGCAGAAATTCACTGACATATTTTCTGGGAGGAGAAAATGGAGGGGGTTTTGTGGTTGTTGTTTGTTTTTCTTAAAGAATTAGGAACAAATGGTTTTGTGGTGGCCATGCTAATTAAGAACTAACAACGTGCAATCTGGATAGGATGGAATAAGGCCTTAAGTATCTATAAGGCTGGTTTAAAAAAGCCCCATTGTGGGGGGCGCACAGTTTGGGGGATGTCCACGATTGTAGCTCTGACATGGGCAGTGCATGGGCAATATATATAACCAAAGTGTTGTACCCCCATAATATTCTGAAATAAAAGGAAAAAAATATAAAAATAAATAAAAAATAAATAGCAATAAATAAATAAAAAAGCCCCATTGTTCACTGGTCATAAAAGTCTTCACTGAGATCCAGTATGGGTCCAGCATCCCTTTTCACTTCAGCATGTTAGGTGAAATGCAGCAGCATTCAGTTTTGATATTTCCTTAGCAGGAGGGCAGCTGACCCAGCCCTGGTGAGCACGGCCTCCAGAGACCTGGCTGGTGGCCAGGAATTACCCAGGACAAGCGAGCACAGGAGAAGGTGGACTGTTTCAGGTGGAGGAAACAGCCAGGCCTGGACTCTGAGACCCTGGAAGCCAGGCAGGCTAAGAGTGTAGACCCCAGAGTCAGCTTGTCTGAATTAGAATGTCTTTCCCCTGCTTCTTAGCTGTGTGACCTGGGAAAACTACTGAACGTCTCTAAACCACAGGTTCCTCATTTATCAAGGGGAAGAGCTAACTGCACTTAATCATAAGGGTGTGGTGCGACCAAATGAGCGAATTCGTTTAAAAGTGCACTTAGCATGATGCTAGGCATGTAATAAGCACTTAACAAATACGAGCTATTTGTCTACGGCCATACCACCCTGAACGCGCCCGATCTCGTCTGATCTCGGAAGCTAAGCAGGGCCGGGCCTTGTTAGTATTTGGATGGGAAACAAATATGAGCTATTATTGTTACTCAGAACCAAAGAATGTAAAAGAAGGAATGAATTTTACAAAAACATTTACCTCCTTATCTTACAGATGAGGAAGCTCAGCCCAAAGAGATTAAGTGACCTTCCTAAGGTTTCTAGCAGAGCCAGCCTTGGAATCTGGCTCTGTTCTCTTTCTTAGTCTCATCTGATAATAAAGAAGCAATGTGTTTAGTACCTAAAAGCAGATTTTGGAATCAAAGAGTCCTAGGTTCAAATCCTGGCTCTGCCACTTACTACTATATGATGCTAGGCACGAAAGTGAACCTGTTTAAGCTTTTGTTTCTTCCACTGTGAACAGGGCTAAAAATATCCTTTGTAGGTTGTCATAGGTATTAAATCAGATGAAATGCAGCGAAGACATATGCAGGAAACCCAGCATGAGGAAGCTTCATAGTGCCCTTTTTCTGAACCTTCCTGTTGTTTGCTAAGACTGAACCTCAGAATGAAGCCTTGCATGAGAGCCAGGCCACAGGCCAGCACCCAGCCCTACAATGAAATGGTCAAGATGTCCGAGCACTACAAGGGCAGTGGCCTTGTAGGGTTTGCTCAGCTCAACAGATACAAAAATTCACAGTCTCAGAGTGAGCTGTGGAGGAAAGGCAAACAAATGTGCAGGGGAGGTAATTCTGGAACCTTGAGCAGGACAGCTGGAGCAGGGGGGAGGTCGGAGAAGTGGGAGTTTGGGCTGAAATGTGGGGTTGGGTGATGTGCACTCGTGTTCTTAACTGCTCTGCCCAAGAGTTGTTTTTTTTCTTCCCCAGACAATGGGGAGCCATGGGCGGTTTTGGAGTGAAGGAGTGACGAGATCTGAGTTACTTTGGGATAAGCCCTCTGGCCTTCAGGAGAAATAGAGCATTAGGGCAGAGATGGAAGGGAGGGGGTGGGACTGGCAAGGAGAAGGGGATGGGAGAGCTGTTTCCAGAGAAAGAGGAAAGTGTCCTGGTTGGACATGGGGGCCCAGGAAGGCAGCAGGGCCCAGGGTGCTCTGAGATTCTGTGTCTGTGTGATCAGAAGGGTGGCAGTGTTGTCTTGCCCACACACTGTTATCAGCAGGGGTAAGAAAATAAAGCTAATTTCTTAGAAGAATGGCCCACTGGGGCTTGGAGTAGAGCAGATAGGTGAAAAGGAGGCATCGTGGAAATAGAGCAGTGTTGGAAGGAGCTTCAAGAAGCCAGCGGGTCCACAGCAGGATGGGCAGACCTTCAAAACCTTGCCATTCGAGGAAGAGTTGGAGGAACTGAAAAGATTTAACTGGGGAAGTAAAGATTTATGGGGAATATGACAGCAGTCTTTACATATCTGACAGGCAGTCAAGTAGAGGTTGGACCCAATGCCTTCTGCTGGGTCTCCTGGCTTCTGCTCTCGATCCACTGCAGTCCGTGCTCACACCATGTAGATAAGTCCTATCGTTCTCCAGCCTAAAACCCTCCGCTGTCTTCTCACTGCCCTGTGAATAGAACCCAAGTGCCTTGCTATGACTTGCGAGGTCTTTCATCATCTGGCCCTTGCCCCCTTTTCCAACCTTATCTCCTGTGGCTCTCCTTTCTCCCACCCTCTGGTCACAACTCAGGCCCTTTGTGCCTGCCATACCCTTTGCTTGTTCTTCTATAAGCTCTCCATTTGCCTCATTTTGTTGTTGTTGTTCAGTCTCTGATAAAAGCTCATTTCCTAAGAAAGGTCCTTCTTTCCCTGATTAATTTTTAGCTTATTACCCTGTTTTATGTTCTTTTTCCCCTCTTCTTTCCTGGTGTCCTGGTGCCAGAGGATGGGAAGCCCCTGGCACTGAAGACATGCCGTCGAGGGGCCAGAGCCCTTTCCCTCCGCCTCCATACATAAAGGAGAGTGGGACCACATGCCCGGCCCCCACCAAGAAAAGGAGGGTTGTTTCATGTTCTCTATAGCACTCTTTGCTCCCTGAAATGGTTTTGTCTCTTTGTTGATTATGTGATGTTGTTTCTTATCTTCCCCACAAAAAATATAAGTCTCTAGTAGACAGAGATGTGTCTGTCCTATTCACCACCGTAGCCCCAGAATGTGGTACAGTTTTGGTATACAGCAGGTGCTCAAAAGCTATTTGTTGACTGCAAAAATGACAAGCATGGGCCTAAGAGGTAGCTCTGGAGCTAATGGGTGGACAATTCAGACAGCAGATTTTCAAAGCTGCCGTAGGAGGACTCAAGCCTCGCCTGTCCGTGGAGGTGCGTGGCAGAGGCAGACTGCCACTTTGCAGGGAACCAGAAAGCAGCGGGAATGTGGGGTTTGGAATCAGACAGATGAGGGTTTGAGTCCTGGCTCTGCCACTTCCCGGCTGGCTGCAGGCCTTGGACAAGTTATTTGACTTTGAAAAGCCTCTGTTCCTTCATCTGTGAAGAGAAGGTTTTGATTAGAAGCCACCTCATGGGGTGCTGAGTTGATTAAAGGTTCCCTCTGAAGCCCCTGACAAGTGCTGGGCGCTTAGCAAGTGCTAAATAAATGTTAGCTGTTCAGTTTCTGTTTCTGCAGAGATTATAGGTCCTATCTCCTGAGCCTGCAGGAGCTGGGGGACTCACTTAAGGAAGGGCCACGCTGCTACAGTCCCTCTCTCATGAGCACCACTTGGTAGTTCTTTCCCTGTGGCCCTAACCGCCCTCCCATGGGGGAAAGTAAGCAGCAGTGCCCTGGGTTGAGGGGTGGGTGGTGGGGGCGGTGTGGAATCCTCCAGACTGTTAGTTACTTCTCAACTTCCTGCCTCTGATATTAACCAGAGATGACCTCTTTGGTGGGAGCCAGGTGAGGAAACAGGTGATCACTGTTTCTTCACAGGATTCAGAGCTGTTCCACACTTGGTAATATTGCTCACATTTATCGAATCTGTAATATTGCATGAAATTGGAGTGTGTTTTGTGATGGGAGAGGAGGAGAAATCATTGGCGGCAAGAAGCAGCTCTGCATGGGGTGGGGTGGAGGTGGGAGGGAGAAATCCCACATGCCAGGAACCCATGTGAGGCGGCCACCTTCCTCCTCTTCTGCACCTTCCTCTGTCTCTGGCTAACATGCAGGTGAGGGGCTTTCTCAGCTCGACCCTGAAAGGCCCTAGTCACAGTCTGCCAACATGATGGAGGGGACATCATTCCATGCTGGGCAAATATAGGCTCAGGCTGCTGCTTTCCGTGTTCCTTCAGCCCCTTTTGATGGCCAGGAACTTCTTCCTTTTGTTCTGATGAAAAAGACAGTTGGTGCTATCCGTATAATAAAGCAAACATTCACATAGCTTGCACCTACTATATGCCAGGCATCGTCCTTAAACGCTACCTGCACGGCCTGTGTGATTTCCCCAGATACTTATTAGGTGGCCACAATCATTACCCCAATCTACAGATGAGCATATGGTTGCTCAGTGAGGTTCAGCCACTTGCACAGGTTCACACAGCCAGCAAGCGGCAAGGCTGGGATTTGGACACAGGCCATCTAGCCCCAGAGTCTGTGTACTTTACCACCATGCTATGTGGTCCATTCCCAGGGGAATGGTTTGCCCTGTAGGTGATGAGCTTCCCATTATTGTGGGTGACAAGGATAAACAACGGGCTAGACAGCAGTCTATTCCATTCAGTGCCCTCTGTGTTGGGCTCTGAGCTAAGCACTCTGCCAATGCCATCTCCTTCCGGCCTGACGGCACCACTGCCAGATAGAACCATTTTTCTACCTTAGGGATGAACAAACTGGGTTTAGAGAGATTAGGTAACTGACCCCAGGTCTTGGGCTCCTGAGGGCTGGAGCTGGAAATCAAACAGGCCTGCCCAGCTCAAATCCCGAGTTCTGAACCTCTTATCACGGATGGTGTCACAGGGATTCAAACTTTCGGAGGGTTGGGTTGGACTAGGTGACTTTTATGAAAGTCTGACAGGTAAAGGGGGAAAACTCTTGAATAGAGCGGCTATGACTGCTTGCTATGTCAAAAATATTAGTTATCACATTTCAGACTTTATAGTTGAGGATATATTTCTCTTCCCAGGCTTTTATTTTTTTTCTTTTAACACACTGCAGTGTTTTTCCTGAAAAGTTTCTCAAGGAGCAAAGAGTTAAGTGGACCCTTAGTGAGTCAGCTCTCTCTGCCATGGCATCAGCAACCACTTTGGGGCTTTGAGGAGAGAGCAGCCGTCTTTCCTCGTGGTACCACCATGCTTCCCCCATCCGGCAATGCTGGGCACGAGAATCACCACCCCAGTGCCCCACGATCAATCCAGTGGTCAGTTTTCAGATCTCTTCTTGCCTGTCTCATCTGCAGCATTTGACACATGGGTCAGCTCTGCTTGCCTCATGTTCTTCCCTTGGCTTCCTGGACATCACACCTCTTGGCTTTAAGCTGACCCCGTCCTCGGCAGTGTCTACCACTCTCAGGGCTGGAAACACATTCACCGGTGATGTTTTCCAATCTATGTCTCTACATGAGCCTCGCCTCTGAACTCCAGAGGCATAAACCTGATTGTCTACTTCACTGTCCCTTGGATGTGAAGAAGGCATTTGAAACTTAGCATATCCCATAGTTAGGTCCTAATCATCAGCCCTGCCGCCAAAGTACTCCCTTCTTCATCCTCCCTGTCTCAGTTGAGGGCAACTCCATTCTTCCATTTTCTCAGGCCTCAAACCTTAGAATCATCCCAAACTCCTGTCTCTCACATATTTCATCTGCCAACACATGCCATCAGCTCTACCTTCGAAATACGTTCAGAATCCAACCACTTCCCACCACCTCCACTGCTACCACCTGGCTGGCCACTGGGAGCAGAATTACTCCGGTGCCGAGGGGGGCCATCAGACAGGTGAGAGACAGGGGAACTCACTTCTGAGGGGGGTCAGAAGAGCCAGGCGACAGGCCCAGCAGGGCGGACAGAGGGCAGGGAGCAGGAGGCAGGCAGCCACGGTGGTGGAGGGAGCCGCAGCGCTACAACCGGCCCACGTGGACCTGAGTGTGGGGTTTGCTGACTAGTCGTGTAGCGTTGAGCAAGTTACTTAACGTTTCTGAACTTCCATTTTATATGTATGTGTGTGTGGGTGGGGGGCGGGGAGCAATGCTGACTTCGTCCCTGGCAGGGTCGTTGTGGCGACTGAAGGAGACAGTGCAGGTGGCCCGGAGTCACGCTCCCCGGTGCTGGTGGCAGTCCTCAGCCTGCACGGAGGCGTGGCGGGGCGACGTCGAGGAAGTGGGGGTGGCGCTTGGGGGCGGGGCGCGGCCGGGGGGCAGGGAGCCTGCAGGGAGGACCGGGCGTGAACTGGCGACCGCGGAGGTGTTCCTGGGGGCGTGGGGCGGGGACCCGGGCTGGGGCCGGTTCCGCTGAGAGCACTGCGGCCACTCGGCAGCGCAGCCGCGCCTCTCTCGGTCCTCCTGCCGGATCCCGCCGCCCGCACCTGCCGCCCGCACCTGCCGCCCGGCCCCAGCATGGCGGAGCAGGCGCCCTTCGACACGGATGTCAGCACGCTGACCCGCTTTGTCATGGAGGAGGGCAGGAAGGCCCGCGGCACCGGCGAGATGACCCAGCTGCTCAACTCGCTCTGCACGGCGGTCAAAGCCATCTCCTCGGCGGTGCGCAAGGCAGGCATCGCGCACCTGTGAGTCGCGCCTCGGCCGCGGGCCCCGTCCTGTGTCTGTCCGCCTGGGCAATCTGCCTGGCAGTCGGGCGCTTGGCTGTCTGGTCCTCCTGCTGTCAGCTCTGTCTGTCCGTCTGACATCTGCGAGTCTCTCTATCTGGTAGCTCCTCTCTCCACAAGCTTGCCCAGCTGCACCAAAACCGCATTCCCCCCTCCTTTGACCTTGAAGGTGTCCACCTGAGGGCCTGTCTACCAGGTGCACACCTGCTCCATCCTTCATTCCTCTCCTCTGGCCCTAGCAGCCTGCACTGGCACCCCTCTCAGCCTCCTGGTGAAACCGGCCAGCCAAGCGCAGGCACCTGGCCTGCCCGCCATACCCATCCTAGCTTCAGACAGGACAGTGCTAGCTTGGGCGTCTTCCTTTCCCTTTTTCCTCTCTGTCCTCCTTCACTCTCTCTGGAATTGGGGTCCCAAGTCAGGTGTCTCATCCAGTATCTCTTTGACCCTAAACAAGACCTGTTAGGAGTGAGTGGACCCCCAGGCAAGCTGAAAGTCTGCATTCCCAGAGCTCTTGGGAGCAGTAATGCTTGTGTGCAAAGTGTTCCAGTGTGCTGGCCCATAAAAAGAGAAAACTTTCCCTGAGAGTTTCAAAACCTCTACCCATTGGCAATAATGGTGCGTGCAGCCCTTGCCCAAATAGTGAATAGTTCAAAAGCTGTTTGTAAATAGAATGGTTTTGAAAGAGCTAGGGAGTGCATCTTGAACTTCAATGTACACAGGAATCATTTGGGGATCTTGTTAAGACGTGGACCCTCCTTCAGTAGGTCTGGGGTATGGCCTGAGATTCTGCATTTCTAAGAAGTTCTCCTCTGGTGGGTGGCACTGGTCTGATACTGCTGGTCTACAGATCACATGAGTAGCAAGGAGTCAGGGGACGTGGGGACTCAAGAGGCACCTTCTTGTGAGGCTTTTTGTAAGTCACACAATACCCTTTGGTTTGTTCTGGTATGCACACATATTTTATATTTAATTGGTCCTCACTTTAACTGAAGGGTACCTGGGTTTTCAGATTGTCCATACTTCTTCCTAACATTCCCCACACTCATGAACAGTATAAAATGACATATTATGTTCATAGTTGATCTGAAAAAATAGAATCCTGCTACTTTGGAATGCATTTCTGTATTTTTAAAAACTCCCCTCCACTCCAAAACCTGGGTTCCTTTTCTGGTGAGCTTTTTGGCTCTGGGTCGGTGGAGCTAATTCTTATAAAGGAGCATATGATCACATTTATTTTCAGATGTCAAGTAGGGTCAGGCCTTGCTGAGAGAGAGATAGGAATAGTTATGTTAAATAAGATGATTTTTAAAAATTTATTCTTTCTTTATTTTTTTTTGAAAGCGGGGGAGTTAGGAGGGGTGTTCAGTTTCCTTGTTTGTTTGTTTTTGTTGTTGTTGTTGTTGTTGTTGCCACAGAGTCTCACTCTGTTGCCCTGGGCAGAGTGCAGTGGTGTCATCTTAGCTCACTGTATGCAACCTCCAACTCCTGGGCTCAAGTGATCCTCCTGCCTCAGCCTCCCAAGTAGCTGGGACTACAGGTGCCCAGCACTAATTTTTCTATTTTTATTAGAGACGGGGTCTCACTCTTGCTCAGGCTGGTCTCAAACTCCTGAGCTCAAGCAATTCTCCCGCCTTGCCTCCCAGCGTGCTAGGATTATAGGCGTGAGCCACCGCGCCCGGCCGATATGTTAAATAAGATGATGGCTCCATTAATATCACCTTTGTTCCCTCTTAATAACACATTTCTAAGGATTCTTTGCTTTAGGAAACATACCCAGGTAAAATCATACTTCGAATTTAATTTACAACAAGTATAGGTGGCCTCACATCTTTTAATGCCTTTGAGGACCAGGGAGCTTTTTTTTTTTTTTTAAAGTGCTTGTCATTTCTGGGGCCAGGCGTGGTGGCTCATGCCTGTAATCCTAGCTTCTTTGGGAGGCCAGGGTGGGTGGATTGCTTGAGCTCAGGGGTTCGAGACCAGCCTGAGCAAGAGTGAGACCTCATCTTTTAAAATAAAATTTAAAAAAAGATCTAAAGTGATTGTCATTTTTGATGTTGTTTTAAAAATATGTCAGTACCTTTCACAACCTGAGACAGACTCAGAAATGCAAGATCTGTTTTGAGATGTCCCACCTTTTAAGGAACCTCAGAGAGTGAGATTTTGATAGTGGGACCTGGGCAAAGTGTGCTAATTTCGACTGCATAAGATATGTATATTTTTAGACTAGATAGTTGTGAACACTGGGTTTTTAAAAATAAAAATTATTGTTATTATTATTATAAACTACTTAGTAAGTAGCACTCATTGACACAATTTAAACCATTCAAAAGAACACAAAGGAAAGAATGAAACCTATATCTACTCCATGGGGTGACCACTGTTAATAATTTGCTGGTTATTTTCCCAGACACTTCTTTATACTCATCTAAATTAATACATGAACACGTATTTACATATCCCTATACGTAAATAGCAAACAACATGGGATCACACTTAACATATTTTTCTGTAGTTTGCTTTATCATTTAACACTATAGAATAAACATCTTTAAACATCAAGACTAATATATAATACATCTACCTCCTTCTTTTTAACTGTTGCATAGTGTTCCACTGCACAGACTTATCATGAGCTATCAAACTCTTCCCCAATTTGGGGGCATTTACGTTTTCATTGGTCTTTGGCTATTGCAAACAGTGTTGTACCCTTAGAACGGGTGTTGATGCCTGGTTGTGTGGGCAGCTGACCAGGAGGACCAGATACTGGACACATAAGTACTCTTATGGGAAAATCAGAGTTTGGTTGTTCTCAGTATGACATGTAGTCAGGTAGGCAGCAATAAGACAAGATCTCAAGCCAGGCCCCCAAATTACATTCATTACAGGCTTTGATATCCTGGATGAAAAGCCAGCATGCCAGCAAAGAACTTGTTATGTTAGTGCTGAAGACTTGTCCTAGAAGGGCATGTACCCAGAAGGATGGGATGATTTGCAAGAACCTCACCAGAATCAGAGCTCACCCCTGACATCTCATCATGGAAACATCACGAGTTTAAACATAGAGCCTGGTACATGCTTTCTCTCTCTCTCTCTTCCTAAAAGTGCTAAGGTAGTCACTTTCATTATTCCTAATAAGATGTTCATAGAGCCATAGAGTTTTAAACTAAAAGATACTCAGCAGTCACCTTGTCCAGTCCCCTCCTTGTACAGATGAGGACCCTGAGGCCAAGGAGGATGAGGTGACTTGGCCCAGGTTTCCAGAACTCCAGCTCAGGGCTTTTTGTCTTTTTTTATTTTCTTTTGCCACACAACACATCTCTTCCTTCATTTTTTAAGAAATCAATTAAAGTTCACCAAACTCTAAATCTCATTCATTACTTACATTTTTGATGTTAAGTTAAGAAGTATATCCCGAGGAGCCATTGCCCTTTGGCAAACATGCCCTTGAAGCCTTCCCTATGCACTTCTGGCTCCCCTCCAGCCACTCTCAGGAAAGAAGGTGTTGGGTCCAGGCAAGGGTGCCCAGCCTTCTGTGCTTCAGGAGAACGGTTAGCAGCCTGTCAGTGGAGCTGATGAATTCATGGTTCAAATGTCAAATTCAAGCATTGCCCCATTTCTTTGTTTTCATTTCTTTGGGAGAAAGTGGTCTTCCTGTGGCTTAAGCTTTTTTTGTCTTGTGGAGTTGATGTGGAGTTGACTTCCCTTTGTGTATATTTCTAAATCACTGTCTGAAGAATTCACTGATTTCATTCAATTTAACAAAATGTTATTGAACACCCGCCTTGCACAAAGTTCTCGAAGAGACTGAGAGATGAAAATGACACAGAGCTTACTCTGTAGGAAAAAATGACAAGTGTAGAATTAGTTATAATAGGCAATAGAGGTTCTGAAAGATGCTTTCATAGAGGTGCCCAAAATACGACTCAGGTGCAAAGGAATGTGGAGCATCAAGGTGGGCATTTGCAGTGGGTGGTGGAGGGTGGTCAGTTATGAGGCTGGATGGCTGGCAAGCAGACCAGGCTGGGTGGTCATGTGAGGACATGTCCTGAGTTTGACTAAAACATGGAGTCCACGTGGTGGGGCGATTGTGGATGTGAAATTGTGGGTGCATTGGGCAAGGGTGAGCACAATATACTTTTTTGGAGGTGTGCAAAAGGGGAGAGTAAAAGTTTTTGAAAGGTTTGTGAGTAGGCAGTCATGTGATTAGAGACAAATCTGGAGAAGATGTGGCTGGAAGTCTAGATTTGGAAGAGGGAAAGATAGGATATGGGGAAAACCAGTGGAAAAGGGAAGGAGTGAGGTAAGCAGCCTGCAGGGCTGCAGCACTGGAGGAGAGGAAGGGAGAGTTTGGGAGAAGTCTGAGTAAGGATTGGAGGAGAAGGCTGCGAGGGAGGTTCTCAGAGCGCTGGTCCTAGCACTTGAAAGCAGGGCTGTGTGTTCAGAAAACAAAACAACAGAGTTTGAGACCAGCCTGCGCAACATAGTGAGACCCCATCTCTCCAAAAAATACATGGTGGCACTTGCCTGTAGCCCCAGCTACTTGGGAGGCTGAGGCAGGAGGATCGCTTGAGCGCAGGAGTTTGAGGTTGCAGTGAGCTATGATGACGCCACTGCACTCTAGCCGGGGCAACAGTGAGATCCTGTCTCAAAACAAACAAACAAAACCCCCACAAAAAATGAAGCCAGAATTCTCATAGAGGAGCTAGGTTTTGAAGGCTGGGGAAGGGCGAGAAGATGATTCCAACATTTTGGAAACTTTGAACTTGAGGTGTCAGAGGGCTATCCAGGTGCAGATATTGTCCAGTCTGCAGTTGGACATGCCAGTCTGACATTCAGACATGAAGCTCCAACTAAAGATTTGGCCATTGGATTTTGCCTTATTCTCCTTGAGGTAGAGAAAAAACGGGAGAAGAAAATCTGGACTGGATTTAGTAGAAGAGGAACGTGCAGGGCTTAAGGCACATTTTGGAGAGACATGGAGCTGGGCTTAAATTCTTAACTGTCTTTAATCTCTGTGAGGATTCGGGCAGTTGATGTAATGTCTCTGAGCCTCAGTTTCCCTGCTTGTAAGATGGGGAACGCTGTTTTTTCAACCTCAGAGGGTTGTATGAGGATGGACTGAGTCCTCACTAATAGGGTACAAATCTCATCATTGTTTTCCTGAACACTTTTTTTTTTTGTAAACTATTACCGCTCTCTTTTGCTCTTTATTCCTAAACAGTAGCCCACATGTGTATCAGCAGGGATATATTCCAGGCTAGAACGTTATATATTAGAACAATGTTGCAGCATCAAAGTGTTACAGGAAACATCCTCCCATCATGTTCTATTGTGCCCAGAAAAGTTACTTTTATATGTGGAGTCTTCTCAGTTGTTTGATGGAAGAAAATAATTAAAAATTTCAGTTTCAATTTTGGAATGACAGGTCAGCTAATAAATGTTTAGGCTTATCTTCAAATTTGCAGACTTTATGACATTAAACTTTTAGAAGCGATCTCAAGTTCATTTTATATTTCTTGAATTATCTTCTCCATATGACCAAAGACTGAATTGTAACTTTCTTTCCATAGAAGAAGCACAGCTGGCCATGTACTATCCTTTTTTTCCCATTTTCAGTCCATGTGATCGCAAGCAAAGGTTGGGGTTTGTGACCTTTGAAAGCTGTTCTGGTTGGTGCCTCTTCATAGTATTTCTGAAACTAACACTTGGATGTTCCCAGCTGGGTGAATGGTTGATTACCACGGAATCAATAACAAGCCAGTGTTACCTTTGACTTTAGTGATAAGAATTAAATAATAATCTACCTCCTTTTTTGTTTAGTTGGGTGTTCTGAAACTGAGGTTGGCTCTTTTGTGTGCTGTCTACAGTGTTGGCATCAGGAGGTTATGTTCCTATATCAGTTAGCGAATCCAGGAAGTCATCGAGGGTTTGAAGTGTGGCATGCCTTGGCTCTAGTCCTTGTGTCTAGTATTGTGCTTCAGAAATGCTGTTAGAGGTGGCTTTCCCCAATCATCGTAAATCTGCATATCACAGATCATGGCTGTGAAATGGCTCATTCTGTTTTAGAAACTTCATGCAAATTTAGAAAGCAATGCTAATGTTTAATCCAAATTTCCAAGGATCTCAAAATACTGGCCACATTAACCTATGCTTTTTAAGGTGTTCCCCATCATATGAATTAAAATGACTTACAGCTTTTTAAAACTTTCAGTGAGGTTTACAGTAAGAATAAAAGAAGAGATATTATGGACAGCTTCTCAAACTGAGTTTTGCTCCCCAAAGCCCAGAAAGAGCTCTTTTGTGTCTCTGGGGGTTTAAAAAGGAAAGGTCACAGGGGATTAGACCCTGACACTATGCTTTTCCCACTTTACCTGGGCTGCAGGACTGACTAATTGAATAAAATTGAAGTGAAATGTCATAAACATCTCAAATGAAATAATATGCCCAGTGAGATTTTATCAAATGTAAACTTGGGAGCAGTTTTTAAATAAATTATTTTTTGCCAGTTACCTGTGATAGCATTCCATATTGGCTGCCTTCCCAGAAGTTGCCTACGAAGCTGATTTAGAGATGTCTCTTGTCTGCCCACCCACTTCCCCATTAACCAACACGTAGTTAGTGGATGCCTGTAGGGCTCTATTAAGAACAATGGTGGCTGCCAGGTGGGGGTGGGTACTGCTAGGAACCAGGTGCACCACGTGCATTATCCATCCTCCTTACAAACCTGGCCAGAAACAGCCAATCAGGGAATTTGTACGACTTGATGGAGGTCACATAATCAGGAAGAAGGAAAGGCAGAATTTGAACCCAGGCCTTTCTAGTGCTTAGTTCTTGCCAGGATCCCACCTTGCTTCTCAGCATGGTTGTGGTAATGCCAAGGGCGTAGGAGTGGGGATGGAACAGTGATGGGTTTTGTGTGCTTGCCAAGCACCAGGCCCTAATTCTGACCCCTTTATCTATAGCAGCTCATTTACTCCCCCCGTGCATACTGTGAAGCAGATATACTCAATTCCCATATCACAGATGAAGAACCAGAGGTCAGAGATGCTAAGTGACTTGCCCAAGAGGCTTAGCACCTAGCAGAGCTGGGATCTGAACCCCAGTAGTCTAGAGTCCCAGCCTTTGGCCTTGACTGCTGCACCCTACAGTTTCCTGAGGAACTGGCTAGACAAAAGGGCCATTGCACTTGCCTTGATGCTAAATTTGCACAGCAAGTACACTTTTATCAAGAGGGTATGCTAATCTGGAGTGGTTTTGGGGATCTGGGGGGTGCTTAGAGACTATGAAGGGAGATGTTACCAATACCATTGGGTCTAATGGAATTTACAATCTTAGGGATTCTTTGATCCTTTATTATTTTCTAATTCCACTCATCCATTCAAAAAATGTTCATTGAGCACTTACTATGTGTGGGCATTATTCCAGGTGCTAAGGATACATGGGGAACAAAATATCATTCTTTTTTCCAGGCTCAAGAACCAGTAAATCTTTCTTCCTCCAGAGGTGCATTCAGATGTGCTATTTATGTGCAAGAGTTTCAGTCCTCTCAGAGAATACACTCAGCATTTACCTAGTACCCTGAGCTTTAGTTCCAGACTTCACTAGAAAAAAGATCAAGCCGCCTATAAGGATCTAATCATGAATGTTCCCAAGTAGAGGGTGGTATGTGGGAGTTGGTCATCCTCAGGCTGGCCCGGGGTTGGGGGAGCTGGCAGAGCCCAGAGGCCATCCACTCTTGTCATTCTTGTACAAATTAGGTTGAGCCAGGTCCTCTAATATCAGGGTTTCAGACAGCATTTCCCGGGGTGGCAGCCACATCTACACCCTCCCTCCCAGTGGCTCCTAGAAAAGAGTAGGCCATCCCTGAGGCTGTGAAGACAATGTCCCATAGAGGTCATGCCTCCATGCCTATGGACTCTCCTAGTCTTCTCTGGGTGGCAGTTGGGACAATAGAACCCCCCCCCCCAAATGCCCAGGGCAGTATGTGATGTCACCAATGCTGGGGTCTCACTCCTGGCATCATGGGGGCTCTCCTGGAGCTTGCTGTTTTCAGCCTCAGGCTCTGATTCCCAAGTCATTAACCATCCTTGCCTCTTTGGTTACCCATCCTAACGACAAGAATCAGGTAACACATTTTCATTTTCTAGGTCAAGACTTGAGAGATGCATTAGTTCCTCCCAGCTGCTGTGGTTTTATTTCCAGAAGTTGCTCCCAATGCAACAGCCTATTACCTGACCATGTATATATCAGGAGCGAGAATAGGATCCACGTACGTCAGCTCTGCTTTTTCTATTTAAAAAAAAAACCCTTTTATTAAAATTACACACTAGATTATATATAACTGTATATTTGTTTTATAAACGTGAACTTGAGATACAAAAATAGAATGACATTTTAAAATATATAAAAATACAGTATAAATTACTATATCATTAGGGTTTCATCATCATTGTTCTCTTTTCTAATCGCAAGAAAATCTTAACTTTGACTCATATGGAAACCAAATATCCGGGGTCTTCTGGAATAGTACAATTTAGAAGCATGTCCTAGAAATTTCAAGGTTTTGAAAGCCAGCTGTTAATTTACACCTGCGTGGAAATACCTGAAATTTGTGTGACATCGTGCCCCGATTCAGGGCTCGAGGGTCCCGTACTCGCAGGCAGCCTGGCTTTGCTTCTTGCTCTGGTATGCAGGACATTTAAATTCTGTTGCCTGCATAGCAGCCAGTGGCACTCAGGCCCCAGCATGTCCCCTCTTCGCTTGCTTTCTGCCTGCTGCTTCTCAGGGGAGGCCTCAAACCATTTTCCTCCTTACATCCTCGTGCTCTGACATTTCTTCTTTGAGGCCCAAAAAAGACAAGGTGGAAGAAACCTCACGATGTTGCCTTTCCCCTCTGTGATAACTCCCATTTAGGAAAAGGTTCCTCAGCAGATCAAGTCACTGGCTCAGTCAGACTAACTTCCCTGCCCCGCATGGCCAGCACCAGACTGCTACTGACTCCTTTTCTTGGGGGCAGGGGTGGGGAGGGAGCTAAGCCCAGAGGCTTACAACTTGCTGGGTCAACCCATTTCCGGTTGTTTCCTCTCCAGTGATTGTGAGACACAGCTGGCCCAGGGAAGGCTTTTGAGGACAGGATTGTCTGACAGTTCCCCATATCCCTGCAGCCTCGTTTGCTGTCATTACTAGCTGGCTTATTTGGGCTCCTTTAGGGCTTTTTCATGTCCTTCCTCTCTCATGAAAAACATTCAACATCCTGTTCACTCGAATGCCCCCTTTGCAGTGAGACCTCCCTTGGCCACCTAAATTAACCACCCACCTGCCATCCCCTCATTACCTTGTTTTTCTTTTATGACACTGAGCACCTGTCACTATCTAACGTGGCCTTATGCATTCCAAAACACTGAATGTTTCTTGTTTCTTGTTTGTCTCACCTCTCTACGGGATAAGCTCCACGAGGGCAGGGACCTCATCAGTCTTGTTCAGCTCTGTAACCCCAGCACCTAGAACAGTTGCTCATGCACAATAGGTGCCCAGTAAATATTTGTGGAATAAATGAACACTCAGGCCTCCAGGGAGCTTTTGAGTAAAAGGGACCACGGCCTGAAAGTCCCTGAGGGAGGTACCTGAGCAGGTGGAACTTGGGCCACAGTGTGGCATAGGCCTTTCCTTCCCGTGGCTGCCCTAGCTTCCCAGGCCTCCCGGAGCTGTCCCCGTTGGCCCGCACTTATGCAGTGCCAAGGGCTGTGCTAAGCCCTTCGTGTACTTTATCATGTAATCCACTAGCAGCCCCATGAGGTAGACATCATTTCCCTTTCTGAGCATGTGCAAAAAGGGAGGGAGGCTGAGAGAGGGCAGGGGACCTGCACAGCTGAGGTCTGACCTAAGTCTCTGTCTTAAAGCCCATGTCTGTGTCCATCAGCACTATGAAGCAATAGTGACTTTAATGGTAGAAATCTCAGGCAGCAAAGGAGAGAAAATCGCTCCTGGTGGGGCCAGTGAGGACATATATTTGGTTGGTGGCCCTGCCAAGCCCTTCTGGTCTGCCCAGAATTTGTCTGCCTTCTTCCTCCACCAGTGTTGGCCTCACGATTGAGGTCACAAAGAGATTATTTGGAAAGAGAACAAAAAGCCCAGAGACATGGGCTCCAGCTGCAAGTCCCACAGGTCTCTGGGTCTTTCCCTCGTGAAATAGGAGTGACATGGTGAAAAGAGAAGCAGCATGAGGAGGGCTGGGGGATGAGACACGTTCTGCAGGCTGCAAAGGGAATGGTGCCGAAAGCGGCCGACCCTGACAAATGTGTCTGGCGAGACAGTGGGAGTTACCTCCTGACAGAGCCAGGCCAGCCAGGCATTTGGGTGTGGATGGTTTCTGGGCGTGGCTCAGTTTTGCCCAGCCAGATGCAACAAGTTACATTTTGGGAAATTACAATTTCAGGAGTTGAAGCAGTGACAATCACTGAAGCAGTGACAATCAGTTCCCAGGCAAGCGCTCCTAGCCATCTTGGCCAAGGTGTACTCTTATCACCCGCATTTTGCTGCGTGGTGGCATCTTCAACACTCCAACTCATTCCCTTCCCATGTCCAATCTGGCATCTTGTTCTGTGCACCCTTCCTGTGAAACATCTCTCCTCCTTTCTGTTTTCACGTGCAACCTCAGGCTATGACAACTTGCCTCTTCCCTGGTACTAACAAGCTAGGCTGCATTTTGGACAAGACACTGTATTCCGGGAATTCTACAATTACTGATTTGCAAATGGCTTACAAATAAAGTAAAAACTCAAGGCTCCCTGCTCCTTCCTCCCCTAGAAGAATTCCTGACGGGGATGGGGAGTA